>JAYEPQ010000005.1:15371524-16054024 GCA_036321105.1 Dracaena cambodiana | reverse complement strand
ATAGTATGACAAATCGGACAAGGAACTGACATAACTTTTTCTTCATCATTGTACGAATATGTTGTTCGATGAATAGGTTGTTTTTTTCAATAGTCTGATGTCATATGCCCAGAAGGATCTATCCTGGTCCTTTCCGTCCAAATTGACATAGGCTTTCTGCTATAATAGGGTAACCACGGACAGAGAACAAGCTGGGGAAGGTGACGGTTTAGAATCCACATGGGGAAGAAGGAAGGCAAGGAATAGGAGAAGGCCACGGAGCTGCTCTCGAATCCGCTTGAGCTTGAGTACTGGAGGAAGTGACATTTCTTGCCTAGTACATACTCTAGTAGTAGGACTGGCCTAGAAGGTCTTTCTGTTGTGTAGGAATAGGCCAGTTAGTTCAGTCAGAGTTCTCCCGTCTCATAGCAAGTCATGAAAGGGTAAAGCTGGCATGAAGGCTAGAACATAGAGTTGGAGGCACCATTTCATGTAACACAAAGGAAAGCAGTGGTCGTTCACTCACTAGTTAGGGATGTAACTAAAAGGCGGAATTGAAAGTATATATCCATCGTAGGAGGAAGTTGCTTCTTTTTCCTTCTCTTCGACCAGCTCTTTATTCGTATAAATAAGCTTCGGTACAGATCGTATTGGAAAGCACGATCAAGGCTTTGCTTTTGACATAGAAAAGAAAAAGCGAAAAAGAAGCAACTCCTTGAGCGCTAGGAGCAGAGGCAAGGGATCATCTCCTGTGGTCATTAGTAATCTACTTTGTGGTCCTTATTGGGTACTGGCGAAGCATAAGAGGAGAGGTCCTTTTTAACGTCAGGAATATCGGGCTTAGTATCTTTTTTATAAGAAATTCTACTTTCTCTACTTGAGAAGGTTCTTACCAGGCATACTACTCATCGATTATTTGGCCCTTTAGGATCGAAACAACCTATGAAGAGTTGTCGCCTACATAACCTACCTCTCAGACTAAGAGAAGAAGGTCTCAGATCACTGTAGTTAAAGACCCCTTTTGCTAACCCAGTTCCTGTACGTGGAATGAATTCCTGTAATTAAAGTAGTCTCGGGAAAAGAGAATCCCTACCCACTATCCTTTCCACCCGAAAATGGGCCCCGACCCCAAGAAGACTCAAACTATAACCCATATTTAACTAACCAACTAATCTACCTAACCCGACGCCCCACCTTGTTCTAAAAGACGGATGGTGCTAATGAAGAATTCACTCGTCACGCCATAAGTAGCAAGATCTTACACTGTTTCGATTAAGAAATTAAAGTTTTTGAGATTTTCCTCTTCAATAATCTGTGTTGTTAATTCGTTTATGTTCCAATTAGGAGATAGGGGGAAATTGTGTTTATTTAATAGAGTTTGTGTCATAGTCTCAATAGCTATTTTTACTGAAAGAAGGGTCTGCTGCTGAGCAAGAGTGTTTGTTTGCCCATTCACAATGCTAGCGAAACCATTTGCTCGTCACGCTTTTCCTTCGCTGCTCTTTCGTCTCATTCGCTACCTACATTAAGTGCTTTCACTGTCGATGTTCATGTAGTAGATGAAGGGAGAGATCAAATTGTCAGTTGCACCATTAGGAGCCCTTTCCCACTTATTGTTTGGGGAGAATAGCCGGTCAAAAGGTAGAGCCTTTACAGAGGGTATATCGGATGATGGAATTCGTGATAATAGATGTCAACATCGGGAAGTGGAGTTCGGGGGCTTGGATTTGCCTTCGTTATTTAACTACTTAGCAAAACAGGCCAACTACAAGCACCGACGGTCAATGAAGTACGTGTCGCACCATTGACATTTGACTGATGAAAACTTAATCTCATCTCTACTTGTACCAACAAGGAGAGTCAATCTCAAGTACGCAAATAAGAATCAAATGAAAGTTGTAATGCTCTTCCCCTTGTGGTTTTGGAGAACATCCTCTTATCGTAATTGATTGGTCACTGGAAATGCTCACCTGTAGCAATTAGGTTTCTTTCCCATGCTAGGGCATATCTACTTTCTTAGCTTACAATGGAAAGGGCAAAGATAAATGCTATTAGACTGGAATAACTTAAAAGCTTCATCCTCCGCTTCTACTGCTTACCCCCTTTCCCTATTTAATAGCATTTTCAGATCCCTTGGCATCTTTTAGACCATCGGTGAGGAATCTCCGAACCATCGGATTTTTTGGTCGATCATATTCGGGCTTATCCCCCAATTCCAATGCCCAAACCTTTCCGTCATAGTCTTTGCCGAGTTTCTTTCATCCGGTACTTAGCCTCAGTTTTGACTCTTCTTCCTTTCCCTACGTAATAGAATAGGGAGAAGTCTTGTTTAGGCTTTAAAGAAGGGCGTCGACGGGTTGGTTTAAAGATAATAAGGAAAAAGACAAAACTTTCTATTTCACGACTCTCGTTTGGCGTAGGATTTTAGGCAATAGACTTCAAAGACAGGATGAAGTGCCGGGGGTTGAGTTGGCAAGTGAAATTGCTTTAGAGAAGAAGTGAGATGTGATAATGAAATGGAAATCTCTTTTATGCGAGAGGTTGTTGGAGCATCAACATCCGGCGATAGGATACTGGAGAAGGGTTCGATTCCCTTGAACCGTCATATCTTATCCTAACGGGAGATAGCCAAGTGAGAAAATTCTAAGGTCACCGTCGGTATCCCATGCTATCACTAGAAGGATTGGAAACTATGAGAATGTGCAGAAGGCAGTTTAAGATAGTAGAGCGAGAAAGCAGTCGGGCCCAATGAGCTCTACAATTGTGCACCGAAATGAGGTCGGAGTGATGGGAACCTCAGATCATCTAAGCTCTCTTACTACACGAATTTCTGCTCATTCTCATGATTAGGGGGCACCACTTATACTATGACATTCCATAGGGTACCCCAACTAAATTAGAAACAAAAGAGGTTAAGTAACCCTTCTTCCTTCCCCTCTTCACTGCTCTTCTTCACTTCTTTGTTTCACTAGATGGAACTCAAAAGCGTAAACTTAACTCGAACCTCTAGAGAATGGGAATCAAACGCTTAGAACTTGCCTTCTCTCTGTCCTTTTCCCTGCCCTACACGGGACAAGCAAATGCTTTCCTTTCAAACGCTTAGAACTTGCCTTCTCTCTGTCCTTTTCCCTGCCCTACACGGGACAAGCAAATGCTTTCCTTTCTTTTCGGGAATATAAGGATGCTTCTGCATTTCGGTGTTCTCGTTAATAGAGGAGTTGGCTATCGTGGTATGAGGTTCGCGGACGGTGATCACATTTCTTCCTTGGGTGTAAGTAGGACTTAATCTGTAGAATCTTTCCCACTAGGTCCCTTTCTTGTTCTCGAGCTAGACGACCTGCTATGAGGAATGCCCTTGATCTGACTCTCATATGAGCTGATGGGGTCCGCATAGATAGCAGTAGTTTTGTCCCTCGCGGGAGCATTGGTTTATTGGCAAGCTTAGAAAAGAGAGTAGAGAAGATAACTGATATGAGGAAGGCATATTTAGGGCTTTCCCTTGAAGAGTGCTGCTCTCTATCCGTCGTTCTGATGCTCGATTCCATATGTCGAACTGGGCGTATGACATAGAAAAGAAAAAGCGAAAAAGAAGCAACTCCTTGAGCGCTAGGAGCAGAGGCAAGGGATCATCTCCTGTGGTCATTAGTAATCTATTTTGTGGTCCTTATTGGGTACTGGCGAAGTATAAGCGGAGAGGTCCTTTTAAACGTCAGGAATATCGGCCTTAGTATCTTTCTTATAAGAAATTCTACTTTCTCTACTTGAGAAGGTTCTTACCAGGCATGCTACTCATCGATTATGTGGCCCTTTGGGATCGAAAAAACCTATGAAGAGTTGTCGCCTACATAACCTACCTCCCAGACTAAGGAAATAAGGTCTCAGATCACTGTAGTTCAAGACCCCTTTTGTTAACCCAGTTCCTGTACGTGGAATGAATTCCTATAATTAAAGTAGTCTAGGGAAAAGGGAAGCCCTACCCACTATCCTTTCCACCTGAAAAGGGGCCCCGACCCCAAGAAGACTCAAACTACAACCCATATTTAACTAACCAACTAATCTACCTAACCTGACGCCCCACCTTGTTCTAAAAGACGGATGGTGCTAATGAAGAATTCACTCGTCACGCCATAAGTAGCAAGATCTTACACTGTTTCGATTAAGAAATTAAAGTTGTTGAGATTTTCCTCTTCAATAATCTGTGTTGTTAATTCGTTTATGTTCCAATTAGGAGATAGGGGGAAATTGTGTTTATTTAATAGAGTTTGTGTCATAGTCTCAATAGCCATTTTTGCTGAAAGAAGGGTCTGCTGCTGAGCAAGAGTGTTTGTTTGCCCATTCACAATGCTAGCGAAACCATTTGCTCGTCACGCTTTTCCTTCGCTGCTCTTTCGTCTCATTCGCTACCTACATTAAGTGCTTTCACTGTTGATGTTCATGTAGCAGATGAAGGGAGAGATCAAATTGTCAGCTGCACCATTAGGAGCCCTTTCCCACTTATTGTTTGGGGAGAATAGCCAGTCAAAAGGTAGAGCCTTTACAGAGGGTATATCGGATGATGGAATTCGTGATAATAGATGTCAACATCGGGAAGTGGAGTTCGAGGGCTTGGATTTGCCTTTCATCATTTAACTACTTAGCAAAACAGGCCAACTACAAGCACCGACGGTCAATGAAGTACGTGCCGCACCATTGACATTTGACTGATGAAAACTTAATCTCATCTCTACTTGTACCAACAAGGAGAGTCAATCTCAACTACGCAAATATGGATCAAATAAAAGCTGTAATGCCCTTCCCCTTGTGGTTTTGGAGAACATCCTCTTATCGTAATTGATTGGTCACTGGAAATGCTCACCTGTAACAATTAGGTTTCTTTCCCATGCTAGGGCATATCTACTTTCTTAGCTTACAATAGAAAGAGCAAAGATAAATGCTATTAGACTGGAATAACTTAAAAACTTCATCCTCCACTTCTACTGCTTAACCTCTTTCCCTATTTAATGGCATTTTCAGATCTCTTGGCATCTTTAGACCATCGGTGAGGAATCTCTGAACCATCGGATTTTTTGGTTGATCATGTTCGGGCTTATCCCCCAATTCCAATGCCCAAACCTTTCTGTCATAGTCTTTGCTGAGCTTCTTTCATCCGGTACTTAGCCTCAGTTTTGATTCTTCTTCCTTTCCCTACGAAATAGAATAGGGAGAAGTCTTGTTTAGGCTTTAAAGAAGGGCGTCGACGGGTTGGTTTAAAGAGAATATGGGAAAAGACAAAACTTTCTATTTCACGACTCTCGTTTGGCGTAGGGTTTTAGGAAATAATAGACTTCAAAGACAGGATGAAGTGCCCAAGGTTGAGTTGGCAAGTGAAATTGCTTTAGAGAAGAAGTGAGATGTGATAATGAAACAGAAATCTCTTTTATGCGAGAGGTTGTTGGAGCATCAACATCCGGCGATAGGATACTGGAGAAGGGTTCGATTCCCTTGAACCGTCATGTCTTATCCTAACGGGAGATAGCCAAGTGAGAAAATTCTAAGGTCACCGTCGGTATCCCATGCTATCACTAGAAGGATTGGAAACTATGAGAATGTGCAGAAGGCAGTTTAAGATAGTAGAGCGAGAAAGCAGTCGGGCCCAATGAGCTGTACAATTGTGCACCGAAATGAGGCCGGAGCGATGGGAACCTCAGATCGTCTAAGCTCTCTTACTACACGAATTTCTGCTCATTCTCATGATTAGGGGGGACCACTTATACTATGACATTCCATAGGGTACCCCTACTAAATTAGAAGCAAAAGAGGTTAAGTAACCCTTCTTCCTTCCCCTCTTCACTTCTCTTCTTCACTTCGTTGTTTCACTAGATGGAACTCAAAAGCGTAAACTCAAATCGAACCTCTAGAGAGTGGGAATCAAACGCTTAGAACTTGCCTTCTCTCTGTCCTTTTCCCTGCCCTACACGGGACAAGCAAATGCTTTCCTTTCTTTTCGGGAATATAACGATGCTTCTGCATTACGGTGTTCTCGTTAATAGAGGAGTTGGCTATCGTGGTATGAGGTTCGCGGACGGTGATCACACTTCTTCCTTGGGTGTAAGTAGGACTTGGTCTGTAGAATCTTTCCCACTAGGTCCCTTTCTTGTTCTCGAGCTAGACGACCTGCCATGAGGAATGCCCTTGATCTCACTCTCATATGAGCTAATGGGGTCTGCATAGATAGCAGCAGTTTTGTCCCTCGCGGGAGCATTGGTTTATTGGCAAGCTTAGAAAAGAGAGTAGGGAAGATAGCTGATATGAGGAAGGCACATTTAGGGCTTTCCCTTGAGGAGTGCCGCTCTCTATCCGTCGTTCTCATGCTCGATTCCATTTGTCGAACTGGGCGTATGCTCCGTACGGAACCCGGAGGGAATCCATGAGTACGCGCATCTTTTGGGATTGATCTCGATGATCCCAATTCCTTCTTTTTGCTAGTCTAGTTAGAGAAGAGAAGCTTGCAGGTCATTGCAGGAGTTCCTTCTTTTCTCTATCTATTCTAGTTTAATAAGGAATAGTTTGATTCAGGTAGCTAGATGTAGCCATTGGAATTTCTGGATGTAGAAACCTGAGGGATAAATACTTGAAGGTTAGAACAAGCAGGATAGAATGTCTTTCTTAGTGTTAGGACTACCCATTCACTTCCTTCCCTTACTTTCAGTTCTCTAAGGGTATTGCTCTGATCTACGACCAACCTCCTGGCTAGAGGGACTAGCGTAATGGCTTCTTTCTTTCCTTTAGTTTTTTTTCTTTTGAAGGTAAGAACAACGGAAACCTAACAGCAGCAAAGCATAGTAAGATAGGTTGAAGTTGTTAGGGTATAAAAGATAGAGGCTAAGACTGCTAACACTTTATCCTCATTGGACTCAAGGACTTCGCAAAAGAGGAGCTAACCCGGATTAAAATCAAATAAATGAAAAGAACTAACAGAGAAAAGCAGATAAGCATAGGACAATCTGTTCTAAGAGGTGCTTGAAATATAAACCTCATTCACAGAGGAGGTAACGGAGAGAAGGTTTCTCTTACTTACTTGAGGAATCAGGAAAGAAGGCTTTCGACGAAAAGATTAGCTCCTAATGAGGACTATAGAGCTTCTTATCAAGACTTCTTATAGGACGTAGTAACTACCCATATCAGAAAGCTCAGAATGGACTTAGACGAAGAAAACAGCTAGAGGAAGAAAAAGCACCTTCCTTCATAGGGCTTGCAGGCAAGTAGGACCTACAAGTGGTTGGTGGTCTGATCGGCAGGCATAAAGCAGGCAAGACGGATGGGAGAGGATGAGAGGGGTGAGAGAGGATGGTGATGAGGAAGGAGGCATTGAGGAGCTTAAAAGGTGTTGGAGAAGCTTGCTGATATTTTTGCCGAATTGCCGATGTCCTTCTCATCCTTCGGAAGTTCTCTTTTATAGACGACCTTCCTTGCATGAGAAGTCTCTTGAGAATCTTGCTGTAGAAGGCTCGTTATGAGTGTTCACTATTGACGTCTTAACTCTATCAGGAATCTTTACTGTTGGTGTCTTGTCTGCACTGTTGATGTCAAGAATCGTACTGTTGACGTCTTGTCTCTGTCAGGAATCTTCACTGTTGGTGTCTGCACTGTTGATGTCAGGAATTTTTACTGTGGAAATCTTGTCACGAATCTTTGATGTTTGTCGTCAAATGCTGTCTTTTTTTTTGTGAAGCCTTGGAGGATCCGATGCTTAGGACTTTTGAGAGAGCCCCCCTTTTTTTTCATATATTATTTTTACATATTCACTTGAACTTTGTTGGGATATCTAAATTCTTCTGTTTGAAAGCTATATCTTGTAATAGCTTCATTGCTTTGTGGTTTTGTCCTTTTGGAAAGCTAAACTTTGCATGATAGTCCTTCGTGGCGACTATCCTTCTTTCATCTGTCATGATCGAGTAGTTGCTGATATTTTTGATAAGCTTTTTTGCTCTGTCGACTAGCTCGATAAAACTTCTATACCAGAAATAATTATAATTAACTCCTTCAATGTTGTATTTGGGGTCAAATTTCTACCATTGCTCAGGGTAGTCGAATATCCATATTTGATATGGTTGGAAAAATTTTGTCTCTTCCCTCCATCCAAGCATGCTGAATATTTGGAAGATAAATAAATGATGATAATTAATGCTTGTGGTTAGTTTGTAGCTGAAAATCTTAACATTGTTGGTAGTTTGCACCATTCGTGTTCTCCTCGTAGTCTGTAGCACAATTGGCTTACAAGCCCCCATTTGACTCTTTGGATGTCTCACATTCCTTCTTTCATGAATTTAAAAAGCTTCAAATAGTTATTTCGGGCTAGGATAATATCTGTTCTATTTTTTGACAAGAATTTTCTTATATTTTCTTTGTGATCGAGCGTCATTGTTTTGATACTCAGGAAAATTTCTTCAGGAAATGCTTGTCTAGCTTCCTCAAGAATTTGTTTTCTTCAAGGCAGGGGTCACATAGCAAGTCAATACCCGAACAAAAGAGTCATGGTGATAATGGGTAATGGAGAGATCGAAACCGACGACGAGTCCGATACCGACTCTATGCCACCATTGGAGGACATGGATGATGATGAATATGCGGTTCAAGGTGAATTGTTGGCGTCAAGAAAACTTCTAAGTTTGCAAGCAAAAGAAGTTGAAGAAGTGCAGCGAGAGAACATCTTTCATATTAGGTGCTATGTCAAAAACAAAGTATGTAGTATGATTGTTGATGGAGGAAGTTGTACTAATGTTGCAAGCACAACCTTGGTGGAGAAATTAGAACTGCCCATAGTGAAACATCCTAGGCTGTACAAGTTACAATAACAGAATGATAGTGGCGAGGTAAAGGTGAATAAGAAGGTTTTGGTTTCATTCCGTATCGGAAAATATGAAGATGAAGTTTTGTGTGATGTAGTTCCGATGCAAATTGGACATTTGCTATTAGGCCAACTGTGGCAATTCGATCGGAGAGTTAAGCATGATGGCTTCACCAACAAATACTCGTTCGTGCTCAACCAAAAACCCATCACTCTTGTACCGATGCCACCGAAACAGGTTTATGAAAATCAAGTGAGGTTGCAAAAAGAAAGTGATCAAAATAAAAAGAGTGAGCAAAAGAAAAAGAGTGAAAATCGAAGAGTGGCCGAGCAAAATGAGAGAGAAAAAGAAAATCAAAATTCAGCCATTGAGAGAAAACAAAAGAATTTCTATGCAAAAGTGAGTGAGATTAAGCGAGCAATGTTTTCAAATCAGCCGATGATTGTACTTATGTACAAAGAGGCATTTTTAAACACTAATGAACTTGACCCTGCTTTTTCCAATTCTGTTGTTTCTCTTTTGCAGGAATTTGAGGATGACTTTCCCGAGGAAACATCACATGGATTACCACCAATTCGAGGGATTGAACATCAAATTGATTTTGTTCCCGGTGCGACAATTCCAAACCGACCAGCCTATAGGAGCAATCCCGAGAAGACAAAGGAGCTTCAACGGCACGTAAGTGAGTTGTTGGAGAAGGGGTACGTGAGGGAGAGCATGAGTTCGTGCGCCGTTCCGGTTTTACTTGTACCTAAGAAGGATGGGACGTGGAGAATGTGCGTTGATTGCCAAGCCATCAACAACATAACGGTAAAGTATCGTCATTCTATTCCTCGCTTAGATGACATATTAGATGAGTTGCATGGTTCTTGTGTGTTCTCTAAGATTGATTTAAAGAGTGGTTATCATCAGATTAGAATGAAAGAAGGAGATGAATGGAAAATTGCCTTTAAAACAAAATATGGTTTGTATGAATGGTTAGTTATACCTTTTGGGTTGACTAATGCACCATGCACTTTTATGAGACTTATGAATCATGTTTTACGTACATTTATAGGGAGGTTTGTTATTGTCTATTTTGATGATATACTCATTTATAGCAAAAACTTGGATGATCATGCCATACATTTGAAATCGGTTTTAGATGTACTTAGGAAAGAAAAGTTATTTGCTAATCTGAAGAAGTGTACTTTTTGCACCAATAAGCTTGTATTTCTATGATTTATTGTTAGTGCACAAGCTATACAGGTTGATGAAGAGAAGGTACATGTAATCCAAGAGTGGCCGAGTCCTACAAGTGTAGGTAATATTCGTAGTTTTCATGAACTCGCTAGTTTTTACCGGCGGTTTGTGAAGGACTTTAGTAGCATAGCTGCACCACTTACCGAAGTGATCAAGAAGAACGTCGGATTTAGATGGGGAGAAGAACAAGAGAAGGTGTTTCAGCTAATCAAAGAGAAGCTAACCAATGCCCCCTTATTGTCTTTACCTAACTTTTCTAAAACGTTTGAGATTGAATGTGATGTTTCAAGTATTAACATAGGCGCAGTTCTTATGTAGGAAGGACGACCAATTGCTTACTTCAGCGAGAAATTAAGCGGGGCAGCCTTAAACTACCTGACTTATGACAAGGAGTTGTATGCATTGGTTCGAGCTTTGAAGACATGGCAGCACTACTTATGGCCTAAGGAGTTCGTGATTCACACTGATCATGAGTCGTTGAAACACTCGAAGGGCCAACACAAGCTACATAAAAGGCATGCTCGTTGGGTAGAGTTCATTGAAACATTTTCATATATCATCCAGTATAAGCAAAGTAAGGAGAATGTGGTCACCGATGCACTTTCTAGTAGGTATGCATTACTCTCTACACTTGATGCAAAATTGCTTGGTTTTGAACATATTAAAAGTTTATACATTGATGACCACGTAATTTGTGAAGAGTACTAGGCTTGTGAGAAAAACGCTTGTGGTAAGTTCTTTGACATAATGAGTTCTTATTTTAAGAAAATAAGTTATGTGTGCCTAACTGTTTTTTGAGAGATTTGTTAGTGCAGGAATCCCATGGAGGGGGATTAATGTGACATTTTGGAGTTGCTAAAACTTTAACTGTTTTGCAAGAACACTTCTATTGGCCACACATGAAACGAGATGTTGAGCGGATTTGTGGCAGATGTGTCACATGTAGGCAAGCTAAATCCAAAGTGCAGCCCAACGGTTTATATACTCCTTTGCCCATTCCTAGTGAGCCTTGGATTAATATTTCAATGGACTTTGTGTTAGGATTACCTAGGACTAAACGTGGAAGAGATTCGATTTTTGTGGTTGTGGATAGATTTTCTAAGATGGCACACTTTATTCTATGTCACAAAACGGATGATGCTTCGCATGTTACTGATTTATTCTTTAGGGAGATTGTGAGATTGCATGGCATGCCTAGAACTATTATTTCAGATAGAGATGCGAAGTTCTTGAGCTACTTTTGGAAGACTTTGTAGTGTAAGCTAGGTACCAAACTTTTGTTTTTTACTACTTGTCACCCACAAACTGATGGTCAAACCGAAGTAGTAAATAGGATCTTGTTTACTTTATTGAGGGCAATAATTAAAAAGAAAATCAAAATATAGGAAGAGTGTTTACCACATGTTGAGTTTGTTTATAATATGTCTATTCATTCTGCTACTAAATTCTCACCGTTTGAAATTGTTTATGAGTTTAATCCTTTGACTCCATTGGATTTATCTCCATTATCTATTTCTGAGCGTGTTAGTTTGGATGGAAAGAAAAAATGCTGATTTTGTTAAGCAGATACATGAGAAGGTAAGGCTCAACATTGGGAGAAGAACGGAGCAATATGCAAAATAAGCCAACAAGGGGCATCACAAGCTTATTTTTGAACACGGAGATTGGGTTTGGTTGCATATGAGAAAAAAGAGATTTCCGGCGCAAAAACGTTCCAAACTGCTTTCAAGAGGGGATGGTCCTTTTCAAGTTCTAGAGCGCATCAATGACAATACTTACAAGCTAGATTTGCTCGGTGAGTACAATATTAGTGCTACTTTCAATATTATTGATTTGAGTCCTTTTGATATAAGTGATGATTTGAGGGCAAATACTTTTCAAGAGGAGGGGAATGATGCAAATAATGGTATGACTACAAAGAAGCCAGTTCAAGTTCCAACTGGGCCGGTTACAAGAGTACGAGAAAAAAAGTTCAAAGATGCACTTAATGGGCTGATTCAAGAGGTTTGGGCTCAAGAAATTCGTAGAGGCCCATTGAGGATGGTTTACGTGTTCAATAAAGATGTATCAATATGATTCAACTATTAGAAGAATCTGGACAAAACTGATTGTTTCTTTTTCTATTGTGAGCGTGTGATCAGCCAAATTAAGGGCTGATTGTTTCTTTTTATTTCATTTTTATTTCTGATTATTTCCTTTTTTATTATGGGCATGTGATCAGCCAAATTAAGGGGCTGATTGTTTCCTTTTGTTTTGTTTCTATTTCTGAAACTTTTCTTGTATTTTTTTTAGCCTATTAATAGGCGTCTAATGGAATAGAAGGGGGAGGATTGTTTTCTGGAAATTTGTGACTTTTATTCTCTTTGGTTCTTTGAAGGACTATTTGAACTTATCGAAATTCTTTTTTGGCGTTCATCATCGACTTATCAAACGGATTTCCACTACCGTTTGTGGCGTTTTTCTTATACCAAGGTTCTTGTTTCACATTAAAACAACGGCTTGAGGTCAATTATACCGAGGTTGTTGTTTTTGTTGAAGCAACGGGTCGAGGCCTCCCAACCAAACCTGATCGTGGACGTTCTTGGATTTTTTTCCTTTTGTTTTATGGGTCTCGCTATTCTTGACGAGGTTCGCATCACTTTCGTCAACCAGAACATCATTCTAAATTGACTACATTTGAGTCAAAAGAAAATATGTATTTTCATCACGTGCAGTGTCTGACTCTTCCCTGCTATTGTGGCTTTCTCATTCTTGTACTACAGCAACCTCTCGATATGCCCGAGGAAAAAGGAACGTGGGAAATCTACTATTTCCCCGGGTGTCGTCAGAACCCTCTCCATGGCACCTCCTCATTGCCGTGCTGCTGGACGTACGACGTACCCATTGTCGATTGTTTTCAAGAATGAATTCTCAGTTGGTATTTGACGAGACATATTTATTTTATTTTTCTTATCCTGACTTTGTCAGACGTGACATGATTACGGAAATGGCTCAGTAGACCCTTAAATTTTTTATAAACCTTTTTGAGTTGTTGAATTAAATTTTCTCTAACTTCTAAACTTATATTGGGACTTTTAGCTTGTTCTTTTAATTTTTCTATTTAGAGAACTACCTCATCAAATTTTTTTCTGGAATATCTTGAAGTGTTCATCATATCATATATATATCATTATACAAGATGTCTTATGGACTACAATCTGCTCTACATATCTCGCAATTGCATGGTATGTCGGTAGCCATCTAAGTTGTCAAGGGGTAACTAGCTTTGAGTAGCTTATGGTGCCTAAAACTACCTCCTGAGGGTCACCCTACAAATACCTACTGCGGCAACAAAGGACACGCTTAAGAATCTGGGCTTTAACGTTACTCAAATCTAGTAAGGGACACTTAGAGTGTAGCTAGGACAGTAATTATGTAGATTGCGAGAGAATGGAGGTCGGTGCTATAGTCAATTTGTCACCATGTATGTGCTAAAAATGCTCCCCCAAGCTTTTCCAATTTTCTAATTTTTACTTGATTTTTTTGGGGTTTTTGCTACAGTTATTTTTTTCCAATTTCCGATGAATTTTGCTGCAGTATTGATACAGTGATGCTACAGTGACTTTTTTTTATTTTTTAAGAATTTTTTATAAATAAATTCACATAAAATAAAAAAAACATAGAGCTTATCTAACACACGAAAGTAACTGCAATCTACTTTATAATAGTTCAAGACAAAAGTACAAACCAGAAAAGTAGCCATCACACCGAAAGTTTTGTATAGACTGACTGCAGACCCCTATCACCCAAAAAATTAATGCCCTGGCTCTGATACCAGAATAGAAATAGAATAATGCACACTAATACTACTACTGTCAGACACTAATGTAGAACGGAAAACTAATACACTTAGGTTACTAATACACTCAGGCACACTTAATTATACATATAGGTAGTGGTTTGATCGACAGGCATAAGACTGGTAGAACAGATGGAGAGGATGAGAGGAAGAGAGAGGTTGGTGATGAAGAAAGGAGGCATTGAAGAGTTTAGGGTGTTGTGGAATATTGCTTATGTTAGTGTGGATTGCCGATTAGCCGATGCCTTGTTGATCCTTTGAAGCCTCTTTTATAGATGACCTCCCTTACAAGAGAAGCCTCTTGAAAATCTTACTGCAAAAGTCTTGTCACGAATATTCACTGTTGATGTCTTGTCATTGTCAGGAATCTTTACTGTTGATATCTTGTCATTGTTAGGAATCTTTACTGTTGATGTCTTGTTGTTATTAGGAATCTTCATTGTTGATATTTTGTCGCCGTCAGGAATCTCTACTGTTGATTGCTGTTAATATTGTCGTCAGAAATCTTTGCTGTTGATTTGGACTGTGGATGTTAGGAGAGGATTTTTGTTATTTACATATGATGTTCAACTATCAACTCGAATTCTGTTAGGATATCTAAATTTTTCTGGTTGAAAGATATATCCTATAGTAGTTTCATTGCTTTGTGGCTCCGTCCCTTTGGAATGCTAAACTTTGCATGATAGTTCTTTGTGGCGACTATCCTTCTTCCGTTTGTCATGATTGACTAGTTGTCGATATTTTTGATAAGTTTTCTTGCTTTGTCAACCAGCTCGATAAAACTATTGCATGAGAAGTAATTATAATTGACTCTTTCGATGTTGTAATTGGGGTCGAATTTTTGCCAATGCTCGGGATAGCCGAATATCCATATTTGGTATAGTTGAAAAAACTTTGTCTCTTCTCTCCATCCAAGCATGCTTATCATTGATGGTAGTTTGCACCATTCTTGTTCTCCTCGTAGTCTGAAGCACAGATGACTTATAAGTCCCCATTCGACTCTTTGGATATCCCACATTCCTTCTTTCTGTTCTAGAGAACAAGAATGGTATCTATTCTGGTATCAGAATAGATACCAAAAAAGGAACGCCCGGGCTCTGATACCAGGATAGATACTACTACTGTCACATAGAATAGATACCCCTTCAGAATAGATACTACTACTGTCACACAGAATAGATACCCCTATGGTGCCTTTTCCAATTTTCGATGAGCTAATACACTCAGGCACTCTTAATTATACATATAGGTGGTAGAGAACTACAAGTGAGCGGTGGTTTGATCGGCAGGCATAAGACTGGCAAAACAGATGGGAGAGGATGAGAGGGAGAGAGAGGATGGTGATAAAGGAAGGAGGCGTTGAGGATTAGCCGATGCCTTGTCAATCCTTTGGAAGCCTCTTATATAAACGACCTCTCTTGCATGAGAAGACTCTTGAGAATCTTGCTATAGAAATCACAAATCTTCACTTTGATGTCTTGCCGTTGTCAGAAATCTTTACTGTTAATGTCTTGTCGATTCACTATTTATGCCTTGTCATTGTCTGGAATATTCACTGTTGATATCTTGTCATCGTCAGAAGTCTTGAAGCCGGATGTTAAGAGAGGTATTGTTGAATAAGGGTTCCTTCTTGATGAAGCTTTTGGTTCTTTTCTTGTGAAGCTTTTAGGTTCCTTCTTTGTGAAGCTTTAGATTACTTTTGCTGGGGCTCGCTTTTAATCATGAAGGAGTTTTTAATCATTCCTCTCTTTTTTCTTTTAGATATATTAGGCTCTTTTCGGCTATATCAGGCTCCTTTCATAAGGCATCTTTTGTAGAAAATCTTTCTGTTGATGTCGGTTGTTAATGTTTTTTTGTAGAGAATCTCACTGCTATTAGTCTGATGATGTCTTTGGCCTATGAATGTTAAGTGGGATTTTTAATAAATTCTCAGTTATCAATGGATTTGATTTGCCTTTACCAACTATCTTTTGAGTTGGGCTAGTCATACTTTTCCCCTCAGTATGATGAGTTGTCAAGAATTTTGTTTGGGCTCAAATGCCAAACTATTCCTTTTAGCAGCTTTCGTCTTTACAGGGTTTTTCTTTTTTTTGTTGAATAGGCTATATTTACATGAGATTTTATATGAGTATACTTATAGAAAGTTGTAAAAATTACCAAAGACTGAAATTTTTTCCAAACCTAGAGATGTAAGGTCGTCTTACCTTGTTGGCATAACTAAAGGGTCCCAAGCTCAGATCCAGACACAAATCATTCTTGCCACTAGATTCAATCATAGAAGAAAACAGAGAATCTCGAACACAAAGATGTACCGAAGCGAGGCAAAGGAAAGGAATTCCTCTTCTTAGGAAAAGATGCTCTACCGAACTATGTCGAATTCAATAGAAACGTAACACTGAGTAAGATAACAGACACTAGCAAACTGAGCACGAAACAGAGACATCTCGGTGCGACATTCGGACATAGGGGGAACTACTCCAAATTTTTCGTGACAATTCGCCACACCGACGGTGAAAGGATTCGAATCTAAACAGATGCGCTAACCAGACTGCGCTACACCTTGTCTTACCCACGGTGAAAGGTATGGACGAATGGACTTCGGAATAGGGGAGGGGATGAGGTAAACGACTAAACGATTGGGGAGAGAGTTCAGGACTAGGGAGAGAATCATAGACTGATGCATTGTGAAGAGCTCAATGTCATTATAATGAATGCAAATGTTCTGGGCAATTTCCGAACTCTAATGAGGAACGAAGAATCCCCCCTCCGACATTGTGGAAGTAGGGATGTCGACGCATTCTTCCAAGCAAAAATAAACGATACACATTGATTGCGCGGATAAGCTTTCTTTCCTTCGAAACAAGGCAAGCCTTCCATCGAGGTTAGTTACCAGTTCTTCATTCATAAGTACTCCCTTGCTTCACCTTTTCGGCCGTAGGTTGGTTCGGACAGGGGCGCTGTAATGAAATGATCAAAACTATTTCCCACACGTCACTTGCCTTTACTGATAGAAGTTTGTCACTCTAGGGACTGAAGAATTTATTCCGTTAGGACAGAGCCACCCTATCGGGAAGGGGTTGGTTATTGATGGGCTTTTGATGACTGGCTATTTGATCGTCGATCCAATTGATTTAGTTGCTCCTATTCGGTACCACCCAGTACATATGAGAAATATCAAAATCTCCTGGAGTTTTTCACTTGCAATTTTTTTTTTGGTGACCCATCATCTGAGCAAGTTGCACCTGGGAAGGTAGATACGGGCACGGAACCGTCTAGTCATTCTAGCTGCACAGTAAGCACAGCAGGGGAGGAGGCTTCAGAAAGAAAGGTAAAGAAAGGCATTTGAATACGAACTAGTGAATGACCCACCAGTAGCGGTTGCCCCAGTGCTAGATGATTCATATCCAAAACTAGTTTATGCCACAGCATCTCGATATCAGAGCCTATCTACAGGAGAGAAGGTAACAAACGACATAGGTTGGACCAGGGGCAGCCCTATTCCGACCTCCACAGTAATATGTTATAAAACGCGTAGCATTCCTTTCAGTTCAAAAGCAGGAATGACGAGTCAAATCTATACCCGAACACGAGGGAAAGATCATTTCAACGCTGGTATACGAAAAGCAGAGCAAATGCATGTTTCCAGTATATATCCTGCATTGATGAAGTGGGATCGGGCACAATGGGATTGGGCCCGAGCGGTACCATTCATTGTCCTTACTGAACTAGCCGACGCCCTCATTTGCTGCTTTGGTAATGGTCTCGGTAATGAGGGGAGCTGAAGCTCACCTTTGCTCATCTTTCTCTCAAGGCACTCCATCAATCCCTGGACGTCGGGCTATGAACATTCCATTCCTTATCTCGGGGTTGATTATCGATCGATATAGTGCACATAAATGACCAAAGAATCAATGGAATTGACTTCGTCCTTGTGAAAGGAGTCGACGAAGGAAGTCCCCGAAGCCCCTCAGAGGCACTTGAGGATACCATTCTGATAGGTTCCATCCATATGGGGGATTCCATTCTATATCAGAAGTGTACAAAAGACTCTGTTCGACAATCAATGGCAGCTCTCTTAATGATTCCTCTCTCCGTCCAGCCAAAAAATGGATTCTCGGCTCAGCAGCCAGAACAGACAGGACGCCTGTCTCCTGGAATTGTTGTTGTCCTTTTCGGATCAGGGCTGGGGCATATGCCAGGTGACGTCGGAAAAGTACTGGTAACCCGCATCAGAATATTCCTTTTTTTCATTCGGGCTTGCACTTACCTCCCTTTTTTCGTTGGATTCTGGGGGAAGGTCAGATCCATTTGACAAGTAGTTTGGTAAAATAGGGCGTCGGCTTTCATGGTATTTTTCACGATGATGAGATAAGGAGTCGGGAAGGGTAATTTGCGGTGACGAAACTGGGACGTGTTTCCTACCACGAGGATGACCCCTCCTGATACGTCATGGTGATGTGTTCTATGTTCTAGTTTCAACCCGGGTCCGTCGTATGCTGAAGCTGTCAAGTCCGTACGAGGATACCGTTTCAGTAGGGCGATTTCCTCTTCATATTTCCCTCTTCCTCGCTTTTCTTCTGTCTATCTTTTTAGAAAGGCGGGTCTTCCTAGTGGGCGCGTTGCCACTAGGTAGTTCTCTTTGATCCTGATCGGTCGACCTTTTCGATCCCGAAACAAATACCGTTCGGCTCTCTTTTTTCAGTCATTCAGATGAAAAATTCCGTGAAGACGACGAGAGATGTTGCCTTCTCTTTCCGTTCCTTCTCTTTTTGGGGTAGAGCACTCTTGTTTGTTCCTTTCGGAGAAAAGTGTCGGCATGTGTTCTGAGCGAGCCTTCGCGTGACGTGGACGGTACCGTAACGACATGGAATCCGTCTGTCTTGTCTTCTAGCTCATGACGGGAGTCGTGTTCCGAGGGACTCGACAATCTCCACTACTATTGTCAAGCTTGGACATACGTCGACGACTGACAAAATTGAGACCGTGGCCACACCGTCGATGAAAGAGTGATGATGTGGTCAACCCTGGATACGTGGCTCTTCGATGGGGGAAGGACCACTCCCGTCGTCTGAGTGTGTGGTGTGTAGTGGTGCGTCGTCAGTTTTTTCTTACTCATCAAAATCAATGAGAAAATATATTATTCTTGTTAAAATCCTCGAAACTCCACTCTTTTTCTTGTTCAAACTGGGAGGATTGGCATTTGGCCGACAATGTGATCTATCTCTTTCTTTGGTTGTATTGGAACTGTCGGTTTTCTTTAGTGAGGAACCGTTTCACTCGGTGGACAGTCGAATGGTCAAAGCGAAATGCGTCTAGGGCATCTTTTGAGCATGTTTAGCTTCGACAAATTCCTGGAGTCCTACGACATTCTCATAGAAAGAAAACATGGCTAGTAGATTCCCATTTTGTTACTGTAGAAAGCGATCAGTTCTTCCGATCATCGTTCAGGTGTCGGAAAGGTTTTCGTCTATCCATTCCAGAAGTGGAGGAGCCTATGTAGAAGAAGCTGTAGAAGAGCACCACCACGGTTCAGGTCCCGACATATGGGGGATTAATTCAGCTGCGACGGATCGTGAATCGATGGGAAGGGAAGAATGAGACCAGAATTGTCGAAATCATCCCGACCGAGACCTAGATAGCAACCGGAACTAGTACTGGAATTGACGGTATTAACCAACCGAACAACCATCCTCCCTTCCACCCGTCATTTCCTTCCCGACGACGATTGGATACTTAATTCCTCTGCTTGGGAGGCATCAGACGAAGGGGAGGGGAAGGGCTGGCTTCGGAACCTGACTCGGACCAGATTTATTTGTTCTATTAGATTCTTAGTAGCAGTCGGTGACCTTTTCTTCATTACTTCACATAGCTTTTCATCTCCTTGATAGTTGGAAGTTCTCCAAAAGTATGAAAAGTTGGAGAACTTTGTACCATTCATTCAAGTGTGGTTGAATTCTGTTCAACAGCCCTAGGACTTGGAGCACATTTTTTTGTTGTTTCCATTGCTTTAAGTGATTGTGACGACCACGAAAAAACAACGAATCCCAACTATGGGTACCTCAAAGCTGAAACTGCTAAGAGATTTTCATCCAGCATAAGCATATGGATAATCTAGAATGCAACGTGGCTTACCCAAAATCCCTAAGAAATGCATGGGAAAGAAGGTCAGATTAACCCTGAAAGAAATGATCTAAAAATGGATTTGACCTATAGTTTCCGGGTATGTCCGACTAATGATTTTACCCACCCATTAGTAAAATCCTACAAATAAAGCAAAAATGGCTCCCATAGAAAGTACAAAATGGAAATGTGCAACCGCATAATAAGTATCATGTAGAGCAATGTCTAGTCCAGAATTAGCTAAAACTACTCCTGTGAGCCCTCTTATGGTGAACAAAAATATGAACCCTACAGCAAATAACATGGGTTTATTGTATTGTATCGAACCTCCCCGCATGGTTGCGATCCAACTAAAGATTTTGATTCCAGTGGGGACAGATATGATCATGGTAGCCGCGGTGAAGTAAGCACGCGTATCAATGTCTAAGCCCACAGTAAACATATGATGAGCCCAAACAAGAAATCCAAGAACACCTATACTGATCATGGCATAAATCATGCCTAGATACCTGGAGATTGGTTTTCCCAAAAAGGTCGATACAATATGACTAATAATATCGAATCCAGACAAAATGAGAATATACACCTCTGGATGACCAAAGAACCGAAAGAGATGCTGGTATAATATGGGGTCTCCCCCTCCTGCAGGATCAAAAAAGGTTATATTAAAGTTTCAATCGGTTAATAACATGGTAATTGCCCATGCCATCTCACTATCTCGTTCACTTGTGAGCTCGGTTCGGAATAAGAAGCTTCCTGGGCAATGAGCAAAATGATCTTTTTTTCGAAACTTCAAATGCGCTTCGCCTAGAGCTGGTGAAATCTCCCCAACCTAAAGGTTGATACCAATCCTTAAATGTAGAAACCGATGCTTCCATCTGATTGTAGTTTCCAATTATGGAGATAGCTCTACGGATTCCAGAGAAGAAAGAATATGAAGCGGAACTTTATTAAAATGAATATTCAGCTGAAGTGGAATTTGAGAGATTGGAGCAATGTAAATTCACATTTGATTACTTGTTTCTTAGTAGCTGGATCTCTTATCAACCCAGTTGATGCGGCTATACTACTAAAGTCCTTCACAAACCGCCGGTAAAAACTAGCAAGTCCATGAAAACTATGAACATTGCTTACATTTGTGGGACTCGGCCATAGGATACTGGAGAAGGGTTCGATTCCCTTGAACCGTCATGTCTTATCCTAACGGGAGATAGCCAAGTGAGAAAATACTAAGGTCACCGTCGGTATCCCATGCTATCACTAGAAGGATTGGAAACTATGAGAACGTGCAGAAGGCAGTTTAAGATAGTAGAGTAAGAAAGCAGTCGGACTCAATGAGCTCTACAATTGTGCACCGAAATGAGGCCAGAGAGATGGGAACCTCATATCGTCTAAGCTCTCTTACTACACGAATTTCTGCTCATTCTCATGATTAGGGGGGACCACTTATACTATGACATTCCATAGGGTACCCCAACTAAATTAGAAGCAAAAGAGGTTAAGTAACCCTTCTTCCTTCCCCTCTTCACTTCTCTTCTTCACTTCTTTGTTTCACTAGATGGAACTCAAAAGCGTAAACTCAACTCAAACCTCTAGAGAGTGGGAATCAAACGCTTAGAACTTGCCTTCTCTCTGTCCTTTTCCCTGCCCTACACGGGACAAGCAAATGCTTTCCTTTCTTTTCGGGAATATAAGGACGCTTCTGCATTTCGGTATTCTCGTTAATAGAGGAGTTGGCTATCGTGGTATGAGGTTCGCGGACGGTGATCACACTTCTTCCTTGGATGTAAGTGGGACTTAGTCTGTAGAATCTTTCCCACTAGGTCCCTTTCTTGTTCTCGAGCTAGACGACCTGCTATGAGGAATGCCCTTGATCTCACTCTCATATGAGCTGATGGGGTCCGCATAGATAGCAGCAGTTTTGTCCCTCGCGAGAGCATTGGTTTATTGGCAAGCTTAGAAAAGAGAGTAGGGAAGATAGCTGATATGCGGAAGGCACATTTAGGGCTTTCCCTTGAAGAGTGTCGCTCTCCATCCATCGTTCTCATGCTTGATTCCATTTGTCGAACTGGGCGTATGCTCCGTACGGAACCCGGAGGGAATCCAGGAGTACGCGCATCTTTCGGGATTGATCTCGATGATCCCAATTTCTTCTTTTTGTTAGCTAGTTTGAGAAGAGAAGCTTGCAGGTCATTGCAGGAGTTCCTTCTTTTCTCTATCTATTCTAGTTTAATAAGGAAGAGTTTGATTCAGGTGGCTAGATGTAGCCATTGGAATTTTTGGATGTAGAAACTTGAGGGATAAATACTTGAAGGTTAGAACAAGCTAGGATAGAATGTCTTTCTTAGTGTTAGGACTACCCATTCACTTCCTTCCCTTACTTTCAGTTCTCTAAGGCAGTGCTCTGATCTACGACCAACCTCCTGGCTAGAGGGACTAGCGTAATGGCTTCTTTCTTTCCTTTAGTTTTTTTCTTTTGAAGGTAAGAACAACGGAAACTAACAGTAGCAAAGCATAGTAAGATAGGTTGAAGCTGTTAGGGTATAAAAGATAGAGGCTAAGACTGCTAACTCTTTATCCTCATTGGACTCAAGGACTTTGCAAAAGAGGAGCTAACCTGGATTAAAATTAAATAAATGAAAAGAACTAACAGAGGAAAGCAGATAAGCATAGGAGAATCTGTTCTAAGAGGTGCTTGAAATATAAACCTCATTCACAGAGGAGGTAACGGAGAGAAGGTTTTTCTTAAATATAAACCTCATTCACAGAGGAGGTAACGGAGAGAAGGTTTTTCTTACTTACTTGAGGAATCAGGGAAGAAGGCTTTCGATGAAAAGATTAGCTCCTAAGGATGTAGTAACTACCTCATTATAGAGCTTCTTATCAAGACTTCTTATAGGACGTAGTAACTACCCATATCAGAAAGCTTAGAATGGACTTAGACGAAGAAAATAGCTAGAGGAAGAAAAAGCACCTTCCTTCATAGGGCTTGCAGGCAAGTAGGACCTAGAATTCTTCTGTCAGCTTACAGGAACTACAAGAAGATATTGATTCTAAACCCGGTAGGTCACTTAGCTACACGAATTGCATCTTCGCTTTCGGCTCGATCTTTACAAAAAAAGTGACGACCAGGAAAGAGAATATTGTACTATCCGTCAGTTGGGTACCGTAAGAAGAGACAATCTAATCTAGTTTTATCTTGCCTTACCTAAACTAACCTAAACCTTATGAAACCTTGGAACAACCTCCCAGTCAGGTAAACAAAGGAAAGGTGGCACGAACTGATTCAACATAGGAAAGTCCAATTTTCCAAAGCGGATGTGATTCCAACCAGAAAGCCTTTTTTAAAGCACAGGGCTAAAGAACAAGGCCGATAGGGAAGGTGCGATTGAGCGACCGTCGGTAGCAGAACGTTGCCTCTTGGAAGGAGTGACGACCCTAGTTCAGCTGGACTCTCTTATTCTTCCAGTTTCTTTTGATTCTGTAGATTTTGTCGAAGCGGATAGTTCATAGTGCTCATTCTAAAATAAAACCGGACAAGCCAACTCATCATTATGTTTCCAAATCATTTCAGAATCAAATTTGAAAAATTGGCTATGGAGATTCCGTGCGATCAGAGATTCTTTAAGACAAAAAGAGGCCCTTATTTTCAAGCAGGAAAGTCGTTTCGATTCAATTCATTCTTAGGGTCCGAAAAAGATACAGGATATGTCAGTGACTTTGCACGACAAAGCGCTCTCCGAGGGCATAGAATGTTGGAGTTTTTGGTTAGAATCTCGATAGTAATGTCTATTTCCGATTTTCCGGTCGAAATACGGGAAAACCCAATGAAATTCTCGATGGAAACGGAGTTTTACGAATTCACCCCGGAACTGGATGATCATTTCGAGATCTTTGAGCATATTCGAGGGTTCAATGTGACTATTGTAACTTCGGCCAACACAAAGATGAAACTTTACTACCGTGGAGCGACTTTTTGCTAAAAGATGAGGGAGAAACTGACGTAAGATGTCGGAGAAGCGAAATATATGAGATCACAAATGTAGATATTTCCAGGGTCGCCCTCGTAATTTTACAATCTGCTTAACTTGTGCAAGATTGATACTGCTATAGCAAGACAGATGGAGGCCGAGCTCAAAGTTCAAAGAATGATAGGCCTCAATCATCAAAATTTGATCGTAGACCAACAGCTGAAAGATTTCTTTAAACAGCTCGAGGCTACCGATGTTCTACCACTACTACAACAGCATGAGTTGATATTTAACATGTATAATTCTCCCCGAATTATTACGTATTTTCAGGATATCGCCTCCTGCAAAAGGGCCCTACAAATGGAGCTTATTCATGAACTATATGTCAACTCATCTCATCCTGAAGAATACTAGGATGTTCTTCCAACCATATGCAGCCAGAGTATCAAAGCATATTCTTCTAGATACCAAACCGGCTTCTTTTTTCGCATCTGGAGCACATGGGAAGAGAGAAGATACATAAAACTCTACAGTTCAGTCCAGCTATGGGAACTTCATAAAGAAAATTATGGACCTCCCTCTGCTGTCTATAACAACCTTCCTGTTCTAGATTTAGAAGTTGAAGCAGGAAAAGCTGCCAAAGAGTTTTTTGAAGAAGCCTACCAGAAAGCACTTATCGGAGCCCATTCTGTTAAAATAGAGAACAATATTCTCTTATACGACTTCATTGGTGCTTACAAACCCTCAGAAGCTAAGACTGCCAGGGCACCTCGCTATGGCTTCTTTTTAAGCTATAGTTCTCATGCATCCAGGATTAGACGATCTGGCTTTCACTGTCAAGCGCGAAGCGCCTTGTTGAGAGCAAATGAGATATCCTACCCTTTGATTGTCAAACGTCGCAGTTCCCACGAACCAAGCACAGGATGGTTGGTGTACCAATCAATTTCGTTGGGAAGAGGGAGAGGATGAAAGAAGGATATCGAGAGAGAGATAGGAAAAAGAGTACGGAAGTGAGAGTGGATACATGACAAGCTGGCATAGAGCGTCGACGATGCATTCAAAGGATAATGAGGTTTGAGCAAACGAACTGGTGGCAGACGAATTTCTCGAGGCACCCGGATCCGATTTCGAAGGAAGAGGAAATGAATGAATGCGTCGAAGTGACGTCTCGGTGCCTCCCTCCCCTTTTCTGGAGACGAGAACGAGGCCTACTTTTTGTTTGACCCGACGGGACTGGACTGGGGATTCGGGAGAGACGAGTGGAGAGAGAGTGATGGTAGACGGTGCGGGAGCAAATCTCGGAGATGAGTGGGACTGAAATAGAGGAGTGAGACCCTCGCCGGGAGATAGTCAGCAGACTCACTATCATCTGACGATGAAATAGATGGACGGGAGTGAAAGAAAGGATAGTACTCGCATCTAGTCCACTGTCAAAATGCATGCACGAAAAGCGAAGCTCCGATGATGCCATACCGCAGCGCATGACGAGGCGAATCCACTATTCCCATTGAGGAGGGAGGTCTGCTCTCTAAAATCTCGTTTTTCCCTACTGACGGAGGAATCGTCCCACTTGCTCAATGTCAGGGGATACTCTCCGGTTGATGGCTTTTTGCAACCAATCATTACTGAATAGAAGAATGTGAGAAGAACGTCGGGCGTCGGCGGCTTCGAAAGTGATGAATGACGGCTGCACTCTCTTGGGTTACAGGAGAAAGATCCCATCTTAACAATCAGAGTAGATTAGGGCTCCCCCGAAAGCCTAGCTTCGAAAGACCCTATCCCTTCACCGTCATATGACGTACAATCCCTGGAAAAAGTAATGGATGACGGGATATAAACAAGGGAAAGCCATAGCCATAGTGCTTCCAAACAAGTAAACAAGTAGACGGTAACAAATAGAAAGCCTGACGTACTTTCGCTATGGAACAGGCCAGACCAGAAGGTGAGGCACTCGGAGCTTTTGCTTTCTTGCTGCGAATCGATCACATGCTTTCCCCTGGCGGACGGGAGTGAAAGAAAGGATAGTACTCGCATCTAGTCCATGTCAAAATGCATGCACGAAAAGCGAAGCTCCGATGATACCCTACCGCAGCGCATGACGAGGCGAATCTACTATTCCCATTGAGGAGGGAGTTCTGCTCTCTAAAATCTCGTTTTTCCCTACTGACGGAGGAATCATCCCACTTGCTCAATGTCAGGGGATACTCTCCGGTCGATGGCTTTTTGCAACCAATCGATTACTGAATAGAAGAATGGGAGAAGAACGTCGGGCGTCGGCGGCTTCAGAAGTGATGAATGACGGCTGCACTCTCTTGGGTTACAGGAGAAAGATCCCATCTTAACAATCAGAGCAGATTAGGGCTCCCCCGAAAGCCTAGTTTCGAAAGACCCTACCCCGTCACCGTCATATGACGTACAATCCCTGGAAAAAGTAATGGATGACGGGATATAAACAGGGGAAAGCCATAGCCATAGTGCTTCCAAACAACTAACAGGTAGACGGTAACAAATAGAAAGCCTGATGTACTTTCGCTATGGAACAAGCCAGACCAGAAGGTGAGGCATCCGAAGCTTTTGCTTTCTCGCTGCGAATCGATCACATTTAATGAGATTTCGATACGACGCATATCAGGTAATCAAATTCGACGTCTTTCACGGCAAGCTAAGCCAAACCAGCCGCACTCTGACGCATACGCATTTACTACGGGATTTTTCATATCCCCAATCCGGATCATGGGACAGACGTAGATGCCTAGCCGTTTTCAAATAGCCTTCTTTGCCCATCACATCGAAAGAAAAAGTGAGCCAATGAGCGACGAGTCCAGTCGCCTCCGATCAGTAGCTTGTCAACCACCAGACCGTAAAGACCAACGTCTTGAAATTTCATGACGTATGGTGACGCTCTTTCGAGCGTCATGATCAGCTTCGGACTAGATCAGCTCCACTGCTCATGACGGGACCCTATCCGACATAGGGGTTATATATCTCCATTACTTTTCTTTGGATAAGGGCTTTTTAGTGGTTCTAAAATGAAATGGGTGGAGAGACTATAAGACATCAGACATGCTCCTGAGCGTCGTCGAAGCCTAAAGGGCCGACAAGGAACCGATCGACGTAATCGCACTCGACAAATTCGGAATCGGAGCTGGAGCAAGTGAGAAAACTCCGTGCGCACAGGATTTAGTATATATTTTTAGCTGTTCCGGGGCTTTCTTCGCAGGCTCTTATCTTCTCATAGTGGATGAATAGCATGACGATATTTTTTCTCTTTCTCAGTATACTACGTCGTGATGTTTACCGTCGAATTACCTGACGGTGATTTCAAAGTAAAGCACGGAATGGCGTGAGGGGATGTAGGCAAGCCAGACAAGAAGGAGTCGAAGAAGAGGTTGTTAGGCCAGAGGGCAAGATGACTGAGCCGAAACCGCCGACAGAAGGCTGAACGGCAGGAGATGAGGTCTTTCATCTGTTCGAAGCCGCATTTCGCATGCCCTAGTCAATGCAGTGTAGTTGGAAGAGGCGGGGGCAGCTGCTGAATGCGATTGACGGGGACAATGAGTGAGTCGAGCAGGAGAGGCGCACGTCGGTGCCACGGTAAACGTCTCCGACACTTTGAACGTCAGTCGACACGGGGGCATCACACAACTTTGTTTCAGACTCCGGTACGTGCGACGAGGTAGTAGAACTCAAACGTCCCCTGTCATCTTAAACCTGCTAGAGGAGTGACCCCCCAATATGATCCTGACCTAACAGACCATAGGTTCTTTCTTTTTGAAAGAAACACAACTCTGTATTAGGGTCGCGAACTTTCTTTTTAAAAGGAACACGACTTTATATTAGGGTCGCGAACTTTTATTTTTTAAGGAGAAAACGACTCTGTTTTAGGGTCGCGAATTTTCCTTTCTGATGCGAAAAATCCGAAAGGCGGTTACTTTATACGGCGTAAGAATTGAGACGTTCTTTGAGCCTTATTAAATGAAATCACGAGATTCGGGCCAGAGATCACGTCCATCCGAAGATCTCGGCCATCAAATCATCTGTTATATAATCTCGGTTTCGTGGAATAGGGCATTTCTAACTTCTTTCTGAGAAACTTGAACTCCAGACTCCTCTTCAAAGTTTTCAAGGCTCTTCATCTTCGGCTCCGTTAACCTCTGATTTTTCTCGTGAAAAATTTCTTTAGTATGCAAAAGATGCCAAAAAAAGCTTCCTCATCTGATGCTTCTGCAAGCGATCGTCGGGACCCTCTGATCACTCCTAGTTGCATAGTTGTTTGGCAGGAACCCTTGGTTCAAAGTAATTCTCTTACTTTATATTAAAAGACAATTCATTTTTATAGAAAGTCCCTTTTTTCTTTTGTTTTGATTCCAAACTTTCTTTGCAGTTGATTACGCTTTAAACGCCTGGCCAAAAGACCATTATTTTGGTTTTTCAGGCAGTTATGGCGGAAAGCGGGAGTTTAGGTTCGGCCAAACTTTTCCATGTTGCACCGCTTCCGATGGCCAAGAAAGGGAAAGTAAAATTCTCAAT
This sequence comes from Dracaena cambodiana, assembly GCA_036321105.1. NCBI lineage: Eukaryota > Viridiplantae > Streptophyta > Magnoliopsida > Asparagales > Asparagaceae > Dracaena > Dracaena cambodiana. The sequence goes on along the minus strand of JAYEPQ010000005.1, from coordinate 16,025,516 downwards.
CCTACTTGCCCAATGTTGCGAGAACTGATGACCACTGCTTCTTTCGATGGGGACAACCGAACTTTGTTGAACAAGCCAACCTTCTTATTTGGTGATCACTTCTCGGCACCCGACGATGGTCTGGATGATGGAGATTACAAATGGCTTTTCCATATTAACAGTCGTAACTTGTTTCTCCCCAACATGGAGAAGTCTTACCCATTTCTATTTTTTCAATCTCTTTCCATTCCTAAACAAATAGATTGGCATTTAAATAGACCGCAAGATGGTGTCTTGCTAGGAGCATTCAATGCACAAGGTATTTTCCCTCGTTGTACTAGAAAGCATTTTTGCGGATCGTCTCCAGGGTCTTTCAAACAGGATTTTCCTATAGGTGAAACACCTATAGTTGTTCAGATTATTCTGCACCGGTTCATCAATGTGAAAGGGGAATTTTCAGTCAAAGACTTCTGTCCTCCTTGATGGGTTCACTATTCTTCGAAAGGGGAGTGGGCAATCTTGACTGACTTCTTTCTGAGGGCTTTCAGAGATCAGCTACAGCATGCAAACCTTTATCACGCCATTAGGGCGGTTCAGCACGGCATTCTCGCCAGCCGATTCCATTTCTTTTCTTTGTTGGAACTGTATAATCTTGATACTTGTACAGTCTTCTCTCCCCGCGGCGAATTGGATTTCGCCCTGCATGAGATGCAAGAAATCTCAGTGCTACCTATGGGAGACATCCCATATGAAGAGTATATCCCTACCGGAGAAGTGATTCATTTGTTGAAAACTCGAGACCCTATGGTCTATGACACTTATTGGGAATTACTTTGCCACTATCACATTTGTACTCATATGTCTAGCACTCGCAGTGTAAAGCAAAAGAAGTGGATGCAGTATATTCTTCCAAATTTTTCAAAGAATAAACCCAATTTTACATGTCTCCTTCCGGTTTCTGAAAAGGAGGTCGAGAGAAGGATTGCCAACTTTGTGATAGATGCTTATGTTACCGAATCTGACGAGGATGTCTTCAAAGCAGGAATATCTTTTGAAAGTTTTCACTACCAAGCTCTTTGACCTTTGTCTGATTACCATCTAGTTCATTTGGTCTATCAAATGTCGGATCTTCTTAAGAAAAAACCTCAATTACACATATACTTTTGGAGATCAAGAATTCTTTGAGTCCTTCCTTCAAGAGGAGTATCTTCTAATGCAGACATACTAGGTCTAGCTTGTTCAACCAAAATATTGGTATTTCGATATTCAGTGGTACTAAGACTTCTTGGAATACTAGGATTGATAATTGTAGTAGAAATAGTATTGCCTGAAGCAATAAATGTTTCTATAGGGAGATGTGTCTTTGGTTTCAAAGTTTTCAAGAATATTTGCATCTCATTATCATATCTCAGATGTCTTATATTGACCAATTTTGGTTGGATTATTTTTCCATTCCCAACCTCAAAAAGTTTAATAAATTGTGTAGGTGTGATAGATCTAAAAGTAGATGTTTCGTTTAGTGCTAAACAATGTTCCCATTGTATTCCCAATATTTGAGAACCAGGAAGCATTTCAATTCCTTTGAGATTGATAGATAGTGTACAAGCCTTTTCTATATTTGTATCATGTAAGCTGATGCAAAAATCAGGATGTATATTTACTCCAAATATTCTATTTGCCAGATTGGACTTTGCTCCTCCTAATATACTATTTAGAGGATTATTGATGATTCTTTCATCACAACATATTATCATAATAGGTGTGTCTATTCCGGATCTGAATAGACCAGTTATCTTTATTTGGATTAATCCAATGTGCAAATATTTTTTCTTAGGATATTTTTGCTTCAGATTTTCTATCTGATGATAGTTTAGCAATTTTATAGAAGTAAAATCTTCATCTCCTTTTAGTTCTATATTTCCTTGCATTCTTTCGAATATATAGGTAGGTTTATTTGTCCATAAAGATTTGAATTTGGACTGAGGTTTATATACCTCTTCTTGTTTAGCATATGGTATGGAAAGTTTTAGTCTTTCAATATCTTCATCAGTTACTTCATAATGTTCCCCATGGCTATTTTCAATACTTGTATTATGAATCTCTTGAGGTTCTATTTCCTTCAATGTATTCATATACACTTTGTATTCAAACATAGATTCTTTTGAAGATTGTCCAGGGGTAAACTTTGGACTAAGAGGTGGAGATGTTGAAAGTAGAATGTCTTGTTCAACTTTAACCAATGCTAAATCTTCGTATTTATGGATTATCAGTATTCCTATAGGAGTACCTAAAGGAATTTGATATGGATTATCATCTAAACTTGTACTTTTCATTATTATACTTATGTTTTGATCTGTCATAGATTCAATTATTCCATAAGTAATGAAAATATTTCTAAGAGCATGATGTCTTAGATTTTTAATTTCTCCATAATATCCATAAGGTATTCTTATAATCAGATCTAAATAAATTTCGATAGATTGATATCTTCTTATGCTATAATGATTGTTAGCATAAAGATTGTTTGAATATAATGGTTTCAACAAACCATTCTTTGGATGGTTCTGCATTTCGGTATTCTCGTTAATAGAGGAGTTGGCTATCGTGGTATGAGGTTCGCGGACGGTGATCACACTTCTTCCTTGGATGTAAGTGGGACTTAGTCTGTAGAATCTTTCCCACTAGGTCCCTTTCTTGTTCTCGAGCTAGACGACCTGCTATGAGGAATGCCCTTGATCTCACTCTCATATGAGCTGATGGGGTCCGCATAGATAGCAGCAGTTTTGTCCCTCGCGAGAGCATTGGTTTACTGGCAAGCTTAGAAAAGAGAGTAGGGAAGATAGCTGATATGCGGAAGGCACATTTAGGGCTTTCCCTTGAAGAGTGTCGCTCTCCATCCATCGTTCTCATGCTTGATTCCATTTGTCGAACTGGGCGTATGCTCCGTACGGAACCCGGAGGGAATCCAGGAGTACGCGCATCTTTCGGGATTGATCTCGATGATCCCAATTTCTTCTTTTTGTTAGCTAGTTTGAGAAGAGAAGCTTGCAGGTCATTGCAGGAGTTCCTTCTTTTCTCTATCTATTCTAGTTTAATAAGGAAGAGTTTGATTCAGGTGGCTAGATGTAGCCATTGGAATTTTTGGATGTAGAAACTTGAGGGATAAATACTTGAAGGTTAGAACAAGCTAGGATAGAATGTCTTTCTTAGTGTTAGGACTACCCATTCACTTCCTTCCCTTACTTTCAGTTCTCTAAGGCAGTGCTCTGATCTACGACCAACCTCCTGGCTAGAGGGACTAGCGTAATGGCTTCTTTCTTTCCTTTAGTTTTTTTCTTTTGAAGGTAAGAACAACGGAAACTAACAGTAGCAAAGCATAGTAAGATAGGTTGAAGCTGTTAGGGTATAAAAGATAGAGGCTAAGACTGCTAACTCTTTATCCTCATTGGACTCAAGGACTTTGCAAAAGAGGAGCTAACCTGGATTAAAATTAAATAAATGAAAAGAACTAACAGAGGAAAGCAGATAAGCATAGGAGAATCTGTTCTAAGAGGTGCTTGAAATATAAACCTCATTCACAGAGGAGGTAACGGAGAGAAGGTTTTTCTTAAATATAAACCTCATTCACAGAGGAGGTAACGGAGAGAAGGTTTTTCTTACTTACTTGAGGAATCAGGGAAGAAGGCTTTCGATGAAAAGATTAGCTCCTAAGGATGTAGTAACTACCTCATTATAGAGCTTCTTATCAAGACTTCTTATAGGACGTAGTAACTACCCATATCAGAAAGCTTAGAATGGACTTAGACGAAGAAAATAGCTAGAGGAAGAAAAAGCACCTTCCTTCATAGGGCTTGCAGGCAAGTAGGACCTAGAATTCTTCTGTCAGCTTACAGGAACTACAAGAAGATATTGATTCTAAACCCGGTAGGTCACTTAGCTACACGAATTGCATCTTCGCTTTCGGCTCGATCTTTACAAAAAAAGTGACGACCAGGAAAGAGAATATTGTACTATCCGTCAGTTGGGTACCGTAAGAAGAGACAATCTAATCTAGTTTTATCTTGCCTTACCTAAACTAACCTAAACCTTATGAAACCTTGGAACAACCTCCCAGTCAGGTAAACAAAGGAAAGGTGGCACGAACTGATTCAACATAGGAAAGTCCAATTTTCCAAAGCGGATGTGATTCCGACCAGAAAGCCTTTTTTAAAGCACAGGGCTAAAGAACAAGGCCGATAGGGAAGGTGCGATTGAGCGACCGTCGGTAGCAGAACGTTGCCTCTTGGAAGGAGTGACGACCCTAGTTCAGCTGGACTCTCTTATTCTTCCAGTTTCTTTTGATTCTGTAGATTTTGTCGAAGCGGATAGTTCATAGTGCTCATTCTAAAATAAAACCGGACAAGCCAACTCATCATTATGTTTCCAAATCATTTCAGAATCAAATTTGAAAAATTGGCTATGGAGATTCCGTGCGATCAGAGATTCTTTAAGACAAAAAGAGGCCCTTATTTTCAAGCAGGAAAGTCGTTTCGATTCAATTCATTCTTAGGGTCCGAAAAAGATACAGGATATGTCAGTGACTTTGCACGACAAAGCGCTCTCCGAGGGCATAGAATGTTGGAGTTTTTGGTTAGAATCTCGATAGTAATGTCTATTTCCGATTTTCCGGTCGAAATACGGGAAAACCCAATGAAATTCTCGATGGAAACGGAGTTTTACGAATTCACCCCGGAACTGGATGATCATTTCGAGATCTTTGAGCATATTCGAGGGTTCAATGTGACTATTGTAACTTCGGCCAACACAAAGATGAAACTTTACTACCGTGGAGCGACTTTTTGCTAAAAGATGAGGGAGAAACTGACGTAAGATGTCGGAGAAGCGAAATATATGAGATCACAAATGTAGATATTTCCAGGGTCGCCCTCGTAATTTTACAATCTGCTTAACTTGTGCAAGATTGATACTGCTATAGCAAGACAGATGGAGGCCGAGCTCAAAGTTCAAAGAATGATAGGCCTCAATCATCAAAATTTGATCGTAGACCAACAGCTGAAAGATTTCTTTAAACAGCTCGAGGCTACCGATGTTCTACCACTACTACAATAGCATGAGTTGATATTTAACATGTATAATTCTCCCCGAATTATTACGTGTTTTCAGGATATCGCCTCCTGCAAAATGGCCCTACAAATGGAGCTTATTCATGAACTATATGTCAACTCATCTCATCCTGAAGAATACTAGGATGTTCTTCCAACCATATGCAGCCAGAGTATCAAAGCATATTCTTCTAGATACCAAACCGGCTTCTTTTTTCGCATCTGGAGCACATGGGAAGAGAGAAGATACATAAAACTCTACAGTTCAGTCCAGCTATGGGAACTTCATAAAGAAAATTATGGACCTCCCTCTGCTGTCTATAACAACCTTCCTGTTCTAGATTTAGAAGTTGAAGCAGGAAAAGCTGCCAAAGAGTTTTTTGAAGAAGCCTACCAGAAAGCACTTATCGGAGCCCATTCTGTTAAAATAGAGAACAATATTCTCTTATACGACTTCATTGGTGCTTACAAACCCTCAGAAGCTAAGACTGCCAGGGCCTTAGATTTTCTCGCCTCTCTCAGACTCGGGAAAATAGGCTCCAAAGCAAAAGAAGAATTTTATGCTAACATGGATAATGATGGGTCTGAAAATAATTATGAAGAAGAAAACCATGATCCAGACAATCCAGCTCAGATGGATGAAGATGCTCTTCATAATATCATGCAAGACTAAAAGCATGGTGGGCCCATTCTACTCAGCATCCACTCAGCCAAAGATTCCGCCTTATCTCTACAGCCGACAGAAGGACAACAATCAGTAAAGGTGGGACCCATAGAGGACAATAATGTAGTCCTTTTTCCTGTACAAAGGACAATAATGTAGTCCTCTTTTCTGTACACTTTTTAAAAAGCAACTTTGTAACATTTCTTTGTAAGATTCCTTCCTATCTGAAGGAAGTCTTCGGAACATTATAAATAGAGGCTTCGGCCAAGGAGGAAGGTAGAGCCTATCAAGCCTTCTCCTTTTTGAAAATCCTTCTGAGTTCTTAAATCCTATTTACAGTTTTTAAATTTTCTTTTTGTGAATAAACTAAAGAAGTTGAATCTTGGCGATTGGCGCAGAAACTGATATCAGAGCCGTGGTTCAGCATCTATTTTCTTTTTTTGTAAGTATTTTCTAACTTAGCCATGGCCGGCTAAATCTGTTAGACATGTTATTTTCTTAATTTCTTTCGCTAATTAGATAATAGTATCTTACGCCATGAGGTAGGAAACGAAATATGGCTGTGCTCTATCTCTCTGAAGCCCGTAATAATGCTTGTGGTTGATTATATCCGGAAGGGATGTTTGAGTTATTGCGGCCTAACTCTAGGGATAAAGCCACCCTTAGAGGTTATATGTGCCGGAGAGAATAGGGTCCAAACGATACTGTTATCTAACCTAGTTAAAGAAAGAAAGGAAATGACATAATTTGCAGAAATGTCTAGAGCTTTAGTTCTTCCTAAAACTTATGAATGTCCTTTCAATTTAAACTCTCATGAACATAGCATACATCTTCCTAGTAATGGTACTATTGAACAACAGAATAGTTTGCTTAATTACTTAAGCGATCAACTCTATTTAGTTTCTCAAAAATTAACCACTTTACAAACCTTTTTGAACTTTCCGAACTTTTCTTTATCTTCAAAAGAAAGACTTGGATCTGTTCGTATGATGAAAACGTCTTCAAAAGGTTTAAAGGAAATTGATTTAAACGAAATCAGTTATCAACAGTATTTGCAATATAAAACTTTATTATCTGAAGAAATAGAAGGGAAAATTGATTCTAAAGAAATTTTTTATTTCTATGAAAAAAATTCAGCTTCTATAAAATATTTTTCAAAAAATTCTTCTTCTGATAGTGAAAGTTATATTTCAGTCGCAAGTTCTTTTGATGAAAGTCTATATGATAATGTTACATCTGCTAATGATGAATTATCTATACCCTCTAATGAGGAGTCCTCTTCTATCGAGGAATTATACCACATACCCTCTAACGAGAACTATCATATACAAAATATACCCTCTAACGAGGAGCAGTATTTATTTTATGATAAACTAAATATAAATGGAACGTGGGGAATCATCTACCCAAATGATTTCCACTGGTAGACAAAATCCACCACATCCTGAAACTACTAAAGAAACTATGTATCATAGAGATACAAATGAAAGCTATGTAGATTCTTATATCTATAAACAAGGAAAGAGACATCAAAATCCTACTTCAAACCTACTATTTAATGTAGATCATATACCAACTAATGAATTAAGAAATTATATAGTAAATTGGGAACAACTAATGGTTGGGACCAATACCTTTATGCCAGAAGGAATCCCACATAAAGACTTCGTAATACTAGCCTGCGGATATTGGCAAGGAATAGCATTATGCTGGCTAACACAATACAAAAAATTATATCCTAATGAAGTATTAGCATTAAATAACCACAATTCTAGAAGAGAAGCTTTGCATAGTATCTGCAAATGCTTATATGCTGATCTAACTGGCGATGATATAAACGCCGAAAGAATAGATGAAAATATACTATTAAAAATGAGGTTATGCAATATATGTTATTTAGAAGAATTTGCAAACTTATACATTAGCTATATTTTCAAGCTAAATACCTTAGAAAAGAAAATCTTTTGGATAACAGCTTTCTTTTCTAAACTACGTATACCATGGGATTCCATGATAGAGAAAAAATATAATAATCTTAGAACAGGTGGTATTCCACATAATACAGGCGCTTTAAAAAAGGCTTGTATGGAAACCGTTAAGAAAACTTGCCAACTACAAAAGGCAAATAATCATCTTTCAAAATATATTCATAAATCAGACATTAAAACATCATGTTGTCCTAAATATGATCCTGATATCAATTATTAGTTTGGATGTCCCCCAGTATACGGGTACAACAAATCATATTTTCCAAATAAGAAAGAACACAAAAAATATACAAAGAAATATAAGGAATACAAACCTAGATTCAAAAAACGAAGATACAAGGTATCCAGAAAAAAATGGAAACCCGAATACAAGGAAAAGTATAAAAAATCAAAGAAATACAAAAAACGAAAATTCATTAAAACAAATAAATCAGGTATGAAAAAGAACTGTACATGCTTTAAATGTGGAAAAGAAGGCCATTATGCTTTTGAATGCATAGTAAACATTAAAACAGTATGGTTAAACGAATTAGAAATGTATGATATACATACTGGAACTATAGCAGAGGTTCTCAGTGATAATTCTTCCATATATGAAATAGAAACTATATATGATAATAGTTCTTTAAATTCAGAGTCTTCCGAGACAGAAGAATTTAATATAAATATGTTAACATTAAATAAAACATATCATGTTATAAAGGTTATACCTTTATCAAAAACTACTATACTACCTAAAAGAGAATCATTAAAATTTCCAGGGCATATATTATATGCTAACAAAAACTATAGTTTGCGAAGGTATCAAACTACAGAGATATACTTAGATTTGATTATAAGAATACCATATGGCTATTATGGAGAAATCAGAAATCTAAGACATCATACGCTTAGAAATATTTTTATTACCTATGGATTAATAGAATCTATGACTGATCAAAATATATGTATAACAATGAAAAGTACAAGTTTAGATGATAATCCTTATCAAATTCCTATAGGTACCCCTATCGGAATACTTATAATACATAGATACGAAGATCTAGCAATGGTTAAAGTTGAACAAGATGCTTTACTTACAACTTCTCCACCTTTAAGTCCAGAATACACACCTGGACCGACTTCTAAAGAACCTATGTTTGAATACAGAGTATATATGAATACTTTATCAGAGGTAGAACCTCAAGAAATTCATAATATAAGTATTGACAACAGTCAAGGTGAATATTATGAAATTACTGACGAAGATATTGAAAGGTTAAAGCTTTCAATACCACATGCTAGACAAGATGAAGTATATAAGCCTCAATCTAAATTAAAAACATTATGGACAAATAAACCTACATATCTCTTTGAACGAATGCAAGGAAATATAGAGCTAAAAGGAGATGTGGACTTTACCTCTATAAAAATACTAAATCTCCATCAGATTGAAAAACTGAAACAAAAATATCCGAAAAAGAAATATTTACATATTGGATTAATCCAGATAAAAATTACTGGTCTATTCAGATCAGGAATAGACACCCCAATTATGATAATATGTTGTGATGAGAGAATTATCAATAACCCTCTTATAGTATATTGGGAGGAGCTAAATCCAATTTAGCAAACAGAATTTTTGGAGTTAATATACATCCTGATTTTTGTATCAGTTTACATGACTCTAATATAGAAAAAGCTTGTACTCTATCTATCAATCTCAAGGGGATAGAAATGCTCCCTGAATCTAAAGTTTTGGGCATTCAATGGGAACATTGCTTAGCCCTAAATGAAACATCTACCTTCAGATCAGTCACACCAACACAATTTATTAAACTCTTTGAGGTTGGAAACGGTAAAATAATCCAACCAAAATTAGTTAATATAAGACATCTAAGATATGATAATGAGATGCAAGTATTTTTGAAAACTTTAAAATCAAAAACACATCTCCCTATCGAAACCTTTATTGCTTCGGGAAATACTATTTCTACTACGATCATAAATCCAAGTATCCCAAGAAGTCTTAGTACTTCTGAACACAGAAATACAAATTTTCACTTAGAACCAAATAGACCTAGTACGTCTACTTTTGAAAATCTTGAATATACTCCTCTTGAAGGACGAACTCAACGAATTCTTGATCAACAAAAAAGGATACAAGACCAACATGTTATACGACTCCCAACAAGTTCTTTTGGCTTATCAAATATTGGATCTTGAAACCAAATCCCAACTGCATATCTATATTCCCATGACATTATTATTCCCCAATAATTCAAGTCTTACTTTACATACTCTACTAGACTCTGGAGCTGAAACTAGTCTTATACAAGAAAAATTTATTCCTCCACATATGGTTACCTCTTGAAAAGCATGCTAAATTACAAGACTTTATGGGCAGACCGGTTCTTGTCACTCATAAAGCAAAAATCCCTATATCTATTCCCGATATTCATAATACACCTCATCACTATACTTTCGACTTTGCCTTACTACCCATCGATTTCGATATCGATTGTCTAGTCGGCATGAATAATCTACGCCATTCTACTCCTTTCAATACACAATATTTTCTCTTTGATAACCATCAAATCCCCCGGGTTCCTTTTCAGATTCCATTGGCTTCTTCATTCACGCCAGCCCAGCGTGGTGAAAGTCTTATTACAAAACAAAAACAAATTTATACTTATCCTCTTACTATCTTCTCTAATACAGAAGATGTCATTCATAGTATGCTTGGATATTGTACTCTAACTATACTCGAACAATATACAAATACTGGTATACGAGTAAACAGTATCATGGTATCCCCAATAGAATTACAACAACATATTTATTCCAAGTTAAAGGAATTTCCTAAAACATTTAAAACTCTAAAACAAGTGCAGAGTATTTTGGGATTATTAAATTATGGAAGAAAATTCATTCCTCATTTATCCCAATTAGTTCAGAATTTACAAGAAGGGCTGACTACAGAACAATCTAAATATAAAATAGAAAATGGTGAACAATACAGATAAAATAATAATCCAACTTTCTTTAAAAGAAGAAAAGGAAATAGAAAATATAAAAGAGTTAATTACCCAGCAAACAATATTATACTTTCTTAAAGACGAAGAGTTGGTAACTCTCCAAACAGATTCTTCAGACCTGTTTTGGGCAGGAGTTTTAATAGCAAAACAAAAAGAAATAATTGCTTATACTTCTGGCAAATTTAGTAAACCACAGCAAAAATATTCTACTTATGATAAAGAATTGCTAGCTATCAAATTAGCTATAAAAAGCTTAAAAATATATTTGCTTAACAGACAGTTTATAATTAAAACTGACAACAAAGCAGTATCTCAATTTCTGAAAAAAGAACGATAAATAATCCTGAAGAAAATCTCAGGAGAATAAAAACTGCTTTATATTTAGAAATTTACCAGTACGATGTTAAATATATTCCTGGTTTTACTAACCATCTTGCAGATTTATTAACTCGTCTTAACAATGGACGAAGATCTCTTGAAAAAGCTTAAAGCTATGGTCGAAAAGGCCAAATGGACCACAGTCCAAAACAACAAGAAGACCCCTGCACAAGGGAGCAACTCAAAAAAGCAAAAAGCAACCACCCTGGCACAGGAGCAACCACCCTGAACACAGGAGCAATCACCCTGGATACAGGAGCAACTTCTACACCCACAGAAGCAAAGCAGTTTCCACCACCTGGCATGACTGTTCTACAACCTCAAAACAGCAGTCAACAAATAACATCCTATAGCAATGTAGCAGCCGCTCAACGGCGAGTTCAAATCAAACCAACTGCTTTTGCCGTCGTTCGAGACTGGTATAACCTCGAGCTCAAAACGGCAAATCCTTATATCTATGAGAAGATGAATGGATGCTATAGAGCAATCCAGTCAAATGACTTCTCTTCATCAAAGTACTGGTTATCTCGGATTGAACAAATGATACTCTCTATGGTCTCGAGGTATACCCAAGAGAAAACAGAGAAGCAAGCAATTGTTCAACCTGCATCAGACCTCTGCAAATATACTCTTACTTCTCAGAGCTCTGACCTAGCAGAAAGAAAGAGTACTTGGTTCAGAGGCACCTCTCAAGACCAACAATATACCTAGATTCAAAAAACGAAGATACAAGGTATCCAGAAAAAAATGGAAACCCAAATACAAGGAAAAGTATAAAAAATAAAAGAAATACAAAAAACGAAAATTCATTAAAACAAATAAATCAGGTATGAAAAAGAACTGTACATGCTTTAAATGTGGAAAAGAAGGCCATTATGCTTCTGAATGCATAGTAAACATTAAAACAGTATGGTTAAACGAATTAGAAATGAAAGTTGGATTAATATTTTATCTGTATTCCATTTTCTAGGTTGTTCACCATTTTCTATTTTATATTTAGACTGTTCTGTAGTCAGCCCTTCTTGTAAATTCTGAAGTAATTGGGATAAATGAGGAATGAATTTTCTTCCATAATTTAATAATCCCAAAAAACTCTGTACTTGTTTTAGAGTTTTAAATGTTTTAGGAAATTCCTTTAACTTGGAATAAATATGTTGTTGTAATTCTATTGGGGATACCATGATACTGTTTACTCGTATACCAGTATTTGTATATTGTTCGAGTATAGTTGATACATAGTTTCTTCAGTGGTATCAGAGCCGTGGTTCAGCATCTATTTTCTTTTTTTGTAAGTATTTTCTAACTTAGCCATAGCCGGCTAAATTTGTTAGACATGTTATTTTCTTAATTTCTTTCGCTAATTTGATAATAGTATCTTACGCCATGAGGTAGGAAACGAAACATGGCTGTGCTAAGTTAGAAAATTTTCATTTGTATCTCTATGATACATAGTTTCTTCAGTGGTATCAGAGCCGTGGTTCAGCATTAATGGTTGGGACCAATACCTTTATGCCAGAATGGAATGTTGGAGTTTTTGGTTAGAATCTCGATAGTAATGTCTATTTCCGATTTTCCAGTCGAAATACGGGAAAACCCAATGAAATTCTCGATGGAAACGGAGTTTTACGAATTCACCCCGGAACTGGATGATCATTTCAAGATCTTTGAGCATATTCGAGGGTTCAATGTGACTTTTGTAACTTCGGCCAACACAAAAGATGAGACTTTACTACCGTGGAGTGGCTTTTTGCTAAAAGATGAGGGAGAAACTGACGTAAGATGTCAGAGAAGTGAAATATATGAGATCACAAATGTAGATATTTCTAGGGTCGCCCTCGTTCCGTAGTTGAGTTATTTTGCATTTCTCGTATCGTTTTTCATGAATTAACATCTTGTGGTCCTTTGATGGGCATAAAGAAATCGTCTTGGTAGCAAGCAACCACCAAACCAATATAACAGAACAAAAGGTTAGCTCTGCAACTGGTATACGATGCAACAGCGACGGCCCGAAACTACCTAAGGGAAGAGGAGTTGTCACGATAGAAAAGAGAAATGACTATAAGGAACCAACGATTCTCTCTTCTTAAACAACCTATATCCTCCACACTTAACCAGCATTTGATAGATTATCAAACCCCGAGCAATCTTAGTTATTGGTTATTGGTGCGGGTTCGGTTCGTTAGCTGGTATTTGTTTAGTCATTCAGATAGTGACTGGCGTTTTTTAGCTATGCATCACACACCTCATGTAGATTTAGCTTTCAACAACGTAGAACACGTTATGAGAGATGTTGAAGGCGATTGGTTGCTCCATTAAATGCATGCTAATGGACCAAGTATGCTTCTCATTGTGGTTCACCTTCATATTTTTCGTGGTCTATATCATGCGAGTTATAGCAGTCCTTGGGAATTAGTTTGGTGTTTCGGAGTTGTCATATTCCTAATAATGATTTGACAATTTTTATAGGATACGTACCACCTTGGGGTCAAATGAGCTTTTGGGGAGCTACAGTAATTACAAGCATAGCTAGTGCCATACCTGTAGTAGGAGATACCATAATGACTAGGCTTTGGGGTGTTTTCTCTGTGGACAATGCCACCTTAAATCGTTTTTTTAGTCTTCATCATTTACTCCCCCTTATTTTAGTAAGCGCCAGTCTTCTTCATCTAGCCGCATTGCATCAATATGGATCAAATAATCCATTGGGTGTACATTCAGAGATGAAAAAAATTGCTTCTTACCATTATTTTTATGTAAAGTCAAGTTTGAGGTGAGGTGGGCGTCGACCCAACCTTATGAGTATTCAGACTATAACAGTTCCGATGAACAGTCACTCACTTTTGACAGTTATACGATTCCAGATAATGATCCAGAATTGGGTCAATAACGTTTATTACAAGTGGACAATAGAGTGGATGTACCAGCCAAAACTCATCTACGTATGATTGTAACACCTGCTGATGTACCTCATAGTTGGGCTGCTTCTTCTTCAGTGTCAAATGTGATGTTGTACCTAATCGTTTAAATCAGACCTCCATTTCGGTACAACGAGGAGTTTACTATGTTCAGTGCAGTGAGATTCGTGGAACTAATCATGCCTTTATACATACACCCAGATATATAGGCCGACTGCTGAGCCCACTCTAGCTTAGCCACACCACCCCACCCCAGGTCGGGGTGCGAGCCACTCGACTAAGCAAGCTATTACATTGAGCGGCTGGAGCAGTTGGGAGCCAACGAAGCCAGGCAGTAGATAAGATAGAAGAAGGGGCCAGACTCCCGGTAGAGTAGAGGAGACAGTTAGGATAACGAACTTGAAATGCGGAGCCCGAGCGGCCGGCGAGCGAGTGGTTAGTGGCAAATAGCTCCCTAGTTGATAGCATTCCTCTATGCAGTTGGCACTCGAGGAACCACGGGGCACTCTATATAGAGCAAACGACATCGTTAGGAATGAGACGCCCGTGCAAGGACCTCAATTCTCATTAGGAGGTCAAACGACGGACCTATAGAAGTCGGGGCTACCCCGTCCCTAGGGCAACACAACAGTGTCCTAAGGGAGGAGTTGAGAGGCCTTATAGTAGCACGGACCTCTTTTTCATTCTAGGTCATGCGAAGGGGGCCAGTTTGACGATCGTACAGTTATTTTCAAAAGATAACAGACGCTTTCTTTGTCCCGACGCCACTCTCTTTCTGACTTATTCCAGCTTATTCATTTTTTTTTTCGTGCCATGGTGAACGAACAAAAAAATAGGGTCGCCTCAGCGGAAGGAGAAGGACTTACAACGGCAGATCCCCCTTATCCTTTTCTTGTTCCTAGCCGTCTGTTACGAGTCCAGGAAGCCTGGAATCATCAATATGAGGGATCTCTTAAAATAGAGAAGGGCGGGTAGGGCTTCCGCAAGAGCCTCCCCCCTCTTCCCGATCAATATAGATGGGAGGGGCCAACATAACCAGCCTCTTTTTATGTATGTATACCGTCTGTTTCAGGGCCTCCCTCTTGCTAATCCGGCCTCGAACTTTTCTTTCCCACCCTTCCAGGAGGGACTTCTGACATTCTTACGATTCCCAGCCCGGTGCGAAGCATGGTTATGTACATGTTCTGACTCGCCAGTCATTATAGATCGGGATGCATGGCGAGGCGAAGGGATTAGATTGGAACTATGATCAGATTAGTGGGCAACCAACTTATACTTTTTCGTGTTGTTGTTGTTGTTGACGTTAACTTTTGATGCTCAATTTTGAGTAGGCCAGGATTTTCGGAGCTGCTCCTAGCTCACACTATAGTGGTAGAGGTGCTGCCATGAAGATCTAAGAGTGTGAGCAGTACGAGCTAAAAGAATCTCATACTGTTTGGAGGGCAGGGGCATAGATGCCAAACCTGACCCCTATCTATCGTCGTAGAAGTTGTTCCTTTGAAAGATTATGGTTCTCGGGTATCCAATCAATTAATCCTCCAAACCAACTAAACTGAGGAAGCTGAAGCGGAAATGAAATGGGAAATTGGGTGAGGAAAGGTGGAAGCTTGACGGAAGGCATTGCTCGCTCAATTCGCTCGGAAGCTCGTTTAGTAGGCAGCGAGTGGAGGGCGTAGCAACAGCACCGTCATTGCAGTAGGGTTTTTCCGAAAAGCGCCGTTACTACACGAGCTCGTAAGTCAAGCACGGAACGAGCCTTGTCTACGAAGCTTCACTTCCTCGTCATTGCTTGCTTCTGGCGAAGCTTGATGCGCACTATAACATAGGCATTCTGTTATGGTAGGAAGACTCCTTTTGACGGCCGTAGGAGCGATAGCGAAGCCGACGCCGTCAAATCAAAAGGCGATCAGTCCTTATAGCAATAGCAAACCAAACGACCAACTTTATAGTCCTCTTTTTTCTTATTCTGTTTAGTTGCTACTGAACTACTAAAGTCCCAAAGTCAACCGTTCCATGAGACGTCCTTCACCCCAACCTGCAGCCTTCTCTTCTCATTCCATCTTTCCGTTTTATATCTAGGCACAAGAACTGCAAATAAGCATACAGTTCGTAAGTAGGAAGTCGACAGTTCTGAAAGAAAGTAGGTTTTTTTCTTCTTCTCCCGCACTTGTCTAAGTAAGCACTCATTCCCAGCTTTCAGTCTGCAAGAATCTAGTAAGCGTCTCGTCATATAATGTGTACTTTTGCATTTACCGTCCGATACAGGCAGATCACATAATCGTTTGTCATTTTGTTGTGAGTATCGGGACTTTGTTCGACATTTTAGAGGGGCGGGAGGCTATGACTCTGTGATCCGATACGCTTTTCCTGAGCTGCATCGAGCTTGAACGAGAACATAATCCCCACCTCGGGGACCAAGCCAAAGAAAGGGATCTAACTCTGAGATACGGAGTTCGTCGATCGGCTATTAAAGATAGAAAACTATTTGCCGAATCCACTGTGCCTGAGAACGTCGCCTGTTCCACCGTGCATGGCTTACGGACTGTGCCTGAGAAGAAAGACAAATAGATTTGGTTTTTGGTCGGAGCGTCGAGAGCCCAGAACAGAGGACAAAGAGCTGACGCATAGGTGAAAGGGGCATCGCAATTGAGTTGGGCAATCCATAGACAGAGATAGCACGCCAGCAAAGAGGTAGTGAATCTCTCCTTTTGATATAGAAGCGATTTCGGAAGTGTCTTTCAGATGTCATGCGTTCAACGAGTATGACTTTTTGAGTGACAAAAGGCATGATGTCGAGGCAGTGGGAATTGGAAGCACATGGGGAATAAGATCCACAAATAAAAAGTGAAAAGGAAGAGAAATAGGAATTCAGACCGATATGACGAGCCATAAAGTTGGCAAATCTATTGCCCGAGAAGATAGAAATAGGTCTTTACTTGAAAAAGACAGAGACAGAAAAGACGAGATATTGAATAGGAAAAGAGAAGCCAATAAAAGACATTGATCTTGCCACTTTTCCATAAGTGCATCAACCCAAAATAAATGCGCAGACAAGTCTATCAGAACGAGAGACCGAGACTGAAATTGGGGTAAGCCAATGGGATACCAAAGGGATAAGGCAATCCGATAGAGCGATGTCGTTCTTTTGTGCTCGCTCTTCGAGCTCCTGTGACTTGAGTCACAGAACTCGAGTTAAATTACAGCAATACAGGTCAATCAAACCTAAAGGCGACAATGCTGACGGTACGAGCGTCGAAGTGTCCATAAGCATCGAAGTATATAGGGGCAGCGATTCGGAAGTTGACGCTCCAAAAAACGAGAGATTAGCCTGTGGTACGGATCTGCTGACTCGACTAAGAAAACATATACTCTGAAAAATAAGAGAAAAGACGAGCATTTGATCTACGTAGAGCGGCATAAGAACAGCCCCCCTTCTTTCATTTGCTCCGCAAGACACATTTTTGAGATATAGTAACCATACTCTCTCTCTTTCGGGAGGCATCGGGCGTCGACGACTTAGGCGTTGTCTACCAGACCAATATCGACATATCTCTGTTGGGGGCTGCGGTACGTTGTTATGCACGTCGGGAAATCCCGTCTGAGTTGAAATGTAAGTCAAGACAGTCCCGTCACTTGCCATGTATGTCAAGACAGTTCGAAAGGTCAAGAACAGCAAGCTCTCGACGTAGAAATTTGAGAGGTTTTTTCACAATCGTCAGAGGGAATGAAGAACTGGTCTATCTTCAATCCTTTCCGGGATCAACCAAACTCGTCAGTATACCGAGTTCCCCAATAATGTTGCCTCACCCTTTTTTGACGTTAACATACAACGTCCATCCAATAATTCCAATTGCAGTTTAGGTTTTCCTCACTCCGAAAGAGAAAGATCATACGAGTATACGGAATTTACCCCTGTCTAGTCTCAGTACCTCATACATCAGTTGCATACACGGTACTCGGTGCGTGCATAGGTGAGACCAAACGGCATCATAAGCCACTCATACAGGCCCTCCGTCTGTACTGAATGGCGTCTTCCTTTCGTCTCCCCACCTGAAAAATACCATGATTATATCCACTTATCAAATCCACCGTCTGAGAACGTGTGCCTACACCCACTCAGAACGTCGGGCGTAGAGTCAAATCAATATAGTTCAATACTCTACTCTTATAGCAGCACACCCCAGGTCGGTGTGCGAGCCACTCGACTAAGCAAGCTATTACATTGAGCGGCTGGAGCAGTTGGGAGCCAACGAAGCCAGGCAGTAGATAAGATAGAAGAAGGGGCCAGACTCCCGGTAGAGTAGAGGAGACAGTTAGGATAACGAACTTGAAATGCGGAGCCCGAGCGGCCGGCGAGCGAGTGGTTAGTGGCAAATAGCTTCCTAGTTGATAGCATTCCTCTATGCAGTTGGCACTCGAGGAACCACGGGGCACTCTATATAGAGCAAACGACATCGTTAGGGATGAGACGCCCGTGCAAGGACCTCAATTCTCATTAGGAGGTCAAACGACGGACCTATAGAAGTCGGGGCTACCCCGTCCCTAGGGCAACACAACAGTGTCCTAAGGGAGGAGTTGAGAGGCCTTATAGTAGCACGGACCTCTTTTTCATTCTAGGTCATGCGAAGGGGGTCAGTTTGATGATCGTACAGTTATTTTTAAAAGATAACAGACGCTTTCTTTGTCCCGACGCCACTCTCTTTCTGACTTATTCCAGCTTATTCATTTTTTTTTTCGTGCCATGGTGAACGAACAAAAAAATAGGGTCGCCTCAGCGGAAGGAGAAGGACTTACAACGGCAGATCCCCCTTATCCTTTTCTTGTTCCTAGCCGTCTGTTACGAGTCCAGGAAGCCTAGAATCATCAATATGAGGGATCCCTTAAAATAGAGAAGGGCGGGTAGGGCTTCCGCAAGAGCCTCCCCCCTCTTCCCGATCAATATAGATGGGAGGGGCCAACATAACCAGCCTCTTTTTATGTATGTATACCGTCTGTTTCAGGGCCTCCCTCTTGCTAATCCGGCCTCGAACTTTTCTTTCCCACCCTTCCAGGAGGGACTTCTGACATTCTTACGATTCCCAGCCCGGTGCGAAGCATGGTTATGTACATGTTCTGACTCGCCAGTCATTATAGATCGGGAGGCATGGCGAGGCGAAGGGATTAGATTGGAACTATGATCAGATTAGTGGGCAACCAACTCGTACTTTTTCGTGTTGTTGTTGTTGTTGACGTTAACTTTTGATGCTCAATTTTGACGCCAGTCATTATAGATCGGGAGGCATGGCGAGGCGAAGGGATTAGATTGGAACTATGATCAGATTAGTGGGCAACCAACTTGTACTTTTTCGTGTTGTTGTTGTTGTTGATGTTAACTTTTGATGCTCAATTTTGAGTAGGCCAGGATTTTCGGAGCTGCTCCTAGCTCACACTATAGTGGTAGAGGTGCCGCCATGAAGATCTAAGAGTGTGAGCAGTACGAGCTAAAAGAATCTCATACTGTTTGGAGGGCAGGGGCATAGATGCCAAACCTGATCCCTATCTATCGTCGTAGAAGCTGTTCCTTTGAAAGATTATGGTTCTCGGGTATCCAATCAATTAATCCTCCAAACCAACTAAACTAAGGAAGCTGAAGCGGAAATGAAATGGGAAATTGGGTGAGGAAAGGTGGAAGCTTGACAGAAGGCATTGCTCGCTCAATTCGCTCGGAAGCTCGTTTAGTAGGCAGCGAGTGGAGGGCGTAGCAACAGCACCGTCATTGCAGTAGGGTTTTTCCGAAAAGCGCCGTTACTACACGAGCTCGTAAGTCAAGCACGGAACGAGCCTTGTCTACAAAGCTTCACTTCCTCGTCATCGCTTGCTTCTGGCGAAGCTTGATGCGCACTATAACATAGGCATTCTGTTATGGTAAGAAGACTCCTTTTGACGGCCGTAGGAGCGATAGCGAAGCCGAAGCCGTCAAATCAAAAGGCGATCAGTCCTTATAGCAATAGCAAACCAAACGGCCAACTTTATAGTCCTCTTTTTTCTTATTCTGTTTAGTCGCTACTGAACTACTGAAGTTCCAAAGTCAACCGTTCCATGAGACGTCCTTCACCCCAACCTGCAGCCTTCTCTTCTCATTCCATCTTTCCGTTTTATATCTAGGCACAAGAAGTGCAAATAAGCATACAGTTCGTAAGTAGGAAGTCGACGGTTCTGAAAGAAAGTAGGTTTTTTTTTCCTTCTCCCGCACTCGTCTAAGTAAGCACTCATTCCCAACTTTCAGTCTGCAAGAATCTAGTAAGCGTCTCGTCATATAATGTGTACTTTTGCATTTACCGTCCGATACAGGCGGATCACATAATCGTTTGTCATTTTGTTGTGAGTATCGGGACTTTGTTCGACATTTTCGAGCGGCGGGAGGCTATGACTCTGTGATCCGATACGCTTTTCCTGAGCTGCATCGAGCTTGAACGAGAACATAATCCCCACCTCGAGGACCAAGCCAAAGAAAGGGATCTAACTCTGAGATACGGAGTTCGTCGATCGGCTATTAAAGATAGAAAACTATTTGCCGAATCCACTGTGCCTGAGAACGTCGCCTGTTCCACCGTGCATGGCTTACGGACTGTGCCTGAGAAGAAAGACAAATAGATTTGGTTTTTGGTCGGAGCGTCGAGAGCCCAGAACAGAGGACAAAGAGCTGACACATAGGTGAAAGGGGCTTCGCGATTGAGTTGGGCAATCCATAGACAGAGATAGCACGCCAGCAAAGAGGTAGTGAATCTCTCCTTTTGATATAGAAGCGATTTCGGAAGTGTCTTTCAGATGTCATGCGTTCAACGAGTATGACTTTTTGAGTGACAAAAGGCATGATGTCGAGGCAATGGGAAGTGGAAGCACATGGGGAAATAAGATCCACAAATAAAAAGTGAAAAGGAAGAGAAATAGGAATTCAGACCGATATGACGAGCCATAGAGTTGCCAAATCCATTGCCCGAGAAGATAGAAATAGGTCTTTACTTGAAAAAGACAGAGACAGAAAAGACGAGATATTGAATAGGAAAAGTGAAGCCAATAAAAGACATTGATCTTGCCACTTTTCCATAAGTGCATCAACCCAAAATAAATGCGCAGACAAGTCTATCAGAACGAGAGACCGAGACTGAAATTGGGGTAAGCCAATGGGATACCAAAGGGATAAGGCAATCCGATAGAGAGATGTCGTTCTTTTGTGCTCGCTCTTCGAGCTCCTGTGACTTGAGTCACAGAACTCGAGTTAAATTACAGCAATACAGGTCAATCAAACCTAAAGGCAACAATGCTGACGGTATGAGCGTCGAAGTGTCCATAAGCATCGAAGCATATAGGGGCAGCGATTCGGAAGTTGATGCTCCAAAAAAACGAGAGATTAGCCTGTGGTACGGATCTGCTGACTCGACTAAGAAAATATATACTCTGAAAAATAAGAGAAAAGACGAGCATTTGATCTACGTAGAGCGGCATAAGAACAGCCCCCCTTCTTTCATTTGCTCCGCAAGACGCATTTTTGAGATATAGTAACCATACTCTCTCTCTTTCGGGAGGCATCGGGCGTCGACGACTTAGGCGTTGTCTACCAGACCAATATCGACATATCTCTGTTGGGGGCTGTGGTACGTTGTTATGCATGTCGGGAAATCCCGTCTGAGTTGAAATGTAAGTCAAGACAGTCCCGTCACTTGCCATGTATGTCAAGACAGTTCGAAAGGTCAGGAACAGCAAGCTCTCGACGTAGAAATTTGAGAGGTTTTTTCACAATCGTCGGAGGGAATGAAGAACTGGTCTATCTTCAATCCTTTCCGGGATCAACCAAACTCGTCAGTATACCGAGTTCCCCAATAATGTTGCCTCACCCTTTTTTGACGTTAACATACAACGTCCATCCAATAATTCCAATTGCAGTTTAGGTTTTCCTCACTCCGAAAGAGAAAGATCATCCGAGTATACGGAATTTACCCCTGTCTAGTCTCAGTACCTCATACATCAGTTGCATACACGGTACTCGGTGCGTGCATGGGTGAGACCAAACGACATCATAAGCCACTCATACAGGCCCTCCGTCTGTGCTGAATAGCGTCTTCCTTTCATCTCCCCACCTGAAAAATAACATGATTATATCCACTTATCAAATCCACCGTCTGAGAACGTGTGCCTACACCCACTCAGAACGTCGGGCGTAGGGTCAAATCAATATAGTTCAATACTCTACTCTTATAGCAGCAGCTCACATCCTTCTTTGGTGCAGAAACTATTGGAGTAGAGGAGGGGTATCATGTATAACCCGTCATATCGTAAATTTTCATACTTACTTGTGAATCTCATCTCCACTTTTTCATCTATGGGGCTCCAACGGATACATCCGGTGGCGTCATACGTGCGCTCCTGGAAAAAAGATGTTGATGTACAACCTTTCTCACTTGTTGTAATTAACGTTGGGAATGGAGCAGGCATCACAATCGTCAGAATTAATCCAACAAATATGTCTACCCCCTTTTTTAGTATTCAAAGGCCTCCTTGAGACCTCCTTTGCTACTAAAACGTAGCACTCCTTCGCCTCCGCTACGATATCCATGAACTAAAGAAAAAGAGTACGCGTGTGGGAGCGGCTCGCTTTATTTTTTCGATGCCTCCGTTTGGTGGAGTAATTGACATTCCTTCCCTTTTGGGCTGATTGGGGACAAGGAGGGATTCAAACCCCCGACACCATATTCGAAGCCACGTGCTCTAATCCTCTGAGCTACAGGCCACACTCCGTCTCCACTAGAGTACCCTCAATAAGGAAACTCTCCTCAGCCATTTCGTTTCATTGATGTGAAAGCCCGTTTCTCTCTATAAGAATAGTGCGCTCCGAGGTGTGAGGGGTGAGAGAAAATATGTCATAATTCTAATTGGGGTTTTGAATAAGACGACCTCTGCATTTTTTATTTTTCTCTTTTTACATTTTAAAAGTAAAATAAGAGGTGTTAAGTTTTTTAACATTCTTGCATTGAACTTTTTATCATGCCGTAGCCCCTCGTACTCGGATATTGGCAAGAGGCATTTCCTCTACCCCTTCTTACCCTGAAAAAGCAAAGTCTCCTTGCATCCTTGAACCGATAACAATCTTTCGGCTAACTTAGCCTCCTCCGTCCCTCGAGATTGACAAGGGGTAGTACAGAAATATTCACCTGTTGTCTATCGACTACGCCTTTCGGCCTGATCATCAGGCCTTGACTCACCCTCCGTGGATGAACCGTCGCGGAGGAACTCGACAGGCTTTCGGGGCATTGGATTCTCACTCGTGTTTGCATTACTCAAGTCGACATTCTCGCTTCCGCTTCATCCACACCTATTTGCGTGGGTGCTTCCCCTTGACGGTGGAACACTCCCCTACCAATACATTTTGACATCCCACAGCTTTGGAGATTGCTTAGCCCTGTTCAAGTTTGGCGCAAGAGCGCTCGATCAGTGAGCTATTACACACTCTTTAGATGGGTGGCTGCTTCTAGGAAACCTCTTGGCTGTCTCTACACCCCTACCTCCATCTATCACTGAGCGGGTGATCCGGGCTGTTTCCCTCTCGACGATGAAGCTTATCCCCCATCGTCTCACTGGCCGATCGTCGGCCCCAGTAATTTTGGAGTCATATCAGGGATTCAGAGTTTGCCTCGATTTGGTACCGCTCTCGCGACCCGCACCGAAACAGTGCTTTACCCCTAAATGTTCGGTCAACTGCTGTGCCTCAACGCAATTCGGGGAGAACCAGTGTGATCTGGGTTCAAGTGATATTTCACCCCCAACCACAACTCATCCAATGATTCTTCAACATCAATTGGTTAGGACCTCCGCGTCAGTTTCACCTGACGCTTCATCCTGGTCATGGATAGATCCCCCAGGTTCGGGTCCATAAGAAGTGACAATCACCCTACGAAGACTTGCTTTCGCTATGCCTCCGGTGGGTTCCCTTAACCAACGCCACTGTTTATGAGTTGTCGGCTCATTCTTTAATAGGCATGCGGTCAGAGATCACATTCTCCTCCCATTGCGTCGGGAGCTCACAGTTTCATGTTCTATTTCACTCCCTACTAGGGTTCTTTTCACCTTTCCCTTGCAATTGTTCCCCCTTCGCTATCGGTCACCCAGGAGTATTTAGCCTTGCGATGATGGTGCTTACTTATTCACACGGGATTCCACGTGTCCCATGCTACTCGGGTCAGAGCGTAAGCTAGTGATGCTTTCAGCTACTGGACTCTCGCCATCTAGGGTGCAGCACTCCACTACTTCGTCTAGCAGCACGACTCATTGTATTTCTCTCCCACAACCCCATTTTCAGAGTTTAGGCTGCTCCCATTTTGCTCGCCTCCCCAACAGGGATCGCTTTTGCTTTCTTTTTCTCTGGCTACTCAAATGTTTCAGTTCGCCAGGTTGTCTCTTGCCTGCCTAAGGATTCAGCAGTACTTCGAAAGATTGACATATTCGGGAATCTCCAGATCTATGCTTATTTTCAACTCCCCGAAGAATTTCGTCACTTGCAACGCCCTTCTTCGTCTCTGGGTGCCTAGGTATCCATCGTGATGCCTTTCCTCGTTTGAACCACGCCCTCCATTTCTAGGCTATGCCATCCTAATGGTGCTGCTAAATGGAAGGATGCTCCTCAACTTCCATGAATGAGAAATCATAAATCGAACTGCCGAATTAAAAAAATTGGGTGTTATCATAGTATCAGCTGACGTTCATGGGCTGGAGATAAGCGGACTCGAACCGCTGACATCCGCCACAGGGAAAGCATTGCCTCTTAGGCCTCCCTGACTGATTCTACCATAAGGGCAATGATAGAAAATAACTCCCCCCCAAACACAGCTTACAACTTTCATCGTACTGTGCTCTCCAAAAAGAAACTCTTCTCAAAATCTCAAAAGGTGCTGAGTTGGAATCCCATTCATTCATTCTAACGAATTCGTCGTCTTGTGGTTCGGGAGAATCCAGCTACAAAAGAACTAGGAATAAAGAAATCTCTCCCTCTTTCCGCATAACTTTTTGGTCGTTGATGAATGCTTTGCACTCCTTTCAACGAAGCTGGTAGGTGGTGGGGTGTTGACAAGCCTGTCGGGTTCGATAGCTCTCCGAATCCACCAAACGTCCTTTGCTAATAAAAAGTCGAGCTATCACACGCAAGCGAAGGATATGTAGTGCTTTAATCATTCCAGTTAGGAAGGTAGAGGAGATTCTTTAGACAAATGTTGTAGTAGTGTGTTTTCCAATGGGACAAGACTTTGCTTCGATTTCTAGACCCATATGTATTTTTGACTTACTTTCGTCATGGTAGGCATATGTTCGAACTCTCAAGACAAATTGGTGAAAGCCAGTCGGTGGAATTCCTCCCTCCTTCAGTGCGAGAAAAAAACATTTAGGTTTTACCGATGACTGATAGCATGAGCAAAATCCATAAAATCTTCACATTTTGAAGTGAATCCCCTTCTCGGTTCGTCAACTCTGTCTTTTTCAATTTCTTCTACCAATCCGAAATCCGACAACTGCTTATTGATCGAGTCAATCGGTGGTGGAGACCCTCTTCTCTAAACTATCGAACATGATTGACACTTGAAATCATTGAAATTCTCCTACCCGTCTTGCTTTTAAAGGGAAGGAAGTAAAGGGGAGGAACAAAGCCTTCGTCGACGTCCAAATGGCTGACAGACCTTTTCCCATGTCAGTGTACCCATCTATATCCACTTCGTCAAATGCAAGAGATTCTTCTTATTCTTCGGCGGGTTTCTTCCTCAGTCTCAAGAGATTAATGACTTTTACGTGGGGCCTAAAAGCAGTTATATATAGGTCTGGCCTTCATATGGCAAATGAAAGGTTTTTTCAACTGAATCAACCGGGCAGGGCAGGCCGGAGGGGATCATCCCCTTTTGTCGATTCTTCATCTCCTTTCTCATATCTAGACTCTGACGACAAAAACTTCTCTTAAAAGAGAAGCTTATGAAGGCTATCAGAGCACTTTTTGGTAGTAGGAGGGAGAAACAACAGCTCATCGGTAACTACTAATTCTATTGCCCGATCAACTTTCTGGGGTTTCACTATAAGGATAGACGATTGGGCTGCTGATGAAGGTGGGCCTGACAGCGCTTGTCGTGGAAAACCAGGAATGATCGAGTAGATTGTTCTGCTTGTAAATTATGTGTTGCTTCAGGGAATATCGTTCTAGGCAAGGCGCATTGCGTGGCTATTAGAAGGGGAAGCAATAAAAGGAGGTTAACTCGCATCTGTGATATCGACGTTCCTTTTATTATGATACAGCTAGAACTGGTTGGTTATACATGGACATGCTTCATATGAGGGGTTGGGACTTGTCAGTACAATGAGTTTGATGTGGAGAATGTACAAATGTCTTTCTTCCGTCACGGTAAAAAAATGGTTAGGACTTCTATTTCCTAGAAAGCATATCATAAAGAAATTTCGTCTACTATCCATGTTTTCTTTCTGTGAGAATATCGTAGGACTCCAGGAATTTGTCCGTCGAGTGAAACGGTTCCTTGCAAAAGAAAACCAACAATTCCAATACACCCAAAGAAAGACATAGATCACATCGTCTGCCAAATGCCAATCCTCCTAGTTTGAAAGAGAAAAAGAGTGGAGTTTTGAGAACGAGAATCATATATTTTCAAATTGATTTTTATGAGTAAGAAAAAACTGACGATGCACCCACTACACACCACACTCAGACGACGGGAGTGGTCCTTCCCCATCGAAGAGCCACGTATCCAGGATTGACCATATCATCACTCTTTTATCGACGGTGTGGCCACGGTCTCAATTTTGTCAATCTTGACATATGTCCAAGCTTGACAATAGCAGTGGAGAATTTTAGTCCCTCGAAACGTGACTCCTGTCATGAGGTAGAAGACAAAATAAATGGATTCCATGTTTATTTTCAACTCCCCGAAGAATTTCGTCACTTGCAACGCCCTTCTTCGTCTCTGGGTGCCTAGGTATCCACCGTGATGCCTTTCCTCGTTTGAACCTCGTCCTCCATTTCTAGGCTATGCCATCCTAACGGTGCTGCTAAATGGAAGGATGCTCCTCAACTTCCATGAATGAGAAATCATAAATCGAACTGTCGAATTGAAAAAATTGGGTGTTATCATAATATCAGCTGACGTTCACGGGCTGGAAATAAGCGGACTCGAACCGCTGACATCAGCCACAGGGAAAGCATTGCCTCTTAGGCCTCCCTGACTAATTCTACCATAAAGGGCAATGATAGATAATAACTCCCCCCCAAACACAGCTTACAACTTTCATCGTACTGTGCTCTCCAAAAAGAAACTCTTCTCAAAATCTCAAAAGGTGCTGAGTTGGAATCCCATTCATTCATTCTAACGGATTCGTTGTTTTATGGTTCGGGAGAATCCAGCTACAGGAGAACTAGGAATAAAGAAATCTCTCCCTCTTTCCGCTTGACTTTTTGGTCGTTGATGAATGCTTTGCACTCCTTTCAACCGAAACTGGTAGGTGGTGGGGTGTTGACAAGCCTGTCGGGTTCGATAGCTCTCCGAATCCACCAAACGTCCTTTGCTAATAAAAAGTCGAGCTATCACACGCAAGTGAAGGATATGTAGTGTTTTAATCATTCCAGTTAGGAAGGTAGAGGAGATTCTTTAGACAAATGTTGTAGTAGTGTGTTTTCCAATGGGACAAGACTTTGCTTCAACTTCTAGACCCATATGTATTTTTTGACTTACTTTCGTCATGGTCGGCATATGTTCGAACTCTCATGACAAATTGGTGAAATCCAGTCGGTGAAATTCCTCCCTTCTTCAGTGCGAGAAAAAAACGTTTAGGTTTTACCGATGACTGATAGCGTGAGCAAAATCCATAAAATCTTCACATTTTGAAGTGAATCCCCTTCTCGGTTCATCAACTCTGTATTTTTCGATTTCTTCTACTAATCCGAAATCCGACAACTGCTTATTGATCGAGTCAATCGGGACTGACTTTTCGTAGCTTTCCTCATTATGCCGAAGCAATTCTCTTTTCATGTTTTGTAGTTCATAAGATTGGTTCAGCTTTTCAGTCTTTCATAGGTGGTGGAGACCCTCTTCTCTAAACTATCGAACATGATTGACACTTGAAATCATTGAAATTCCCCTACCCGTCTTGCTTTTAAAGGGAAGGAAGTAAAGGGGAGGAACAAAGCCTTCGTCGACGTCCAAATGGCTGACAGAGCTTTTCCCATGTCAGTGCACCCATCTATATCCACTTCGTCAAATGCAAGAGATTCTTCTTATTCTTCGGCGGGTTTCTTCCTCAGTCTCAAGAGATTAATGACTTTTACGTGGGGCCTAAAAGCAGTTATATATAGGTCTAGCCTTCATCTGGCAAATGAAAGGTTTTTTCAACTGAATCAACCGGGCAGGGCAGGCCGGAGGGGATCATCCTCTTTTGTCGATTCTTCATCTCCTTTCTCATATCTAGACTCTGACGACAAAAACTTCTCTTAAAAGAGAAGCTTATGAAGGCCATCAGAGCACTTTTTGGTAGTAGGAGGGAGAAACAACAGCTCATCGGTAACTACTAATTCTATTGCCGGATCAACTTTCTGGGGTTCCACTATAAGGATGGACGATTGGGCTGCTGATGAAGGTGGGCCCGACAGCGTTTGTCGTGGATAACCAGGAATGATCGAGTAGATTGTGCTGCTTGTAAATGATGTGTTGCTTCATGGAATATCGTTCTAGGCAAGGCGCATTGCGTGACTATTAGAAGGGGAAGCAATAAAAGGAGGTTAACTCGCATATGTGATATCGACGTTCTTTTTATTATGATACAGCTAGAACTGGTTGGTTATACATGGACATGCTTCATATGAGGGGTTGGGACTTGTCAGTACAATGAGTTTGATGTGGAGAATGTACAAATGTCTTTCTTCCGTCACGGTAAAAAAATGGTTAGGACTTCTAGTTCCTAGAAAGCATATCATAAAGAAATTTCGTCTACTACCCATGTTTTCTTTCTGTGAGAATATCGTAAGACTCCAGGAATTTGTCCGTCGAGTGAAACGGTTCCTTGCAAAAGAAAACAAACAGTTCCAATACAACCAAAGAAAGACATAGATCACATCGTCTGCCAAATGCCAATCCTCCTAGTTTGAAAGAGAAAAAGAGTGGAGTTTTGAGAACGAGAATCATATATTTTCAAATTGATTTTTATGAGTAATAAAAAACTGACGATGCACCCACTACACACCACACTCAGACGACGGGAGTGGTCCTTCCCCATCGAAGAGCCACGTATCCAGGATTGACCATATCATCACTCTTTTATCGACGGTGTGGCCACGGTCTCAATTTTGTCAATCTTGACATATGTCCAAGCTTGACAATAGCAGTGGAGAATTTTAGTCCCTTGAAACGTGACTTCCGTCATGAGGTAGAAGACAAAATAAATGGATTCCACGTTTATTTTCAACTCCCCGAAGAATTTCGTCACTTGCAACGCCCTTCTTCGTCTCTGGGTGCCTAGGTATCCACCGTGATGCCTTTCCTCGTTTGAACCTCGTCCTCCATTTCTAGGCTATGCCATCCTAACAGTGCTGCTAAATGGAAGGATGCTCCTCAACTTCCATGAATGAGAAATCATAAATCGAACTGCCGAATTGAAAAATTTGGGTGTTATCATAGTATCAGCTGACGTTCACGGGCTGGAAATAAGCGGACTCGAACCGCTGACATCAGCCACAGGGAAAGCATTGCCTCTTAGGCCTCCCTGACTGATTCTACCGTAAAGGGCAATGATAGACAATAACTTCCTCCCAAACACAGCTTACAACTTTCATCGTACTGTGCTCTCCTAAAAGAAACTCTTCTCAAAATCTCAAAAGGTGCTGAGTTGGAATCCCATTCATTCATTCTAACGGATTCGTCGTTTTGTGGTTCGGGAGAATCCAGCTACAGGAGAACTAGGAATAAAAAAATCTCTCCCTCTTTCCGCTTGACTTTTTGGTCGTTGATGAATGCTTTGCACTCCTTTCAACCGAAGCTGGTAGGTGGTGGGGTGTTGACAAGCCTGTCGGGTTCGATAGCTCTCCGAATCCACCAAACGTCCTTTTCTAATAAAAAGTCGAGCTATCACACGCAAGCGAAGGATAAGTAGTGCTTTAATCATTCCAGTTAGGAAGGTAGAGGAGATTCTTCAGACAAATGTTGTAGTAGTGTGTTTTCCAATGGGACGAGACTTTGCTTCGACTTCTAGACCCATATGTATTTTTTGACTTACTTTCGTCATGGTGGGCATATGTTCGAACTCTCATGACAAATTGGTGAAAGCCAGTCGGTGAAATTCCTCCCTCCTTCAGTGCGAGAAAAAAACGTTTAGGTTTTACCGATGACTGATAGCGTGAGCAAAATCCATAAAATCTTCACATTTTGAAGTGAATCCCCTTCTCGGTTCATCAACTCTGTCTTTTTCGATTTCTTCTACCAATCCGAAAGCCGACAACTGCTTATTGATCGAGTCAATCGGGACTGACTTTCCGTAGCTTTCCTCATTATGCCGAAGCAATTCTCTTTTCATGTTTTGTAGTTCATAAGATTGGTTCAGATTTTCAGTCTTTCATAGGTAGTGGAGACCCTCTTCTCTAAACTATCGAACATGATTGACACTTGAAATCATTGAAATTTCCCTACCCGTCTTGCTTTTAAAAGGAAGGAAGTAAAGGGGAGGAACAAAGCCTTCGTCGACGTCCAAATGGCTGACAGACCTTTTCCCATGTCAGTACACCCATCTATATCCACTTCGTCAAATGCAAGAGATTCTTCTTATTCTTCGGCGGGTTTCTTCCTCAGTCTCAAGAGATTAATGACTTTTACGTGGGGCCTAAAAGCAGTTATATATAGGTCTGGCCTTCATCAGGCAAATGAAAGGTTTTTTCAACTGAATCAACCGGGCAGGGTAGGCCGGAGGGGATCATCCCCTTTTGTCGATTCTTCATCTCCTTTCTCATATCTAGACTCTGACGACAAAAACTTCTCTTAAAAGAGAAGCTTATGAAGGCCATCAGAGCACTTTTTGGTAGTAGGAGGGAGAAACAACAGCTCATCGGTAACTACTAATTCTATTGCCGGATCAACTTTCTGGGGTTCCAGTATAAGGATAGACGATTGGGCTGCTGATGAAGGTGGGCCTGACAGCGCTTGTCGTGGATAACCAGGAATGATCGAGTAGATTGCGCTGCTTGTAAATGATGTGTTACTTCAGGGAATATCGTTCTAGGCAAGGCGCATTGCGTGGCTATTAGAAGGGGAAGCAATAAATGGAGGTTAACTCGCATCTGTGATATCGACGTTCCTTTTATTATGATACAGCTAGAACTGGTTGGTTATACATGGACATGCTTCATATGAGGGGTTGGGACTTGTCAGTACAATGAGTTTGATGTGGAGAATGTACAAATGTCTTTCTTCCGTCGCGGTAAAAAAATAGTTAGGACTTCTAGTTCCTAGAAAACATATCATAAAGAAATTTCGTCTACTACCCATGTTTTCTTTCTATGAGAATATCGTAGGACTCCATGAATTTGTCCGTCGAGAGAAACGGTTCCTTGCAAAAGAAAACCAACAGTTCCAATACAACCAAAGAAAGACATAGATCACATCGTCTGCCAAATGCCAATCCTCCTAGTTTGAAAGAGAAAAAGAGCGGAGTTTTGAGAACGAGAATCATATATTTTCAAATTGATTTTTATGAGTAAGAAAAAACTGACGATGCACCCACTACACACCACACTCAGACGACGGGAGTGGTCCTTCCCCATCGAAGAGCCACGTATCCAGGATTGACCATATCATCACTCTTTTATCGACGGTGTGGCCACGGTCTCAATTTTGTCAATCTTGACATATGTCCAAGCTTGACAATGGCAGTGGAGAATTTTAGTCCCTCGAAATGTGACTCCCGTCATGAGGTAGAAGACAAAATAAATAGATTCCACGTTTATTTTCAACTCCCCGAAGAATTTCGTCACTTGCAACGCCCTTCTTCGTCTCTGGGTGCCTAGGTATCCACCGTGATGCCTTTCCTCGTTTGAACCTCGTCCTCCATTTCTAGGCTATGCCATCCTAACGGTGCTGCTAAATGGAAGGATGCTGCTCAACTTCCATGAATGAGAAATCATAAATCGAACTGCCGAATTGAAAAAATTGGGTGTTATCATAGTATCAGTTGACGTTCACGGGCTGGAAATAAGCGGACTCGAACCGCTGACATCAGCCACATGGAAAGCATTGCCTCTTAGGCCTCCCTGACTGATTCTACCATAAAGGGCAATGATAGACAATAACTTCCCCCCAAACACAGCTTACAACTTTCATCGTACTGTGCTCTCCAAAAAGAAACTCTTCTCAAAATCTCAAAAGGTGCTGAGTTGGAATCCCATTCATTCATTCTAACGGATTCGTCGTTTTGTGCTTCGGGAGAATCCAGCTACAGGAGAACTAGGAATAAAGAAATCTCTCCCTCTTTCCGCTTGACTTTTTGGTCGTTGATGAATGCTTTGCACTCCTTTCAACCGAAGCTGGTAGGTGGTGGGGTGTTGACAAGCCTGTCGGGTTCGATAGCTCTCCGAATCCACCAAACGTCCTTTGCTAATAAAAAGTTGAGCTATCACAGGCAAGCGAAGGATATGTAGTGCTTTAATCATTCCAGTTAGGAAGGTAGAGGAGATTCTTTAGACAAATGTTGTAGTAGTGTGTTTTCCAATGTGACAAGACTTTGCTTCGACTTCTAGACCCATATGTATTTTTTGACTTACTTTCGTCATGGTCGGCATATGTTCGAACTCTCATGACAAATTGGTGAAAGCCAGTCGGTGAAATTCCTCCCTCCTTCAGTGCGAGAAAAAAACTTTTAGGTTTTACCGATGACTGATAGCGTGAGCAAAATCCATAAAATCTTCACATTTTGAAGTGAATCCCCTTCTCGGTTCATCAACTCTGTCTTTTTTGATTTCTTCTACCAATCCGAAATCCGACAACTGCTTATTGATCGGGTCAATCGGGACTGACTTTCCGTAGCTTTCCTCATTATGCCGAAGCAATTCTCTTTTCATGTTTTGTAGTTCATAAGATTGGTTCAGCTTTTCAGTCTTTCATAGGTGGTGGAGACCCTCTTCTCTAAACTATCGAACATGATTGACACTTGAAATCATTGAAATTTCCCTACCCGTCCTGCTTTTAAAGGGAAGGAAGTAAAGGGGAGGAACAAAGCCTTCGTCGACGTCCAAATGGCTGACAGACCTTTTCCCATGTCAGTGCACCCATCTATATCCACTTCGTCAAATGCAAGAGATTCTTCTTATTCTTCGGCGGGTTTCTTCCTCAGTCTCAAGAGATTAATGACTTTTACGTGGGGCCTAAAAGCAGTTATATATAGGTCTGGCCTTCATCTGGCAAATGAAAGGTTTTTTCAACTGAATCAACCGGGCAGGGCAGGCCGGAGGGGATCATCCCCTTTTGTCGATTCTTCATCTCCTTTCTCATATCGAGACTCTGACGACAAAAACTTCTCTTAAAAGAGAAGCTTATGAAGGCCATCAGAGCACTTTTTGGTAGTAGGAGGGAGAAACAACAGCTCATCGGTAACTACTAATTCTATTGCCGGATCAACTTTCTGGGGTTCCAGTATAAGGATAGACGATTGGGCTGCTGATGAAGGTGGGCCTGACAGCGCTTGTCGTGGATAACCAGGAATGATCGAGTAGATTGTGCTGCTTGTAAATGATGTGCTGCTTCAGGGAATATCGTTCTAGGCAAGGCGCATTGCATGGCTATTAGAAGGGGAAGCAATAAAAGGAGGTTAACTCGCATCTGTGATATCGACGTTCCTTTTATTATGATACAGCTAGAACTGGTTGGTTATACATGGACATGCTTCATATGAGGGGTTGGGACTTGTCAGTACAATGAGTTTGATGTGGAGAATGTACAAATGTCTTTCTTCCGTCACGGTAAAAAAATGGTTAGGACTTCCAGTTCCTAGAAAGCATATCATAAAGAAATTTCGTCTACTACCCATGTTTTCTTTCTGTGAGAATATCGTAGGACTCCAGGAATTTGTCCGTCGAGTGAAACGGTTCCTTGCAAAAGAAAACCAACAGTTCCAATACAACCAAAGAAAGACATAGATCACATCGTCTGCCAAATGCCAATCCTCCTAGTTTGAAAGAGAAAAAGATTGGAGTTTTGAGAACGAGAATCATATATTTTCAAATTGATTTTTATGAGTAAGAAAAAACTGACGATGCACCCACTACACACCACACTCAGACGACGGGAGTGGTCCTTCCCCATCGAAGAGCCACGTATCCAGGATTGACCATATCATCACTCTTTTATCGACGGTGTGGCCACGGTCTCAATTTTGTCAATCTTGACATATGTCCAAGCTCGACAATAACAGTGGAGAATTTTAGTCCCTCGAAACGTGACTCCCGTCATGAGGTAGAAGACAAAATAAATGGATTCCACATTTATTTTCAACTCCCCGAAGAATTTCGTCACTTGCAACGCCCTTCTTCGTCTCTGGGTGCCTAGGTATCCACCGTGATGCCTTTCCTCGTTTGAACCTCGTCCTTCATTTCTAGGCTATGCCATCCTAACGGTGCTGCTAAATGGAAGGATGCTCCTAAACTTCCATGAATGAGAAATCATAAATCGAACTGCCGAATTGAAAAAATTGGGTGTTATCATAGTATCAGCTGACGTTCACGGGCTGGAAATAAGCGGACTCGAACCGCTGACATCAGCCACAGGGAAAGCATTGCCTCTTAGGCCTCCCTGACTGATTCTACCGTAAAGGGCAATGATAGACAATAACTCCCTCCCAAACACAGCTTACAATTTTCATCGTACTGTGCTCTCCAAAAAGAAACTCTTCTCAAAATCTCAAAAGGTGCTGAGTTGGAATCCCATTCATTCATTCTAACGGATTCGTCGTTTTGTGCTTCGGGAGAATCCAGCTACAGGAGAACTAGGAATAAAGAAATCTCTCCCTCTTTCCGCTTGACTTTTTGGTCGTTGATGAATGCTTTGCACTCCTTTCAACCGAAGCTGGTAGGTGGTGGGGTGTTGACAAGCCTGTCGGGTTCGATAGCTCTCCGAATCCACCAAACGTCCTTTGCTAATAAAAAGTCGAGCTATCACACGCAAGCGAAGGATATGTAGTGCTTTAATCATTCCAGTTAGGAAGGTAGAGGAGATTCTTTAGACAAATATTGTAGTAGTGTGTTTTCCAATGGGACAAGACTTTGCTTCGACTTCTAGACCCATATGTATTTTTGACTTACTTTCGTCATGGTCGGCATATGTTCGAACTCTCATAGAAAAATGGTGAAAGCCAGTCGTTGAAATTCCTCCCTCCTTCAGTGCGAGAAAAAAACGTTTATGTTTTACCGATGACTGATAGCGTGAGCCAAATCCATAAAATCTTCACATTTTGAAGTGAATCCCCTTCTCGGTTCATCAACTCTGTCTTTTTCGATTTCTTCTACCAATCCGAAATCCGACAACTGCTTATTGATCGAGTCAATCAGGACTGACTTTCCGTAGCTTTCCTCATTATGCCGAAACAATTCTCTTTTCATGTTTTGTAGTTCATAAGATTGGTTCAGCTTTTCAGTCTTTCATAGGTGGTGGAGACCCTCTTCTCTAAACTATCGAACATGATTGACACTTGAAATCATTGAAATTCCCCTACCCGTCTTGCTTTTAAAGGGAAGGAAGTAAAGGGGAGGAACAAAGCCTTCGTCGACGTCCAAATGGCTGACAGACCTTTTCCCATGTCAGTGCACCCCTCTATATCCACTTCGTCAAATGCAAGAGATTCTTCTTATTCTTCGGCGGGTTTCTTCCTCAGTCTCAAGAGATTAATGACTTTTACGTGGGGCCTAAAAGCAGTTATATATAGGTCTGGCCTTCATCTGGCAAATGAAAGGTTTTTTCAACTGAATCAACCGGGCAGGGCAGGCCGGAGGGGATCATCCCCTTTTGTCGATTCTTCATCTCCTTTCTCATATCTAGACTCTGACGACAAAAACTTCTCTTAAAAGAGAAGCTTATGAAGGCCATCAGAGCACTTTTTGGTAGTAGGAGGGAGAAACAACAGCTCATCGGTAACTACTAATTTTATTGCCGGATCAACTTTTCGGGGTTCCACTATAAGGATAGACGATTGGGCTGCTGATGAAGGTGGGCCTGACAGCGCTTGTCGTGGATAACCAGGAATGATCGAGTAGATTGTGCTGCTTGTAAATGATGTGTTGCTTCAGGGAATATCGTTCTAGGCAAGGCGCATTGCGTGGCTATTAGAAGGGGAAGCAATAAAAGGAGGTTAACTCGCATCTATGATATCGACGTTTCTTTTATTATGATACAGCTAGAACTGGTTGGTTATACATGGACATGTTTCATATGAGGGGTTGGGACTTGTCAGTACAATGAGTTTGATGTGGAGAATGTACAAATATCTTTCTTCCGTCACGGTAAAAAAATGGTTCGGACTTCTAGTTCCTAGAAAGCATATCATAAAGAAATTTCGTCTACTACCCATATTTTCTTTCTGTGAGAATATCGTAGGACTCCAGGAATTTGTCCATCGAATGAAACGGTTCCTTGCAAAAGAAAACCAACAGTTCCAATACAACCAAAGAAAGACATAGATCACATCGTCTGCCAAATGCCAATCCTCCTAGTTTGAAAGAGAAAAAGAGTGGAGTTTTGAGAAAGGGAATCATATATTTTCAAATAGATTTTTATGAGTAAGAAAAAACTGACGATGTACCCACTACACACCACACTCAGACGACGGGAGTGGTCCTTCCCCATCGAAGAGCCACGTATCCAGGATTGACTGTATCATCACTCTTTTATCGACGGTGTGGCCACGGTCTCAATTTTGTCAATCTTGACATATGTCCAAGCTTGACAATAGCATTGTAGAATTTTAGTCCCTCGAAACGTGACTCCCGTCATGAGGTAGAAGACAAAATAAATGGATTCCACGTTTATTTTCAACTCCCCGAAGAATTTCGTCACTTGCAATGCCCTTCTTCGTCTCTGGGTGCCTAGGTATCCACCGTGATGCCTTTCCTCGTTTGAACCTCGTCCTCCATTTCTAGGCTATGCCATCCTAACGGTGCTGCTAAATGGAAGGATGCTCCTCAACATCCATGAATGAGAAATCATAAATCGAACTGCCGAATTGAAAAAATTGGGTGTTATCATAGTATCAGCTGACGTTCACGGGCTGGAAATAAGCGGACTCGAACCGCTGACATCAGCCACAGGGAAAGCATTGCCTCTTAGGCCTCCTTGACTGATTCTACCATAAAGGGCAATGATAGACAATAACACCCCGCCAAACACAGCTTACAACTTTCATCGTACTGTGCTCTCCAAAAAGAAACTCTTCTCAAAATCTCAAAAGGTGCTGAGTTGGAATCCCATCCATTCATTCTAACGGATTCGTCGTTTTGTGGTTCGGGAGAATCCAGCTACAGGAGAACTAGGAATAAAGAAATCTCTCCCTCTTTCCGCTTGACTTTTTGGTCGTTGATGAATGCTTTGCACTCCTTTCAACCGAAGCTGTTAGGTGGTGGGGTGTTGACAAGCCTGTCGGGTTCGATAGCTCTCCGAATCCACCAAACGTCCTTTGCTAATAAAAAGTCGAGCTATCACATGCAAGCGAAGGATATGTAGTGCTTTAATCATTCCAGTTAGGAAGGTAGAGGAGATTCTTTAGATAAATGTTGTAGTAGTGTGTTTTCCAATGGGACAAGACTTTGCTTCGACTTCTAGACCCATATGTATTTTTTGACTTACTTTCGTCATGGTCGGCATATGTTCGAACTCTCATGACAAATTGGTGAAAGCCAGTCGGTGAAATTCCTCCCTCCTTCAGTGCGAGAAAAAAACGTTTAGGTTTTACAGATGACTGATAGCGTGAGCCAAATCCATAAAATCTTCACATTTTGAAGTGAATCCCCTTCTCGGTTCATCGACTCTGTCTTTTTCGATTTCTTCTACCAATCCGAAATCCGACAACTGCTTATTGATCGAGTCAATCGGGACTGACTTTCCGTAGCTTTCCTCATTATGCCGAAGCAATTCTCTTTTCATGTTTTGTAGTTCATAAGATTGGTTCAGCTTTTCAGTCTTTCATAGGTGGTGGAGACCCTCTTCTTTAAACTATCGAACATGATTGACACTTGAAATCATTGAAATTCCCCTACCCGTCTTGCTTTTAAAGGGAAGGAAGTAAAGGGGAGGAACAAAGTCTTCGTCGACGTCCAAATGGCTGACAGACCTTTTCCCATGTCAGTGCACCCTTCTATATCCACTTCGTCAAATGCAAGAGATTCTTCTTATTCTTCGGCGGGTTTCTTCCTCAGTCTCAAGAGATTAATGACTTTTACGTGGGGCCTAAAAGCAGTTATATATAGGTCTGGCCTTCATCTGGCAAATGAAAGGTTTTTTCAACTGAATCAACCGGGCATGGCAGGCCGGAGGGGATCATCCCCTTTTGTCGATTCTTCATCTCCTTTCTCATATCTAGACTCTGACGACAAAAACTTCTCTTAAAAGAGAAGCTTATGAAGGCCATCAGAGCACTTTTTGGTAGTAGGAGGGAGAAACAACAGCTCATCGGTAACTACTAATTCTATTGCCGGATCAACTTTCTGGGGTTCCACTATAAGGATAGACGATTGGGCTGCTGATGAAGGTGGGCCTGACAGCGCTTGTCGTGGATAACCAGGAATGATCGAGTAGATTGTGCTGCTTGTAAATGATGTGTTGCTTCATGGAATATTGTTCTAGGCAAGGCGCATTGCGTGGCTATTAGAAGGGGAAGCAATAAAAGGAGGTTAACTCGCATCTGTGATATCGACGTTCCTATTATTATGATACAGCTAGAACTGGTTGGTTATACATGGACATGCTTCATATGAGGGGTTGGGACTTGTCAGTACAATGAGTTTGATGTGGAGAATGTACAAATGTCTTTCTTCCGTCACGGTAAAAAAATGGTTAGGACTTCTAGTTCCTAGAAAGCATATTATAAAGAAATTTCGTCTACTACCCATGTTTTCTTTCTGTGAGAATATCGTAGGACTCCAGGAATTTGTCCGTCGAGTGAAACGGTTCCTTGCAAAAGAAAACCAACAGTTCCAATACAACCAAAGAAAGACATAGATCACATCGTCTGCCAAATGCAAATCCTCCTAGTTTGAAAGAGAAAAAGAGTGGAGTTTTGAGAACGAGAATCATATATTTTCAAATTGATTTTTATGAGTGAGAGAAAACTGACGATGCACCCACTACACACCACACTCAGACGACGGGAGTGGTCCTTCCCCATCGAAGAGCCATGTATCCAGGATTGACCATATCATCACTCTTTTATCGACGGTGTGGCCACGGTCTCAATTTTGTCAATCTTGACATATGTCCAAGCTTGACAATAGCAGTGGAGAATTTTAGTCCCTCGAAAAGTGACTCCCGTCATGAGATAGAAGACAAAATAAATGGATTCCACGTTTATTTTCAACTCCCCGAAGAATTTCGTCACTTGCAACGCCCTTCTTCGTCTCTGGGTGCCTAGGTATCCACCGTGACGCCTTTCCTCGTTTGAACCTCGTCCTCCATTTCTAGGCTATGCCATCCTAACGGTGCTGCTAAATGGAATGATGCTCCTCAACTTCCATGAATGAGAAATCATAAATCGAACTGCCGAATTGAAAAAATTGGGTGTTATCATAGTATCAGCTGACGTTCACGGGCTGGAAATAAGCGGACTCGAACCGCTGACATCAGCCACAAGGAAAGCATTGCCTCTTAGGCCTCCCTGACTGATTCTACCATAAAGGGCAATGATAGACAATAACTCCCCCCCAAACACAGCTTACAACTTTCATCGTACTGTGCTCTTCAAAAAGAAACTCTTCTCAAAATCTCAAAAGGTGCTGAGTTGGAATCCCATCCATTCATTCTAACGGATTCGTCGTTTTGTGGTTCGGGAGAATCCAACTACAGGAGAACTAGGAATAAAGAAATCTCTCCCTCTTTCCGCTTGACTTTTTGGTCGTTGATGAATACTTTGCACTCCTTTCAACCGAAGCTGGTAGGTGGTGGGGTGTTGACAAGCCTGTCGGGTTCGATAGCTCTCCGAATCCACCAAACGTCCTTTTCTAATAAAAAGTCGAGATATCACACGCAAGCGAAGGATATGTAGTGCTTTAATCATTCCAGTTAGGAAGGTAGAGGAGATTCTTCAGACAAATGTTGTAGTAGTGTGTTTTCCAATGGGACAAGACTTTGCTTCGACTTCTAGACCCATATGTATTTTTTGACTTACTTTCGTCATGGTGGGCATATGTTCGAACTCTCATGACAAATTGGTGAAAGCCAGTCGGTGAAATTCCTCCCTCCTTCAGTGCTAGAAAAAAACGTTTAGGTTTTACCGATGACTGATAGCGTGAGCAAAATCCATAAAATCTTCACATTTTGAAGTGAATCCCCTTCTCGGTTCATCAACTCTGTCTTTTTCGATTTCTTCTACCAATCCGAAATCCGACAACTGCTTATTGATCGAGTCAATCGGGACTGACTTTCCGTAGCTTTCCTCATTATGCCAAAGCAATTCTCTTTTCATGTTTTGTAGTTCATAAGATTGGTTCAGCTTTTCAGTCTTTCATAGGTAGTGGAGACCCTCTTCTCTAAACTATCGAACATGATTGACACTTGAAATCATTGAAATTCCCCTACCCGTCTTGCTTTTAAAGGGAAGGAAGTAAAGGGGAGGAACAAAGCCTTCGTCGACATCCAAATGGCTGACAGATCTTTTCCCATGTCAGTGCACCCATCTATATCCACTTCGTCAAATGCAAGAGATTCTTCTTATTCTTTGGCGGGTTTCTTCCTCAGTCTCAAGAGATTAATGACTTTTACGTGGGGCCTAAAAGCAGTTATATATAGGTCTGGCCTTCATCTGGCAAATGAAAGGTTTTTTCAACTGAATCAACCGGGCAGGGCAGGCCGGAGGGGATCATCCCCTTTTGTCGATTCTTCATCTCCTTTCTCATATCTAGACTCTGACGACAAAAACTTCTCTTAAAAGAGAAGCTTATGAAGGCCATCAGAGCACTTTTTGGTAGTAGGAGGGAGAAACAACAGCTCATCGGTAACTACTAATTCTATTGCCGGATCAACTTTCTGGGGTTCCACTATAAGGATAGACGATTGGGCTGCTGATGAAGGTGGGCCTGACAGCGCTTGTCGTGGATAACCAGGAATGATCGCGTAGACTGTGCTGCTTGTAAATGATGTGCTGCTTCAGGGAATATCGTTCTAGGCAAGGCGCATTGCGTGGCTATTAGAAGGGGAAGCAATAAAAGGAGGTTAACTCGCATCTGTGATATCGACGTTCCTTTTATTATGATACAGCTAGAACTGGTTGGTTATACATGGACATGCTTCATATGAGGGGTTGGGACTTGTCAGTACAATGAATTTGATGTGGAGAATGTACAAATGTCTTTCTTCCGTCGCGGTAAAAAAATGGTTAGGACTTCTAGTTCCTAGAAAACATATCATAAAGAAATTTCTTCTACTACCCATGTTTTCTTTCTGTGAGAATATCGTAGGACTCCAGGAATTTGTCCGTCGAGTGAAACGGTTCCTTGCAAAAGAAAACCAACAGTTCCAATACAACCAAAGAAAGACATAGATCACATCGTCTGCCAAATGCCAATCCTCCTAGTTTGAAAGAGGAAAAGAGTGGAGTTTTGAGAACGAGAATCATATATTTTCAAATTGATTTTTATGAGTAAGAAAAAACTGAAGATGCACCCACTACACACCACACTCAGACGACGGGAGTGGTCCTTCCCCATCGAAGAGCCACGTATCCAGGATTGACCATATCATCACTCTTTTATCGACGGTGTGGCCACGGTCTCAATTTTGTCAATCTTGACATATGTCCAAGCTTGACAATAGCAGTGGTGAATTTTAGTCCCTCGAAACGTGACTCCCGTCATGAGGTAGAAGACAAAATAAATGGATTCCACGTTTATTTTCAACTCCCCGAAGAATTTCGTCACTTGCAACGCCCTTCTTCGTCTCTGGGTGCCTAGGTATCCACCGTGATGTCTTTCCTCGTTTGAACCTCGTCCTCCATTTCTAGGCTATGCCATTCTAACGGTGCTGCTAAATGGAAGGATGCTCCTCAACTTCCATGAATGCGAAATAATAAATCGAACTGCCGAATTGAAAAAATTGGGTGTTATCATAGTATCAGTTGACGTTCACGGGCTGGAAATAAGCGGACTCGAACCGCTGACATCAGCCACAGGGAAAGCATTGCCTCTTAGGCCTCCCTGACTGATTCTACCATAAAGGGAAATGATAGAAAATAACTCCCCCCCAAACACAGCTTACAACTTTCATCGTACTGTGCTCTCCAAAAAGAAACTCTTCTCAAAATCTCAAAAGGTGCTGAGTTGGAATCCCATTCATTCATTCTAACAGATTCGTCGTTTTGTGCTTCGGGAGAATCCAGCTACAGGAGAACTAGGAATAAAGAAATCTCTCCCTCTTTCCGCTTGACTTTTTGGTCGTTGATGAATGCTTTGCACTCCTTTCAACCGAAGCTGGTAGGTGGTGGGGTGTTGACAAGCCTGTAGGGTTCGATAGCTCTCCGAATCCACCAAACGTCCTTTGCTAATAAAAAGTCGAGCTATCACACGCAAGCGAAGGATATGTGTGCTTTAATCATTCCAGTTAGGTAGGTAGAGGAGATTCTTTAGACAAATGTTGTAGTAGTGTGTTTTCCAATGGGACAAGACTTTGCTTCGACTTCTAGACCCATATGTATTTTTTGACTTACTTTCGTCATGGTCGGCATATGTTCGAACTCTCATGACAAATTGGTGAAAGTCAGTCGGTGAAATTCCTCCCTCCTTCAGTGCGAGAAAAAAACGTTTAGGTTTTACCGATGACTGATAGCGTGAGCAAAATCCATAAAATCTTCACATTTTGAAGTGAATCCCCTTCTCGGTTCATCAACTCTGTCTTTTTCGATTTCTTCTACCAATCCAAAATCCGACAACTGCTTATTGATCGAGTCAATCGGGACTGACTTTCCGTAGCTTTCCTCATTATGCCGAAGCAATTCTCTTTTCATGTTTTGTAGTTCATAAGATTGGTTCAGCTTTTCAGTCTTTCATAGGTGGTGGAGACCCTCTTCTCTAAACTATCGAACATGATTGACACTTGAAATCATTGAAATTCTCCTACCCGTCTTGCTTTTAAAGGGAAGGAAGTAAAGGGGAGGAACAAAGCCTTCGTCGACGTCCAAATGGCTGACAGACCTTTTCCCATGTCAGTGCACCCCTCTATATCCACTTCGTCAAATGCAAGAGATTCTTCTTATTCTTCGGCGGGTTTCTTCCTCAGTCTCAAGAGATTAATGACTTTTACGTGGGGCCTAAAAGCAGTTATATATAAATCTGGCCTTCATCTGGCAAATGAATGGTTTTTTCAACTGAATCAACCGGGCAGGGCAGGCCGGAGGGGATCATCCCCTTTTGTCGATTCTTCATCTCCTTTCTCATATCTAGACTTTGACGACAAAAACTTCTCTTAAAAGAGAAGCTTATGAAGGCCATCAGAGCACTTTTTGGTAGTAGGAGGGAGAAACA
Organism: Dracaena cambodiana; assembly: GCA_036321105.1. Taxonomy (NCBI): domain Eukaryota; kingdom Viridiplantae; phylum Streptophyta; class Magnoliopsida; order Asparagales; family Asparagaceae; genus Dracaena; species Dracaena cambodiana. Next base: position 15,981,715 of record JAYEPQ010000005.1, on the reverse strand, counting down.
ACAGCTCATCGGTAACTACTAATTCTATTGCCGGATCAACTTTCTGGGGTTCCACTATAAGGATAGACGATTGGACTGCTGATGAAGGTGGGCCTGACAGCGCTTGTCGTGGATAATCAGGAATGATCGAGTAGATTGTGCTGCTTGTAAATGATGTGTTGCTTCAGGGAATATTGTTCTAGGCAAGGCGCATTGCGTGGCTATTAGAAGGGGAAGCAATAAAAGGAGGTTAACTCGCATCTGTGATATCGACGTTCCTTTTATTATGATACAGCTAGAACTGGTTGGTTATACATGGACATGCTTCATATGAGGGGTTGGGACTTGTCAGTACAATGAGTTTGATGTGGAGAATGTACAAATGTCTTTCTTCCGTCACGGTAAAAAAATGGTTAGGACTTCTAGTTCCTAAAAAGCATATCATAAAGAAATTTCGTCTACTACCCATGTTTTCTTTCTGTGAGAATATCGTAGGACTCCAGGAATTTGTCCGTCGAGTGAAACGGTTCCTTGCAAAAGGAAACCAACAGTTCCAATACAACCAAAGAAAGACATAGATCACATCGTCTGCCAAATGCCAATCCTCCTAGTTTGAAAGAGAAAAAGAGTTGAGTTTTGAGAACGAGAATCATATATTTTCAAATTAATTTTTATGAGTAAGAGAAAACTGACGATGCACCCACTACACACCACACTCAGACGACGGGAGTGGTCCTTCCCCATCGAAGAGCCACGTATCCAGGATTGACCATATCATCACTCTTTTATCGACGGTGTGGCCACGGTCTCAATTTTGTCAATCTTGACATATATCCAAGCTTGACAATAGCAGTGGAGAATTTTAGTCCCTCGAAACGTGACTCCCGTCATGAGGTAGAAGACAAAATAAATGGATTCCACGTTTATTTTCAACTCCCCGAAGAATTTCGTCACTTGCAACGCCCTTCTTCGTCTCTGGGTGCCTAGGTATCCACCGTGATGTCTTTCCTCGTTTGAACCTCGTCCTCCATTTCTAGGCTATGCCATTCTAACGGTGCTGCTAAATGGAAGGATGCTCCTCAACTTCCATGAATGCGAAATAATAAATCGAACTGCCGAATTGAAAAAATTGGGTGTTATCATAGTATCAGTTGACGTTCACGGGCTGGAAATAAGCGGACTCGAACCGCTGACATCAGCCACAGGGAAAGCATTGCCTCTTAGGCCTCCCTGACTGATTCTACCATAACGAGCAATGATAGACAATAACTCCCCCCCAAACACAGCTTACAACTTTCATCGTACTGTGCTCTCCAAAAAGAAACTCTTCTCAAAATCTCAAAAGGTGCTGAGTTGGAATCCCATTCATTCATTCTAACGGATTCGTCGTTTTGTGGTTCGGGAGAATCCAACTACAGGAGAACTAGGAATAAAAAAATCTCTCCTTCTTTCCGCTTGACTTTTTGGTCGTTGATGAATGCTTTGCACTCCTTTCAACCGAAGCTGGTAGGTGGTGGGGTGTTGACAAGCCTGTCGGGTTCGATAGCTCTCCGAATCCACCAAACGTCCTTTTCTAATAAAAAGTCGAGCTATCACACGCAAGCGAAGGATATGTAGTGCTTTAATCATTCCAGTTAGGAAGGTAGAGGAGATTCTTCAGACAAATATTGTAGTAGTGTGTTTTCCAATGGGACGAGACTTTGCTCGACTTCTAGACCCATATGTATTTTTTGACTTACTTTCGTCATGGTGGGCATATGTTCGAACTCTCATGACAAATTGGTGAAAGTCAGTCGGTGAAATTCCTCCCTCCTTCAGTGCTAGAAAAAAACGTTTAGGTTTTACCGATGACTGATAGCGTGAGCAAAATCCATAAAATCTTCACATTTTGAAGTGAATCCCCTTCTTGGTTCATCAACTCTGCCTTTTTCGATTTCTTCTACCAATCCGAAATCCGACAACTGCTTATTGATCGAGTCAATCGGGACTGACTTTCCGTAGCTTTCCTCATTATGCCGAAGCAATTCTCTTTTCATGTTTTGTAGTTCATAAGATTGGTTTAGCTTTTCAGTCTTTCATAGGTAGTGGAGACCCTCTTCTCTAAACTATCGAACATGATTGACACTTGAAATCATTGAAATTCCCCTACCCGTCTTGCTTTTAAAGGGAAGGAAGTAAAGGGGAGGAACAAAGCCTTCGTCGACATCCAAATGGCTGACAGACCTTTTCCCATGTCAGTGCACCCATCTATATCCACTTCGTCAAATGCAAGAGATTCTTCTTATTCTTCGGCGGGTTTCTTCCTCAGTCTCAAGAGATTAATGACTTTTATGTGGGGCCTAAAAGCAGTTATATATAGGTCTGACCTTCATCTGGCAAATGAAATGTTTTTTCAACTGAATCAACCGGGCAGGGGAGGCCGGAGGGGATCATCCCCTTTTGTCGATTCTTCATCTCCTTTCTCATATCTAGACTCTGATGACAAAAACTTCTCTTAAAAGAGAAGCTTATGAAGGCCATCAGAGCACTTTTTGGTAGTAGGAGGGAGAAACAACAGCTCATCGGTAACTACTAATTCTATTGCCGGATCAACTTTCTGGGGTTCCACTATAAGGATAGACGATTGGACTGCTGATGAAGGTGGGCCTGACAGCGCTTGTCGTGGATAATCAGGAATGATCGAGTAGATTGTGCTGCTTGTAAATGATGTGTTGCTTCAGGGAATATTGTTCTAGGCAAGGCGCATTGCGTGGCTATTAGAAGGGGAAGCAATAAAAGGAGGTTAACTCGCATCTGTGATATCGACGTTCCTTTTATTATGATACAGCTAGAACTGGTTGGTTATACATGGACATGCTTCATATGAGGGGTTGGGACTTGTCAGTACAATGAGTTTGATGTGGAGAATGTACAAATGTCTTTCTTCCGTCACGGTAAAAAAATGGTTAGGACTTCTAGTTCCTAGAAATCATATTATAAAGAAATTTCGTCTACTACCCATGTTTTCTTTCTGTGAGAATATCGTAGGACTCCAGGAATTTGTCCGTCGAATGAAACGGTTCCTTGCAAAAGAAAACAAACAGTTCCAATACAACCAAAGAAAGACATAGATCACATCGTCTGCCAAATGCCAATCCTCCTAGTTTGAAAGAGAAAAAGAGTGGAGTTTTGAGAACGAGAATCATATATTTTCAAATTGATTTTTATGAGTAAGAGAAAACTGACGATGCACCCACTACACACCACACTCAGACGACGGGAGTGGTCCTTCCCCATCGAAGAGCCACGTATCCAGGATTGACCATATCATCACTTTTTTATCGACGGTGTGGCCACGGTCTCAATTTTGTCAATCTTGACATATGTCCAAGCTTGACAATAGCAGTGGAGAATTTTAGTCCCTCGAAACGTGACTCCCGTCATGAGGTAGAAGACAAAATAAATAGATTCCACGTTTATTTTCAACTCCCCGAAGAATTTCGTCACTTGCAACGCCCTTCTTCGTCTCTGGGTGCCTAGGTATCCACAGTGATGCCTTTCCTCGTTTGAACCTCGTCCTCCATTTCTAGGCTATGCCATCCTAACGGTGCTGCTAAATGGAAGGATGCTGCTCAACTTCCATGAATGAGAAATCATAAATCGAACTGCCGAATTGAAAAAATTGGGTGTTATCATAGTATCAGTTGACGTTCACGGGCTGGAAATAAGCGGACTCGAACCGCTGACATCAGCCACATGGAAAGCATTGCCTCTTAGGCCTCCCTGACTGATTCTACCATAAAGGGCAATGATAGACAATAACTTCCCCCCAAACACAGCTTACAACTTTCATCGTACTGTGCTCTCCAAAAAGAAACTCTTCTCATAATCTCAAAAGGTGCTGAGTTGGAATCCCATTCATTCATTCTAACGGATTCGTCGTTTTGTGGTTTGGGAGAATTCAGCTACAGGAGAACTAGGAATAAAGAAATCTCTCCCTCTTTCCGCTTGACTTTTTGGTCGTTGATGAATGCTTTGCACTCCTTTCAACCGAAGCTGGTAGGTGGTGGGGTGTTGACAAGCCTGTCGGGATCGATAGCTCTCCGAATCCACCAAACGTCCTTTGCTAATAAAAAGTCGAGCTATCACACGCAAGCGAAGGATATGTAGTGCTTTAATCATTCCAGTTAGGAAGGTAGAGGAGATTCTTTAGACAAATGTTGTAGTAGTGTGTTTTCCAATGGGACAAGACTTTGCTTCGACATCTAGACCCATATGTATTTTTTGACTTACTTTCGTCATGGTCGGCATATGTTCGAACTCTCATGACAAATTGGTGAAAGCCAGTCGGTGAAATTCCTCCCTCCTTCAGTGCGAGAAAAAGACGTTTAGGTTTTACCGATGACTGATAGAGTGAGCCAAATCCATAAAATCTTCACATTTTGAAGTGAATCCCCTTCTCGGTTTATCAACTCTGTCTTTTTCGATTTCTTCTACCAATCCGAAATTCGACAACTGCTTATTGATCGAGTCAATCGGGACTGACTTTTCGTAGCTTTCCTCATTATACCGAAGCAATTCTCTTTTCATGTTTTGTAGTTCATAAGATTGGTTCAGCTTTTCAGTCTTTCAGAGATTCTTCTTATTCTTTGGCGGGTTTCTTCCTCAGTCTCAAGAGATTAATGACTTTTACGTGGGGCCTAAAAGCAGTTATATATAGGTCTGGCCTTCATCTGGCAAATGAAAGGTTTTTTCAACTGAATCAACCGGGCAGGGCAGGCCGAAGGGGATCATCCCCTTTTGTCGATTCTTCATCTCCTTTCTCATATCTAGACTCTGACGACAAAAACTTCTCTTAAAAGAGAAGCTTATGAAGGCCATCAGAGCACTTTTTGGTAGTAGGAGGGAGAAACAACAGCTCATCGGTAACTACTAATTCTATTGCCGGATCGACTTTCTGGGGTTCCACTATAAGGATAGACGATTGGGCTGCTGATGAAGGTGGGCCTGACAGCGCTTGTCGTGGATAACCAGGAATGATCGAGTAGACTGTGCTGCTTGTAAATGATGTGTTGCTTCAGGGAATATCGTTCTAGGCAAGGCGCATTGCGTGGCTATTAGAAGGGGAAGCAATAAAAGGAGGTTAACTCGCATCTGTGATATCGACGTTCCTTTTATTATGATACAGCTAGAACTGGTTGGTTATACATGGACATGCTTCATATGAGGGGTTGGGACTTGTCAGTACAATGAGTTTGATGTGGAGAATGTACAAATGTCTTTCTTCCGTTGCGGTAAAAAAATGGTTAGGACTTCTAGTTCCTAGAAAGCATATCATAAAGAAATTTCGTCTACTACCCATGTTTTCTTTCTGTGAGAATATCGTAGGACTCCAGGAATTTGTCCGTCGAGTGAAACGGTTCCTTGCAAAAGAAAACCAACAGTTCCAATACAACCAAAGAAAGACATAGATCACATCGTCTGCCAAATGCCAATCCTCCTAGTTTGAAAGAGAAAAAGAGTGGAGTTTTGAGAACGAGAATCATATATTTTCAAATTGATTTTTATGAGTAAGAAAAAACTGACGATGCACCCACTACACACCACACTCAGACGACGGGAGTGGTCCTTCCCCATCGAAGAGCCACGTATCCAGGATTGACCATATCATCACTCTTTTATCGATGGTGTGGCCACGGTCTCAATTTTGTCAATCTTGACATATGTCCAAGCTTGACAATAGCAGTGGAGAATTTTAGTCCCTCGAAACGTGACTCCCGTCATGAGGTAGAAGACAAAATAAATGGATTCTACGGTTATTTTCAACTCCCCGAAGAATTTCGTCACTTGCAGCGCCCTTCTTCGTCTCTGGGTGCCTAGGTATCCACCGTGATGCCTTTCCTCATTTGAACCTCGTCCTCCATTTCTAGGCTATGCTATCCTAACGGTGCTGCTAAATGGAAGGATGCTCCTCAACTTCCATGAATGAGAAATCATAAATCGAACTGCCGAATTGAAAAAATTGGGTGTTATCATAGTATCAGCTGACGTTCACGGGCTGGAAATAAGCGGACTTGAACCGCTGACATCAGCCACAGGGAAAGCATTGCCTCTTAGGCCTCCCTGACTGATTCTACCATAAAGGGCAATGATAAAAAATAACTCCCCCCCAAACACCGCTTACAACTTTCATCGTACTGTGCTCTCCAAAAAGAAACTCTTCTCAAAATCTCAAAAGGTGCTGAGTTGGAATCCCATCCATTCATTCTAACGGATTCGTCGTTTTGTGGTTCGGGAGAATCCAGCTACAGGAGAACTTGGAATAAAGAAATCTCTCCCTCTTTCCGCTTGACTTTTTGGTTGTTGATGAATGCTTTGCACTCCTTTCAACCGAAGCTGGTAGGTGGTGGGGTGTTGACAAGCCTGTCGGGTTCGATAGCTCTCCGAATCCACCAAACGTCCTTTGCTAATAAAAAGTCGAGCTATCACACGCAAGCGAAGGATATGTAGTGCTTTAATCATTCCAGTTAGGAAGGTAGAGGAGATTCTTTAGACAAATGTTGTAGTAGTGTGTTTTCCAATGGGACAAGACTTTGCTTCGACTTCTAGACCCATATGTATTTTTTGACTTACTTTCGTCATGGTCGGCATATGTTCGAACTTTCATGACAAATTGGTGAAAGCCAGTCGGTGAAATTCCTCCCTCCTTCAGTGCGAGAAAAAAACGTTTAGGTTTTACCGATGACTGATAGCGTGAGCCAAATCCATAAAATCTTCACATTTTGAAGTGAATCCCCTTCTCGGTTCATCAACTCTGTCTTTTTCGATTTCTTCTACCAATCCGAAATCCGACAACTGCTTATTGATCGAGTCAATCGGGACTGACTTTCCGTAGCTTTCCTCATTATGCCGAAGCAATTCTCTTTTCATGTTTTGTAGTTCATAAGATTGGTTCAGCTTTTCAGTCTTTCATAGGTGGTGGAGACCCTCTTCTCCAAACTATCGAACATGATTGACACTTAAAATCATTGAAATTCCCATACCCGTCTTGCTTTTAAAGGGAAGGAAGTAAAGGGGAGGAACAAAGCCTTCGTCGACGTCCAAATGGCTGACAGACCTTTTCCCATGTCAGTGCACCCATCTATATCCACTTCGTCAAATGCAAGAGATTCTTCTTATTCTTCGGCGGGTTTCTTCCTCAGTCTCAAGAGATTAATGACTTTTACGTGGGGCCTAAAAGCAGTTATATATAGGTCTGACCTTCATCTGGCAAATGAAAGGTTTTTTCAACTGAATCAACCGGGCAGGGGAGGCCAGAGGGGATCATCCCCTTTTGTCGATTCTTCATCTCCTTTCTCATATCTAGACTCTGATGACAAAAACTTCTCTTAAAAGAGAAGCTTATGAAGGCCATCAGAGCACTTTTTGGTAGTAGGAGGGAGAAACAACAGCTCATCGGTAACTACTAATTCTATTGCCGGATCAACTTTCTGGGGTTCCACTATAAGGATAGACGATTGGGCTGCTGATGAAGGTGGGCCTGACAACGCTTGTCGTGGATAACCAGGAATGATCGAGTAGATTGTGCTGCTTGTAAATGATGTGTTGCTTCAGGGAATATTGTTCTAGGCAAGGCGCATTGCGTGGCTATTAGAAGGGGAAGCAATAAAAGGAGGTTAACTCGCATCTGTGATATCGACGTTCCTTTTATTATGATACAGCTAGAACTGGTTGGTTATACATGGACATGCTTCATATGAGGGGTTGGGACTTGTCAGTACAATGAGTTTGATGTGGAGAATGTACAAATGTCTTTCTTCCGTCACGGTAAAAAAATGGTTAGGACTTCTAGTTCCTAGAAATCATATTATAAAGAAATTTCGTCTACTACCCATGTTTTCTTTCTGTGAGAATATCGTAGGACTCCAGGAATTTGTCCGTCGAATGAAACGGTTCCTTGCAAAAGAAAACAAACAGTTCCAATACAACCAAAGAAAGACATAGATCACATCGTCTGCCAAATGCCAATCCTCCTAGTTTGAAAGAGAAAAAGAGTGGAGTTTTGAGAACGAGAATCATATATTTTCAAATTGATTTTTATGAGTAAGAGAAAACTGACGATGCACCCACTACACACCACACTCAGACGACGGGAGTGGTCCTTCCCCAGCGAAGAGCCACGTATCCAGGATTGACCATATCATCACTTTTTTATCGACGGTGTGGCCACGGTCTCAATTTTGTCAATCTTGACATATGTCCAAGCTTGACAATAGCAGTGGAGAATTTTAGTCCCTCGAAACGTGACTCCCGTCATGAGGTAGAAGACAAAATAAATGGATTCCACGTTTATTTTCAACTCCCCGAAGAATTTCGTCACTTGCAACGCCCTTCTTCGTCTCTGGGTGCCTAGGTATCCACCGTGATGCCTTTCCTCGTTTGAACCTCGTCCTCCATTTCTAGGCTATGCCATCCTAATGGTGCTGCTAAATGGAAGGATGCTCCTCAACTTCCATGAATGAGAAATCATAAATCGAACTGCCGAATTGAAAAAATTGGGTGTTATCATAGTATCAGCTGACGTTCACGGGCTGGAAATAAGCGGACTCGAACCGCTGACATCAGCCACAGGGAAAGCATTGCCTCTTAGGCCTCCCTGACTGATTCTACCATAAAGGGCAATGATAGACAATAACTCCCCCTTACAACTTTCATCGTACTGTGCTCTCCAAAAAGAAACTCTTCTCAAAATCTCAAAAGGTGCTGAGTTGGAATCCCATTCATTCATTCTAACGGATTCGTCGTTTTGTGGTTTGGGAGAATCCAGCTACAGGAGAACTAGGAATAAAGAAATCTCTCCCTCTTTCTGCTTGACTTTTTGGTCGTTGATGAATGCTTTGCACTCCTTTCAACCGAAGCTGGTAGGTGGTGGGGTGTTGACAAGCCTGTCGGGATCGATAGCTCTCCGAATCCACCAACCGTCCTTTGCTAATAAAAAGTCGAGCTATCACACGCAAGCGAAGGATATGTAGTGCTTTAATCATTCCAGTTAGGAAGGTAGAGGAGATTCTTTGGACAAATGTTGTAGTAGTGTGTTTTCCAATGGGACAAGACTTTGCTTCGACATCTAGACCCATATGTATTTTTTGACTTACTTTCGTCATGGTCGGCATATGTTCGAACTCTCATGACAAATTGGTGAAAGCCAGTCGGTGAAATTCCTCCCTCCTTCAGTGCGAGAAAAAGACGTTTAGGTTTTACCGATGACTGATAGAGTGAGCCAAATCCATAAAATCTTCACATTTTGAAGTGAATCCCCTTCTCGGTTTATCAACTCTGTCTTTTTCGATTTCTTCTACCAATCCGAAATTCGACAACTGCTTATTGATCGAGTCAATCGGGACTGACTTTTCGTAGCTTTCCTCATTATACCGAAGCAATTCTCTTTTCATGTTTTGTAGTTCATAAGATTGGTTCAGCTTTTCAGTCTTTCAGAGATTCTTCTTATTCTTTGGCGGGTTTCTTCCTCAGTCTCAAGAGATTAATGACTTTTACGTGGGGCCTAAAAGCAGTTATATATAGGTCTGGCCTTCATCTGGCAAATGAAAGGTTTTTTCAACTGAATCAACCGGGCAGGGCAGGCCGAAGGGGATCATCCCCTTTTGTCGATTCTTCATCTCCTTTCTCATATCTAGACTCTGACGACAAAAACTTCTCTTAAAAGAGAAGCTTATGAAGGCCATCAGAGCACTTTTTGGTAGTAGGAGGGAGAAACAACAGCTCATCGGTAACTACTAATTCTATTGCCGGATCGACTTTCTGGGGTTCCACTATAAGGATAGACGATTGGGCTGCTGATGAAGGTGGGCCTGACAGCGCTTGTCGTGGATAACCAGGAATGATCGAGTAGACTGTGCTGCTTGTAAATGATGTGTTGCTTCAGGGAATATCGTTCTAGGCAAGGCGCATTGCGTGGCTATTAGAAGGGGAAGCAATAAAAGGAGGTTAACTCGCATCTGTGATATCGACGTTCCTTTTATTATGATACAGCTAGAACTGGTTGGTTATACATGGACATGCTTCATATGAGGGGTTGGGACTTGTCAGTACAATGAGTTTGATGTGGAGAATGTACAAATGTCTTTCTTCCGTTGCGGTAAAAAAATGGTTAGGACTTCTAGTTCCTAGAAAGCATATCATAAAGAAATTTCGTCTACTACCCATGTTTTCTTTCTGTGAGAATATCGTAGGACTCCAGGAATTTGTCCGTCGAGTGAAACGGTTCCTTGCAAAAGAAAACCAACAGTTCCAATACAACCAAAGAAAGACATAGATCACATCGTCTGCCAAATGCCAATCCTCCTAGTTTGAAAGAGAAAAAGAGTGGAGTTTTGAGAACGAGAATCATATATTTTCAAATTGATTTTTATGAGTAAGAAAAAACTGACGATGCACCCACTACACACCACACTCAGACGACGGGAGTGGTCCTTCCCCATCGAAGAGCCACGTATCCAGGATTGACCATATCATCACTCTTTTATCGATGGTGTGGCCACGGTCTCAATTTTGTCAATCTTGACATATGTCCAAGCTTGACAATAGCAGTGGAGAATTTTAGTCCCTCGAAACGTGACTCCCGTCATGAGGTAGAAGACAAAATAAATGGATTCCACGGTTATTTTCAACTCCCCGAAGAATTTCGTCACTTGCAGCGCCCTTCTTCGTCTCTGGGTGCCTAGGTATCCACCGTGATGCCTTTCCTCATTTGAACCTCGTCCTCCATTTCTAGGCTATGCTATCCTAACGGTGCTGCTAAATGGAATGATGCTCCTCAACTTCCATGAATGAGAAATCATAAATCGAACTGCCGAATTGAAAAAATTGGGTGTTATCATAGTATCAGCTGACGTTCACGGGCTGGAAATAAGCGGACTTGAACCGCTGACATCAGCCACAGGGAAAGCATTGCCTCTTAGGCCTCCCTGACTGATTCTACCATAAAGGGCAATGATAAAAAATAACTCCCCCCCAAACACCGCTTACAACTTTCATCGTACTGTGCTCTCCAAAAAGAAACTCTTCTCAAAATCTCAAAAGGTGCTGAGTTGGAATCCCATCCATTCATTCTAACGGATTCGTCGTTTTGTGGTTCGGGAGAATCCAGCTACAGGAGAACTAGGAATAAAGAAATCTCTCCCTCTTTCCGCTTGACTTTTTGGTCGTTGATGAATGCTTTGCACTCCTTTCAACCGAAGCTGGTTGGTGGTGGGGTGTTGACAAGCCTGTCGGGTTCGATAGCTCTCTGAATCCACCAAACGTCCTTTGCTAATAAAAAGTCGAGCTATCACACGCAAGCGAAGGATATGTAGTGCTTTAATCATTCCAGTTAGGAAGGTAGAGGAGATTCTTTAGACAAATGTTGTAGTAGTGTGTTTTCCAATGGGACAAGACTTTGCTTCGACTTCTAGACCCATATGTATTTTTTGACTTACTTTCGTCATGGTCGGCATATGTTCGAACTTTCATGACAAATTGGTGAAAGCCAGTCGGTGAAATTCCTCCCTCCTTCAGTGCGAGAAAGAAACGTTTAGGTTTTACCGATGACTGATAGCGTGAGCCAAATCCATAAAATCTTCACATTTTGAAGTGAATCCCCTTCTCGGTTCATCAACTCTGTCTTTTTCGATTTCTTCTACCAATCCGAAATCCGACAACTGCTTATTGATCGAGTCAATCGGGACTGACTTTCCGTAGCTTTCCTCATTATGCCGAAGCAATTCTCTTTTCATGTTTTGTAGTTCATAAGATTGGTTCAGCTTTTCAGTCTTTCATAGGTGGTGGAGACCCTCTTCCCCAAACTATCGAACATGATTGACACTTAAAATCATTGAAATTCCCATACCCGTCTTGCTTTTAAAGGGAAGGAAGTAAAGGGGAGGAACAAAGCCTTCGTCGACGTCCAAATGGCTGACAGACCTTTTCCCATGTCAGTGCACCCATCTATATCCACTTCGTCAAATGCAAGAGATTCTTCTTATTCTTTGGCGGGTTTCTTCCTCAGTCTCAAGAGATTAATGACTTTTACGTGGGGCCTAAAAGCAGTTATATATAGGTCTGGCCTTCATCTGGCAAATGAAAGGTTTTTTCAACTGAATCAACCGGGCAGGACAGGCCGGAGGGGATCATCCCCTTTTGTCGATTCTTCATCTCCTTTCTCATATCTAGACTCTGACGACAAAAACTTCTCTTAAAAGAGAAGCTTATGAAGGCCATCAGAGCACTTTTTGGTAGTAGGAGGGAGAAACAACAGCTCATCGGTAACTACTAATTCTATTGCCGAATCAACTTTCTGGGGTTCCACTATAAGGATAGACGATTGGGCTGCTGATGAAGGTGGGCCTAACAGCGCTTGTCGTGGATAACCAGGAATGATCGAGTAGACTGTGCTGCTTGTAAATGATGTGTTGCTTCAGGGAATATCGTTCTAGGCAAGGCGCATTGCGTGGCTATTAGAAGGGGAAGCAATAAAAGGAGGTTAACTCGCATCTGTGATATCGACGTTCCTTTTATTATGATACAGCTAGAACTAGTTGGTTATACATGGACATGCTTCATATGATGGGTTGGGACTTGTCAGTACAATGAGTTTGATGTGGAGAATGTACAAATGTCTTTCTTCCGTCGCGGTAAAAAAATGGTTAGGACTTCTAGTTCCTAGAAAGCATATCATAAAGAAATTTTGTCTACTACCCATGTTTTCTTTCTATGAGAATATCGTAGGACTCCAGGAATTTGTCCGTCGAGTGAAACGGTTCCTTGCAAAAGAAAACCAACAGTTCCAATACAACCAAAGAAAGACATAGATCACATCGTCTGCCAAATGCCAATCCTCCTAGTTTGAAAGATAAAAAGAGTGGAGTTTTGAGAACGAGAATCATATATTTTCAAATTGATTTTTATGAGTAAGAAAAAACTGACGATGCACCCACTACACACCACACTCAGACGACGGGAGTGGTCCTTCCCCATCGAAGAGCCACGTATCCAGGATTGACCATATCATCACTCTTTTATCGATGGTGTGGCCACGGTCTCAATTTTGTCAATCTTGACATATGTCCAAGCTTGACAATAGCAGTGGAGAATTTTAGTCCCTCGAAACGTGACTCCCGTCATGAGGTAGAAGACAAAATAAATGGATTCCACGTTTATTTTCAACTCCCCGAAGAATTTCGTCACTTGCAACGCCCTTCTTCGTCTCTGGGTGCCTAGGTATCCACCGTGATGCCTTTCCTCATTTGAACCTCGTCCTCCATTTCTAGGCTATGCTATCCTAACGGTGCTGCTAAATGGAAGGATGCTCCTCAACTTCCATGAATGAGAAATCATAAATCGAACTGCCGAATTGAAAAAATTGGGTGTTATCATAGTATCAGCTGACGTTCACGGGCTGGAAATAAGCGGACTTGAACCGCTGACATCAGCCACAGGGAAAGCATTGCCTCTTAGGCCTCCCTGACTGATTCTACCATAAAGGGCAATGATAAAAAATAACTCCCCCCCAAACACCGCTTACAACTTTCATCGTACTGTGCTCTCCAAAAAGAAACTCTTCTCAAAATCTCAAAAGGTGCTGAGTTGGAATCCCATCCATTCATTCTAACGGATTCGTCGTTTTGTGGTTCGGGAGAATCCAGCTACAGGAGAACTAGGAATAAAGAAATCTCTCCCTCTTTCCGCTTGACTTTTTGGTCGTTGATGAATGCTTTGCACTCCTTTCAACCGAAGCTGGTTGGTGGTGGGGTGTTGACAAGCCTGTCGGGTTCGATAGCTCTCTGAATCCACCAAACGTCCTTTGCTAATAAAAAGTCGAGCTATCACACGCAAGCGAAGGATATGTAGTGCTTTAATCATTCCAGTTAGGAAGGTAGAGGAGATTCTTTAGACAAATGTTGTAGTAGTGTGTTTTCCAATGGGACAAGACTTTGCTTCGACTTCTAGACCCATATGTATTTTTTGACTTACTTTCGTCATGGTCGGCATATGTTCGAACTTTCATGACAAATTGGTGAAAGCCAGTCGGTGAAATTCCTCCCTCCTTCAGTGCGAGAAAGAAACGTTTAGGTTTTACCGATGACTGATAGCGTGAGCCAAATCCATAAAATCTTCACATTTTGAAGTGAATCCCCTTCTCGGTTCATCAACTCTGTCTTTTTCGATTTCTTCTACCAATCCGAAATCCGACAACTGCTTATTGATCGAGTCAATCGGGACTGACTTTCCGTAGCTTTCCTCATTATGCCGAAGCAATTCTCTTTTCATGTTTTGTAGTTCATAAGATTGGTTCAGCTTTTCAGTCTTTCATAGGTGGTGGAGACCCTCTTCCCCAAACTATCGAACATGATTGACACTTAAAATCATTGAAATTCCCATACCCGTCTTGCTTTTAAAGGGAAGGAAGTAAAGGGGAGGAACAAAGCCTTCGTCGACGTCCAAATGGCTGACAGACCTTTTCCCATGTCAGTGCACCCATCTATATCCACTTCGTCAAATGCAAGAGATTCTTCTTATTCTTTGGCGGGTTTCTTCCTCAGTCTCAAGAGATTAATGACTTTTACGTGGGGCCTAAAAGCAGTTATATATAGGTCTGGCCTTCATCTGGCAAATGAAAGGTTTTTTCAACTGAATCAACCGGGCAGGACAGGCCGGAGGGGATCATCCCCTTTTGTCGATTCTTCATCTCCTTTCTCATATCTAGACTCTGACGACAAAAACTTCTCTTAAAAGAGAAGCTTATGAAGGCCATCAGAGCACTTTTTGGTAGTAGGAGGGAGAAACAACAGCTCATCGGTAACTACTAATTCTATTGCCGAATCAACTTTCTGGGGTTCCACTATAAGGATAGACGATTGGGCTGCTGATGAAGGTGGGCCTAACAGCGCTTGTCGTGGATAACCAGGAATGATCGAGTAGACTGTGCTGCTTGTAAATGATGTGTTGCTTCAGGGAATATCGTTCTAGGCAAGGCGCATTGCGTGGCTATTAGAAGGGGAAGCAATAAAAGGAGGTTAACTCGCATCTGTGATATCGACGTTCCTTTTATTATGATACAGCTAGAACTAGTTGGTTATACATGGACATGCTTCATATGATGGGTTGGGACTTGTCAGTACAATGAGTTTGATGTGGAGAATGTACAAATGTCTTTCTTCCGTCGCGGTAAAAAAATGGTTAGGACTTCTAGTTCCTAGAAAGCATATCATAAAGAAATTTTGTCTACTACCCATGTTTTCTTTCTATGAGAATATCGTAGGACTCCAGGAATTTGTCCGTCGAGTGAAACGGTTCCTTGCAAAAGAAAACCAACAGTTCCAATACAACCAAAGAAAGACATAGATCACATCGTCTGCCAAATGCCAATCCTCCTAGTTTGAAAGATAAAAAGAGTGGAGTTTTGAGAACGAGAATCATATATTTTCAAATTGATTTTTATGAGTAAGAAAAAACTGACGATGCACCCACTACACACCACACTCAGACGACGGGAGTGGTCCTTCCCCATCGAAGAGCCACGTATCCAGGATTGACCATATCATCACTCTTTTATCGATGGTGTGGCCACGGTCTCAATTTTGTCAATCTTGACATATGTCCAAGCTTGACAATAGCAGTGGAGAATTTTAGTCCCTCGAAACGTGACTCCCGTCATGAGGTAGAAGACAAAATAAATGGATTCCACGTTTATTTTCAACTCCCCGAAGAATTTCGTCACTTGCAACGCCCTTCTTCGTCTCTGGGTGCCTAGGTATCCACCGTGATGCCTTTCCTCATTTGAACCTCGTCCTCCATTTCTAGGCTATGCTATCCTAACGGTGCTGCTAAATGGAAGGATGCTCCTCAACTTCCATGAATGAGAAATCATAAATCGAACTGCCGAATTGAAAAAATTGGGTGTTATCATAATATCAGCTGACGTTCACGGGCTGGAAATAAGCGGACTCGAACCGCTGACATCAGCCACAGGGAAAGCATTGCCTCTTAGGCCTCCCTGACTGATTCTACCATAAAGGGAAATGATAGAAAATAACTCCCCCCCCAAACACAGCTTACAACTTTCATCGTACTGTGCTCTCCAAAAAGAAACTCTTCTCAAAATCTCAAAAGGTGCTGAGTTGGAATCCCATCCATTCATTCTAACGGATTCGTCGTTTTGTGGTTCGGGAGAATCCATCTACAGGAGAACTAGGAATAAAGAAATCTCTCCCTCTTTCCGCTTGACTTTTTGGTCGTTGATGAATGCTTTGCACTCCTTTCAACCGAAGCTGGTTGGTGGTGGGGTGTTGACAAGCCTGTCGGGTTCGATAGCTCTCTGAATCCACCAAACGTCCTTTGCTAATAAAAAGTCGAGCTATCACACGCAAGCGAAGGATATGTAGTGCTTTAATCATTCCAGTTAGGAAGGTAGAGGAGATTCTTTAGACAAATGTTGTAGTAGTGTGTTTTCCAATGGGACAAGACTTTGCTTCGACTTCTAGACCCATATGTATTTTTTGACTTACTTTCGTCATGGTCGGCATATGTTCGAACTCTCATGACAAATTGGTGAAAGCCAGTCGGTGAAATTCCTCCCTCCTTCAGTGCGAGAAAAAAACGTTTAGGTTTTACCGATGACTGATAGCGTGAGCCAAATCCATAAAATCTTCACATTTTGAAGTGAATCCCCTTCTCGGTTCATCAACTCTGTCTTTTTCGATTTCTTCTACCAATCCGAAATCCGACAACTGCTTATTGATCGAGTCAATCGGGACTAACTTTCCGTAGCTTTCCTCATTATGCCGAAGCAATTCTCTTTTCATGTTTTGTAGTTCATAAGATTGGTTCAGCTTTTCAGTCTTTCATAGGTGGTGGAGACCCTCTTCTCTAAACTATCGAACATGATTGACACTTGAAATCATTGAAATTCCCCTACCCGTCTTGCTTTTAAAGGGAAGGAAGTAAAGGGGAGGAACAAAGCCTTCGTCGACGTCCAAATGGCTGACAGACCTTTTCCCATGTCAGTGCACCCATCTATATCCACTTCGTCAAATGCAAGAGATTCTTCTTATTCTTCGGCGGGTTTCTTCCTCATTCTCAAGAGATTAGTGACTTTTACGTGGGGCCTAAAAGCAGTTATATATAGGTCTGGCCTTCATCTGGCAAATGAAAGGTTTTTTCAACTGAATCAACCGGGCAGCGCAGGCCGGAAATAATGGCATTGCCTCTTAGGCCTCCCTGACTGATTCTACCATAAAGGGCAATGATAGACAATAACTCCCCCCCAAACACAGCTTACAACTTTCATCGTACTGTGCTCTCCAAAAAGAAACTCTTCTAAAAATCTCAAAAGGTGCTGAGTTAGAATCCCATCCATTCATTCTAACGGATTCGTTGTTTTGTGGTTCGGGAGAATCCAGCTACAGGAGAACTAGTAATAAAGAAATCTCTCCCTCTTTCCGCTTGACTTTTTGGTCGTTGATGAATGCTTTGCACTCCTTTCAACCGAAGCTGGTAGGTGGGTGGGTGTTGACAAGCCTGTCGGGTTCGATAGCTCTCCGAATCCACCAAACGTCCTTTGCTAATAAAAAGTAGAGCTATCACACGCAAGCGAAGGATATGGAACCCGACAGGCTTGTCAACACCCACCCACCTACCAGCTTCGGTTGAAAGGAGTGCAAAGCATTCATCAACGACCAAAAAGTCAAGCGGAAAGAGGGAGAGATTTCTTTATTCCTAGTTCTCCTGTAGCTGGATTCTCCCGAACCACAAAACAACGAATCCGTTAGAATGAATGGATGGGATTCTAACTCACCAAACGTCCTTTGCTAATAAAAAGTAGAGCTATCACACGCAAGCGAAGGATATGTAGTGCTTTAATCATTCCAGTTAGGAAGGTAGAGGAGATTCTTTAGACAAATGTTGTAGTAGTGTGTTTTCCAATGGGACAAGACTTTGCTTCGACTTCTAGACCCATATGTATTTTTTGACTTACTTTTGTCATGGTCGGCATATGTTCGAACTCTCATGTCAAATTGGTGAAAGCCAGTCGGTGAAATTCCTCCCTCCTTCAGTGCGAGAAAAAAACGTCCTTCCATTTATCAGCACCGTTAGGATGGCATAGCCTAGAAATGGAGGGTGAGGTTCAAACGAGGAAAGGCATCACGGTGGATACCTAGGCACCCAGAGACGAAGAAGGGCGTTGCAAGTGACGAAATTCTTCGGGGAGTTGAAAATAAACGTGGAATCCATTTATTTTGTCTTCTACCTAATGACGGTAGTCACGTTTCGAGGGACTAAAATTCTCCACTGCTATTGTCAAGCTTGGACATATGTCAAGATTGACAAAATTGAGACCGTGGCCACACCGTCGATAAAAGAGTGATGATATGGTCAATCCTGGATACGTGGCTCTTCGATTGGGAAGGACCACTCCCGTCGTCTGAGTGTGGTGTGTAGTGGGTGCATCGTCAGTTTTTTCTAACTCATAAAAACCAATTTGAAAATATATGATTCTCGTTCTCAAAACTCCACTCTTTTTCTCTTTCAAACTAGGAGGCAGTTCGATTTATGATTTCTCATTCATAAGAGGCAACTCCACTCAAAACTCCCTTGTGGTCATGCCATTATTTGCATCACACTAGAAGAGAGGATAGAAGAAGGTATGCTAGCTCCATATTACTTGACTAACTACGTGAGAGATCAATCTAAAAGAAAGAAGTCAAAGTTCTAGTACTGATATAAAAAAAAGAGACCCTAAGGACTAAGTCTACTCATTCCTAAAGGCAGGAAAAAGATAGCTACATATAATGCATTCTAATGGGGCTAATTCCAATATTGAGTGATAGAAAGAGAGAATGATGATGTTATATATATACGGACAAGAATGCGCATCGTCCACTAGATAAGATAGGACTACTAGCTGCTAGGATAGAAGCTGTCAATCCATAGAAGATAGAAGCTAGAAACGATAGAATGATTTATCCTAGCTACCTAAACCAATACTGACTATAGGAGGAAGAAAGAGAGGGAGAGATAGAAGGGATCCTAATGCATTCCAGTGATATTCACCTAGAGACAAGACTATGTCACAAGATCAAAAAAGAATCAAAGAAAAAAAAATCAGTCAGATAGATAGGAGAAAGAGGAGACAGAGAGGAGTCTAGAGCAACTACAGGAAACTATTAGACGTTACCCTCTTACCTCTTGCAAGGAGGGATGCGCGTAAGGGCTTCGTTGTTCTTCATTCTTGTTTTTCTCCCTTCAGTCGGCGAACAGTTGCATGTAGGTTAGCAAGGTGATGGGTGGGACGGGACTGCCCAAGTGGTGTGAAGACACGTTCTGTAGACAGCCCATGTCGGTGTCTGGAAAGTCGTTTGGCCATCCGTTCCGAAGCACGCAACGGACGGAAGATAGATGAGTGTGTGAATTCCGTAGTAGTCTCATTGTGCCTGGGGATGAGGAAAAAGGAAAAAGGGCGGATGAGGGGGCCCGACGATCTCAGATGCCTTTACATAATGCTTTGGTGGCCGGGATGAAGAGAAAGACGACATAACATTTTGGAAAGCCTGCCATTTCAATATCGACGATGTTGGGGTTCGTCTTTCGACTCTGGGAAACCATCAATGCATTGGCATACGTTTACAGAAGGAGACACTACCGGTTATTTAGGCGGTATGGACATCTCTTTAGCAATTTACACATTGATCTATTTAGTTCAGATGAGTCCATCATTTTGACATCATGGTTGGAAGATTCCTAGTTCAGACAGAACCAAGGATGAGGGGGCTTGTAGCGAGGGTTTTTTTTGGAAAGCACCGTCTGTTCAAGACCTACACCGACCTCGCTTTCCACAGAGGGCAGTTTCTAATCATTAGCTGGGCATTGGTTTACTAAATCCTCTGCTACTGTCGCTTTGTCCTCATGTTCGTAGCCTGAACCTTATGCAAAAGGCTTTATGAAACTAGAATCGGAATCTTTCTCATTGCCCGTATTATTTGTGTATGCATCCCGTACTTTGGCTGGCCTAGCCTTTCTTCCTCCGTGCTTTGTCGTTTGAGTGTCTGTACATGTAGCGTCAACCTTTCCCTATATACGTCCTGCTTTTCTACTCAAGCGTGGGTGCTTCGTTGCAATCCCCTTGTTTCGGTCTGAGCATCGAATTCGATACCTGCAGGCCATCAGTAAGCTTCAACTGATGCCCTTTTCTTTTGATTCGGAAGAAGGGATATAAAGACTATACAAACTGACCAATACGATGTCCGACGAGCCAGAGGAAGTCAAAGCGATATTCATGACGATCATGCCATGGCTAAAAGGGATAAAGAGAAAAGAAATAAGGGAATTGGAGCAGTGATAAAAGATGCAACAAAAGAAATCCGCAGCCACATATATTGACGTACGACTCACCTCCAGGCCAAAAAAAGAAAATGACCTCTAGAAAGAGGGAAAAGCCTATCTCATCGAAGTCGAAAAATATGCTACAGTATGCCGAGTAGGGTTCGACGCCCCTATCGCTAATGTGCAGGATGATCTGGAAGCTCCTTTCTGAGAGTCGATGCAAGCCTATTGCATCGAAAAGTCCTGTGCTTATGTAGCATGAGTTGTTACAGTCGATGAGTGAAACAACTCCGTCGATGGGAAACTTATCAGCATTCTGATCTGTGTCTTTTACTATTACAGATTCTCATTTATGATATGATGATTGATTCGGAGAATTTTTTTATGACATTCTCATATTCTCTGATATTCGTCAAGCAAACTCCCATATGCTAGTTTTGTGTCGAAATTGGCTGCATCAGATGAGGAGGGATTGGTCAACACATGCAACACTAAATTCTTTGACAGGCGGAGTAACGAACCACACAGCCTAGACAATAGGAAGGTGACGAGGATACCGAGCCACCACAACTGGCAGAACGGACCGTGCGGAGAGTAAGGAAAGGAGCCGAGGCTGAAGGGGTTGCGCAATCTGGTCAGCGTATCCATTTTAAAGCGTCGCTGGGGTAAGTGACGGCCTTTCCAATGATGACGAAAGATATCGGGCAAATTTCGGTATCTCCGGTATTTGAATAAGGGGGAAGAGCATGAGACTCCACCCCTGGATCCCTTATCCTGAAAAAGAAAACTGACTATCTCGCGTTATCCTCCCTTTTTGGAGTCTTTCCCGTCTCTTTTTCTATTGCTTGCAGCACATCCCTTTCGAGTATATGGCAGCCATACCCCTCTCCTATGCTCGGGCCTACTTATCCTTCTAAAGATGCTGATCCTGCTGAATCTCAGGCTAACCGCACATACTTTCTACGTCTTTGTCAACCTTTGCTTCATCTTTGTAATTATCACACTTCTCTTTCTTCTTTTCATCAGTCTCAGTCCTATCGATTATGATCTCTTCTACCACATTGGCAGAAAGAAATGGACAAGGACTTGAGCATTCTGCAAAGGAAAGAACCCTAAGACGGTCTCCCTATACTATTCTATAGGGAAAGAAGGGAAGGCAATAGCGTCAGTTGCGAGCTTTCCTTTCTTTTTGACAATTGAACTAAACTATCCCCGCTTTATTCCGATGACGGGGGAGACTTTCAAAAGATTGATTCAATCACAATTTATACTAGAATAGAGTACGTTTTCCTTTCTCTTTTTGCTTTGAAGATACTTCCAGAAAAGGAAATCTTCGATCTTTTTTTTCGATCCAACTCGTTAGTCCCGGCTTGACTAGACGGTTCCCTAGGCGTCGGTAGGCTCGTTACGCAGTAGTCATAGTTTCACCTTCCCTCCTGCCCTCTCTAAGACTTTCTATTCATGACAGTCTCGTACTAGTAGGTCAATTCCAGTTATCTAGCACAACTTTTGGTGAAAGCATTCCAGGGTTACCATTGTTGAAACCTTCCAACGCACGTTTTCCCTCGCAGAAGGATAGAATCTGTTTAACCTCGAGTTCATATACTTGCACTGGCCTGCCCTCTGACTGGACTACAGCTTGAATTGACAGTTGAAACGCAATGATTTTTGGTAACCTACCGTTCCGACGCTCGGAACGATTGATTGATCAAAGTCAACTTTATCTGGAAATGGATACCGAAAATACAGTTATTCTACGAGTACTTACCGAATGCTCTATAAAATTCACCTTCGTTTAGCAGTTACCATCGCTTTAACTACGATTTCGGAGAAAGGCAACAAGAGCGATGAAAACTTTTTCGAGTTGGGATATTAGAAGTTCAAAGCTACCAGGAATAACTAAGCCAACCACTTTCTCTCTAACCTTCCGATCTTCTACTTGTCAATCTCCCCTCTAACCTGACAGGAAGCAGAAAACAATTCCATCTAAGTTCGTTATCGCTCACCTGAGATATAGTACGGGACCTACCTTAGAAGGGCTGCACGCCTACCCGAAAGAAGGAATTGAGTGAGGTTCGCTTGCGTCGAAAGTGCTTTTCGCTTTGATTTCCCTCTCCTTTTGCAATAAACCACCAGCTCTTCTCTCTGGCCTACCTGAAACAACTGGACAAAGTTCAAAGCAATTGAGATTGAACAATGTGTCGATGGTTCCGAAGGAGCTAAATAGGAACAATGAAAGAGCAGCAAATAACCATCACAACGACAATCTAGTGCAAGCTCCCTTTATAAGCAAGTGTAGTGGACTATGTGACGTCAAAAGTAGTTCAAAACGGAAAGCGACTTCCCAAAACTATTCTGAGGGGAGATTCAGAGGTCCTAGTTTAGGCAAATTCCTTCGTCGACCAACCGGTAGTGCCTAGCAAGAGAAGAAAATGCCGATTGAATTTACTGCCATAACCAGAGCGAGAAGGATTTGATTCTCAATCGGCTGAGCTGAACATGTTTCCGACTCGCGTTGGAGTTCCTACTGTATGCTTTAAATCACTTGAAAGACATAGATAGGCGACTACCTGATGAGTGCCTGTACTTGTGCTGCTTAACGGAACCGTTACGGGAGTATGAAAGGGCTTCAACTCCTTTCTTATATCTAGACTCTGACGACAAAAACTTCTCTTAAAAGAGAAGCATATGAAGGCCATCAGAGCACTTTTTGATAGTAGGAGGGAGAAACAACAGCTTATCGGTAACTACTAATTCTATCGCCGGATCAACTTTCTGAGGTTCCACTATAAGGATAGACGATTGGGCTGCTGATGAAGGTGGGCCTGACATCGCTTGTCGTGGATAACCAGGAATGATCGAGTAGATTGTGCTGCTTGTAAATGATGTGTTGCTTCAGGGAATATCGTTTTAGGCAAGGCGCATTGCGTGGCTATTAGAATGGGAAGCAATAAAAGGAGGTTAACTCGCATCTGTAATATCGACGTTCCTTTTATTATGATACAGTTAGAACTGGTTGGTTATACATGGACATGCTTCATATGAGGGGTTGGGACTTGTCAGTACAATGAGTTTAATGTGGAGAATGTACAAATGTCTTTCTTCCGTCACGGTAAAAAAATGGTTAGGACTTCTAGTTCCTAGAAAGCATATCATAAAGAAATTTCGTCTACTACCCATATTTTCTTTCTGTGAGAATATCGTAGGACTCCAGGAATTTGTCCGTCGAGTGAAACGGTTCCTTGCAAAAGAAAACCAATAGTTCCAATACAACCAAAGAAAGACATAGATCACATCGTCTGCCAAATGCCAATCCTCCCAGTTTGAAAGAGAAAAAGAGTGGAGTTTTGAGAACGAGAATCATATATTTTCAAATTGATTTTTATGAGTAAAAAAAAACTGACGACGCACCCACTACACACCACACTCAGACGACGGGAGTGATCCTTCCCCATCTAAGAGCCACGTATCTAAGATTGACCATATCATCACTCTTTTATCGACGGTGTGGCCACGGTCTCAATTTTGTCAATCTTGACATATGTCCAAGCTTGACAATAGCAGTGGAGAATTTTAGTCCCTCGAAACGTGACTCCCGTCATGATGTAGAAGACAAAATAAATGGATTCCACGTTTATTTTCAACTCCCCGAAGAATTTCGTCACTTGCAACGCCCTTCTTCGTCTCTGGGTGCCTAGGTATCCACCGTGATGCCTTTCCTCGTTTGAACCTCGTCCTCCATTTCTAGGCTATGTCATCCTAACGGTGCTGCTAAATGGAAGGATGCTCCTCAACTTCCATGAATGAGAAATCATAAATTGAACTGCCGAATTGAAAAAATTGGGTGTTATCATAGTATCAGCTGACGTTCACGGGCTGGAAATAAGCGGACTTGAACCGCTGACATCAGCCACAGGGAAAGCATTGCCTCTTACGCCTCCCTGACTGATTCTACCATAAAGGGCAATGATAGACAATAACTCCCCCCCAAACACAGCTTACAACTTTCATCGTACTGTGCTCTCCAAAAAGAAACTCTTCTCAAAATCTCAAAAGGTGCTGAGTTGGAATCCCATTCATTCATTCTAACGGATTCGTCGTCTTGTGGTTCGGGAGAATCCAGCTACAGGAGAACTAGGAATAAAGAAATCTCTCCCTCTTTCCGCTTGACTTTTTGGTCGTTGATGAATGCTTTGCACTCCTTTCAACCGAAGCTAGTAGGTGGTGGGGTGTTGACAAGCCTGTCGGGTTCGATAGCTCTCCGAATCCACTAAACGTCCTTTGCTAATAAAAAGTCGAGCTATCACACGCAAGCAAAGGATATGTAGTGCTTTAATCATTCCAGTTAGGAAGGTAGAGGAGATTCTTTAGACAAATGTTGTAGTAGTGTGTTTTCCAATGGGACAAGACTTTGCTTCGACTTCTAGACCCATATGTATTTTTGACTTACTTTCGTCATGGTAGGCATATGTTAGAACTCTCATGACAAATTGGTGAAAGCCAGTCGGTGAAATTCCTCTCTCCTTCAGTGCGAGAAAAAAACGTTTAGGTTTTACCGATGACTAATAGCGTGAGCAAAATCCATAAAATCTTCACATTTTGAAGTGAATCCCCTTCTCGGTTCATCAACTCTGTCTTTTTCGATTTCTTCTACCAATCCGAAATCCGACAACTGCTTATTGATCGAGTCAATCGGGACTGACTTTCCGTAGCTTTCCTCATTATGCCGAAGCAATTCTCTTTTCATGTTTTGTAGTTCATAAGATTGGTTCAGCTTTTCAGTCTTTCATAGGTGGTGGAGACCCTATTCTCTAAACTATCGAACATGATTGACACTTGAAATCATTGAAATTCCCCTACCCGTCTTGCTTTTAAAGGGAAGGAAGTAAAGGGGAGGAAAAAAGCCTTCGTCGACGTCCAAATGGCTGACAGACCTTTTCCCATGTTAGTGCACCCATCTATATCCACTTCGTCAAATGCAAGAGATTCTTCTTATTCTTCGGCGGGTTTCTTCCTCAGTCTCAAGAGATTAATAACTTTTACGTGGGGCCTAAAAGCAGTTATATATAGGTCTGGCCTTCATCTGGCAAATGAAAGGTTTTTTCAACTGAATCAACCGGGCAGGGCAAGCTGGAGGGGATCATCCCCTTTTGTCGATTTTTCATCTCCTTTCTCATATCTAGACTCTGACGACAAAAACTTCTCTTAAAAGAGAAGCTTATGAAGGCCATCAGAGCACTTTTTGATAGTAGGAGGGAGAAACAACAGCTCATCGGTAACTACTAATTCTATTGCCGGATCAACTTTCTGGGGTTCCACTATAAGGATAGACGATTGGGCTGCTGATGAAGGTGGGCCTGACAGCGCTTGTCGTGGATAACCAGGAATGATCGAGTAGATTGTGCTGCTTGTAAATGATGTGTTGCTTCAGGGAATATCGTTCTAGGCAAGGCGCATTGCGTGGCTATTAGAAGGGGAAGCAATAAAAGGAGGTTAACTCGCATCTGTGATATCGACGTTCTTTTATTATGATACAGCTAGAACTGGTTGGTTATACATGGACATGCTTCATATGAGGGGTTGGGACTTGTCAGTACAATGAGTTTGATGTGGAGAATGTACAAATGTCTTTCTTCCGTCACGGTAAAAAAATGGTTAGGACTTCTAGTTCCTAGAAAGCATATCATTATGAAATTTCGTCTACTACCCATGTTTTCTTTCTGTGAGAATATCGTAGGACTCCAGGAATTTGTCCGTCGAGTGAAACGGTTCCTTGCAAAAGAAAACCAATAGTTCCAATACAACCAAAGAAAGATATAGATCACATTGTCTGCCAAATGCCAATCCTCCTAGTTTGAAAGAGAAAAAGAGTGGAGTTTTGAGAACGAGAATCATATATTTTCAAATTGATTTTTATGAGTAAGAAAAAACTGACGACGCACCCACTACACACCACACTCAGACGACGGGAGTGGTCCTTCCCCATCGAAGAGCCACGTATCCAGGATTGACCATATCATCACTCTTTTATCGACGGTGTGGCCACGGTCTCAATTTTGTCAATCTTAACATATGTCTAAGCTTGACAATAGCAGTGGAGAATTTTAGTCCCTCGAAACGTGACTCCCGTCATGAGGTAGAAGACAAAATAAATGGATTCCACGTTTATTTTCAACTCCCCGAAGAATTTCGTCACTTGCAACGCCCTTCTTCGTCTCTGGGTGCCTAGGTATCCACCGAGATGCCTTTCCTCGTTTGAACCTCGCCCTCCATTTCTAGGCTATGCCATCCTAACGGTGCTGCTAAATGGAAGGATGCTCCTCAACTTCCATGAATGAGAAATCATAAATCGAACTGCCGAATTGAAAAAATTGGGTGTTATCATAGTATCAGCTGACGTTCACGGGCTGGAGATAAGCGGACTCGAACCGCTTACATCAGCCACAGGGAAAGCGTTGCCTCTTAGGCCTCCCTGACTGATTCTACCATAAAGGGCAATGATAGATAATAACTCCCCCCCAAACACAGCTTACAACTTTCATCGTACTGTGGTCTCCAAAAAGAATATCTTCTCAAAATCTCAAAAGGTGTTGAGTTGGAATCCCATTCATTCATTCTAACGGATTCGTCGTCTTGTGGCTCGGGAGAATCCAGGTACAGGAGAACTAGGAATAAAGAAATCTCTCCCTCTTTCCGCTTGACTTTTTGGTCGTTGATGAATGCTTTGCACTTCTTTCAACCGAAGCTGGTAGGTGGTGGGGTGTTGACAAGCCTGTCGGGTTCGATAGCTCTCCGAATCCACCAAACGTCCTTTGCTAATAAAAAGTAGAGCTATCACACGCAAGCGAAGGATATGTAGTGCTTTAATCATTCCAGTTATGAAGGTAGAGGAGATTCTTTAGACAAATATTGCAGTAGTGTGTTTTCCAATGGGACAAGACTTTGCTTCGACTTCTAGACCCATATGTATTTTTGACTTACTTTCGTCATGGTAGGCATATGTTCGAACTCTCATGACAAATTGGTGAAAGCCAGTCGGTGAAATTCCTCCCTCCTTCAGTGCGAGAAAAAAACGTTTAGGTTTTACCGATAACTGATAGCGTGAGCAAAATCCATAAAATCTTCACATTTTGAAGTGAATCCCCTTCTCGGTTCATCAACTCTGTCTTTTTCGATTTCTTCTACCAATCCGAAATCTAACAACTGCTTATTGATCGAGTCAATCGGGACTGACTTTCCGTAGCTTTCCTCATTATGCCGAAGCAAT
The DNA here is from genome assembly GCA_036321105.1 of Dracaena cambodiana. Classification (NCBI taxonomy): domain Eukaryota; kingdom Viridiplantae; phylum Streptophyta; class Magnoliopsida; order Asparagales; family Asparagaceae; genus Dracaena; species Dracaena cambodiana. The sequence goes on along the minus strand of JAYEPQ010000005.1, from coordinate 15,954,114 downwards.
TCCCTTTTCATGTTTTGTAGTTCATAAGATTGGTTCAGCTTTTCAGTCTTTCATAGGTGGTGGAGACCCTCTTCTCTAAACTATCGAACATGATTGACACTTGAAATCATTGAAATTCCCCTACCCGTCTTGCTTTTAAAGGGAAGGAAGTAAAGGGGAGGAACAAAGCCTTCGTCGACGTCCAAATTGCTGACAGACCATTTCCCATGTCAGTACACCTATCTATATCCACTTCATCAAATGCAAGAGATTCTTCTTATTCTTCGGCGGGTTTCTTCCTCAGTCTCAAGAGATTAATGACTTTTACGTGGGGCCTAAAAGCAGTTATATATAGGTCTGGCCTTCATCTGGCAAATGAAAGGTTTTTTCAACTGAATCAACCGGGCAGGGCAGGCCGGAGGGGATCATCCCCTTTTGTCGATTCTTCATCTCCTTTCTCATATCTAGACTCTGACGATAAAAACTTCTCTTAAAAGAGAAGCTTATGAAGGCCATCAGAGCACTTTTTGGTAGTAGGAGGGAGAAACAACAGCTCATCGGTAACTACTAATTCTATTGCCGGATCAACTTTCTGGGGTTCCACTATAAGGATAGACGATTGGGCTGCTGATGAAGGTGGGCCTGACAGCACTTGTCGTGGATAACCAGGAATGATCGAGTAGATTGTGCTGCTTGTAAATGATGTGTTGCTTCAGGGAATATCGTTCTAGGCAAAGCACATTGCATGGCTATTAGAAGGGGAAGCAATAAAAGGAGGTTAACTCGCATCTGTGATATCGACGTTCCTTTTATTATGATACAGCTAGAATTGGTTGGTTATACATTGACATGCTTCATATGAGGGGTTGGGACTTGTCAGTACAATGAGTTTGATGTGGAGAATGTACAAATGTCTTTCTTCCGTCACGGTAAAAAAATGGTTAGGACTTCTACTTCCTAGAAAGCATATCATAAAGAAATTTCGTCTACTACCCATGTTTTCTTTCTGTGAGAATATCGTAGGACTTCAGGAATTTGTCCATCGAGTGAAACGGTTCTTTGCAAAAGAAAACCAATAGTTCCAATACAACCAAAGAAAGACATAGATCACATCGTCTGCCAAATGCCAATCCTCCTAGTTTGAAAGAGGAAAAGAGTGGAGTTTTGAGAACGAGAATCATATATTTTCAAATTGATTTTTATGAGTAAGAAATAACTGACGACGCACCCACTACACACCACACTCAGACGACGGGAGTGGTCCTTCCCCATTGAAGAGCCACGTATTCAGGATTGACCATATCATCACTCTTTTATCGACGGTGTGGCCACGGTCTCAATTTTGTCAATCCTGACATATGTCCAAGCTTGACAATAGCAGTGGAGAATTTTAGTCCCTCGAAACGTGACTCCCGTCATGAGGTAGAAGACAAAATAAATGGATTCCCCGTTTATTTTCAACTCCCCGAAGAATTTCATCACTTGCAACGCCCTTCTTCGTCTCTGGGTGCCTAGGTATCCACCGTGATGCCTTTCTTCGTTTGAACCTCGCCCTCCATTTCTAGGCTATGCCATCCTAACGGTGCTGCTAAATGGAAGGATGCTCCTCAACTTCCATGAATGAGAAATCATAAATCGAACTGCCGAATTGAAAAGATTGGGTGTTATCATAGTATCAGCTGACGTTCACGGGCTGGAGATAAGCGGACTCGAACCGCTGACATCAGCCACAGGGAAAGTATTGCCTCTTAGGCCTCCCTGACTGATTCTACCATAAAGGGCAATAATAGACAATAACTCCCCCCCAAACACAGCTTACAACTTTCATCGTTTCCTTATTAACGTAGTGGTAGAATGAGTACCATGTTGTGCCCGGACTTCAAACAGTTTAGCTTTAACCTTGTTAAGGGTCTCACATTATTGGTTGGTTGATAGAGAATAAAAGTTGGCTTACCAATGAATAACGAAATGTTATGGTTCTTATATATTATTTACGAATTTACTCAGAAGGAATTCGTCGAGATTGTGCACTTTTTCCTATTTATCCTATAAAAATATATAATCACATAAATAAAGTGCAATTAGTTAGATCCAACCTATTAATGAAATATACAACTCGCACACACTCTCTTTCCAAAAAAAATCAATACACCAAGCACTATACTTAGATTTATTTGATTTGTTGCTAAAATATCGGTATTAAACCCAAAACTCCCGGCGGATGGCCAATGGCCTAAGGAAACGGAAGAATTAGTTACATTTTTCATATACTCTCCTCTTATAGATAGGACTAAGAAAGAACAGAGTTCTTTTTGTATCACTTGACTTGCCCTTTTTTATCAATTTCATTTTCTTAATTTCCCATTTTTTTTAATGGGAGTAGATTAAATTTCTTTATTAAATTTGAGATTGAGAATTACAAAAATTCCTTTTTTTTTTTTGAAGTAGAAGTATCTGATAAGATACTTATTAAGCTAGGTCCTGAGTCTCATATCAATTGCAAAATATCTCCTTTCTTCAAACACTTCCTAAAAGAAAAATCAAAATTTGAACTAAGAACGGGAAGGAAGGAAGCGAGTGAATCCACTAATTCCTCATCTTCAAATCACTCCTTCCAGGGGTATTGTCGCAACAAATACGTAATTGTAGGAATAAAGTATTGATATAATTCACAGAAGCAAATGGAAACGAGTTAATAAAACAAAAAAAGTGGGTAACGTACTTTTTTCCATTTTCATTCTAGGATTAAATTAATCAAAAGGATTTGCAAATAAAAGTGCTAATGCCACGACCAGTCCATAAATTGTTAAAGCTTCCATAAAAGCTAGACTAAGTAATAAAGTACCTCGTATTTTTCCTTCTGCTTCTGGTTGTCTCGCTAGGCTTGGCCTGCAGTAGTACCTTGACTAACTCCAGGTCCAATAGAAGCAAGCCCTACGGCCAATCCAGTAGCAATAACGGAAGCGGTAGAAATCAGTGGATTCATGATGATAGGTTTCTCGCAGCAAAAAAAAAATGGTTAATGATACAATCAACCAATAAATTATTACTTATTTGATCACAAAAATCTATTGAGTTTAAGTAAATAAAACTTTGAATAAAATAAAAAAAATAATGAAATTAATATAGATAGAGATAACCCCTATATAACTATTATATATCTAATATCACATATACATTTGTTTCTTTTATAACGTAAACCGCCAGCATTTTATTTTTATATTGAATCAGATTCGAGAAGAATTCTTCAAAAAGTATACAGGGGCTGTGGCTGGCCTTATAAACATTCTATATATCTAGTGGTGACCCCCACTAATGTATTCGCCATTTCGTAATATCGTCTATCTTTCCCCCTACAACTCGAGTTATATATATATATATATATATATATATATATATATATATATATGTGTGTGTGTGTGTGTGTGTGTGTGTGTGTGTGTGTGTGTGTGTGTGTATGTATATATATATATGTACGTATGTATTTATATCTATTATGTTCCTCAACTAAGAACCAAACGTATTGCCTCAATTGGGATAAGCTTAAAAATAAAGACTATTTCCAAAACTAATCAATGATGACCCTCCATAGATTCTCCTATATAAGCCGCAACTAAAGTTGCAAAAATAAGAGCTTGAATACCACTTGTAAATAATCCAATAAACATGACAGGTATAGGAACTACTAAAGGTACTAAAGAAACAAGAACAACAACTACTAATTCATCAGCTAATGTATTCCCGAAAAGTCAAAAACTAAGAGATAATGGTTTTGTGAAATCTTCTAGGATGTTAATTGGTAAAAGTATTGGAGTTGGATGAATGTATTTTCTGAAATAACCCAATCATTTTTTGGTAAGACCCGCATAAAAATATGTTATTAACGTGAGTAAAGCTAAAGCAACAGTAGTATTTATATCATTTATGGGGACGGCTAGCTCCCTATGAGGTAACTATATGATTTTCCAAGAGAAAAGGGCCGCCCTTGACCAATTTAAAACAAAAATAAATAGGAACATAGTTCCAATAAAGGGAACCCAACGGCCATATTCTTCTCCATTCTGAGTTTTGCTCAAGTCTCAAATAAATTCAAGGACATATTCGAAGAAATTCTGACCGTCGGTCGGAATGGTTTGTGGATTCCGAACGGATATGATGACTGAACCTAATAAGATAGCAATTACGACCCAAGAAGTGATAAGTACTTGTGCATGAATTTGTAAATCTCCTATTTGCCAATATAAATATTGGCCTACTTCTACACCTGATATATCGTATAACCCTTTGAGTGTTTTAATGGAACATGGTATAACATTCATATTGTCCTCTGACAAAAATCGAACTAAAAAAAGAATTATTTTGATTCAACCATCTCTTTCTCGACTCATTTTCTTTCATCATTAATCATATAGTTAGGATACCAAGAAATCACATAACATAATTTCAATATCCCATTTTATATCTTTTTAGAAGTGAAAGACAAGAATAGTAACCGATCCAATAAATAAAAATAATTAACTAATCTTATTATTATTATTCTTAATCATAACATAATCAACGACTTCTTATATAGCTAGAACGGCCCTCGCAAATTGTGGATACCAATTTGTTAAGAATCAATCAGATTGAAGCTACAGCGTTATCGTTGGCTGGAATCGAAATATCTGCGAGATGTGGGTCACAATTTGTATTGATTAAACAAATCGGCAGAATTTCCAAAATGACACATTCTCGAAGAGCTATATATTCTTTTTACTGATCAACAATTATTACAATATCGGGCAATTCAGTCATATATTTGATCCCACCCAGATATGTTTGCAAAGTAGATAATTTTCTCCTCAACATTGCTGCATCTCCTTTAGAGAGACATTTGAGTTTCCCCATCTTTTGTTCTGCTCTTAAGTCTCTGAACTTATGAAGTCTCATTTCTGTAGTGGACCAACACATACCGCCGAGCCATTTTCTATTAACATAATGACATCGAACCCTTATTGCAGCTGATGCTACTAAATCTGCTACTTTATTTTAGGTACCAACAATTAAGAAGTTTTTTCCACGACTTGCTGCATCAAAAACTAAATCACAGGTTTCTGATAAAAAACGAGCAGATCTGTGAGATTTATAAAATGAATACCTTTACGCTTTGCAGAGATGTAAGGGGTCATTCTAGGATTCCATTTCTTAGTACTATGACCAAAATGAACTCCTGCTTCCATCATCTCTTCCAAATGGATGTTCCAATATCTTCTTGTCATCTTTCCCACGCTTTCTTTTTTTTTTTTTTTTTAACAAATCAAAAATTGTTCCTACGGAACCTTCTGTCGGGATTGCTCGTTGATATATAGCCCAAACCATTATTTTTTTTATTACTTAACTTAATTTCTTCATTTTATTTAGTACCCAATCAATAACTAGTAAAGTAAAAAAAAAAAATTATTAAATGATTTTTCTGGTGTGTCATAGAAATTCCTTGGGGCACAAGAACCAAAAAATTCTCTATGGTGTAACAAAATATCTCTCATTTCCAACTCGAATAGATTTTCTTTTTTATTTCGAAATGAATGTTTTTGTCTTAGCTTGAAGGGTGCACTAATTTTTTGAATCCAGTACCGACAGGGATAATCGCCCCTAAAACAACATTTTCTTTTAGACCCTTCAACCAATCAATACGACTCCGTAGAGCAGCTTTTGCCAAAACTCTAGCAGTTTCTTGCAAAACTTGCTTCAGATATGAAACTTTGAGTATTCAGAGATGCCCTCATTATTCCCAATAAAATTGTCCGATAACAAATTGCTTCATCTAAAGCACGTCCTGCTCGTTCCGTTCACAACAATCCAATTAGTTCTCCTGGTAAAAAAAATATTAGACATTCCATCTTCTGAAACCAACACTTTTGATGTTACTTGCCATACAATAATCTCTATATGTCTATTATGGATCTGTACCTCCTGGGATCGATAAACCTTGTGGATCTTATTAACCGAAGAGATATGACTTTGAGCTATGGTTAGCTCAGCTCCAATTAGGAATCCCCAAAGAATTCCACGAACTCTTGGTATATGCTTGTTCCAACCTTCAACTCTCCTTTCAAGGTTCATTGATATTGAACCAATTGAACGCACTTCTAAGATTTGTTCTACTTTTGAAAGACCTTGCATTATGTCACTAGATCAACATTTTTCATATATAAATGTAACTAATGTATCTCCTTCAGAAAGGGTTTCTCCATAATGTCCATGAACAGTCGCTCTTGGAGTGGCCAAATAAGGCTTAGCTGATCTTATAATTAAAGAGTCAACATGAACAATTAAGATTTGACCAGATTTTTTTATGTGAGGTCCATATTTAAATAGACATGTATTTTCACAAATAAATTGTCCAATGATAATTATTGTTGATGTCTCTTCATAATAATTGTAATGTAGAAAGCACCAATTCAAATGGGATGGATTCAAAATGATATTATTGCATGGACTGGGATTATAAATCCTCTTATTTTCATCTATTAAATAGTATTTAAGTACTTGAAATACTTGGAAAGTCTTGTTAAATAGCCAATATTTGTTTAACAAGATTTGATTATGAGTTATTAAATGGTATGATGAATAAAAGTTCGTTATTTTAGGTACTATTGTACCTAAGGGGCCCAACAAACCCTTAATTGGGGTTATGGGATTCGATTCTTTTATCACATTGTTATATTTTGAACCGTTGAATGGACCAACTCCAAAACAATTGAATGATGACAAAATTCTCAAAGATTGGCCCTACTTACTTCGATTCAACAACGTACCAATAGTTCCTTGATGCTGGGTAACTAATGGAATCTTCACTTTGGAATAAAAAGGATTGATATTGGTGCGATCTAATATATTATTAGGAATCAATCCCGAACCTGCTGTATCGTACCTTTTTCCAGTATATGAAATAGTAGATTTTACTAATTCAATTCTTATAAAATTACGAATCAGATCATTTGCCCTTACTTCAACAAAGGAAGCATGAACCTCTTCCATAGAACTGTTTTTTTCTTGGTTCCAATTCAATACTAAGCAAGTCCGAACTAATCGAATACTTGTGTGATAAATTCCTCGAATTGACTTTCCATATCCATAAAGGATATAATCGATAACTCTAAATTGGACATTTTTTTTTTCCTGCAAGAGATCTTGAGGGAAAAGTTTTGCTAAATTTATCTCATCAGCTATTTCATATGTGATTACGGGTCAAACCAAAACAAAATACTTTTTTTGATAGGTGTGATCCGTTGGACATAGATCCAATTTTTCGATTTTGTTTTTGATTCCTTAGAATTTTTTTTCCATTCCTGGTGGTATCAAAATGCTACTGTGTCTGGATATCTTATCTGTCTCTCCGGAAAAATGAATATCTCCATAAAAGAATTTCAGTTCAATACCTTTTTTTTCTCTCCACTAGGACTAATCCACCTACTCGGCTTCTTGTATTTGTATTTAAAGCGAGTTGTGTATCTACTCCAATGATACTATTGTTCCGGACAATTACAGACGATGATCCGGGTAAGATATGCACATCTTCGGGCATAAAAAAAACCGATCTACTTTCATTTGGTATTTCGGACTAAATTCTTTTGCTCCTCGATACTCAATCAAATCTTCTTTTTTACTATTGAATCCACCTCTGCGGTCCCATATTTAGTAATTCCCGAACTCCATTTCCTGTATCGTGGATCATCAAAATAAGCAGGAATACTATTTCTACGTAAACTACCATTTATGGGTATTTCAATAGAAATACCAAAAGAGAGTATTAATTCTTTCTCTCCTTCTTGATCATATTGTAATGGGATGATAAATTTATTTCTTCGTCTTTTCGCTAAGAAATCAGAATTCTCTTAGAGAATCAAAGGCTATATGATATTACAATGACCAATGGATATAATTTGATCAAGTCTTGAATAATCAAGAATTTTCCTATCTTTTTTACGAGTTCCAGAAGGATCCAACAATTTATGTCTTACTCGATCCTTAGTGAGAGGTCAGAGCTCTATCTTTCGTCGACAGAAAAAGAATGAACATTTATTTGATCTTGATCCTCGTGAAGCGAAAAAGACACTATACTGGATCTGCACGGACCCCGCACTAATATCCATAAATGACTTGTTTTTGGTAATAGATGAACATTACTATATGTATATTCATGTGTGTGGTAGACATCTGTACTCCAGTGCATTTCTCCCTCTGATTCAGAATAAATATGTTTTTGAACCCTCTCTTTAAAATAAAAAGTAGACGTTCCGGCACGAATCTTGGCAATCACTTGTTCAGATTCTACATATTGATCATTTTGAACTAAAATCAATTTTTTTGGTGTAATATTCACACTATGTATAGTATCCCGACTCTCAATAGTTACATACAAGTTTATAGAACATAGAAAAGCAGGATGGCCATGACGGGTACGTATGGGATGAACCAAATACTTAATGAACTTTATCTTTCCATTAGTAGGAGCTTGTACATGTTCGGTAGTACCGCTTGTGATTACTCCACCCGTATGAAAAGTTCTTAATGTTAGTTGAGCACCGGATCCCCAATTGATTGACCCGTAATAATACCTATGGCTTCCTCCAACTCAACCAGGTCGCTGTGAGTGGGGCTTCTTCCATAACATAATTGATAGATCCAGGATGTATTATTGCAAGTAAAAGGGGTTCAAATATATATTGGTTGTGCTTGAAGGGTTATGAATCGATTGGCAAGTCCAATCCCAATATCTTGATTTCGAGCGGCAATGGATCATATCCCCATGTATATATCGTTTGCTAATACACGACCAATTAGGGTTTGGGCAAAATTTTTTTCCATCACCCCATTTCGAGGACTAACGAAAATAGATCGGATAGTACCACAATCTGTTCTACGTACAATAATGTGTTGAACTACTTCAACAAGTCTACATGTGAGATATCAAGCATCTGATGTTCGCACAGCAGTATCCATGACTCTTTTTCGAGTCCCGTAGCAGAAATTATATATTCTGTCAAAGAAAGCCCTTCGTGTAAATTGCTTTGAATGGGTAAATCAATCATTTGTCCTTGGGGATCCGATATTAATCCTCTCATACCTACTAATTGATGTACCTAAGTTGCATTTCCTCGAGCTCCCGAAAAAGACATTAGATGGACTGGATTAGAGGGATCAATCATCAGAAAATTAGGATTCATTTCTTGTCTCAAATATTCACTTGTGGCATACCATATCTCAATGGATTGATGTAATTTTTCTACTGCATGTACATTCCCATAATGATGGTGCTTCTCCAAAATCAAACTTTGTTGGTCAGCATCTTGGAATAACCATCCCTTAGAAGGTATTGTTAAAAGATCATCAATCCCTAATGGAATAGATGTAGCAGTGGCTTGCTGGAAACCTAAAGTCTTAGCTTGATCCAGGATATGTGATATATATGCCATTCTAAAATGATCTATTAATCCACTAATAAGTCGTTACATAGCAGTTCCATCTATCACTTTATTGTGAAAGACTAGGTCGGCCCGTTCTTCCATAAGTACCTCCATATTTCGCTAAGTAAGATTCGACAATAGGCATGAGTCAGTGATTCAAAAACTTCCTTTTCTCAACTTGATTCACATAGAAATTTAGAAATTATGATAATACCAATGAAATTGGATAGACCCGTCTTCCCATGGGCACTGGTATCATCTAATTGCATTTCTTAGTTCAGATAGTGTATGAGTAGGCCCGACAAAACCCCTGTATGGCTTCTTCTATTTCTCGATAAAAAGAAACATGACCAATAGTGGTTCGAATGCATATACAACGGATTTCTTTTTTTACACTTTCAACTATTAGATAGTGCCCATAAATCTCATGATAAGTACCGAAAGATTCATATTGAATTTCGATGGGAACTTCTCTTGAGCCAATGACACGGTGATCTAGCCACCACTAGAGCCAAAAAGGACTATCTAAATTGATTCGTTTCTGCTGATAAGCTCCAAGTGCATCATAGGAACTACAAAATACGACTCTTTCGCTTTCGTATACTTATTATATTTATAGTTATTCTTGTCAATTTTTTTCTTTTGGTAGTTTCCGCAATTATATCGATTATATCTATTTGCACAAATACCCCGCTGATTTCCTATTGTTAATACATAGAGTTTGATAAGCATATCTTGAGTTGGTATTGAAATGGGATCTCCAATAGCTAGAGACAAGAGATTCATATGAGAAAACATAAGTACACGGGCCTCTGCTTGAGCTTCCAATGATAAAGGTACATGAACAGCCATTTGGTCCCGTCAAAGTCTGCATTAAAGCCCTTACAAACTAATGGGTGTAAACAAATCGCACGTCCCTCCACTAAAATTGGTTGGAGCGCTTGTATGCCCAATCTATGCAGAGTAGGTGCTCTATCTAACAATACAGGATGCCCCTGCAAAACTTCTTGAAGTATTTCCCATACAATCAGTTCTTTTTCTCAAATTTTATTTTTTGCAATCCCTATGTTAGAAACAATATGTTGTCTGATTAGACCACGAACTACAAATGTTTGGAAAAGCTCTATTACTATTTCTCGAGGTAATTCACATTGATGTAATGAAAGCGAAGGACCCACAATAATGACGGAACGCCACAAATAATCGACCTGTTTACCAAGCAGAGTCTCGTGAAATCTTCCCTCTTTGCCTTCAATTACATCTGAAAATGACTTGTAAACTTTATTATAACCATCCCTCATTGGTTGTCCGCGTATCCCATTATCAAGAAGTGTATCCATAGCCTCTTGTACCAATGTTTCCAGACACATTACTAATTCTCCTGGCGTAGACCTACTTATTGCTAATAGATCGGTAACAGTATTGTTACGATAGATATCTCTTCTATAGAGTTTATTAGTATCCAAACTCATTAGTTTACCCCCATCGATCTGAATGATTGGTCTCAACTCGGGAGGAAGGACTGGTAATAGGCACAAAACCATCCATTCTAGTTCCACATTTATTCTAATAAAATGTTTAGCTAATTCCATATGTCTAACAAAAAAAAAAAAATCCTTTCTTCTTCGAGTTTTTCTATCTTCCCATTCATTTCCAGCGGACTCTTACTCTCCTAATTCCTTCCATTCTACAAATGAATTATCTATAATAATTTGCAAATCCAAATCGGCTAATTGTTCTCTGATAGCACCTGCTCCTGTAGAGATTTCCCAATTTCGAAATGTCTCAAAGCCCTGAGTAGTAAAAAAAAAAAAAAAGCAGGATGCTGTATTTCCACGATTGGATTTCATACTCGAATAAACCTCATAATCATAAGAAAGTAGGTTTTTTCACTATGGGCCTAGCAAAAGAAAAATTGAGATAGATTTATATTGAATTCCCCCCTTCAAAATCGGACGTGAAGGTTTCCTCTCATCCGGCTCAAGTAGTTACATCAAATAAAGAACTCCCTTCTTTATTTTTTTTTTACTTTGTTCGAGAAAAAAAAGAAAACCGTACAAAGAACTACTCCCTACTCAAGTTTCCAGTAAGGATCAACCTTTAATTTTTCTTTTGACTTTCTGAATGACTTATTTACGACAAAATTTAAATGTGAAATTCTTGAGCAGTCTGCTTCCCTTCAAATGACGAATCCCCCCTTAAAGGAATACTTTTGGACTCGTAAGGGATTTACTTGTCTATTATTTTGTTCCATTTGAACTTTTAGGTCCCTACTCACCTCGACGGTTATGTCATGATGTCTCTTGAAGCATATATGTGATAGATAGACTTCTGTAACCATGCCCTATTTGCTTGCTTGAACGGAATCTCTCTCTAAAAGAAATGGAATGGCTAATTCCATGAATTTTTTTTTTCACGAGGTTTAACTAGCAATTACCATTTATCTGTTATGGGATCGACCATGGATCAACTCCCCTTTCATTTAGAGTATTGAATACACCCATAATTCTGAGCTTCATGTTACTCCTTCTAAGACACATGTCAGAGTCGGGGGTATCCCAATCAGATTGAATGGGATGACAGTTTATTAGTCTGAATCTGTAAAATGCAAATTTCAATTAAATCACACATCGCAGTATACTAGGCCTTATAATTCCTTAAGGGGCTTATCTAAAAGATTCACGATATAACTCAGAAGGCGTTTTAAATACCACACGTGAGTTACTGGACATGCGAGTTTGATGTATCCCATTTGATATCTTCGTATCAGAGAATCAACAAATTCCACCTCGCATTCTTCACAAAATCTCGGGTCCTCTTTTTCAGCTCCAATCACTTGATAATTTTCACAAGAACAAATTCCTCTTTTTATGGGTCCAGAGATTCTTTCACAAAACAATCCATCTTTTTCCAGTTTATTGGTTTTATAATGAAAAGTATAGAGTTTTGTCACCTCTCCAACTGTCTCTCCATTGGGTAGCATTTTTTTGGCCCAAGCCTTTATTTGTTGAGGAGACAATGATACTATTCGGAGTTGTTGATGTTTATATCGGTCGATTATAGAATACAAATTCTGATTCATTCAGATCAAACTTCCTTCCTATTAATCTGGAAGTTCTTCTCAGATACAAAGAAATGATTCAGTTTTAGAGCTAAAGATCGTAATTCTCAAACGAGCAATCGAAAAGATTTTGGAGGATTCTCAGGGTTAGGTACTATTCCTCCAATGATCATAGCACTAAGTAATTCTTGACGAGCTCTAATATGATCAGATTTATAACTAAGCATCTCTTGTAAAATATGAGAAACACCAAACCCCTCTAGAACCCAAACTTCCATTTCCCCTACTCGTTGTTCCCCTTGCTTGGCCCTTCCTCTAAGGGGTTGTTGTGTAACAAGTGCGTAATGTCCACTCAAACGCCCATGGATTTTATCATTAACTTGATGAATTAATTTAAGGAAATAGGACTTGCCCATTAGAACAGGTTGTTCAAAAGGATCTCCTGTTCTCTCATCAAGTATTCTACTTTTTCCGGGATACTTGGGTTCAAATACCCATGGATTTTTTGTTTGCTTACTGGCTTCATATAATTCAGAAAAGACAAGTTTTCTTGAAGCCTCTTACTCATATCTCTCATCAAAAGGTGCTATTCTGTAATGTCTCTTTAGCAGATCCCCCGCTAACCCGAGCGAACATTCAAATATCTGCCCCACATTCATTCATGAGGGTACCCCTAATGGGTTGATGACCATATCAATAGGTGTTCCGTCTTGCAAGTAGGGCATATCTTGTCTAGAGAAATTTTTTGAAATAATGCCTTTAATCCGATGTCTTCCAACTACTTTATCGCTCACTTTGATTTCACGTTTCTGTGAAATATATACAGGAATTCTTTGTGGATTATAACTGGAACCCCCTTTTTTCTAGATCCATCTCACATCAATAACTCGTCCCCTTCCACCTATGGGTAGTTTTAGAGAAGTTTCTTTTGCAGTGGATACCTGAATGCCAAGTATAGCTCATAATAATCTATCCTCTGGGGCATACGAGGATTCGTTTGATGCTTGAGGAGTTAATTTACCTACTAAAATATCACCGACTTCTATCCAAGATCCCAGCATCACAATTCCATTTCTGTCAAAATTTTGGAGTAAATGAGCCTCTAAATGTGGTATTTCCTTAGTGATTCTTTCGGGACCTTGACTTGTCACATGAGCCTAAATTTTATATTTTCGTATGTGAAAAGAAGTATAAATATCTTCATATACCAGATGTTTGTTAATTAGTACTACGTCTTGAGAATTGTAACCTTCCCATGGCATATAAGCTACTAACACATTTTTTTCCTAAAGCGAGTTCCCCACCAACTGTAGCCACACCATCTGCTAAAATTTGTCCCTGTTTAATGGATTTACCCTGCCGAACTTGTGATTTTAGATATATACAAGTGTTTTTGTTGGAATGGTGATACATAACTAATAGAATGTTTATAGTGTCCCCATTACTTGTACTTGATAAAATGATCTTGTGAGTATAAGTATAAATAATCTTTCCTTCGCGTTCGGCTATAACGGAAACCCCCGAATCTAGAGTCGTTTGGCATTCCAGTCCAGTTCCAACAATGGACTTCTCGAACCGAGAAAGAGGAATTGCTTGGCGCTGCATATTAGAACTCATTAAGGCTCGATTCACATCATTATGCTAGATAAAAGGGATGAAGGAAGCTCCAATAGAAAAGTACTGGAAAGGAAAAATGCTTCTAAAGCGAATCTGTTCCCATACAATAGTCAAGAATTCTTGACGGTATCGAGCCAGAATAGCCTGTTCTTCTTGAGCACCCCGATCCAAGGCCAAAGAATTTCCTGCTGCTACCATATAATATTCATCTCTATTTGGTGATAAATAAATCATTCGTGCCTCTTCTTTTGGTCTCTCAGATATTTCATAAAAAATACTCTCTGTGGATCCCCAATGACTAATCCTCACATGAATAGCTAAGGATCCAATAAGTTCAACATTGATTCCTTCAGACGTGTCAATTGGACTAATATGTCCAGAGTGGCTTGGCTGGATATCTCATATCCGAAAACTAGCGGTTCGCCCCGTCAATCCCCCGGGACCCAAATAACGCAATTTTCGCCCATGAACGATTTGTGTCAATGGATTGGTCCGATTCATATCATTTTGCTTTGGTATGTTAGATAAGTTTTATGTATATTTAGTGATAATTTTATACTTGATAGTTTGTATTTACTTTGGTGTTGGTGTGATAGATCAACGTGTATATAGTGACAAATTAACTATAAGACGGATTATTTCTCTCTCATAATTTATGTTGGTATATATCATAGTTTCATTCTAAGTGTCGTTTGCTAGATTTGAGAAACCTTAAAGCCTAGATTCCTAAGTGATCACTTTGTTGTCGCGAGTAGGCATTTGTAGGGTGACCCTCAAGAGGTGGTTTTAGGCATCGTAGGTGACTCAGAGCTAACTATTCATCTACATCTTAGATGGCTACCGATGAACTTTATTGGGAATGTGAGATCTATGAAACGTATTATAGTTTAGATGATACCAAATATTCCGAATGAAAAGCTTATGAAACATATTTTAATTTATCTTGTACTATGTATTCGATGATAGAACGTATAAACAAAAGTATTCTAAAAAACGATTTGATGAGGTAGTTCGCTCAGTAGAATATTGGAAACAACGGAGTAAAAACCCTGACTTAACTACAAAAGAGATAAAAGATAATACACCTGAAAAGATTTATAAAAAATTTAAAAGTTTACTAAGTCATTTTGGATATAAGTTGAACCAAAAAGAGGTCAAACCTAGTGCCATAAACAAAGTAACTGAGTAGGATAAAATGACAAATAAAGAAAATGATAGTAACCTTCCAGTAGAAAAGGAAAATGATTGTGAAAAAATATCTTATATTTCGAAGAACCTTCTGACAACGGCCAAGAAAATAATTCTGAAGCAAAAAGAACAATTGAAAAAATCATCTTGAGAACTGAGAATTTTTCATATCAAGTAACTAAAATGAAGAGTATACGATAGGATACGATGAAATAATTTTTGTTCCAAAACAAGTAAAAGAGGTAAAGGAAGTAATAGGGAAGTTAGATCACATCGACAGTGTAGAATGGAAAAAACAAAGTCAACAAATCTATGCAAGTCGAAAGAATATATTCTAAGTAAGAATACGACTCAATAGTTGAGATAATTAATTGCTGAAAAGAATTGTATAGGGATCAAAATAGCACTATTCAAGAGAAAGACTATCTAGTGAATAGGTTACAAGAGACGCACCTCCAGTATAAAGATTTGTTACACCATTTCGAGTTTGACCCTGGGATGTACAACTTGGTAAGTGAGAACGAAAACGTTACGAATTTAATGATTGAAGACTGTAGGATGGTTATAAATGATAAATACAAGATAGAATCTGAAGAAAATACTAAATCTGACAACGAATTGATAAATGTTAGTGAAGGTAGCAAAACTTCATTATATTTGAATGATTTACGAATGGGAAAATTTTTTAGGATTAATGATCTAGTAAATTGGAATTTATTACAAGGAAAAAATTATCTGGATATAAACTTTACGAATAAACGAAAGGTCATAAATGATTTGGCACAATCTCTAGCAATCATAATCACAAACCATGAAGAGACATGGGATGAAAAAAGATTTGTTAGTTGCATCACGGTAACCTTACAAAGAGATGTGTTGCAATGGATAGATTCAAAAGAAATAAAAGTATAGCAAAACGAGTGGTTTGAAAACGACAAAATCACTAGGGTTGAAGATATCCACACTGACTTTATAAAAGAAATTTTATATATATCATTTTCAAAATATGAGAAGGCACAAAATGAACATTCTTCCCATCTCAAAAAAAGTATTAAAAAGATTAATAGATAAAGGAGTAATTATTAGTAAAAAGAAAATAGAATTATACAAAGTTTATATAGAGTTCTTAGGACATAGAATAGGACCAGGCGCAATTCGGAGTTTGAGATAATCCCTATAATGAACAACGAGTCAGATATTATCACACTCCAATGCCAGGATTATACAACATAATGTTAGGAAATGCAGTTGGAAGAAAAGCAGCCTTTAGCCCAAGAGATATCAAAAAACAAATAAAAATAATAGTAAATTCTTAATGAAGGAAAATTCTAGTGATATATCAATCAAGCTTTTGAAGATGAGAAATATGGTAAGGAAAAAGCTATAGCAAATAGTATCCCTATTTCAGCAGCATTTGTTGTATACGTAGGATACCAACCAAGTATCTACACAATACATGATAAATGTTATAAACAGGTATTCAATGAATAATGCAGCAGACATTACTACTCCTGTGAGAATGCTATATCGCTTCAGAATCCATGTATGTTAGTAGAAACAAAAAGTAATAAGCCGAGAAATTTCGAAACTAAAAGAAGCCTGGGAATCACACCAAAGAATAAATCCTAAGATTGAAAATAATCACGCCTTTCAGCAGCATATAAGGCAAGGATCAAAAAGGAAATTGCTCATCCTCACTGAATCAAGTAAGAATCTAGGATTGCAGTTCAGGATCTTGGCATAAGAAGATTCGTAGGAGTGCAACGTCTCCAAAGAAGAAATGGATATAGAAGTAGAAGTTGACATAGCCAAAGAAGCCTACAATAAAGGAGCCGCTATACAAATTCTACTGAAGCAATTACCTGAAGATAGCAATCCAGCAGTTGGTCTACCAGGAGATGAATTTAGAAAGTTTAACTATAATAGTATGCTAGAAGTAACCCATAGGGGCAGAGATACACACTCTAAAATAGTCGACAAAAATATCGATCTTCATAATGTTGAGAACACTATGACCATGAACCAACAACAACATAATTGAATGTTCAAATGTAAGACATGCAGCAAACAATTCACTTCGTTTCAGGCGCTCGGTGGCCACCAGACATGCCCCAAGCGAACGAGGGTGGAAACGCCACATGTTGTACCAAACAAGCCTTAAGTGCATAAGTGCACCGCCTGTGAAGTCGAGCTTGCAGTAGGGAAAGCTCTTGGGGGGCACATGAGTAGACACAAACCTAGGAATGATCAAGAATATTCTAGCGGCAAGAAGGGTTTGTGCCTAGATCTGAGCTTGTGACCCTCTAATTATGCCAATAAGGTAAAACGACCATGCATCTCCAGGTTTGGCAACAATTTCAGCCTCTGGTAATTTTTACAACCTTTTGAAAGTATACTCATATAAATATCTCATGTAAATATAGCCTATTAAAAAAAAAAAACAAAGAGACCCTTTAAAGTCCAAAGCTGATAAAAGGAATAGTTTGGCATTTAAGCCCAAACGAAATCCTTAACAACTCATCATACTGAGAGGAAAAGTATGACTACCCCAACTCAAATGGTAGTTGGTAAAGGCAAGTCAAATCCGTTAATAGTTGGGGTTTGGTAAAACCTCCATGACAACTCATCATGCTGAGGAAAATATGCATGACTAGTATAACTTAAACGATAATTGGTAAACGCAAATCAAATCCGTTGATAGCTGGGAGTTTGCTAAAAATCTCGTGACAACTCATCATGTTGAGAAAAATAGTATGACTAGCCCAACTCAAACCGTAGTTGGTAGAGGCAAATCAAATCCGTTGATAGCTGGGGATGTACAAAAAATCCCATAAGATTTGACATTCACAGGCCAAGGACATAATCAAAATAGTAGCAGTAAGATTCTCTACAAAAGCCTTGACAACCGACATCAATAGGAAGATTCTCTGCAAAAAGTATCTGACAAAAGCAACCTGATATAGCCGAAAGGAGCCTAATACAGACGAAAGGAGCTTAATATATTCAAAAGAAAAAAGGGAGGCATGATTAAAAGCTCCTTCATGATTAAGGATGCGGGCCCCATCCAAATGGAATCCAAGAAGTCCAAGACTTCAACAAGAAGAAATTGAAAACTTCGGCAAGAAGGAATCTCTCCTATAAATAGAAGGCTTCCTGTATAGATCAGGGCAGATTGAGAGGAGCAGGCTAACATTTTAGATTGAGGCTAAATTTCAGATTAAGGTTGTGATTAGAGAAAACCTTCGACACCATTCTCCATCACCATCATCTCCCATCGCCATCATCCTCTATCAACATCATCCACCTTCCTGCTCATCCTCTCCACCATCTTTTCGGTCTTGTGCCACCCAACCGACCACCTGTATAGTTCCACCACATATGTATAATTAGTGTGTGACAGTAGTAGTAGTGTGAGAGTGTGCTTGTATTTCCATTTTAGTAGTTGTTTACTCCTGGTCTCCCTACCCCTCTTTAGCGTGCTTGTGTTAACCCCTGGTACCAGAGTAATATGTGGTGAAATTATATAGGTGGTTAGATTGGGTGGCACAAGACCGAAAATATGGTGGAATGGATGAGAAGGAAGGTGGATGATATTGATAGAGGATGATGGTGATGGGAGATGATGGTGATGGAGAATGATATCAGAGGTTTTCTCTAATCTTAACCTCAATCTGAAATATTAGCCTACTCTTCTAAATCTGCTAGAATCCTTCTATTTATAGGAGAGATTCTTTCCTGTCGAAGTCTCAGATTTCTTCTTGCCGAAGCCTTTAACTCCTTGGATTCTTTTGTGTGGGGCCCGCATCTTTAATCATGAAGGAGCTTTTAATCATGCCTCCCATTTTTGTTTTGGATATATCAGGCTCCTTTTGGCTATATCAGGCTATTTTTGATAGGCACCTTTTGCAAGGAATTTTTCTGTTGATGTCGGTTGTCAATACTTTTTGTAGAGAATCTTACTGCTGCTGGCTTGTTGATGTCGTTCATAGATGTAAATAGTGATATCAATCATCTTTTTGTGGAGAATCTTGCTGCTATTATCTTGATGATGTTTTTCGCCTATGAATTTCAAGTCTTATGGGATTTTTAGTAAACTCTATATGGTGCGCATATAGAGTTTCCCGAGATCGCGTATTTAAGTTCGGAAAAAAAAAAATCAAAAGGGGGAAATTCTAAATGCGTACCAAATTTTACTATTGAGCACCATTTTCCCCTATTGTAAATCACTTTACTATATAGTATATGTGGTGCTCACTAGTAAAATGTGGTGCGCATTTAGAATTTCCCTCAAAAGGGATATCCAATATTTAATTTAAAAATAAACCAAATTATATTACATTCTTATCATTACAAAACCCTTTAATGACAATTATATAGATAATTAGCACAAATAGTAAAATATAAATTGAATTTTGTGACAACTATTTATTTTCGTAGCTAAAAAATTAGAATTATTTCGTGACAAAGTTTATTTGTTGTTGCAAAATACTCTCTTTTAGTGACAAGTTTTACATTTCTCACAAAAAATTAGCAAATGAAGCACAAATTTGTGACAATTAAAATCTAACGTCACTAAAAACAAATATTTAATTACAATTTTTAGTACATGGTCAGTAAAAAATTGGGATTATGTGACTAATAATTATTTTTGTCATAAAAAATCCATAATTTTAGTGACATAATTTATTTGTTGTCACAAAATACTTTAGTGATGAATAATTATCTTCGTCACAAAAAATACTAAATTTTAGTGACATAATTTATTTGTTATCACAAAATACTCTAGTTTAGTGGCAGTATTTACTTTCGTTACAAAAAAATCGTCATTAAAGATCTTTTTTGTGACAATAAATATTTAGCGTCGCTTAAAACGAATATTTAGTGACGAGATTTAATATGTTGTCACTAAAAACGAGAATTATGTGACGAATATTTATCATCATCACAAAAAAATCATTTTTCGTGACAAGTTTTCTTTATTGTCACAAAATACCCTTCTTTAGTGACAATTTTTATAGTTGTCACGAGTTTTTAGTCACGAATTCCCTATTTTCTTATAGTGAAGGGCTTCTATGATCGAATGCCACTAGACAAAATTTCTCAATATGAGAGAGCCATTCCAAGTAGTATAGATCCCGAATTACTAAATCCCTTTTACAAAAGGGTGAGTTGATGGAAGAAAGAAAGATTGAACCAGAGGCCTCTTTAAAAGAAAGCGATTTACCTTACATATGATGCCAAAAGCGTGATGAGCAAATGGTCTTTGATTTTATTTATTTTATTTTATTCCAAATAGAAGGTTTCTTTGAGAGCGTGAGGGAGGATGTTGATGAATATCTTGAAGTGCTGCCGCATTACTTGTCTCGACGAGCGCTATTATGAGGAATCGACGAAGAATCTGACGATAGAGCAGCGAAGGAAAAGCGTGACGAGTAAATGGGATTATATTAGAAATATGTTAGAGGGTGCAAAATCAATAGGTGCCGGAGCAGCGACAATTGCTTTAGCGGGAGCAGTTGTCGGTATTGGAAATGTCTTCAGTTCCTTGATTTATTCTGTGGCGTGAAATCCCTCATTAGCTAAACAATTATTTGGTTATGCCATTTTGGAATTTGCTCTAACCAAAGCTATTGCATTGTTTGCCCCAATGATGGCCTTTCTGGTCTCATTCGTCTTTCGATCATAAACAAAACTGTACTCTTTCTTTCTTTTCTCGGCAAAAGAAAAAATGGAAATATATAGGCCCTGTTTCAGCCATGGAGCAGGGGAAGGGGAGTGGTGAGGTGGGCCCCTTCACATTCTTTAGGAAGGAAGGAAAAGAGAAGTGGAAGTCTTTTGTGCTAGTAAATAGTCCCCGGACGTGGTTTTCCACTGAGAACACGCCCCTGTTTTGTTGTGAAATTTCTTCATCTTCCGACGATGCAGGTGTAGTCAATCAATGATATTTGATAGTTTCGCCGCATGCTTGCTATGCCTTTTCAAAACCCTTCTAGGAAGATTTTTCACTTTGTTCGGGGGGTGGATCAACCAGCTACAACTACGAAACTGAGGTTATCGGCTTGGTCTTCTTTCGACGGTAGCAAGGATGAAGCATCGACTCGGGTAGGAGGACTGCTGAGGTCCGCGCGACTTTTGAAACTAAAGATATGTCGACGGATCTTCCAACAAAGTGTTCACTATATCTTCCTAAGAAACCTATACGACTTCACTTCAAAAGGGTGGTTAAGGTAGGAGAGGAGGTTCCGGGGGGTATACTTCCTAGTGTTTGGAACGCAGGAGGTGCAAGATTTTGATGATGCCGGATAGGTCCTAGGATTCTTTATTTTGACTATCTTCGCTTGCATCATAAACATCGCCAGCTACTTTCTTTCTTTCAATATTCTCTGAGTACTAGATCTTTTGGAATGGAAAAAAACTCTACAGAATGGCATTAAGGCGAGGCTATTCTGTAGATCTTTCAAGTACTATGGCAGATTTCTGACAGTTAGTCCAGTTCAGCTGCTTATGCAAGACCGAAGGTGAATGAACTGTCTCTACTACATACTCTCCATTTACAGGAATTCACTCTCCCAAAGGTCGAGCGTGTTTGTTTTCACTTCCTTTCCTGGTGCCATTTCTCTTACAGAGATCAACATCAACTTTTTTTCTCGGAACTGGTGAAGAGTTGCTATTATTCTTTGACCATGGAGTGAAATCCACTCTCTTGGTTTTAGCTTTTCTTCAGGACATTTCGCATGAGCAGACCGATTTTACACACTCGAATAAGCTAGAGAAGAGGTAAGCCTGTGTCGGAAATATGGAGTGAATCTCATAGATTTCTTCAAAAAGTCTTCGTCAGAATTATAGAAATAATTTTTCTTTTGAGTGGGTGTGCTAAGAGAAGGCTTGTGAAGAAGTAGGATCTTTGTCTTCTCATCATCGAAATGGATCTTTTATTTGTAGAATAGGTGACTGGAGGATGAGGTTCCTTAGAGGATAGAAATTTGTCGACTCTAAAGGAAAGCAAAACCATCAGAATTGTTTTCCCAACTAAACGATGATTTCTGTTTTGTTTCATCAGAGAATGATTCATCATAAATAGAGTCGAACCCAGAATACGTCTGGAAATGAATCTTTTGAAAAGTGGCCACAGCAAACCGATGCCCCAAAAGAGGTTGCCGAGCTTAAAGACGCTCTCCAGAGCTAGAAGATGGAGAGGGCAAGCCACTGTCGATGAACGGGGATAAGTGAAAAGCTGGATATAGATCGATGAACTCAGGCCAGCCTATGCCTTTTCAAAACCCTCACTGCCTTTTTCACTTGAGATTTCGTGTTCTGCTTTTCTATAGTTGTGTGTTGTTTAGATCACATGTAGAATGGTGGGTGAACTTTGTGAAATGCGGCTCGAGCCGTGAGGTCCCACTGTCTATTGAAAAAAGATTCTCAAACGGCTTTACTTTCCCTTCAGGTCTATCTTCACTTCCACACAAAAAGAGAAAGAGAAAAACGAATTGCATATATGATTATGGTTTGCTATCTTCCCGAAGATACTAAGCAAGCATAAGCCCAATTGGGCAGTGTGTCACCCGCCGTCATTTATAGAGATATTTTTTTTATTTAAGATAAGACTATGAACTAGCTAGTTTTAGAACAATAAATCTTTATTTCGAATTTCATAGATAATCGATCTCGTACTTTCATAGATCTTGCTAGTACTTTAGGAAATGAAATTTAGGATCAGCGATAGTCGACCCAGCTTCAGATGCAAACGAAGCTCCTTTCAAAAGGAGGGTCACCTAGGAAGAGCATCGGTATCAATCACCTCGATCGAAAGCCTCTATCTATAGACGTTCTTACCAGCTTCTTTCATCGGGTCTACTAACCAATGGAGTCATACATTGGTCCAGTCGCGCTAATGTGATACCGTCATGTATCCTCTCCTGTGGCTTTTGTTTTGTTTCATTCTAGCAACTGCTTCGCCTTAGGAGCCATTTGGTGTAGAACCACATAGCTTGTCCAAAACTATAGCATTGATAGACAAGGCCGGGAGATACAGTAGGCAAACTATTGAATCATTCGTAAATGCTGCAACTGCTAGAGGAAGGTCATTCAAGCGATTATATTAAGACTGACCTCCCGAAAGATGTTACCCTTTCAGTCTACGTGTGCACGCTTCCTCATTCTGACATGCTTCCCATTCCCCTAATAGACGAGACTTATGTTCTCCGCCATCTCCTTTAATAGTCTTTATCACTAGCCTGTCTGACCTACCAAGTGCTTGGTTCAGTCTTCTGTCTGGGAGCCCTATACTTTTGATACCTATGTCGAACTTGAGGATGAATCCCGACAGTATTTTTAGCTAGGAATAAGGCAGGGTAGTAGTCCTGTATTTCATGAAAAAAGATAGGAGGGATGCTGGATTGAAACCAATTCGACAATATACCCAAAAAAGACATATCAAAAGACATCTAACTACCTCTTCTAGATGGGCACCTTTCTTTCTCAACACATCTTTCTTTCGTCGGGAGAGGGAGTCCCGTCAGCCTCTATTTTAGGGGGTACTTCCATGGCGGGGGAAGCATCTTCTTATTCTGAAAGAGTACGAGAAGTTAGAAAACTCCAAATGCAATGCGACGAAAAGGTTCTAACGGAGCGACGGTGCAGAAAAGCAAGTCCTCAGTCGTAAGAATAGCTTTTATGTGCATACTTTTTTTGTAACTTTCCATGGACTGACAGTTTCAGTATTTAGTAAAATGCGAGTCGACAGAACTGGAACTGTAACTCCAGTAAAGGGTCAGCTAAGCCAGTACCAACATGTCCCAAGCCGTTACCAAGTCAGTACAAAGCCAATAGTAGTACCTGTAGCAAGCCTAGACCTGATGGTGACGAGGCAAATTCTCTCAAAAGCGAAGATGGGATTGTCACAGCACAAGCGATAATGAAATGAGATGACGTATTTTTTAGGGCAACCGATCGATCCGATCACAAGAAGAAAAGGGAAAGGAGGTCATCTATCCTAAATGAGTAAAGGGTCGGTCTGACGCATCTGATGGCATTTTCGAAGGACTAGTTTTTCTCAATTGCTCAAAAGGACTGACTCGCTTTGGATGAATGCCCTAGAATCCGTAGTGGTGCCTATGCCTGCTGGTATGCCTAACCTATGTCTGATTTGTCGATATTATTGCAATGGAAGGCTTTTTCAATCCCCGATCTCTTTGGTATTGGAATGCCAACGTTCGTAAGTAAAGGGAAGTGTATGAATCGATTGAATAAGAGAGTGCCATTGACGAAGGGGACATTACTGAAGAGGGGAAGCAAGCCGTCGTAATGTGGGCAAGGAAAAATGAGTGGATCATCATGTCGAAGCACTTATTTCTCTACCCGAGTTTATGTCGAAGGCCTTTGCTCATGCAGCCATACCTCTCTCTCTGTCGTGGAGCATCTATCGATAGCCTTTCTCGTTCATCACATAATGGTATATCAATACCTCTCCGCCGCGGATCATCTATCTATACCGGGTCCTATCGTTCAATCTTCTCTAGCATGCCGTGCTTTTAATGGAGAGATTGAATTGATTGGAATGGCAAGACGAGCACCAAATGCCTAAACAAGACAAAAGCCAACTATATGCTGGAAACACACTTTTCGATCCTCTCTCTAGCACACAGGGTTGGCCACGGGGACGAAACAAATGCAGTGGTCACTTTAGCTTGTTGTACTGGAGTGGTTCATTGTCAAAAGAACAACAATGGGCTGTAGCATTTCCTATTTTGTCGATTTGTCTAGGGGATGCTCTAGTTGTTGTGGGCTGCTCTTAACTGAATGCCTTGCTTCGCCCTACATCCTGTGGAGACAACAACAGAGAAGATTGATCTGTTATTACAGAGACTTCCCTCCCTCACATTTGATTCAATAGCACTGGTAATTCCTCCAACACCATCAACCGCGGATACAATAGATGATTCTATGCCATTCTCATTCCCTTTCGTCACTTGCTTTCCCTTACCCTATAGCTACTTCCCGCATTAGCACTACCTCGACGTCCCATAGCAGATTCTGGGCATTCATCTGTAGTTGTTATTTTGACAATGGTTATTTCATGAAGGAACGGATATGAACCAAACCAAAAAAAAGAGCTTTTTCTTGAACAATCAGGCTCACTATCAATTGAATGATCGAAGAGGGATGGGATCCTAGCGTAGAAAAGAGATACGACGGAAGAGAGCTGACATGATCAATAGTAGTAAAGAACTAGAGATGGTACCACTGACGTCGACTGTTGGTGATGAAAAAGACACTTTATGAAATGTGTCTGATGTCGAATGGGTGTCTATGAAGGGCTCTCGACTTTCAACCTCTAGTCAACAATCATTCATTAAGTCTCATTCGTTCACATCGAATGCACGAGCCGTGAGAAAAATTTTCGATCGTCGTACTAATCTCCAATCTTGATTCAACTAAGCCTACAAGTCACTCTATTGAAAGTCAGATCGTTGTCTTCACTCCTACTCCGGACATAAAGGAAGAAAACTTCTCCTCAGAGTTTCAAAAGAGCAATCACAGTCGAAAGAGCAAACTGATTTAATAATCGCTATTCTTTTCACTGCTAACCGTGCCATGAACAACGTTCAGAGTCGATTTTGTAACAGAAAAATTTCAGACCGCTACTGCTCTACGCCTTCCCCACAGTTATACTATATGGAATTCGTCTATTGCTCCTATAGGTTCTGCGAAATCGAAACTCCCTTTAGATAGAAAAGACTTAGAAAAAGAAGACTGTCGTCACTCGTCCGTTCAGGACAAGCCAATGTAAAGCTTTTCAGCAGTAAAACCAGATGCAGATTTCATAGCTACGCTTACTCCTTCAACCCCGAAAAGATCGGATTTGCCTGGAAGCGGATTCGATAGTGCCACCATCTTCCTTCACACGACGGTCGTGCCGTCGGAGACGAAAGGACCAATGGCAGCTGAGGTTTCAAAGAATGGAGAGAACGGTCAAAATTGTCATAGGTTTGTTTGCCTACGGGACTGAATGTCTTATCGTAGTCTATTAATGAAGTTGGGTGATTGGCCATAGAGATGGCCTTGACAGTCGCAGCAAGTAGGGTCAGTTTGAAAAGCCATTTGCTACTAAGGACATTCGATTCGGATAGGCAAAAGTGTCCAGGTCGAGTTGCCATCTCTCTTGGTTTGCCCTGTGTGGGATGAGGCAGGGATCCCGTCGACGGCATTTATCCGCTAGTAAAGTAGATCTCGAACAACCAATGCAACAAATCCCAAAAGAAAGACAATCAGAAGTAGAGTACTTCCCTATCTTCGAAAGAGAAAGGTACGAATATTTTTCATATATGGAGAGCGCTGGTTGATGGTGAAGAAGATGCTCAGGCTTGCTTGCATGCACACAAACGACGATCGTCTTGCGATCTAACAGTTATCAATAGAATAAATCGATATTTTTATAAGGAGGGTGAAGGAAAATGTCTGACTATGCATCAAACTGACGAGAGAACAATATTCTCTCGCTCTCAGAACTGATTGCCACTTTCAACGGCCTAAAGAGACGTCACATCCTCAAAATGAGTGACTTTGACGAATGGCGGGTCTTGTAATTAGACGGGCATAGACTGGACAAGATGATGGGAGTAACGTCCCGCGTACTGAATGTACTTTCATGAAAAACCCTCCCAATGTACCTCTTTCTATGCCTCGAGTTGGTGGATCCCCATCAGTCGGCTTTCATTAAAGGCAGGAAGATCAGTGAAAACATTCGTTATGGCTCACGAGCTGGTCCGTCACTTTCATAGAGACAAAAAAGGAACTCCTGACGTTTTGTGCCAATTTCGATATTCATAAGGCATATGACTCAGTTCCATCGGGATGCTGTCCTCAATACTCATCGAATCCGTCGAAGTTTCCTGAAATGTCAGGTAAGATGTATTAGATAATGTATCTCCCTTTAAAGTTATGATTAACGGATCCCCATTGGGATTCTTCAGGGGGCTACGATTTCAGACAGGTGTTTTGTCAGAGCCGGTATTTTCACCCTAGTTATGGAAATATTAAACTGAATGTTGGAAAGGGATGTAAACAACAACCTGATCACCCATTCGACGAAGATTTAAGGAACATAGAGTTTATGGAGAAATATATGCTGATGATTTTATCGGAGATTCGCAGATAGCTCCGTGCGTAATGCATTGGCCATCAACTAACGTGTTGAATGAGTTTCATAGCTAGGCAGGTATTAGGATGGAGAAAACAAAATGTTCCCTCTCATTCTCGGCTATGGGGTATAGGGTCAAACGGAAAATCATTCGTACTTGTCGGCTTTCGTGAGGTTCAGCTCCCTCTCGACATACTGTGGACTGCCCCGGAGATCTACCAGATTGAGATACTCCGACTGTTTCCCCCTCATCGGACGACGTTCAATCGCCAAAGACGCAATTGGAAAAGAAGACTGCAGTTATATGCCGTGATAGACAAGGCCGGGAGATATAGTAGGAAAGCTATTGAATCATTCGTAAATGTTGCAACTGCTAGAGGAAGGTCATTCAAGCGATTATATTAAGACTGACCTCCCGAAAGATGTTACCGTTTCAGTCTACGTGTGCACGCTTCCTCATTCTGACATGCCTCCCACTCCCCTAATAGACGAGACTTACGTTCTCCGCCATCTCCTTTAATAGTCTTTATCACTAGCCTGTCTGACCTACCAAGTGCTTGGTTCAGTCTTCTGTCTGGGAGCCCTGGACTTTTGATACCTATGTCGAACTTGAGGATGAATCCCGACAGTATTTTTAGCTAGGAATAAGGCAGGGTAGTAGTCCTGTATTTCATGAAAAAAGATAGGAGGGATGCTGGATTGAAACCAATTCGACAATATACCCAAAAAAGACATATCAAAAGACATCTAACTACCTCTTCTAGATGGGCACCTTTCTTTCTCAACACATCTTTCTTTCGTTAGGAGAGGGAGTCCCGTCAGCCTCTATTTTAGGGAGTACTTCCATGGCGGGGGAAGCATCTTCTTATTCTGAAAAAGTACGAGAAGTTAGAAAACTCCAAATGCAATGCGACGAAAAGGGTCTAACGGAGCGACGGTGCAGAAAAGCAAGTCCTCAGTCGTAAGAAGAGCTTTTATGTGCATACTTTTTTGTAACTTTCCATAGACTGACAGTTTCGGTATTTAGTAAAATCCGAGTCGACAGAACTGGAACTGTAACTCCAGTAAAGGGTAAGCTAAGCCAGTACCAACATGTCCCAAGCCGTTACCAAGTCAGTACAAAGCCAATAGTAGTACCTGTAGCAAGCCTAGACCTGATGGTGATGAGGCAATTCTCTCAAAAGCGACGATGGGATTGTCCCAGCACAAGAGATAATGAAATGAGATGACGTGTTTTTTAGGGCAACCGATCGATCCGATCACAAGAAGAAAAGGGAAAGGAGGTCATCTATCCTAAATGAGTAAAGGATCGGTCTAACGCATCTGATGGCATTTTCGAAGGACTAGCTTTTCTCAATTGCACAAAAGGACTGTGCTTTGGATGAATGCCCTAGAATCCGTAGTGGTGCCTATGCCTACTGGTATGCCTAACCTATGTCTGATTTATCGATATTATTGCAATAAAAGACTTTTTCAATCCCCTATCTCTTTGGTATTGGAATGCCAACGTTCGTAAGTAAAGAGAAGTGTATGAATTGATTGAATAAGAGAGTGCCATTGACGAAGGGGACATCACTGAAGAGGGGAAGCAAGCCGTCGTAATATGGGCAAGGAAAAATGAGTGGATCATCATGTCGAAGCACTTATTTCTCTACCCGAGTTTATGTCGAAGGCCTTTGCTCATGCAGCCATACCTCTCTCTCTGTCGTGGAGCATCTATCTATAGCCTTTCTCGTTCATCACATAATGTTATATCAAAACCTCTCTGCCGCAGATCATCTATCTATACCGGGTCCTATCGTTCAATCTTCTCTAGCATGCCGTGCTTTTAATGGAGAGATTGAATTGATTGGAATGGCAAGACGGACACCAAATGCCTAAATAAGAAAAAAGCCAACTATATGCTGGAAACACACTTTTCGATCCTCTCTCTAGCACACAGGGTTGGCCACGGGGATGAAACAAATGCAGTGGTCACTTTAGCTTGTTGTACCGGAGTGGTTCATTGTCAAAAGAACAACAATGGGTTGTAGCATTTCCTATTTTATCGATTTGTCTAGGGGATGCTCTAGTTGTTGTGGGCTGCTCTTAACTGAATGCCTTACTTCGCCCTACATCCTGTGGAGACAACAATAGAGAAGATTGACGACAGGAGGTCTTTACGACTTTTCTGTTATTACAGAGACTTCCCTCCCTTACATTTGATTCAATAGCACTGGTAATTCCTCCAACACCATCAACCGCGGATACAATAGATGATTCTATGCCATTCTCATTTCCTTTCGTCACTTGCTTTCCCTTACCCTATAGCTACTTCCCGCATTAGCACTACCTCGACGTCCCATAGCAGATTCTGGGCATTCATCTGTAGTTGTTATTTTGACACCGGTTATTTCATGAAGGAACGGATATGAACCAAACCAAAAAAAAGAGTTTTTTCTTGAACAACCAGGCTCACTATCAATTGAATGATCGAAGAGGGATGGGATCCTAGCGTAGAAAAGAGATCCGACGGAAGAGAGCTGGCATGATCAATAGTAGTAAAGAACTGAGATGGTACCACTGACGTCGACTGTTGGTGATGAAAAAGACACTGTTTATGAAACGTTTCTGATGTCGAATGGGTGTCTATGAAGGGCTCTCGACTTTCAACCTCTAGTCAACAATCATTCATTAAGTCTCATTCGTTCGCATCGAATGCACGAGCCGCTAGAAAAATTTTCGATCGTCGTACTAATCGCCAATCTTGATTCAACTAAGCCTACTAGTCACTCTATTGAAAGTCATATCATCGCCTTCACTCCTACTCCTGACAGTAAAGGAAGAAAACTTCTCCTCAGAGTTTCACAGGAGCAATCACAGTCGAAAGAGCAAACTGATTTAATAATCGCTATTCTTTTCACTGCTAACCGTGCCATGAACAACGTTCAGAGTTGATTCTATAACAGAAAATTCCAGACCGCTACTGCTCTACGCCTTCCCCGCAGTTATACCATATGGAATTCGTCTATTGCTCCTATAGGTTCTGCGAAATCGAAACTCCCTTTAGATAGAAAAGACTTAGAAAAAGAAGTTTGTCGTCACTCGTCCCTTCGGGACAAGCCAATGTAAAGCTTTTCAGCAGTAAAGCCAGATGCAGATTTCATAGCTACGCTTACTCCTTCAACCCCGAAAAGATCGGATTTGCTTGGAAGTGGATTCGATAGTGCCACATTCTTCCTTCACATGACGGTCGTGCCGTCGGAGACGACAAGACCAATGGCAGCTGAGGTTTCAAAGGATGGAGAGAACGGTCAAAGTTGTCATAGGTTTGTTTGCCTACGGGACGAATGTCTTATCGTAGTCTATTAATGAAGTTGGGTGATTGGCCATAGAGATGGCCTTGACAGTCGCAGCAAGTAGGGTCAGTTTGAAAAGCCATTTGCTACTAAGGACATTCGATTCGGATAGGCAAAAGTGTCCAGGTCGAGTTGCCATCTCTCTTGGTTTGCCCTGTGTGGGATGAGGCAGGGATCCCGTCGACGGCATTTATCCGCTAGCAAAGTAGATCTCGAACAACCAATGCAACCAATCCCGAAAGAAAGACAATCAGAAGTGGAGTACTTCCCTATCTTCGAAAGAGAAAGGTACGAATATTTTTCATATATGGAGAGCGCTGGTTGATGGTTCCAGGCGCCAAGATTCAACTTCTTCAGTTTATTCACAAAAGAAATTTAAAAACTGAAAGTAAGATTTAGGAACTTAGAAGGATTTTTAAAAAGGAGAAAGCTTGATAGGCTCTACCTTTCCCTTTGGCCGAAGCCTATATTTATAATGACTTCCTTCAGATTAGAAAGAATTTTTCTCTGAAAGGTTACAAAGCTGTTTTACAAAAGTATATAGGAAAAAGGACTCTATTATTGTCCTTTGTACAGAAAAAAGACTACATTATTGTCCTTTGTAGGGTCCACCTTCACTTATTGTTGTCCTTCTGTCGATTGTAGGGATAAGGCAGGATCTTTGGCTGAGTGGATGCTGAGTGGAATGGGCCCACCATGCTTTTAGTCTTGCATGATATTATGAAGAGCATCTTCATCCATCTGAGCTGGCTCGTCTGGATCATGATTTTCTTCTTCATAATTATTTTCTGACCCATTATTATCCATGTTGGCATAAAATTCTTCTTTTGCTTTAGCGCCTATTTTCCCGAGTCTGAGAGAAACGAGAAAATCTAAGGCCTTGGCAGTCTTGGTTTCTGAGGGTTCAAAAGCACCAATGAAGTCGTATAATAGAATATTGTTTTCTATTTTAACAGAATGAGCTCCAATAAGTGCTTTCTGGTAGGCTTCTTCAAAAAACTACTTGGCAGCCTTACCTGCTTCAGCTTCTAGGTCTAGAACAGGAAGGTTGTCACAGATAGCAGAGGGAGGTCCATAATTTTCTTTATGAAGTTTCCATAACTGGACTGAATTGTAGAGTTTTATGTACCTTCTTTCTTCCCACGTGCTCCAGACACGGAAAAAGAAGCCGGTTTGGTACCTGGAAGAATATGCTTTGAT
The DNA here is from genome assembly GCA_036321105.1 of Dracaena cambodiana. Taxonomy (NCBI): domain Eukaryota; kingdom Viridiplantae; phylum Streptophyta; class Magnoliopsida; order Asparagales; family Asparagaceae; genus Dracaena; species Dracaena cambodiana. Next base: position 15,922,140 of record JAYEPQ010000005.1, on the reverse strand, counting down.
ACTCTGACTGCATATGGCTGGAAGAACATCCTGGTATTCTTCAGGATGAGATGAGTTGACATATAGTTCATGAACAAGCCCCATTTGTAGGGCCGTTTTGCAGGATGAGATATCTTGAAAACACGTAATAATTCGGGGAGAATTATACATGTTAAATATCAACTCATGCTGTTGTAGTAGTGGTAGAACATCGGTGGCCTCGAGTTGTTTAAAGAATTCTTTTAGCTGTGGGTCTCCGATTAAATTTTGATGATTGAGGCCTATCATTCTTTGAACTGTAAGCTCGGCCTCCATCTGCCTTGCTATAGCAGTATCAATTTTGCACAAGTTAAGCAGATTATAGAATTCAGGTAGAGGGTGGCATACCTGATCAGCAATCTCTAGATCTTGTACAGTCTCTCTCAGATATTGTTGATCCTGAGAGGTGCCTTTGAACCAAATACTTTTTCTTTCTGCTAGGTCAGAGCTCTGAGATATAAAAGTGTACTTACAGAGGTCTGATGCAGCTTGAACAATGGCTTGCTTCTCTGTCTTCTCTTGGGTGTACCGCGAGACCATAGAGAGTATCATTTGTTCAATTTGGGATAACCAGTACTTGGATGATGAGAAGTAGTTTGACTGGATCGCTCTATAGCATCCATTCATCTTCTCATAGATATAAGGATTTGCCGTTTTGAGCTCGAGATTATACCAGTCTCGAACTACGGCAGAAGCAATTGGTTTGCTGATTTGGACTCGCTGTTGAGCGGCTGCTACATTGCTGTAGGATGATATTTGTTGATTGCTGTTTTGAGGTTGTAAAACAGTCATTCCTGGTGGTGGAAACTGTTTTGCTTCTGTTGAGGGGGTAGATGTTGCTCATGTTTCCATGGTGATTGCTCCTGTGTCCAGGGTGGTTCTCCTGTGTCCAGGGTGGTTGCTTTTTGCTTCTTTGAGTTGCTCTCTTGTGCAGGGGTCTTCTTGTTGTTTTGGACTGTAGTCCATTTGGCCTTTTCGACCATAGCTTTAAGCTTTTTTAAGCGATCTTCGTCCATTGTCAGGACGAGTTAATAAATCTGCAAGATGGTTAGTAAAACCAGGAATATATTTAACGTCATATTGGAAAATTTCTAAATATAAAGCAATTCTTATTCTCCTGAGATTTTCTTCAGGATTGTTTATCGTTCTTTTTTTCAAAAATTAAGACACTGCTTTATTGTCAGTTTCAATTATAAACTGTCTATTGAGCAAATATATTTTTAAGTTTTTTATAGCTAATTTAATAGCTAGCAATTCTTTATCATAAGTAGAATAATTTTGTTGAGATTTATTAAATTTGCCTGAAGTGTAGGCAATTATTTCTTTTTGTTTTGCTATTAGAACTCCAGCCCAAAATAGGTCTGAAGCATCTGTTTGGAGAGTTACCAACTCTACGTCTTTAGGAAAATACAATATTGTCTGCTGAGTAATTAATTGTTTTATATTTTCCGTTTCCTTTTCTTCTTTAGAAGAAAGCTGAATTCCTATTTTATCTGTATTCCATTTTCTTGATTGTTCACCATTTTCTATTTTATATTTAGACTGTTCTATAGTCAGTTTTTCTTGTAAGCTTTGGACTAACTGGGATAGATGAGGAATAAATTTTCTTCCATAATTTAGTAGTCCCAAAAAACTCTGTAATTGTTTTAGGGTATTGAATGTTTTAGGGAATTCTTTTATCTTGGAATATATATGTTGTTGTAATTCTATTTGGCCTTCCTTTATATATTTTCCAAGGAATTCTATTTCTTTTTTAAATAAATATATTTTTGTTGGACTTAGGATAATTCCGTTGTCGAGTAATAGTTTTACTATTTGCAGTAAATGTTGTTTATGATCTTCTAAAGTTGGTGAGAAGACTAATATATCATCAACATATATTACGACAAATTGTAAGTGTCCAAATATAGAATTCATCCATTTTTGAAATATTTGTGGAGCATTTTTTAGACCAAATGGCATTACTAGCCATTCATAGTGCCCCTGAGGGCAGCTAAATGCTGTTAATTCTACGGATTCTGTATTGGCTAATTTTATTTGCCAGAAACCAGATTTAGTGTCAAATTTACTATAGTATTTTGATCCTTGTATTTGTTTTATTAACTGCTCTGCAGCAGGTATAAAACAACCATCAAATTTTGTATAGCTATTTAGTTTTCTTTAATTAATAACCATTCTTGTTTTTCCTCTTTTTTGTTCTGCATGGTTTCTTACTAGAAAAGCAGGAGAAGAGTGTGGACTTCTGCTAGGTTGGATTAGTTTGAGAGTTAATAGATCTTTGATTTGTTCTGAAAATTCTTTTTTATCTGTTGGGGATACCATTATACTGTTTACTCGTACTTTAGTATCTTTATATTGTTCTAAGATAGTTAAGGAACAATATCTTGGAGCTCTATCAAAATGTAATAGAGAATTGTTTGAATATAATGGTTGTAGCATACTATGAATGACTTCTTCTGTATTAGAGAAGATTAAAATTGGATAAGTATAGAGGTGGTTCTGTGTTTTTGTAATAAGACTTTCACCACGCTGGGCTGGCGTGAACGAGGAAGCCAAGGGAATGGGAAAATGGACCCGAGGGATTTGATTGTTATCAAAGAGAAAATAATGTGTATTGAAAGGAGCATAGTGTCGTAGGTTATTCATGCCGACAAGACAATCGATATCGAAATCGATGGGTAGTAGAGCAAAGTCAAAAGTATAGTGATGATGTTGATTATGTATATCTGGAATAGATATAGGTAGCTTTGCTTTATGAGTGACGATGACAGGTCTGCCCATAAAGTCTTGTAATTTAGCATGTTTCTCAAGGCGTAACCATAATTGTGGAGGAACAAATTTCTCTTGTATAAGACTAGTTTAAGCTCCAGAATCTAGTAAAGTATGTAAAGTAAGACATGTATTATTGGGAAATAATAATGTCATGGGAATATATATATGTAATTGGGGTTTTGTTTCAAGATCCAACATTTGATAAGCCAAAAGAACTAGTTGGTAGTAGTATAATGTGTTGGTCTTGTACCCTTTGTTGTTATTGTTGATCAAGAATACGTTGAGTTCTTTCTTCTAGAGGAGTTGTTCAAGATTGTCAAAAGTAGATGTACTAGGTCTACTTGGTTCCAAGCGGATATTTGTATTTCTGTATTCAGAAGTACTAAGACTTCTTGGGATACTTGGATTTATGATCGTAGTAGAAATAGTATTTCCAGAAGCAATGAAAGTTTCTATAGGGAGATGTGTTTTTGGTTTTAAAGTTTTCAAAAACACTTGCATTTCATTATCATATCTTAGATGTCTTATATTAACTAATTTTGGTTGGATTATTTTTCCGTTTCCAACCTCAAAGAGTTTAATAAATTGAGTAGGAGTGACTGATCTAAAAGTAGATATTTCGTTTAGGGCTAGGCAATGTTCCCATTGAATGCCCAAAACTTTGGATCCAGGGAGCATCTCTATTCCTTTGAGATTGATAGATAGTGTACAAGCCTTTTCTATATTAGTGTCATTTAAACTGATACAAAAATCAGGATGTATATTTACTCCGAATATTCTATTTGCTAAATTGGATTTTGCTCCTCTTAATATACTATTTAGAGGATTATTGATAATTCTTTCATCGCAACATATTATCATAATTGGTGTATCTATTCCTGATCTGAATAGACCTGTAATTTTTATTTGAATTAATCCAATATGTAAATATTTCTTCTTCGGATATTTTTGTTTTAGTTTTTCAATTTGAGGAAGATTTAGTATTTTTATAGAAGTAAAATCTTCATCTCCTTTTAGCTCTATATTTCCTTGTATTCTTTCAAAAAGATAAGTAGGTTTATTTGTCCATAAGGATTTGAATTTAGATTGAGGCTTATATACCTCATCTTGTCTAGCATGCGGTATAGAAAGTTTTAATCTTTCAATATCTTCATCAGTAATTTCATAATGTTCACCTTGACTGTTGTCAATACTTGTATTATGAATTTCTTGAGGTTCTACCTCTGATAAAGTATTCATGTATACTCTGTATTCAAACATAGGTTCTTTAGAAGTCTGTCTAGGAGTAGATTCAGGACTTAAGAGTGGAGAAGTTGACAGTAAAGGATCTTGTTCAACTTTAACCATTGCTAAATCTTCATATCTATATATTATAAGTATTCCAATAGGGGTACCTATAGGAATTTGATAAGGATTATTATCCAAGCTTGTACTTTTCATTGTTATACTGGTATTTTGATCAGTCATGGATTCTATTAATCCATAGGTAATAAAGATATTCTAATGGTATGATGTCTTAGATTTCTGATCTCTCCATAATAACCATAAGGTATTCTTATAATCAGATCTAAGTAGATTTCAGTTGTTTGATACCTTTGTAAACTGTAACTTTTATTTGCATATAGTATATGCCCGGGAAATTTTAAAGATTCTCTTTTAGGTAATATAGCAGTTTTTGATAAAGGGATAACTTTAATAAAATGATATGTTTTATTTAAAGTTAGCATATTTATATTGAATTCTTTTGTTTCTGAAGATTCTGTGTCTAAAGAACTATTATCATATTTAGTATCTATTTCATATATAGAAGAATTGTCACTGGGAATTTCTGCTATACTTCCTGTATGTATATCATACATTTCTAATTCATTCAACTATACTGTTTTGATATTTACAGTACATTCTGAAGCATAATAGCCTTCTTTGAAACATTTAAAGCAAGTACAATTCTTTTTCATGCCTGTTTTATTTGTCTTAATAAATTTTCGTTTTTTGTATTTCTTTGATTTTTTGTATCTTTCTTTGTTTTCAGGTTTCCATTTCTTTCTAGATACCTTATGTCTTCTTTTTTTGAATTTTGGTTTATATTCCTTAGTTTTCTTTGTATATTTTTTGTGTTTCTTCTTGTATGGAAAATATGGTTTGTTGTACCCGTATACAGGGGGACATCCAAACTGATAATTGATATCTGGATCATATTTAGGGCAACATGATGTCTTTATATCAGATTTGTGAATATATTTCATAAGATGATTGTTTGCTCGTTGTAATTGACAAGTTTTCTTGACAGTTTCCATACAAGCCTTTTTTAGAGAGCCTGTATTATGTGGAATACCTCCAGCTCTAAGATTATTATATTTTTTCTCTATCATGGAATCCCATGGTATAGGTAATTTAGAAAAGAAAGATGTAATCCAAAAAAATTTCTTTTCTAAGGTATTTAGCTTGAAAATATAACTTATATATTGGTTTGCAAACTCTTCTAAATAGCAGATATTGCATAACCTCATTTTTAATAGTATATTTTCATCTATTCCTTCGGCATTTATATCATCGCCGGTTAAATCAGCATATAAATATTTGCAGATACTATGCAAAGCATCTTTTCTAGAATTATGGTTATTTAATGCTAATATTTCATCAGGAAATAATTTCTCATATTGTGTTAGCCACCGTAATGCTATTCCCTGCCAATATCCGCAGGCTAGTATTACAAAATCTTTATGTGGAACTCCTTCAGGCATTAAAGTATTGGTTCCAACCATTAATTGTTCCCAATTTACTATATAATCTCTTAAATCATTTGTTGGTATATGATCTACATTGAATATCAAATTTGTAGATGGATTTTGATGTCTTTTTCCTTGTTTAAGGCATTCAGTCAAGATTGGCGATTAGTACGACGATCGAAAATTTTTCTCGCGGCTCGTGCATTCGATGCGAACGAATGAGACTTAATGAATGATTGTTGACTAGAGGTTGAAAGTCAAGAGCCCTTCATAGACACCCATTCGACATCAGAAACGTTTCATAAACAGTGTCTTTTTCATCACCAACAGTCGACGTCAGTGGTACCATCTCTAGTTCTTTACTACTATTGATTATGTCAGCTCTCTTCCGTCGGATCTCTTTTCTACGCTAGGATCCCATCCCTCTTCGATCATTCAATTGATAGTGAACCTAGTTGTTCAAGAAAAAGCTTTTTTTTTTGTTTGGTTCATATCCGTTCCTTCATGAAATAACCGTTGTCAAAATAACAACTACAGATGAATGCCCAGAATCTGCTATGGGACGTCGTCGCCTTCACTCCTACTCCTGACAGTAAAGGAAGAAAACTTCTCCTCAGAGTTTCACAAGAGCAATCACAGTCGAAAGAGCAAACTGATTTAATAATCGCTATTCTTTTCACTGCTAACCGTGCCATGAACAACGTTCAGAGTCGATTCTGTAACAGAAAAATTCCAGACCGCTACTGCTCTACGCCTTCCCCGCAGTTATGCCATATGGAATTCGTCTATTGCTCCTATAGGTTCTGCGAAATCGAAACTCCCTTTAGATAGAAAAGACTTAGAAAAAGAAGACTGTCGTCACTCATCCCTTCGGGACAAGCCAATGTAAAGCTTTTCAGCAGTAAAGCCAGATGCAGATTTCATAACTACGCTTACTCCTTCAACCCCGAAAAGATCGGATTTGCCTGGAAGCGGATTCGATAGTGCCACCTTCTTCCTTCACATGACGGTCGTGCCGTCGGAGACGACAGGACCAATGGAAGCTGAGGTTTCAAAGGATGGAGAGAACGGTCAAAATTGTCATAGGTTTGTTTGCCTACGGGACTGAATGTCTTATCGTAGTCTATTAATGAAGTTGGGTGATTGGCCATAGAGATGGCCTTGACAGTCGCAGCAATTAGGGTCAGTTTGAAAAACCATTTGCTACTAAGGACATTCGATTCGGATAGGCAAAAGTGTCCAGGTCGAGTTGCCATCTCTCTTGGTTTGCCCTGTGTGGGATGAGGCAGGGATCCCGTCGACGGCATTTATCCGCTAGCAAAGTAGATCTCGAACAACAAATGCAACCAATCCCGAAAGAAAGATAATCAGAAGTGGAGTACTTCCCTATCTTCGAAAGTGAAAGGTACGAATATTTTTCATATATGGAGAGCGCTGGTTGATGGTGAAGAAGATGCTCAGGCTTGCTTGCATGCACACAAACGACGATCGTCTTGCGATCTAATAGTTCTCAATAGAATAAATCGATAATTTTATAAGGAGGGTAAAGGAAAATGTCTGACTATGCATCAAACTGACGAGAGAACAATATTCTCTCGCTCTCAGAACTGATTGCCACTTTCAACGGCCTGAGGAGACGTCACATCCTCAAAATGAGTGACTTTGACGAATGGCGGGTCTTGTAATTAGACGGGCATAGACTGGACAAGATGATGGGAGTAACGTCACGCGTACTGAAGGTACTTTCGTGAAAAACCCTCCCAATGTACCTCTTTCTATGCCTCTAGTTGGTGGATCCCCATCAGTCGGCTTTCATTAAAGGAAGGAAGATCAGTGAAAATATTCGTTATGGCTCACGAGCTGGTCCGTCACTTTCATAGAGACAAAAAAGGAACTCCTGACGTTTTGTGCCAATTTCGATATTCATAAGGCATATGACTCAGTTCCGTCGGGATGCTGTCCTCAATACTCATCGAATCCGACGAAGTTTCCTGAAATGTCAGGTAAGATGTATTAGATAATGTATCTCCCTTTAAAGTTATGATTAACGGATCCCCATTGGGATTCTTCAGGGGGCTACGGTTTCAGACAGGTGTTTTGTCAGAGCGGGTATTTTCACCCTATTTATGGAAATATTAAACTGAAGGTTGGAAAGGGATGTAAACAACAACCTGATCACCCATTCGACGAAGATTTAAGGAACATAGAGTTTATGGAGAAATATATGCTGATGATTTTATCGGAGATTCACAGATAGCTCCGTGCGTAATGCATTGGCCATCAACTAACGTGTTGAATGAGTTTCATAGCTAGGCAGGTATTAGGATGGAGAAAGTAAAATGTTCCCTCTCATTCTCGGCTATGGGGTATAGGGTCAAACGGAAAATCATTCGTACTTGTCAGCTTTCGTGAGGTTCAGCTCCCTCTCGACATACTGTGGACTGCCCCGGGGATCTACCAGATTGAGATACTCCGACTGTTTCCCTCTCATCGGACGACGTTCAATCCCCAAAGACGCAATTGGAAAAGAAGACTGCAGTTATATGCCGTGATAGACAAGGCCGGGAGGTACAGTAGGAAAGCTATTGAATCATTCGTAAATGTTGCAACTGCTAGAGGAAGGTCATTCAAGCGATTATATTAAGACTGACCTCCCGAAAGATGTTACCCTTTCAGTCTACATGTGCACGCTTCCTCATTCTGACATGCTTCCCATTCCCCTAATAGACGAGACTTATGTTCTCCGCCATCTCCTTTAATAGTCTTTATCACTAGCCTGTCTGACCTACCAAGTGCTTGGTTCAGTCTTCTGTCTGGGAGCCCTGGACTTTTGATACCTATGTCGAACTTGAGGATGAATCCCGACAGTATTTTTAGCCAGGAATAAGGCAGGGTAGTAGTCCTGTATTTCATGAAAAAAGATCAGAGGGATGCTGGATTGAAACCAATTCGACAATATACCCAAAAAAGACATATCAAAAGACATCTAACTACCTCTTCTAGATGGGCACCTTTCTTTCTCAACACATCTTTCTTTCGTCAGGAGAGGGAGTCCCGTCAGCCTCTATTTTAGGGAGTACTTCCATGGCGGGGGAAGCATCTTCTTATTCTGAAAAAGTACGAGAAGTTAGAAAACTCCAAATGCAATGTGACGAAAAGGGTCTAACGGAGCGACGGTGCAGAAAAGCAAGTCCTCAGCCGTAAGAAGAGCTTTTATGTGCTTACTTTTTTGTAACTTTTCATGGACTGACAGTTTCGGTATTTAGTAAAATCCGAGTCGACAGAACTGGAACTGTAATTCCAGTAAAGGGTCAGCTAAGCCAGTACCAACATGTCCCAAGCCGTTACCAAGTCAGTACAAAGCCAATAGTAGTACCTGTAGACAGCCTAGACCTGATGGTGACGAGGCAAATTCTCTCAAAAGCGACGATGGGATTGTCCCAGCACAAGAGATAATGAAATGAGATGACGTGTTTTTTAGGGCAACCGATCGATCCGATCACAAGAAGAAAAGGGAAAGGAGGTCATCTATCCTAAATGAGTAAAGGGTTGGTCTGACGCATCTGATGGCATTTTCGAAGGACTAGCTTTTCTCAATTGCTCAAAATGACTGACTCGCTTTGGATGAATGCCCTAGAATCTGTAGTGGTGCCTATGCCTGCTGGTATGACTAACCTATATCTGATTTGTCGATATTATTGCAATGGAAGGCTTTTTCAATCCCCTATCTCTTTGGTATTGGAATGCCAACGTTCGTAAGTAAAGGGAAGTGTATGAATCGATTGAATAAGAGAGTGCCATTTACGAAGGGGACATCACTGAAGAGGGGAAGCAAGCCGTCGTAATGTGGGCAAGGAAAAATGAGTGGATCATCATGTCGAAGCACTTATTTCTCTATCCGAGTTTATGTCGAAGGCCTTTGCTCATGCAGCCATACCTCTCTCTCTGTCGTGGAGCATCTATCGATAGCCTTTCTCGTTCATCACATAATGGTATATCAATACCTCTCCGCCGCGGATCATCTATCTATACCGGGTCCTATCGTTCAATCTTCTCTAGCATGCCGTGCTTTTAATGGAGAGATTGAATTGATTGGAATGGCAAGATGGACACCAAATACCTAAACAAAACAAAAGCCAACTATATGCTGGAAACACACTTTTCGATCCTCTCTCTAGCACACAGGGTTGGCCACGGGGACGAAACAAATGCAGTGGTCACTTTAGCTTATTGTACCGGAGTGGTTCATTGTCAAAAGAACAACAATGGGTTGTAGCATTTCCTATTTTGTCGATTTGTCTAGGGGATGCTCTAGTTGTTGTGGGCTGCTCTTAACTGAATGCCTTGCTTCGCCCTACATCCCGTGGAGACAACAAAAGAGAAGATTGACGACAGGAGGTCTTTACGACATTTCTGTTATTATAGAGACTTCCCTCCCTCACATTTGATTCAATAGCACTGGTAATTCCTCCAACACCATCAACCGCGGATACAATAGATGATTCTATGCCATTCTCATTCCCTTTCGTCACTTGCTTTCCCTTACCCTATAGCTACTTCCCGCATTAGCACTACCTCGACATCCCATAGCAGATTCTGGGCATTCATCTGTAGTTGTTATTTTGACAACGGTTATTTCATGAAGGAACGGATATGAACCAAACCAAAAAAAAGAGCTTTTTCTTGAACAACCAGGCTCACTATCAATTGAATGATCAAAGAGGGATGGGATCCTAGCGTAGAAAAGAGATCCGACGGAAGAGAGCTGACATGATCAATAGTAGTAAAGAACTAGAGATGATACCACTGACGTCGACTGTTGGTGATGAAAAAGACACTGTTTATGAAACGTTTCTGATGTCGAATGGGTGTCTATGAAGGGCTCTCGACTTTCAACCTCTAGTCAACAATCATTCATTAAGTCTCATTCGTTCGCATTGAATGCATGAGCCGCGAGAAAAATTTTCGATCGTCGTACTAATCGCCAATCTTGATTCAACTAAGCCTACTAGTCACTCTATTGAAAGTCAGATCGTCGCCTTCACTCCTACTCCTGACAGTAAAGGAAGAAAACTTCTCCTCAGAGTTTCACAAGAGCAATCACAGTCGAAAGAGCAAACTGATTTAATAATCGCTATTCTTTTCACTGCTAACCGTGCCATGAACAACGTTCAGAGTCGATTCTGTAACAGAAAAATTCCAAACCGCTACTGCTCTACGCCTTCCCCACAGTTATACCATATGGAATTCGTCTATTGCTCCTATAGGTTCTGCGAAATCGAAACTCCCTTTAGATAGAAAAGACTTAGAAAAAGAAGACTGTCGTCACTCGTCCCTTCGGGACAAGCCAATGTAAAGCTTTTCAGCAGTAAAGCCAGATGCAGATTTCATAGCTACGCTTACTCCTTCAACCCCGAAAAGATCGGATTTGCCTGGAAGCGGATTCAATAGTGCCACCTTCTTCCTTCACACGACGGTCGTGCCGTCGGAGACGACATGACCAATGGCAGCTTAGGTTTCAAAGGATGGAGAGAACGGTCAAAATTGTCATAGGTTTGTTTGCCTACGGGACTGAATGTCTTATCGTAGTCTATTAATGAAGTTGGGTTATTGGCCATAGAGATGGCCTTGACAGTCGCAGCAAGTAGGGTCAGTTTGAAAAGCCATTTGCTACTAAGGACATTCGATTCGGATAGGCAAAAGTGTCCAGGTCGAGTTGCCATCTCTCTTGGTTTGCCCTGTGTGGGATGAGGCAGGGATCCCGTCGACGGCATTTATCCGCTAGCAAAGTAGATCTCGAACAACCAATGCAACCAATCCCGAAAGAAAGATAATCAGAAGTGGAGTACTTCCCTATCTTCGAAAGAGAAAGGTACGAATATTTTTCATATATGGAGAGCGCTGGTTGATGGTGAAGAAGATGCTCAGGCTTGCTTGCATGCACACAAACGACGATCGTCTTGCGATCTAATAGTTCTCAATAGAATAAATCGATAATTTTATAAGGAGGGTAAAGGAAAATGTCTGACTATGCATCAAACTGACGAGAGAACAATATTCTCTCGCTCTTAGAACTGATTGCCACTTTCAACGGCCTGAGGAGACGTCACATCCTCAAAATGAGTGACTTTGATGAATGGCGGGTCTTGTAATTAGACGGGCATAGACTGGACAAGATGATGGGAGTAACGTCACGCGTACTGAAGGTACTTTCGTGAAAAACCCTCCCAATGTACCTCTTTCTATGCCTCTAGCTGGTGGATCCCCATCAGTCGGCTTTCATTAAAGGAAGGAAGATCAGTGAAAATATTCGTTATGGCTCACGAGCTGGTCCGTCACTTTCATAGAGACAAAAAAGGAACTCCTGACGTTTTGTGCCAATTTCGATATTCATAAGGCATATGACTCAGTTCCGTCGGGATGCTGTCCTCAATACTCATCGAATCCGACGAAGTTTCCTGAAATGTCAGGTAAGATGTATTAGATAATGTATCTCCCTTTAAAGTTATGATTAACGGATCCCCATTGGATTCTTCAGGGGGCTACGGTTTCAGACAGGTGTTTTGTCAGAGCGGGTATTTTCACCCTATTTATGGAAATATTAAACTGAAGGTTGGAAAGGGATGTAAACAACAACATGATCACCCATTCGACGAAGATTTAAGGAACATAGAGTTTATGGAGAAATATATGCTGATGATTTTATCGGAGATTCGCAGATAGCTCCGTGCGTAATGCATTGGCCATCAACTAACGTGTTGAATGAGTTTCATAGCTGGGCAGGTATTAGGATGGAGAAAGCAAAATGTTCCCTCTCATTCTCGGCTATGGGGTATAGGGTCAAACGGAAAATTATTCGTACTTGTCGGCTTTCGTGAGGTTCAGCTCCCTCTCGACATACTGGGGACTACCCCGGGGATCTACCAGATTGAGATACTCCGACTGTTTCCCCCTCATCGAACGACGTTCAATCGCCAAAGACGCAATTGGAAAAGAAAACTGCAGTTATATGCCGGAAGAATGGACCTCGTCTCCTTAGTACTTGCAAGCCTTCACATCTGAGGGTCGTCTGCTTTCAGGTATCCGGAGAAGATATTGAAATCAATTTCTTCCTGCATTCAGAATTTATTTTGGTCAGGCCCCAAAACTACCATGTCGCCCATGTTTCTCAAGCTGTATAAAGAGTTGCCTCTGTGCGAAGAAAGGGCATATAATACAATACAAGCTGTCTTCACTATGTGCAAATTCATGATAAACTTGTCAAAACTATTGTTACAGCCGAACGAATATTTTGATCCATTAAAACTATGTTCGACGTAGTCAAATCGATCTCGCTGTACACGACCCATTCCACGTTTACACGAGTAACCGATCCATCGCTTACTTCACTATGATTGGCGCTATTGTTGTGGCCTTGGCACTCGGAGAGAAGGTAGTCGCAGAGGCAGTCGTCAGGCTATTGATCTAATAAAAAAAAGTCACGATAAGTCGACTAAATTTCACAATTGAATAACAAAGAGAGAGTCCTATAGTCTTATAAACTGCCTGACGATATCAAACGTAATGAAACTTATTCTTCACAGCTCGGAGGGAACCCATGAACCCCATTCGTCATCGTGAGGCTTGGCTACGTCACCTGAACGCCTCAATGTCGAAGATAGGCAGGCTAGGCTCCGAAGCCGTCAAAGCCTCACTTGCTATGGCTTGACTACGAAAAGGCCGTTACTTTGCTCAAATGGCGGGGCCGTCGGTAACAAAAGGAAATAGACGTTTGATATCACCATCCTCTCTTTCTTGCCTTTGTGATGTGTACTTTCGCAGATGAATTGAAGAACGGGATTCCCTTTTCTTTGGCAAATGGAGGCACAGAGGAAGATTACCAATCACCCACTGATGACGGGTTAGGAAGGAGAGAGTGAGAGAGAATGTCCCGAGTAGAGAACACTACGGGGTTCATTTCATTGGTTTTTTCGTTGGCTGAGTGACTGCGTTGCTTGTTTGTAGGGGAACACATTAAAAAACAAATATATTTATTCGCAGGACACTTTGAGCTCAGTAGACAAGGCAGTTGACCGGGCTTTTAGTCACATGGCGTGTATCGGGGGGCCACGCTGGTGGCTCAGGCCAACCAACATCGTCCTCTTTCTGCGCATGAATCGATGCTGGTATAGTGCAGAAGTGTTTGTCCCTTTTTCTAGAGTTTGCGTGCAATGATTTCCCATTGATAGTTTCGAGGTTAAAGCACCCCACAAAACCAACAAAGATGTCGTCCAGTTCCTCAAAGATGTTGGTGTACGGGAATAACAGAAACAAACAACAAAAATTCTTCTTCGTACATGGGAAGAACAGGAGCACAAAGCATGACCGAGACTCAATAATCAACAACACGTCATCATACTCCTCTGAAAAATTTTCTCCAATCGACCTACCGTTCGTTAACCACTCGGACCAAATTTATTTGTTCTATTAGATTCATAGTAGCAGTCGGCGACCTTTTCTTCATTACTTCACATAGCTTTTCATCTCCTTGATAGTTGGAAGTTCTCCAAAAGTATGAAAAGTTGGAGGATTTTGTACCATCCATTAAAGTGTGGTTGAATTCTGTTCAACAGCCCTAGGACTTGGAGCACATTTTTTTATTGTTTCCATTGCTTAAAGTGATTGTGACGACCACGAAAAAACAACGAATCCCAACTATGGGTACCTCAAAGCTGAAAGTGCTAAGAGATTTTCATCCGGCATAAGCATATGGATAATCTACAATGCACCGTGGCATACCCAAAATCCCTAAGAAATGCATGGGAAAGAAGGTCAGATTAACCCCGAAAGAAATGATCTAAAAATGGATTTGACCTATAGTTTCCGGGTATGTCCGACCAAAGATTTTACCCACCCATTAGTAAAATCCTACAAATAAAGCAAAAACGGCTCCCATAGAAAGTACATAATGGAAATGTGTAACCACATAATAAGTATCATGTAGAGCAATGTCTAGCCCAGAATTAGCTAGAACTATTCCTGTGAGCCCTCTTATGGTGAACAAAAAGATGAACCCTACAACAAATAACATAGTGTATTGTGATGTATCGAACCTCCCCACATGGTTGCGATCCAACTAAAGATTTTGATTCCAGTGGGGACAGCTATGATCATGGTAGCCACGGTGAAGTATGCGTATCAATGTCTAAGCCCACAGTAAACATATGATGAGCCCAAACAAGAAATCCAAGAATACCTATACTGGCATAAATCATGCCTAGATACCTGAAGATTGGTTTTCCCAAAAAGGTCGATACAATATGACTAATAATATCGAATCCAGACAAAATGAGAATATACACCTCTGGATGACCGAAGAACCGAAAGAGATGCTGGTATAATATGGGGTCTCCCCCTCCTGCAGGATCAGAAAAGGTTATATTAAAGTTTCAATCGGTTAATAACATGGTAATTGCCCATGCCATCTCACTATCTCGTTCACTTGTGAGCTCGGTTCGGAATAAGAAGTTTCCTGGGCAATGAGCAAAATGATCTTTTTTCCGAAACTTCAAATGCGCTTCGCCTAGAGCTGGTGAAATCTCCCCAACCTAAAGGTTGATACCAATTCTTAAATGTAGAAACCGATGCTTCCATCTGATTGTAGTTTCCAATTATGGAGATAGCTCTACAGATTCCAGAGAAGAAAGAATATGAAGCGGAACTTTATTAAAATGAATATTCAGCTGAAGTGGAATGTGAGAGATTGGAGCAATGTAAATTCATATTTGATTACTTGTTTCTTAGTAGCTGGATCTCTTACCAACCCAGTTGGTGCGGCTATACTACTAAAGTCCTTCACAAACCGCCGATAAAAACTAGCAAGTCCATAAAAACTATGAATATTGCTTACATTTGTGGGACTCGGCCACTCTCGGATTGCATGTACCTTCTCTTCATCAACCTGTATACCCTGTGCACTAATAACAAATCTCAGAAATACAAGCTTATCGGTGCAAAAAGTAAACTTTTTCAGGTTAGCAAATAACTTTCCTTTCCTAAGCACATCTAAAACTGATTTTAAATGTACGGTATGATCATCCAAGTTTTTGCTATAAATGAGTATATCATCAAAATAGGCAACAACAAACCTGCCTATAAATGCTCGCAAAACATGATTCATAAGTCTCATAAAAGTGCTTGGTGCATTAGTCAACCCAAAAGGCATAACTAACCATTCATACAAACCATATTTTGTTTTAAAGGCAGTTTTCCATTCATCTCCTTCTTTCATTCTAATCTGATGATAACCACTCTTTAAATCAATCTTAGTGAACACACAAGAACCATGCAACTCATCTAACATGTCATCTAAGTGAGGAATAGGATGACGATACTTTACTGTTATATTGTTGATGGCTCGACAATCAATGCACATTCTCCACGTCCTATCCTTCTTAGGTACAAGTAAAACCGGAACGGCGCACGGACTCATGCTCTCCCTCACGTACCCCTTCTCCAGCAACTCACTTACCTGCCGTTGAAGCTCTTTTGTCTCTTCGGGATTGCTCCTATAAGTTGGTCAGTTTGGAATTGTCGCACCGGGAATAAAATCAATTTGATATTCAATCCCTCGAATTGGTGGTAATCCATGTGGTGTTTCCCCGGAAGTATAGGCAACTATTTCCTTCTGTTTTGCTATTAGGACTCCTGCCCAAAATTGGTCAGAAGCGTCTGTTTGAAGAGTTACTAATTCTTCATCTTTAGAAAAATATAATATAAGTTGATTTGTAATTAATTGTTTAATTTGCTCAGTTTCCTTTTCTTCAGCTAAAGATAGCTGAATACTTATTTTGTCTGTATTCCATTTTCTTGGCTGTTCACCATGTTCTATTTTATACTTTGATTGCTCTATCGTTAGTTTGTCTTGTAGGTTTTGAACTAATTGGGATAAGTGTGGAATAAATTTTCTTCCATAATTTAGTAATCCTAAAAAACTCTGTAGTTGCTTTAGAGTTTTAAAGGTTTTAGAAAATTCTTTTATCTTTGAATATATGTGTTGTCGTAATTCTATCTGTCCTTCTTTTATATATTTTCCAAGAAATTCAACTTCTATTTTAAATAAACATATCTTTTTTGGACTTAGGATAATTCCATTATCAAGTAGTAATTTTGCGACTTGTAATAAATATTGTTTATGCTCTTCTAAAGTGAGAGAAAATATTAGAATGTCATCTACATAAACTACTACAAATGGTAGATGTCCAAATATAGAGTTCATCCATTTTTGAAATATTTGTGGTGCAATTTTTAATCCGAACTTTGACCGCCCGCACACCATGCCGTGCGGGGGCGGGTCCTGCCCGCAAACCATGCCGTACGGGGGCGGGCGGGCGGACGCACGGACGGACTTGAACGGACGGGGACGGACGGGTGGACGGACGGACTTGGACGGACCGGACGGACGGACGGATGGACGGACGTTCGGACGGACGGACGACCGCCCGCACGCCATGCTGTGCGGGGGCGGGCCCTGCCCGCACACCATGCCATGCGGGGGCGGGCGGACGGACCAAGATATTGCAAGGAAATATTGAATTAGAGTAGGTTACCAAGATATTGCAAGGATGGTCTAACAAAAATACATATATATTTGAACGTATGCAAGGAAATATTGAATTAAAGGGAGATGAAGATTTTACTTCTATAAAAATATTAAATCTTGCGCAAATTGAGAAATTAAAACTCAAATATCCTCGAAAGAAATATTTACATATTGGATTAATACAAATAAAGATAACTGGTTTATTCAGATCTGGATAAATACACCAGTAATGATAATATGTTGTGATGAAAGAATTATCAACAATCCTCTAAATAGTATATTAGGAGGAGCAAAATCAAATCTAGCCAATAGAATATTTGGTATAAATATACATCCAGATTTTTGTATCAGCTTAAATGACATCAATATAGAAAAGGCATGTACTCTATCTATAAATTTAAAAGGAATAAAAATGTTTCCTGGATCAAAAGTTTTGGGAATTCAATAGGAACATTGTCTAGCTTTAAATGAAACTTCTACATTTCGATCAGTTACACCTTCTCAGTTTATCAGACTACATGAAGTAGGGAATGGAAAAATTATCCACCCAAAATTAGTCAATATCAAACATCTAAAATATGACAATGAAATGCAAGTTGTTTTGAAAACATTAAAACAAAAACCCCAACTTCCCATAGAAACTTTAATTGCTTCAGCAAATACTATTTCTACAACATTTATACAGCCAACTATTCCAAGAAGTTTAAGTTCTACTAACTTCAGGAATACTACTCTACATTTAGAGCCTAGCAGACCAAGTACTTCTTCTATAATTGATAATCTAGAGCATACTCCTTTAGAAGGAAGAACTCAAAAAATTCTAGATCAACAAAAACAGGTTCCAGAGCAACATATTATACGATTACCAACTAGTTCCTTCGGACTTTCAAATGTTGGATCTTGAAACTAACGCTCAATTACACATTTATCTTCCTATGACTATAACACTTTCGGATGAACATCAAAAGTTTACTCTTCATACTCTTTTAGATTCAGGTGCAGAAACTAGCTTTATTCAAAAGGCATTCATCCCCCAACAATTTTGGATACCGTTAGCAAAACATGCTAAACTCCATGATTTCATGGGTCGACCTGTTTTAGTCACCCATAAAGCGAAACTATCAGTATTTTTTCCTGATATTCACAACCAATTTCATCAATACCATTTTGAATTCGCCCTATTACCTATTGATTTTAACATCGATTGCCTAGTGGGAATGAATAATCTTCGCAACTATGCTCCTTTTAATACAAATTACTTTACTTTTGACAATCATCCTATTCCTCGGATACACTTCCCTATACCTTTAGCCCACACAGCCCAGCGTGGTGAGGTAGCTCCAAATGCACCAAATGATACTTTTTTCACGTATCCCATTTCAACAATATCTAAAACCGAAACTATTCTACATAGTCTTTTAAAACCCTTATACTCTAATGATCCTTTGTTATACTTTGATAAAGCACCACGATATTGTACTCTAACTATCCTAGATCAATACAGAGATACTAAAATTAGAGTAAATAGTATAATGGTATCTCCTTTAGACAAAAAAGAATTCTCTGAACAAATTAAAGAATTATTAGACCTCAAACTAATACAACCAAACTCCAGCCCACATTCTTCTCCTACATTTATGGTAAGGAACCATGCAGAACAAAAAAGAGGAAAAGCAAGAATGGTCATAAACTATAGAAAATTAAATAGTTGTACAAAATTTGATGTTTATTATATACCTTCTGCAGAACAATTAATAAAACAAATACAAGGATCAAAATACTATAGTAAATTTGATGCTAAATCTGGTTTCTGGCAGATAAAACTAGCCAATACAGAATCCATAGAATTAACAGCATTCAGTTGCCCTCAAAGACATTACGAATGGCTAGTAATGCCTTTTGGTTTAAAAAATGCTCCACAAATATTTCAAAAATGGATGAATTCTATATTTGGACATCTACCCTTTGTAGTTGTATATGTAGATGATATATTAATCTTTTCGCTTACGTTAGAAGAGCATAAACAACATTTGTTACAAGTCTCAAAACTACTACTTGATAATGGAATCATTTTAAGTCCGAAAAAGATATCTCTATTTAAAACAGAAATAGAGTTTCTTGGAAAATATATAAAAGAAGGACAGATAGAACTACAACAGCATATATACTCAAAGATAAAAGAATTTCCGAAGACCTTTAAAACTCTAAAGCATCTACAGAGTTTTTTAGGATTACTAAATTACGGAAGAAAATTCATTCCTCACTTGTCCCAGCTAGTCCAAAACCAACAAGATAAACTAACAATGGAACAATCAAAGTATAAAATAGAAAATGGTGAACAACCTAGAAAATGGAATACAGACAAAATAAGTATTCAATTATCTCCTACCGAAGAAAAGGAAATTGAGCAAATTAAACAGCTAATCACAAATCAGCTTATTTTATATTTTCCAAAAGATGAAAAATTAGTAACTCTTCAAACGGATGCTTCTGAGCTATTTTGGGCAGGAGTATTAATAGCAAAACAAAAAGAAATAGTAGCTTATACTTCTGGCAAATTTACAAAACCACAACATAGCTATTCTGCTTATGATAAAGAATTATTAGCCATTAAATTAGCTATAAGAAGCTTGAAAATTTACTTATTAAATCGAAGCTTTATTATTGAAACAGATAACAAAGTTGTAGCACAATTTCTGAAAAAAAGAACTATAAACAATCCTGAAGAAAACATTAGAAGAATAAGAATTGCTTTATATTTTGAGATTTATCAATATGATGTTAAATATATTCCTGGTTATACTAATGTTCTTGCAGATTTATTAACTCGTCCTAACAATTGACGAAGAACGTCTGAAAAGGCTTAGGTCTATGGCTGAAGAAGCCAAATGGACCACCGTCAAGACCACCAACAAGACCCCGAAACAGGGAGGAGACACCCAACAAAAGGACAAGCAAAAGACCCCTGAAAGGGGGGGAAGTTCTACTACCCAGGAAACTGGAGGACACTTTGGAGGACACACCTCTACACCAACTACAACAGCTTCTACCGAAGCCAAACCATTTCCACCACCAGGCATGACTGTACTACCCGTCCAGTCACCTTCATACAGTAACATTGCAGCAGCCCAAAGAAGACTACCGCCTATCAAGCCAACAGCAGCAGCAGTAGTTCGAGATTGGTACAATTTTGAGCTCAAAACATCAAATCCATCTATATATGAGAAATTAAATGGATGCTACCGCGCAATCTAGTCAAATGATGTCTCTTCTTCAAAATATTGGCTATCCCAGATAGAACAAATGGTTCTATCAATGTACTCTCACTACACTCAGGAGAAGACTGAGAGACTAGCCATCATCAAAACCACCACAGACCTTTGCAACTACACTCTCTCTGCACAGAGTTCTGATCTTACGCAGAGAATGAGTGTCTGGTTTCAAGGCACCTCTCAGGACCAACTATATCTGAGAGAAACGGTTCAGGACCTGGAAATTGCTGACCAGGTATATCACCCTCTATCTGAATTTTACAAACTCCTTGAATTATGTAAAATTGAGACTGAAAGGGTAAGGCAGTTGGAAGCTGAACTCACTGTTCTCAAGATGATTGGCCTCAATCAACAAAATATGATCGGGGACTCTCAGCTCAGAGTTTTCTTCCAACAGCTAGAAGCAACTGACATAATAACAATACTATAACAGCACGAGCTGATCAGGAACAAAAATAATTCAGTCCGAATTATTACTGGTTTCCAGAATATTGCCGAATGCAGGAAGGCCTTACAACTAGGCCTTGTTCATGAAGTTTATGTTAATACTTCTCATCCTGAAGAATATCAGGATCTTCTCCCATCAATATGCATCAAAAGCATCAAGGCATATACTTCAAGATACCAGAATACTTTCTTTTTCCGTATCTGGAGTACTTGGGAAGAAAGGAAGTATTTAAAATTATATAGCTCAGTGCAGTTATGGGAGCTTCATAATCAAAGCCATGCTCCTTCTCTGGCCTGTGATAATATTCCTGTCCTTGACTTGGAAGTTGAAACAAAGAAAGCAACCAGAGAATTTTATGACGAAGCATACAACAAGGCAATATCAGGTGCCCATTCCATCAAGATAGAGAACAACATACTTCTCTAAGATTACATCAGTGCTTTCGAAAATTCGGAAGTTCGGATTCCAAAAGTCCTAGAATTCTTGTCATCCATAAACCTTGGAAAAATCAGTTCTAAGGCCAAAGAAGAATTCTATGCAAACTTGGAAGGAATGGAAGACGAAGATCTCGGAGGAGAAGATAACCATGAAGCCAACAATCTAGAGGAAGTATTTGATGAAGATGCTCTACACAACATCATGCAAGACTAAGCGTGGTGGGACCATTCTTATCTTCTGCCGACTCAGTGCTATCCAGCTCACTCCTCACCAAAGATGCTCTCTTATCCTCACAAAAGCAGCCTACCGACAGCATCTTTCAGAAAGCCTTGTTTTTTAGCAATCACTCCACCTTTTTCCTGTAGCACTTTTTCTGTTTTGTTTCTTTGCAATTATTCACCTTTTTCTGTAGCATTTTCTCTGTTTAAAAGATTCTATCTTATCAAATAGAATCTTACTGTACTTAAAGAGTTTGGTTATAAAATAGAGACTTCAGATGAAGGGAGGGGGCAGATAGCTTTCCCGAACTTCTTTTTTAAATCTTCTTATCTTTCTTTGTGAGACTTTCTTTGAGATTTTCTTTGTGAATAAATTGTGAATATTTTTGGAGCCTTGAGCTGAAGCAGATGCTCTCCTGCAATTGAATTGGTATCAGAGCCAGGTTCCAGCATTCTTTTTTTTTTTGTAAGTACTCTTCCCTTAGCCATGTCTGGCTAAACTAGTCAGACATGTTATTTTCTTAATTTCTTTAGTGAAACTAGATGTTAGTATCTTACGCCATGAGGTAGGAAATGAATCATGGCTGTGTTCTCCCTCTCTGAAGCTAAGTAATCGGCCCGTGGTGGACTATGTCTGCGGACAACTAAGTCGGCGCAGCCTAACTCTAAGATGAAAGCCACTCTTAGAGGTTACAAGGCTGGATAGAAGAGGATCAAAGCGATACTAATATCTAGCTAATCAAAGAAAGAAAGAAAATAACGTGTCTAATTTATAAAAACTTTAGAATGTCTAGATCTTTAGTTTTACCAGAAAGTTATGAATGTCCTTTTAATTTGAAGTCTCATGAGCATAGTATACATCTTCCTTGTAATGGTACTACTGAACAATAAAACAGTATGTTAAATTATTTAAGTGATCAATTATATCTTGTTTCTCAAAAACTTTCTACTTTGCAAACATTTTTAAGTTTTCCAACTTTTACTTCCAAAGAAAGATTTGGATCTGTTCGTATGATAAAAACTTCTTCAAAAACTTTGAAAAATATTGATCCGAAAGAAATTGATTATCAAAAATATTTGCAGTACAAGCTCTTGCAAACAGATGAATTAAATGGAAAAGTAGACTCTAAAGAACTTTTTCAATTTTATGAAAAATATTCGGATTCTATAAATTACTTTTCTAATGAAAAATCTTCTGAAAAATCAATTTCTGATGATAGCTTTGTTTCTGTTGAAAGTTCTTTTGATGATGCGTTGTCATATCCTCTAAAGAGGAAACATATACATATATATCCTCTAACGAGGAATCTGCACCATATATACCCTCTAACGAGAAGTCCTCTACATAGGAAAATTTATATGTTCATATGGAACAAGGAGAATCTTCTATAATACATCATTCTCGACATCCACAACCGCCTCCTCATCAACCGGAAGGTACTGATGATAATATATATCATAGAGATACTGGAGAAAATTATGTTGATTCTTATATATATAGACAAAGCAATAGACATCATAGAACAACAGAAAATTTAATATTTAACATAGATCATATACCAGCAAACGAACTAAGAGATTATATAGTAAATTGGGAACAATTAATGGTAGGAACAAATTCATTAATACCAGAGACAATACCACATAAAGATTTTGTACTACTTGCCTGTGGTTATTGGCAAGGAATAGCTCTTAGATGGTTAACACAATATGAAAAACTATGCCCTAATGAAATATTATCTCTAAACAATCATTTTCTTAGAAAAATGGCTTTACATAGTATTTGCAAATATTTATATGCAGACTTAACTGGAGATGACATATCAGCAGAAGGAATAGATGGAAATATTTTATTAAAAATGAAACTATGCAATATATGCTATCTTGAGGAATTTGCAAATCAATATATAAGCTACATATTCAAATTAAATTCTTTAGAAAAGAAATAATTCTGGATAACTGCTTTCTTTTCAAAACTACCACTACCTTGGGACTCTATGATTGAGAAAAAAATATAATAATCTTAGAGCAGGTGTATTCCACACAACACAGGTGCTTTAAAAAAGGCTTGTATGGAAACAGTAAAAAAGACTTGCCAGTTACAAAAGGCAAACAATCATTTAACGAAATACCTACATAAATTGGATATAACAACTTCATGTTGTCCAAAATATGACGCAGACATCAACCTCCAATTTGGATGTCCCCCAACTTATGGATACAATAAACCTTACTTTCCTTATAAGAAAAGGCATAAGAAATATTCTAAGAAACACAAGTATAAAAAAGATTATACAAATTATAAACCTAAATATAAAAGAAAAAGATATAAGGTTTCTAAGAAAAAATGGAAACCAGAATACAAAGAAAAATATAGAAAGTCTAAAAGATATAAAAAACGAAAGTTTATTAAAAACAACAAATACAATCCTAAAAAGAATTGTAAATGTTTTAAATGCGGAAAAGAAGGACATTATTCCTACGAATGTACGGTAAATATAAAGATAGTATGGCTACAAGATTTAGAATACATTTAGGAACAATTGAAGAAATACATAGTGAAACTTCTACTATATATCAAGTAGAGTCAGTATATGACGAAAACTCTCCCTCTTCTTCTGAAACAGAAGACTTAAACATAAATATGATGACAATAAATAAAACATATCATTCTGTACAAATTATACCGTTATCTAAAACAGTGATATTACCTAAAAGAGAAATTTTAAAATTTCCAGGTCATATACTTTATGCAAACAAAAATTATAGTCTACAGAGATATCAAACAACTGAAATCTACTTAGACTTAATCATAAGAATACCCTATGGATATTACGGGGAAATCCAAAATTTAAAATATCATACTATAAGAAATATCTTTATAACCTATGGATTAATAGAATCTATGACAGATCAGAATACTTGTATAACAATGAAAAGCACAAGTTTAGAAAATCATCCATATCTAATTCCGTTAGGAACTCCTATTGGAATTTTAATTATACATAGGTATGAAGATTTACCAATGGTTAAAGTTGAACAAGATCCTTTATTTTCAACTTCTCCTCCATTAAGCCCAGAAATATTTCCTGGACAAACTTCTAAAGAACTTATGCATGAATACAGAGTATACATGAATACACTATCAGAAATAGAACCTCTTGAAACCCATAATACAAGTATAGAAAATAGCCAAGGTGAGCAATATGAAATCACCGAAGAAGATATTGAAAGATTAAAACTTTCAATACCACAAGCAAAACCAAATGAAGTATATAATCCCCGAAACTTCAAATGCACTTCGCCTAGAGCTGGTGAAATCTCCCCAACCTAAAGGTTGATACCAATCCTTAAATGTAGAAACCGATGCTTCCATCTGATTGTAGTTTCCAATTATGGAGATAGCTCTACGGATTCCAGAGAAAAAAGAATATGAAGCGGAACTTTATTAAAATGAATATTCAGCTGAAGTGGAATGTGAGAGATTGGAGCAATGTAAATTCATATTTGATTACTTGTTTCTTAGTAGCTGGATCTCTTACCAACGCAGTTGGTGCGGCTATGCTACTAAAGTCCTTCACAAACCGCCGGTAATAACTAGCAAGTCCATGAAAACTATGAATATTGCTTACATTTGTGGGACTCGGCCACTCTCGGATTGCATGTACCTTCTCTTCATCAACCTGTATACCCTGTGCATTAACAACAAATCCCAGAAATACAAGCTTATCGATGCAAAAAGTAAACTTTTTCAATTTAGCAAATAACTTTTCTTTCCTAAGCATATCTAAAACTGATTTTAAATGCACGGTATGATCAGCCAAGTTTTTGCTATAAATGAGTATATCATCAAAATAGACAACAACAAACCTGCCTATAAATGCTCGCAAAACATGATTCATAAGTCTCATAAAAGTGCTTGGTGCATTAGTCAACCCAAAAAGCATAACTAACCATTCATACAAACCATATTTTGTTTTAAAGGCAGTTTTCCATTCATCTCCTTCTTTCATTCTAATATGATGATAACCACTCTTTAAATCAATCTTAGAGAACACACAAGAACCATGCAACTCATCTAACATGTCATCTAAGTGAGGAATAGGATGACGATACTTTACTGTTATGTTGTTGATGGCTCGACAATCAACGCACATTCTCCACGTCCTATCCTTCTTAGGTACAAGTAAAACCGGAACGGCGGACGGACTCATGCTCTCCCTCACGTACCCCTTCTCCAGCAACTCACTTACCTGCCGCTGAAGCTCTTTTGTCTCCTCGGGATTGCTCCTATAAGCTGGTCAGTTTGGAATTGTCGCACCGGGAATAAAAATCAATTTGATATTCAATCCCTCGAATTGGTGGTAATCCATGTGGTGTTTCCCTGGAAGTATAGGCAACTATTTCCTTTTGTTTTGCTATTAGGACTCCTGCCCAAAATTGGTCAGAAGCGTCTGTTTGAAGAGTTACTAATTCTTCATGTTTAGGAAAATATAATATAAGTTGATTTGTAATTAATTGTTTAATTTGCTCAATTTCCTTTTCTTCAGCTGAAGATAGCTGAATACTTATTTTGTTTGTATTCCATTTTCTTGGCTGTTCACCATGTTCTATTTTATACTTTGATTGCTCTATCGTTAGTTTGTCTTGTAGGTTTTGAACTAATTGGGATAAGTGTGAAATAAATTTTCTTCCATAATTTAGTAATCCTAAAAAACTCTGTAGTTGCTTTAGAGTTTTAAAGGTTTTAGGAAATTCTTTTATCTTTGAATATATGTGTTGTTGTAATTCTATCTGTCCTTATTTTATATATTTTCCAAGGAATTCAACTTCTGTTTTAAATAAACATATCTTTTTTGGACTTAGGATAATTCCATTATCAAGTAGTAATTTTGCGAATTGTAATAAATGTTGTTTATGCTTTTCTAAAGTGAGCGAAAATATTAGAATGTCATCTAAATAAACTACTACAAATAGTAGATGTCCAAATATAGAGTTCATCCATTTTTGAAATATTTGTGGTGTATTTTTTAATCCGAACTTTGACCGCCCGCACACCATGCCGTGCGGGGGCGGGTCCTGCCCGCAAACCATGCCGTACGGGGGCGGGCGGGCGGACGGACGGACGGACTTGGACGGACCGGGACGGACGTTCGGACGGACGGACGGACGTTCGGACGGACGGACCGGAACGGATGGACGGACGACCGCCCGCACGCCATGCCGTGCGAGGGCGGGCCCTGCCCGCACACCATGCCGTGCGGGGGCGGGCGGGCAGACGGACCAAGATATTGCAAGGAAATATTGAATTAGAGTAGGTTACCAAGATATTGCAAGGATGGTCTAACAAAAATACATATATATTTGAACGTATGCAAGGAAATATTGAATTAAAGGGAGATGAAGATTTTACTTCTATAAAAATATTAAATCTTGCGCAAATTGAGAAATTAAAACTCAAATATCCTCGAAAGAAATATTTACATATTGGATTAATACAAATAAAGATAACTGGTTTATTCAGATCTGGAATAGATACACCAGTAATGATAATTGTTGTGATGAAAGAATTATCAACAATCCTCTAAATAGTATATTAGGAGGAGCAAAATCAAATTTAGCCAATAGAATATTTAGTGTAAATATACATCCAGATTTTTGTTCAGCTTAAATGACATCAATATAGAAAAGGCATGTACTCTATCTATAAATTTAAAAGGAATAGAAATGTTTCCTGGATCAAAAGTTTTGGAAATTCAATGGGAACATTGTCTAGTTTTAAATGAAACTTCTACATTTCGATCAGTTACACCTTCTCAGTTCATCAGACTATATGAAGTAGGGAATGGAAAAATTATCCACCCAAAATTAGTCAATATAAAACATCTAAAATATGACAATGAAACGCAAGTTGTTTTGAAAACATTAAAACTAAAACCCCAACTTCCCATAGAAACCTTTATTGCTTCAGCAAATACTATTTCTACAACATTTATACAGCCAACTATTCCAAGAAGTTTAAGTTCTACTAACTTCAGGAATACTACTCTACATTTAGAGCCTAGCAGACCAAGTACTTCTTCTATAATTGATAATCTAGAGCATACTCCTTTAGAAGGAAGAACTCAAAAAATTCTAGATCAACAAAAACAGGTTCCAGAGCAACATATTATATGATTACCAACTAGTTCCTTCGGACTTTTAAATGTTGGACCTTGAAACTAACGCTCAATTACACATTTATCTTCCTATGACTATAACACTTTCGGATGAACATCAAAAGTTTACTCTTCATACTCTTTTAGATTCAGGTGTAGAAACTAGCCTTATTCAAAAGGCATTCATCCCCCAACAATTTTGGATACCGTTAGCAAAACATGCTAAACTCCATGATTTCATGGGTCGACCTGTTTTAGTCACCCATAAAGCGAAACTATCAGTATCTTTTCCTGATATTCACAACCAATTTCATCAATACCATTTTGAATTCGCCCTATTACCTATTGATTTTAACATCGATTGCCTAGTGGGAATGAATAATCTTCGCCACTATGCTCTTTTTAATACACATTATTTTACTTTTGACAATCATCCTATTCCTCGGATACACTTCCCTATACCTTTAGCCCACACAGCCCAGCGTGGTGAGGTAGCTCCAAATGCACCAAATGATACTTTTTTCACGTATCCCATTTCAACAATATCTGAAACCGAAACTATTCTACATAGTCTTTTAAAACCCTTATACTCTAATGATCCTTTGCTATACTTTGATAAAGCACCACGATATTGTACTCTAACTATCCTAGATCAATACAGAGATACTAAAATTAGAGTAAATAGTATAATAGTATCTCCTTTAGACAAAAAAGAATTCTCTGAACAAATCAAAGAATTATTAGACCTCAAACTAATACAACCAAGCTCCAGTCCACATTCTTCTCCTGCATTTATGGTAAGGAACTATGCAGAACAAAAAAGAGGAAAAGCAAGAATGGTCATAAACTATAGAAAATTAAATAGTTGTACAAAATTTGATGTTTATTATATACCTTCTGCAGAACAATTAATAAAACAAATACAAGGATCAAAATACTATAGTAAATTTGATGCTAAATCTGGTTTCTGGCAGATAAAACTAGCCAATACAGAATCCATAGAATTAACAGCATTCAGTTGCCCTCAAGGATATTACGAATGGTTAGTAATGCCTTTTAGTTTAAAAAATGCTCCACAAATATTTCCAAAATGGATGAATTCTATATTTGGACATCTACCCTTTGCAGTTGTATATGTAGATGATATATTAATCTTTTCGCTTACGTTAGAAGAGCATAAACAACATTTGTTATAAGTCTCAAAACTACTACTTGATAATGGAATCATTTTAAGTCCGAAAAATATATCTCTATTTAAAACAGAAATAGAGTTTCTTGGAAAATATATAAAAGAAGGACAGATAGAACTATAACAGCATATATACTCAAAGATAAAAGGATTTCCGAAGACCTTTAAACTCTAAAGCAACTACAGAGTTTTTTAGGATTACTAAATTACGGAAGAAAATTCATTCCTCACTTGTCCCAGCTAGTCCAAAACCTACAAGATAAACTAACAATGGAACAATTAAAGTATAAAATAGAAAATGGTGAACAACCTAGAAAATGGAATACAGACAAAATAAGTATTCAATTATCTCCCACCGAAGAAAAGGAAATTGAGCAAAATAAACAGCTAATCACAAATCAGCTTATTTTATATTTTTCAAAAGATGAAAAATTAGTAACTCTTCAAACGGATGCTTCTAAGCTATTTTGGGCAGGAGTATTAATAGCAAAACAAAAAGAAATAGTAGCTTATACTTCTAGCAAATTTACAAAACCACAACATAGCTATTCTGCTTATGACAAAGAATTATTAGCCATTAAATTAGCTATAAGAAGCTTGAAAATTTACTTATTAAATCGAAGCTTTATGATTGAAACAGATAACAAAGTTGTAGCACAATTTCTGAAAAAAAGAACTATAAACAATCCTGAAGAAAACATTAGAAGAAAACATTAGATGACTATGAATATTGCTTACATTTGTGGGACTCGGCCACTCTCGGATTGCATGTACCTTCTCTTCATCAACCTGTATACCCTGTGCACTAACAACAAATCCCAGAAATACAAGCTTATCGGTGCAAAAAGTACACTTTTTCAGGTTAGCAAATAACTTTTCTTTCCTAAGCACATCTAAAACTGATTTTAAATATACGGTATGATCAGCCACGTTTTTGCTATAAATGAGTATATCATCAAAATAGACAACAACAAACCTGCCTATAAATGCTCGCAAAACATGATTCATAAGTCTCATAAAAGTGCTTGGTGCATTAGTCAACCGAAAAGGCATAACTAACCATTCATATAAACCATATTTTGTTTTAAAGGAAGTTTTCCATTCATCTCCTTCTTTCATTCTAATCTGATGATAACCACTCTTTAAATCAATCTTAGAGAACACACAAGAACCATGCAACTCATCTAACATGTCATCTAAGTGAGGAATAGGATGACGATACTTTACTGTTATGTTGTTGATGGCTCGACAATCAACGCACATTCTCCACGTCCTATCCTTCTTAAGTACAAGTAAAACCGGAACGGCACACGGACTCATGCTCTCCCTCATGTACCCCTTCTCCAGCAACTCACTTACCTGCCGCTGAAGCTCTTTTGTCTCCTCGGGATTGCTCCTATAAGCTGGTCAGTTTGGAATTATCGCACCGAAAATAAAATCAATTTGATATTCAATCCCTTGAATTGGTGGTAATCCATGTGGTGTTTCCTCGGGAAAAACATCCTCAAATTCCTGCAAAAGAAAAACAACAGAACTGGGCAAAGCAGGGTCAAGTTCGTTATTGTTTAAAAATGCCTCTTTGTACAAATGTACAATCATTGGCAGATTTGAAAACATTGCTCGCTTAATGTCACTCACTTTTGCATAGAAATTCTTTTGTTTTCTCTCTGATTTCTCTCAATGGTTGAATTTTGATTTTCTTTTTCTCTCTCATTTTGCTCGGCCACTCTTCGATTTTCATTTTTTTTTTGCTCACTCTCTTTCTTTTGATCACTCTCTTTTTGCAACATCACTTGATCGTCATAAACCTGTTTCGGTGTCATCGGCACAAGAGTGATGGATTTTTGGTTAAGCACGAACGAGTATTTGTTGGTGAAGCCATCATGTTTAACTTTCCGATCAAATTGCCACGGTCGGCCTAATAGTAAATGTCTAGCTTGCATCGGAACTACATCACACAAAACTTCATCTTCATATTTTCCAATGCGGAATGAAACCAAAACCTGCTTATTCACCTTTACCTCGCCACTATCATTCAGCCATTGTAACTTGTACGACCTACAATGTTTCAGTATGGGCAGTCCTAATTTCTCCACCAAGGTTGTGCTTGCAACATTAGTACAACTTCCTCCATCAATAATCATACTACATACATTGTTATTGACATAGCACCTAGTATGAAAGATATTCTCTCGCTGTACTTCTTCAACTTCTTTTGCTTGCAAGCTTAGAAGTCTTCTTGACACCAATAATTTACCTTGGACCGCACATTTTTCATCATCCACGTCCTCTAATAGTGGCATAGAGTCGGTATCAGACTCGTCGTCGGTTTCAATCTCTCCATTATCCCTTATCACTATGACTCTTTTGTTCGGGCATTGACTTGCTATATGACCCCTGCCTTGACATTTAAAACAGTTAATGTCAAGATTTTGAGAAGTGGAAGGGTCAGATTTACCTTGAGTGCCATACTTGGTTGTCTCTTGCTTTGGCTCGAATTTAGGTTTTGCAGCTGATTTCACCTCTTTCTTCACATGATTCGGTTTCCATAGGAAAAAATTCTGAATTATGGGATGCACGTGTGCCACCTCTCCTCTTGAGTTGTTGCTCCACCTTGATGGCCATGTGCACCATATCTTCTATTTCCACATAATGCTGCATCTCCACCCTATCATGAATTTTTTGATTCAAGTCATTCAAGAACCTAGCCATAGTAGCCTCTCGGTCTTTTTCGATATTAGCCCGGATCATAGCAATCTCCATCTCTTGATGATAATCTTCCACACTCCGGTTACCTTGTCAGAGCGTTTGCAATTTATTGTACAACTCCCAGTGGTAATGGCTGGGCACAAACCGCTTCCTCATCACTATTTTCATCTCTTCCTACGTCTATATCGGTTGTTCCCTATTTCGCCGCCTGTTCAACACTAACTGATCCCACCACACAATAGCATAGTCAGAAAACTCAATGGCAGTAAGTTTTACCTTCTTCATCTCAGAGTAGTTGTGGCAATCGAACACTAACTCCACCTTTTTCTCCCACTCAAGATAAGCCTCGGAGTCGTTTTTTCCTTGAAATGCTGGAATCTTCATCTTAATACTACCCAAGTTGTTATCTTTCGATTCCTATCTTCTCTAAACCGCCCTCCATATCTCCTATTACCAACAACTGAACCCCGATCTTCTTCATAAAACCAATCCCCATAATACTCTCCATCTTCATCTCTCACTCCCCGATGTTAAACTTTTTCCCTCCTATGTACCTTATGAGTGTTTTGTGGCTGCTCCAAATGTGTATTCTCCATCCGATCAATTCGCTCATGTACTTGCTCCAATTCTAACCTCATCACACGCCTCATCTCACTCATCATGGCCTCCATGAGCAACTTTAGGACAGCCATCCCTGTAGCACCTTCGGCAATGCTCTTTTCATTGTTGTGAAACATGATTGCTGCAAATCAACGTTAGAAAAAAAAGGGAAAAAGACCTCACACACTCCTCACGTGTTTCACTCAAAGAATGATTCACTCTATTTCACTCGTGTTTTCACTCAATATAATCGGCTTTTACGCTCTAATATGCTCACCACTCATGTTTTTTTCCACTCGATAATTCTCTTTCAGTTCTTTTGAAACTATTCAAACAATATTCAAAATTCCAGTAACAATTCACCAAGAACTCACCAAGGGAATTCAAGTTCAAAAAGTAAGAAAACAAGGGATATGAGTGATTAGAATTTCAAAGCACAATTCAGCAAAATTTCCCCGAAAATTTTTGGTTTTTGGGTGAGGTGATTTTCGGGCTTATTGGAAACAAACGAAAATAGAATATTTTTACTCTTTTTTTTTCCGGACCCTTTTTTTTCGGACCCCTTTTTTTTCTTTTTTTTTCGGACCCTTTTTTTTATGATCAGATTCTTTCTTTCGTTAATAATAGAACAAGATTTCGAAACAGATTACGATCAGAATGAGAACCTAATGCTAGAACCAATTCGGCCACAACAAATTCGGCTAGATAAGAAAAAGGAAACTAAATTTAAATGGGATAGGAAAACCTGAGACGAGAAATCCTTGGCTCTGATACCAAATGATGCGAACCCCGTCAAGAATAACGAGACCCGTAGAAAAATCCAAGAATGTCCACGATCAGGTTTGGTTGTGTGTTCAAAAGGTAAGAAAACAAGGGATATGAGTGATTAGAATTTCAAAGCACAATTCAGCAAAATTTTCCCGAAATTTTTTGGTTTTTGGGGTGAGGTGATTTTCGGGCTTATTGGAAACAAACGAAAATAGAATCTTTTTACTCTTTTTTTTTTCCGGACCCTTTTTTTTCGTACCCCTTTTTTTTCTTTTTTTTTCGGACCCTTTTTTTTATGATCAGATTCTTTCTTTCGTTAATAATAGAACAAGATTTCGAAACAGATTACGATCAGAATGAGGACCTAATGCTAGAACCAATTCGGCCATAACAAATTCGGCTAGATAAGAAAAAGGAAACTAAATTTAAATGGGATAGGAAAACCTGAGACGAGAAATCCTTGGCTCTGATACCAAATAATGCGAACCCCGTCAAGAATAACGAGACCCGTAGAAAAATCCAAGAATGTCCACGATCAGGTTTGGTTGGGTGACCTCGACCTGTTGCTTCAACAAAAACAAGAATCTCGGTATAATTGACCTTAACTCGTTGTTTAATGCGAAGTAAGGACCTTGGTATAAAGAAGACGCCACAAATGGTAGTGGAAAGCTGTTTGATAAGTCGATGATGAATGCCACAGAAGAATTTTGATAAGTTCGAATAGTCCTTCAAAGAACCAAAGAGAATAAACTCACCAATTATCTGTAAATTTTATCTCCCTTCTATTCCATTAGATGCCAATTTATAGGCTAAAAAATACAAGGAAAGTTCCAGAAAAAAGAACAAAACAAAAGGAAATAATCAGCCTCTTAATTTGGCTGATCAATACAAAGAAAGTTCTAGAAATAAAACAAAAGGAAACAATCAGTTTTGACCAGATTCTTCTGGTAGTTGAACATGTTGATGCATCTTTGTTGAACACGTGAACCATCATCAATGGGCCTCCATGAACTTGCTTGAGCCCAAACCTCTTGAATCAGCCCATTAAGTGCATCTTTGAACTTCTTTTCTCGTGCTCTTGTAACCGACCCAGTTGGAATTTGAATTGACTCCTTTGTAGTCATGACATTATTTGTATCAGGTAGTTTGGTGTCTCCTTCTTCACTCCGGGGGCTTCCAATAGTCAACCGCCTCCTCGATGAAATGCCGGAGGCTCAAGACTCTGATCCCACCTAGAGAGAATCTTTGGATGATCATCACTACTTTGCTTCGAGATCAAAACGCAGGGACGCTATTCAGAAAACCAACGGAGTGCCTCATTTTGCTGCTTGCCTCAGAGTTGTATGGCCGAAGAGGTGGCACTTGGACGTGAAGCACTACGAGCCTGGATCGGCTCCCGGTTTATATCGCGAATTGTCAAAGAGAAGATACTGTAGCTGATTGTCTAACAAGAGAAAGCGATGTCAGGAACTGGAGCGAAAGAAGAAGGGCATCGCAGACGAGACAGTTCGAAGAGATGAGATGATTAAGTCTGCTTCACGCTTGGATACTCGCATCGACAAACATAGTGGAACAGAGGAAAGAACAGGAGCTATTCGTCGAGGATTGCTGAAAGCATGGCCAGCAGGCTTACTGAAGTCGTCAAATTCCTAAAACCTTTCTACCAACTTCGGAAATTCAAATTACCGTCGGTTGGATGACTGTACCTTTTAGGGCTTCACCCAATCTCTCTCCCTCTTTTGAGAAGTTATCTATGTTTTGAAGTCATCGAAGCATCGATCTGCCTGATCCATTTTCGACTATGAACCTGCCAAAGAAAGCTGGCCGACATATTGGAGGGACTCTCGAGTTATAGATGAAAGAGCTATCTAGTTCCATCTCTAGTAGCCAAAGCACTTACGATCTCTTTTTTCTATCTCGGCTTAAATTGTTGAACTTCTATTTCTATTTGGCCTCCCCAAAAATCAGTTTTGAGAACTCCCGAAATCTCCCATAATCTTTATTCCATAAGTTTAGTTCTTCCACCCAATACGTCATTCCGCTGACGAGGGATTCTATGACGACCGTCGTTGACATGTCAAAAGTGCAAATCGTGTCATTTTCTAGTGCGACGTGCCGGTTTAATGTTCTACAATGACGTCTCGACGTGCCTTCCTGTTCTAGTTCCTTCTTTACTTCACTGCTTCCCTCAGTAAGTTCCCCGACTTTGACTCGCCTTTCTTTATGATCTGTTTTCAACTCCGATAACAACCACTAATGGGACCTAAAAAAAGAATAGTTCCCTTACCGAGGCCCCTATTCCTTCCGGATACTCCTTACTCTTTGATTTTGGTTCCTTTCCCTCGCCCAAACCCCTCAACTACTCTTTCCTGCAAAATGATTCTCCCTTGCTGAATTTGAGGATTCCTCCCCTTTCTTTTCATCGAGACTTTTTTTGTGGGACCCGGGCCATCATTGTTTGAAAGTTATCTACTCCCTTCTCTAAAAGATCAACATAGCTAAATCATTCCACTGAGAGTGTCGAGGTAGTCTTCTAAAAGAAGATGAGGGTACCACTTTCGATTTCAAAAACATAATTTCTATGTGAATAGAGAATGAACCATGTTCGTCAGAAGATCAGACAGAGCGTCGAGCCTAACAATAAGCTTGACTTCAAACAACTGGAGATGAAATTTCTCTATGATATGCTTTCTAAGAACTAGAAGTCCTAGAATCATGTTTTTACCATGTCAGAAGAAAGACAAATCCTTGTACATTCTCTACATCAAACTCATCGTACTGACAAGTCCCAACCCCTCATATGAAGCATGTCCGTGTATAACCACCAGTTCGAGCAATATCATAATAAAAGGAACGTCGATATCACAGACGCGAGTCAACCTTCTTTTATTGCTTCCCCTTCTAGTAGCCACACGATGCAACTTGCCTGGAATGATATTCCATGAAGTAACGTATCATTTACAAGCAGCACATTCTACTAGATCATTCCCGATTATCCACGACAAGCACTGTCAGGCCAACCTTCGTCAGCTACCGTCAGCCTAATTCGTTTATCCTTACAGTGGAACCCAATAAAGTTGATCCGACAATGGAATCAGTAGCTACCGATGAGCTGTTCTTTCTCCCTCCTACTACCAGAAAGTGCTTTGACGACCTTCATAACTTCTCTTTTAAGAGAAGTCTTTGCCGTCAAAGTTTCGATATGAGAAAGGAGAAGAAGAATCGACAAAAGGGGGATGATCCCCTCCGGCCTGCCCTGCGCGGTTGATTCAATTGAAAAAACCTTTCATTTGCAAGATGAAGCACCAGACCTATATATAACTACTTTTAGGCCCCACATAAAGTCATTAATCTCCTGAGACAAAGGAAGAAACCCACGGAAGAATAAGAAGAATCTCTTGCATTGGACGAAGTGGATACAGATGGGTGCACTAACATGGGAAAAGATCTGTCAGCCATTTGGACGTCGATGAAAGCTTTGTTCCTCCTCTTTACTTCCTTCCCTTTAAAAGGAAGACGAGTAGGGGAATTTGAATGATTTCGAGTGACAATTATATTTGATAGTTTAGAGAAGAGGATCTCCGCCACCTTTGAAAGACAAAAAACTGAACCAATCTCGTGAACTACAGAGCAAGAAAAGAGGATTGCTTCAGTATAATGAGGAAAGCTACGGAAACTAAATCCTGATTGACTCAATCAACAAGCAGTTGTCGAATTTTTGAGTGGTAGAAGAAATCGAAAAAGACAGAGTTGATGAACCGGGAAGGGGATTAACTTCAAAATGATATGATTTATGGATTTTGCTCATGCTATCAGTCATCGGTAAAACCTAAACATTTTTTCTCGCACTGAAGGAGGGAGGAATTCTGCCAACTAGCTTTCACCAGTTTGTTATGAGAGTTCGAACATATGCCTGCTATGACGAGAGTAAGTAAATAAACAAATATGGGTCTAGAAGTCGAAGCAAAGTCCTGTCCTATTAGAAAACACACTACTACAACATTTGTCTAAAGAATCTCCTCTACCTTCTGTCTGGAATGATTAAAGAACTGCATCTCTTTCGCCCGCGCGCGATATCTTGATTTTTTTTTAGCAGAGAACGTTTGGCGGATTCAGAGTGCTATCGAACCCGGGAGGCCCGTCAACACCCCACCACCCACCAGCTTCGGCTGAAAGGAGTGCAAAGCATTCGTCGACGACCAAAGAGTCGGGCGCAAAAAGGGAGAGAGCTCTCTGTTTCTGGTTCTCTTATAACTGGATTCTCAAGAACCACAAGACAACAAGTCCGTTAGAATGAATGAATGGAATTCCAACTCAGCACATTTTGAGATTTTGAGAAGAGTTGCTTTTTGGAGAGTGCAGTACGATGAAAGTTGTAAGGGTGTTCGGGGTAGAGTTATTGTCTATCGTCAACCTCTATGATAGAACCAGCCTAGGAGGCCTAGAGGCACTGGTTTACCCTGCGGCAGATATCAATGGTTCTAGTCCACTTATCTCCAGCCTATGAATGTCAGCTGATACTATGATAACACCCAATTTTTCCAATTCGGCAGTTCGATCTATGATTTATCATTCATGGAAGTTAAGGAGCATCCTTCCATTTAGCAGCACTGTCAGGATGGCATAGCCTGAAAATGAAGGGCGAGGTTCAAACGAGGAAAGGCATTATAGTGGATACCTAGGCACCTAGAAACGAAGAAGGGCGTAGCATACGACAAAATACTTCGGGGTGTTGAAAATAAGCATAGATCCGGAAATTCCCAAATAGGTCAACCTTTTGAACTACTGCTGAATCCATGGGCAGGCAAGAGACAACCTGGCGAACTGGAACATCTGAGTAGCCAGAGGAAAAGAAAGCAAAATTGATTTCCATGAGCTCCCGACGCAGTGGCAAACATGAAACTGTGAGCTCTCAACGCAGTGGGAGGAGAATGTGATCTTTGACCACGTTCATGTTGAAGAATGAGCCAGCGACTTATAGGCAATGGCGTCAGTTAAGGGAACCCACCAGAGCCGTAGCAAAAGTGAGTTTTCATAGGGCGATTGTCACTGCTTATAGACCCGAACCGGGTGATCTATCCATGACCAAGATGAAGCGTCGGGTGAAACTGACATGGAGGTCCGAACCGACTGATGTTGAAGAATCAGCGAATGAGTTGGTGGTTAGGGGTGAAATGCCACTCAAACACAGATCCTGATGTTCTCCCCGAAATGCATTGAGGTGCAACAGTTGACTGGACATCTAGGGGTAAAGCACTGTTTCGGTGCGGGCAGCGAGAGCGGTACTAAATCGAGGCAAACTCTAAATCCCCGATATGACCCCAAAATTACAAGGGCTGACGGTCGGCCAGTGAGACGATGGGGAATAAGCTTCATCGTCGAGAGAAAAACAGCCTGGATCACTAGCTGATGGCCCCTAAATGACTGCTCAGTGATAGACGGAGGTAGGGGTGCAGAGACAACAAGGAGGTTTGCCTTGAAGCAGCCACCCGTCAAAAGAGTGTGTAATAGCTCACTGATCGAGCGCTCTTGTGCAGAAGATGAACGAGGCTAAGCGATCTACCGAAGCTGTGGGATGTCAAAAATGCATCGGTAGGGGAGCACCCATGCAAGTAGGTGTGGACGAAGCAGAAGCGAGAATGTCGGCTTGAGTAACGCAAATATTTGTGAGAATCCAATGCCCCAAAAACCTGACGGGTTCCTCGGCGACGGTTTGTCCACGGAGGGTGAGTCAGGGCCTGACGAGTAGGCCGAAAGGTGTAGTCGATGGACAACAAGTGAATATTCCTGTACTACCCCTTGTTGATCCCGAGGGACGGAGGAGGCTAGGTTAGCCGAAAGATAGTTATCGGTTCAAAGATGGAAGGTGACCTTATTTTTTCAGAGTAAGAAGGGGTAGAGGAAATGCCTCGAGCTAATGTTCGAGTACGAGGTGCTACGATGCTGAAGTAATCCATGCCATACTCCAAGGAAAAGCTCGAACGACCCTCAACAAAAGGGTACCTGTACCCGAAACTGACACAGGTGGGTAGGTAGAGAATACCAAGGGGCACAAGACAACTCTCTCTGACAGAACTCTGTAAAATAGCCCCGTAACTTCGGGAGAAGGGGTGCCTCCTCACAGACGGGGGTCACAATTGTTTGCTCAAAAATTGGATTTCTCCTTCCATCGTAAAATTACTTTATTACAACGAAAATTGAGATTTACAAATAATCTGAGGATTACAAGAGCGGGAATATTGATGAATTCCCTTTTTTATGTGTGGGTTCGGGTGGCGATGGAGTCTCGCTAGTGCCTCCGTTGACTGTCCGACTGGAAGAGATGGCTCTGCTCCGCTTCTCAATTTCTTGAGCTCGCCCGAAATCTTTCCAAAGTCCAAGAATCTAAAAGTCCTTTCTCTGGATTCAATCCCTGTCTTTTATAGATCGAATCCGCTCCAAATCCGGCTCCAATCCTTCCTGAAAAATCAGATCACGGAATATCAGCGAAACAAAATAGGAAATAAATAATCGGAAAATAACGGAAACAAACCCACGGGTTGGCACTATAGCAGAACTTTGATCTGCATTTATTTTTCCCTGGTATCAGAGCCTAAGGGGAGACGTTCCTTTTTGGGCGGTAGGGGTCTGCAGTCTGTACACAGAGTCTCCGGTGTGATGGCTACTGTTCCTGTGGCTACTGTTTCGGTATGTACTGTTTGTTTCTGAAGTTTTAAAGTTATCTGTATTTGTTAACTATCTGCAGTCTGTACAATAAGTCTCTATGTTCTGGTATGTACTGTTAGTTTCTTACTATCCCGGTATGTACTGTATGTTTCTGAATTTTTTAAACTATCCGTATTTGTTTCGGTGTGTTAGATAAGTATCTATGTTTGTAGAGAATTCGTAGAAAAAATAATAAAAAATTCCGAAAAAATCAAAAAAAGGTACTGTAGCTAAATTACTGTAGCAAAAATCGAAAATTAGAAAATGTCACTGTAGCAAAATCCGAAAAAATCATAAAAATCAGAAAAATTAGGAAAAATTTGGGGAAGGATTTATAGCATCTATAGCACTTACATGGTATCGAATTGACTATAACTCAGACCTATATTTTCTCACAACCTGTATTAATACTGTCTTAGTTACACTCTAAGTGTCCCTTACTAGAATTGAGTATTCTAAAAGTCCAGATTTCTAAATTAATCCCTTTGTTGCCGCGGTTAGGCGTTTGTAGGGTGAACGATAGGAAACGGTTTTAGGCACCATAGGCTACTCAGGGCTAGTTATTCACTGACATCTTAGATGGCTACCGATATGTTGTGCAATTGCTAGATATGTAGAGCAAAGTGTAGTAAATACGACACCATATATAATGATATATATGATATGATGAACACCCCAAAATATTCCAAAAAAAAATTTTGATGAAGTAGTTCTCCAGAACAAGATAAAAATCCCAACTTAACTCCAGAAGACAAAGAAGACCTAACCCAACAACTCAAGGAAATCCATAAAAAATTCAAGGGACTACTGGTTCATTTTGGATATAAATCAAATCAGGAAGAAATCAAACCTAATAATAAAATAACTAAAGAAGACGAAAAAGTAATAGTAATCTTCCCGTAAAAGAGAAAAATGAATGTAATAATCTATCACAAGTCAGTAACTAAAAAGATAATAATAATCAAAGTAGTCTCTCACAAAGTCCAATAGAAAATAAATATAAAGTAGAGGAAACGGTAGGAAAGTTAGATCAAATCGACAGATTAGGAACTAATTCGAAACAAGATAAACCAAGTCAACCAATAAATATGATGCAAGCTGAGAAAACATACTCCAGAGAAGAATACAACTCAATACTTGAGATAGTTAATTGCTGGAAAGAGTTGTATAGGGATCAAAATAGCATCACTCAAGAGAAAAACTATCTGGCGAATAGGATACAAGAGACATACCTCCAACATAAAAGCTTGTTACGCTATTTTAAGTTTGACCCTGGGATATACAACTTAAATGAAGACCTAAAAAATGAGAGCATCACTAATCCAGAAAATGAAGACTGTGGAATGATTACAAATGATGAGTACAGGACAAAATCTAAAAAAAATATCGAATCTGACAATAAGCTGATGGAAAGTGACCAAAGGATTAGTGATCTAGATCTGCCCAAAGTACATTTCAAGGATATAAACGACTTGGCATAATCCCTAACCATCATAATCACAAAATATAAAGAATCATGGGACATTACGAGAATATTACAAGGAGATGTTTTGCTAAGAATGAAACAATGGATAAATTCGCAGAAGGAGTGGGATGAAAATAATAAACCAATTGTATCTAAGGATATCCCCATTGACCTTATAAAAGAAAATTCATATAGATTAATAGATGACAAGGCTTATGCAATATCTAAAATTGAACTATGTGATACATGCGAATTCAAAGAATACTGCGAAACGTTCTCAAAATACTTAGAGTACAATAGGACACAAAACTGGATTGATCCGTTCCTTCACACAGTTCCAAGTCTACGGGATACAAAAAAACAAAACAGATATCTAGAATACCAAAAACAAATAGAGAAAGAGAACAAACTAAGATACTTTATTCAAAATACAGATTCTTATAAGGAAGTAAAAAATGTAATAAGTAATTCTCCTAAAAAGAGGAAATACTGTAATAACGAGAAATGGAAAAAAAGAAGAAAGAAAAGACCAAAAAAGGAAAAGGATAAAGGGCAACAACAGAGCCGATTAGAACTACTGAATTGTGGAAAAAAAATTTCAAAAGAAACTGTCACTATTAAAAAAGATAAATAAAATTCGAGGTTCTATCTAGACGGATGAAGATAAAAGAATTTTAAAACAGTAAGCTGAAAATACCCAAAAGGTTTACCCACCTAGACTAGTATCTAGAAAACCACGGAGAGGCAAAAGAGGATTTATCAAGAGTAACAAGTATATCCATAAGTGTGATGAATTCTCTACACAAATGGGAAAGAAAGAATACAAGTATTTTAAATATAATGAAAAGGGACACTGTCCTAAAAAAGGAGAAGATGCTCAAAAGATGATAAAGGATAATTTAGAAGTCTACATTGGAAAAGAAATCATCCTTTCTAATATAGTGCTCTGCAGACATAAGAATAATTCATAGTTTGAGATAATCACTATAATAAAAAACGAGTCAGATATAATCACACTCCTAACGTCAAGATTAAGTAACTTAACATTAAGAGATGCAGACAGAAGAAAAACGGCCTCTAGTCCAGGATACATCATAAAACAAGTAATAAATAATAATAAATTCTTAATAACATAAAACAATAATGATATATCAATCAAGATTTTGAAGAAGAGAAACATGGTGAGAGCTATAACAAATAGTATTTCAGCAGCATTTATTGTATACATAGAATACCGACCAGATATATACACAATACGGGATAAATGTTATAAACAGGTATTCAACTGATATATTACCCCTGTAAGAATATATCACTTCAGACAGAAAAAACAAAAGTGTTAAGATAAAGATTCCCAGAGCTAAAAGAAGCCTGAAAATTACACCAAAGAATAAATCAAGCTGCTAAAAATCATCAAGCAGTATATAAGGCAAAGATCACAAAGAAGCTACTCATCCTCACTAAATCAAGATTGCAGTTTAGGATCTTGGCAAAAGAAGATCTGCAGGTGCGCAACACTTCCAAAGATAGGATGGTCAAAGAGTAGATGTCGACAGAAGTATCGATCTCCGTAATGGTAAGAACACTATCCAACAACAATATAAACGAGTATTCAAATGTAAAACATGCAGCAAACAGTTCACTTCATTCCAAGCACTTGGAGACCATCGGGCAAGTCACAGGAGGTCAAGGTCAAAAAAGCTACATGAAAAAGAAAGGAAACCTAAAATGCACAAGCGTTCCATCTGTGGAATCGAGTTTATGAACGGGAATGCACTTGGAGGGCACATGAGGACACATAGAACTAAAGGTCTACCCACCTAGACTAGTATCTAGAAAACCACGGAGAGTCAAAAAAAGATTTATCAAGAGTAACAAGTATATCCATGAGTGTGATGAATTCTCTACACAAATGGAAAAGAAAGAATACAAGTATTTTAAATATAACGAAAAGGGACACTGTCCTAAAAAGGAGAAGATGCTCAAAAGATGATAAATGATAATTTAGAAGTCTACATTGGAAAAGAAATCATCCTTTCTGATATAGTGCTCTGCAGACATAAGAATAATTCAGAGTTTGAGTAATCACTATAATAAAAAACGAGTCAGATATAATCACACTCCTAATGTCAAGATTAAGTAACTTAACGTTAAGAGATGCAGACAGAAGAAAAACGAC
Organism: Dracaena cambodiana; assembly: GCA_036321105.1. NCBI lineage: Eukaryota > Viridiplantae > Streptophyta > Magnoliopsida > Asparagales > Asparagaceae > Dracaena > Dracaena cambodiana. The sequence continues at coordinate 15,878,891 of JAYEPQ010000005.1, read as the reverse complement.
CTCTAGTTCAGGATACATCATAAAACAAGTAATAAATAATAATAAATTCTTAATAACAGAAAACAATAATGATATATCAATCAAGATTTTGAAGAAGAGAAACATGGTGAGAGCTATAACAAATAGTATTTCAGCAGCATTTATTGTATACGTAGAATACCGACCAGATATATACACAATACGGGATAAATGTTATAAATAGGTATTCAACTGATATATTACCCTTGTAAGAATATATCACTTCAGACAGAAAAAACAAAGTAATAAGACAAAGATTCCCAGAGCTAAAAGAAGCCTGGAAATTACACCAAAGAATAAATCAAGCTGCTAAAAATCATCAAGCAGTATATAAGGCAAAGATTACAAAGAAGCTACTCATCCTCACTAAATCAAGATTGCAGTTTAGGATCTTGGCAAAAGAAGATCTGCAGGTGCGCAACACTTCCAAAGATAGGATGGTCAAAGAGTAGATGTCGACAGAAGTATCGATCTCCGTAATGGTAAGAACACTATCCAACAACAATATAAACGAGTATTCAAATTTAAAACATGCAGCAAACAGTTCATTTCATTCCAAGCACTTGGAGACCATCGGGCAAGTCACAGGAGGTCAAGGTCAAAAAAGCTACATGAAAAAGAAAGGAAACCTAAAATGCACAAGCGTTCCATCTGTGGAATCGAGTTTATGAACGGGAATGCACTTGGAGGGCACATGAGGACACATAAAACTAGAGAAAATCAAGAAGATTCTAGCGCCAAGAATGGTCTGTGTTTAGATCTAAGCTTGGGATCTTCCAGCCATGTCAACAAAGTAAAACGACCTTGCATTTCCAGGTATGGCAAAAAACTCAACCTCTGGTAATTTATATAATTATCTATGTGTATACTCGTATAAAAATATTATATAAATATAGCCTATTCAAAAAAGAAAAAAAAAGAAAAAAAAGATAAAAGGAATTCTGTAAAAACCAAAAGACTACTGAAAGGATTAGTTTAGCATATAAGTCCAAATGAAGTCCTTAACAACTCATCATGCTGAGGGGAATAGCATGGCTAGCCCAACTCAAACGGTAGTTGGTAAAGGCAAATCAAATCCGTTGACAGCTGGGGGTTTGCTAAAAATTCCATATGAGTCCAAATGAAGAGCTTAACAACTCATCATGCTGAGGGGAATAGTATGGCTAGCCCAACTCAAACGGTAGTTGGTAAAGGCAAATCAAATCCATTGATAGCTAGGGGTTTGCTAAAAATTCCATATCATTTGACAATTCCTGATAAAGTCTCTGGCGATAAAATTATCTACAAAAATAAATAGAAAAAACAAAGCCTGATATGACAAAGATAGCCTAACATGACAAAAGAAGTCTAAACATGGCCATTTCATCGTGGAATCTCTACAACGGAAGCCCGAAAGAGACAGAAGGATGCCTGATACAGACGAAATCCAAAAAAAAAAAAAAAAGAGGCATACTTGATCAAGAAGAAACCATTACAAGTCATCTGATGAGATATCCACAGAGAAGATTCCTGACTCTCATCGGATCCTAAGCTTCACGTGAAATAGATAAAAAGACAAGGGGAGTCTAAAATATCCAAAAGAAAAAACAAATATTAGATGTACGGGCCCCATCAAAAAGCTGCATCAAAGAAAAAGCCCTTGCATCAGCCTCCAAGTCTACAATAAAGATTCCTGGTATCAACAGTACGGTCCCTGACAGCAACAGTATAGATTCATGACAAAGACTTCTACAGTAAAAAATTCCTGACATCAACAGTACAGACAAGACATCAACAGTGAAGATGCCTGACAGAGACAAGACGTCAACAGTAAAGATTCCTGACAGAGACAAGACGTCAACAATGAAGGCTCATGATGAGGCTTCTACAGCAAGATTCTCAAGAGGCTTCTCGTGCAAGGAAGGTCGTCTATAAAAGGAGGCTTCCGAAGGATGAGAAGGATATCGGCTTCATCCTTTCTTCATCACCATCCTCTCTCACCCTCTCATCCTCTTCCACCCGTCTTGCCTGCTTTATGCCTGCCGATCAACCCACCATCCAGTTATAGTTATCCACCACCTATATGTATAATTAAGTGTGCCTGAGTGTATTTTCCTTTGTATTTTCTTCTTCTTCTGCTTCAGCTGTGTGACAGTAGTAGTAGTAGTGTAGTGTTTTTCCCTGCTTCAGCTGTGTGTTGTAGTATTTTTCCCTGGTATCAGAGCCTAAGGGGAGACGTTCCTTTTTGGATACAACTTAATTAGAAATCATCATCCTCAATTTACCAACTACCGGTGTGATGGCTCTGATACCAGGGAAAAAACAACACACTACTACTACTGTCACACAGTTGAAGCAGAAGAAGAAGAAAATACAAAGGGAAATACACTCAGGCACACTTAACTATACATATAGGTGGTGGATAACTATAAGTGGATGGTGGGTTGATCGGCAGGTATAAAGCAGGCAAGACGGGTGAAAGAGGATGAGAGGGTGAGAGAGGATGGTGATGAGGAGAGGGATCTGTTGAGGAGCTTCTGATGTTTTTGTTGGATTGCTCTTCTATTCCTTAATTTCTCCTTCTTTTGCTTATTTGCTCCCTCTTTCACTTCCCTCGGAGACCCCTTTTATAGATGTTTTCCTTGCACGAGAAGCCATTTGATGAATCTTTCTGTGGAAGCCTCGTCACGAGCCTTCACTATTGACATCTTGTCTCTGTCAGGAATCTTTACTGTTGACGTCTTATCTCTGTCAAGAATCCTCACTTTGAGCCGGGTCTTTATCTTGATGAAAAATTGATGTAGCCTGTACCTTTTATGGATATATCAGGCTCTCATTGTCTTTCGTGTGAAGCTTTTGATGAAAAATGGGAGCCCACATATTTGATTGTATTAGGCTACTCCTGTCTTTATCAGGCATTCACTTGGTTTTTCTTGGAAGGAATCTTTGTGAAACTGATGCTTAGAGAGAATTTCTGTTTTGTCAGACTTTTTTTGTCAATGTTGTTGCAGAGATTATGATATGAGATTTTTAGCAAATCTCTAGCTGTCAACGGATTTGACTTGCCTTTACCAACTACCGTTTGAGTTGGGCTAGCCATGCCATTCCCCTCGGCATGATGAGTTTGTCAAATGATATGGAATTTTTAGCAAACTCCCAGGTATCAACGAATTTGATTTGTTTTTACCAACTACCGTTTGAGTTGGGCTAGCCTTGCTATTCTCCTCAGCATGATGAATTGTTAAGGACTTCATTTGGACTTATGTGCCAAACTAATCCTTTCAGCAGTCTTTTGGTTTTTACAGATGGAGCAAGCTTTTTTTTTTTTTTTTTTTTGAATAGGCTATATCTATATAATAATTTTATACGAGTATACTTACAGATATTTATATAAATTACCAGAGGCTGAGATTTTTGCCATACTTGGAAATGCAAGGTCGTCTTACCTTGTTGACATAGCTGGTGGATCCCAAGCTCAGATCTAGACACAGACCATTCTTGGCACTAGAATCTTCTTGATTTTCTCTAGCTCTATGTGTCCTCATGTGCCCTCCAAGTACATTCCCGTTCATAAACTCGATTCCACAAATGGAACACTTGTGCATTTTAGGTTTCCTTTCTTTTTCATGTAGCTTTTTTGGCCTCGACCTTCTGTGGCTTGCCCGGTAGCCTCCAAGTGCTTGGAACGAAGTAAACTGTTTGCTGCATGTTTTACATTTGAATACTCGTTTATATTGTTGTTGGATAGTGTTCTTACCATTACGGAGATCGATACTTCTGTCGACATCTACTTCTTTGACCATCCTATCTTTGGAAGTGTTGCGCACCTGTAGATCTTCTTTTGCCAAGATCCTAAACTGCAATCTTGATTTAATGAGGATGAGTAGCTTCTTTGTGATCTTTGCCTTATATACTGCTTGATGATTTTTAGCAGTATGATTTATTCTTTGGTATAATTTCCAGGCTTCTTTTAGCTCTGGGAATCTTTGTCTTATCACTTTTGTTTCTTCTGTCTGATGTGATATATTCTTACAGGAGTAATGATGTCTGCTGAATACCTTTTTATAACTTTTATCCCGTATTGTGTATATACCTGGTTGGTATTCCATGTATACAATAAATGCTGCTGAAATACTATTTGTCATAGTTCTCACCATGTTTCTCTTCTTCAAAATTTTGGTTGATATATCGTTATTGTTTTTTGTTATTAAGAATTTATTATTATTTATTACTTGTTTTTTGATGTATCCTGGACTAGAGGCCGTTTTTCTTCTGTCTGCATCTCTTAACGTTAAGTTACTTAATAAATAACGAGTCAGATATAATCACACTCCTAACGTCAAGATTAAGTAACTTAACATTAAGAGATGCAGAAAGAAGAAAAATGGCCTCTAGTCCAGGATACATCAAAAAACAAGTAATAAATAATAATAAATTCTTAATAACAGAAAACAATAACGATATATCAATCAAGATTTTGAAGAAGAGAAACATGGTGAGAACTATGACAAATAGTATTTCAGCAGCATTTATTGGAATACCAACCAGGTATATACACAATACGGGATAAAAGTTATAAAAAGGTATTCAACAGACATCATTACCCCTGTAAGAATATATCACATCAGACAGAACAAACAAAAGCGATAAGACAAAGATTCCCAGAGCTAAAAGAAGTCTGGAAATTACACCAAAGAATAAATCATACTGCCAAAAATCATCAAGCAGTATATAAGGCAAAGATCACAAAGAAGTTACCCATCCTCACTAAATCAAGATTGCAGTTTAGGATCTTGGCAAAAGAAGATCTGCAGGTGCGCAACACTTCCAAAGATAGGATGGTCAAAGAAGTAGATGTCGACAGAAGTATCGATCTCCGTAATGGTAAGAACACTATCCAACAACAATATAAACGAGTATTCAAATGTAAAATATGCAGCAAACAGTTCACTTCGTTCCAAGTACTTAGAGGCCACCGGGCAAGCCACAGAAGGTCGAGGCCAACAAAGCTACATGAAAAAGAAAGGAAACCTAAAATGCACAAGTGTTCCACTTGTGGAATCGAGTTTATGAACGGGAATGCACTTGGAGGGCACTTGAGGACACATAGAGCTAGAGAAAATTAAGAAGATTCTAGTGCCAAGAATGGTCTGTGTCTAGATCTGAGTTTGGGATCCACCGGCTATGTCAACAAGGTAAGACGACCTTGCATTTCCAAGTATGGCAAAAATCTCAGTCTCTAGTAATTTATATAAATATCTGTAAGTATACTCGTATAAAAATATTATATAGATATAGCCTATTCAAAAAAAAAAAAGCTTACTCCATCTGTAAAAACCAAAAGACTGCTGAAAGGATTAGTTTGGCACATAAGTCCAAATGAAGTCCTTAACAACTCATCATGCTGAGGAGAATAGCATGGCTAGCCCAACTCAAACGGTAGTTGGTAAAGGCAAATCAAATCCGTTGATAGCTGGGGGTTTGCTAAAAATTCCATATCATTTGACAAACTCATCATGCCGAGGGGAATGGCATGGCTAGCCCAACCCAAACGGTAGTTGGTAACGGCAAGTCAAATCCGTTGATAGCTGGAGGTTTGTTAAAAATCTTATATCATAATCTCTGCAACAACATTGACAAAAAAAACCTGACAAAACAGAAATTCTCTCTAAGCATCAGTTTCACAAAGATTCCTTCCAAGAAAAACCAAGTGAATGCCTGATAAAGACAGGAGTAGCCTAATACAGTCAAATATGTGGGCTCCCATTTTTCATCAAAAGCTTCACACGAAAGACAATGAGAGCCTGATATATCCAAAAAAGGTACAGGCTACATCAATTTTTCATCAAGATAAAGACCCGGCTCAAAGTGAAGATTCGTGACAGAGACAAGACGTCAACAGTAAAGATTCCTGACAGAGACAAGACGTCAACAGTGAAGGCTCGTGACGAGCCTTCCACAGAAAGATTCTTCAAATGGCTTCTCATGCAAGGAAAACATCTATAAAAGGAGTCTCTGAGGGAAGTGAAAGAGAGTGCAAATAAGCAAAAGAAGGAGAAATTAAGGAATAGAAGAGCAATCCAACAAAAACATTAGAAGCTACTCAACAGATCCCTCTCCTCATCACCATCCTCTCTCACCCTCTCATCCTCTTCCACCCGTCTTGCCTGCTTTATGCCTGCCGATCAACCCACCATCCACTAATAGTTATCCACTACCTATATGTATAATTAAGTGTGCCTGAATGTATTTCCCTTTGTATTTTCACCTGTGTGAAATTAGTAGTGTGTTGTTTTTCCCTGGTATCAGAGCCCGGGGGGACGTTCCTTTTTTGGGCGGTAGGGGTCTGCAGTCTGTACACAGAGTCTCCGGTGTGATGGCTACTGTTCCGGTATGTTCTGTATGTTTCTGAATTATGTATGTTTAGATAAGACTCTATATTTGTTTTATATTGTAGAAAATTCGTAAAAAAAATCAAAAAAGTTACTGTAGCAAAATTACTGTAGCAAAAAAATCAGAAAAATTAGGAAAAATTTGGGGAAGGATTTGTAGCATCTATAGCACTTACATGGTATCAAATTGACTATAACTCTGACCTATATTTTCTCACAACCTATATCAATACTGTCCTAATTACACTCTAAGTGTCACTTATTAGAATTGAGTATCCTAAAAGCCCAGATTCCTGAAGTAATCCCTTTGTTGCCGCGGGTAGGCGTTTGTAGGGTGATCCTTAGGAGACGGTTTTAGGCACCATAGGCTATTCAGAGCTAGTTATCCACTGACATCTTAGATGGCTACTGACATGTTGTGCAATTGCGAGATATGTAGAGCAAAGTGTAGTAAATATGATGCCATGTATAATGATATATATGATATGATGAACACCCCGAGATATTCCAAAAAGAAATTTGATGATGTAGTTCTCCGAATAGAAAGATTAAAAGAACAGGATAAAAGTCCCGACCTAACTCTAGAAGTCAAAGAAGATCTGACCCAACAACTCAAAGAAATTTATAAAAAATTTAAGGGTCTATTAAGCCATTTTGGATATAAGCCTAATCAAGAAAAGGTTGAACTCAATATCATAAATAACACTAAAGAGGACGAAAAAGAAAATAGTGAAGATATCCCGAAAGAAATAACAGAGGCAGTAAACAGTACAACTAAGGATGAAGAAAAAGTGAAGGAAGATCTTTTGCAAATTAAACCAATAGAGAATAGTTACCAAAGTAATATTGATGATGTGGAAAGAACAGTTGAAGAGATTATCTTAAATTACGAAGAACCCCCTAACATAGAAGAGGAAAATAAACGTAATAATCTATCACAAAGTCAAATAGAAAATAGTAACCAAGAAAGTAGATATAAGGTAAAGAGAACAAATGAAGAATTCATCTTAGAAGAGTGTATAATAGGATACGATGAAGTACTTTCTGTAGGAAAATTAGATCACATTGACAGATTAGGAACTAGTTCAAAACAAAAGAGTCCAAGTCAACAAGTTAATATGACATACTCCAGACAAGAATACGACTCAATACTTGAGATAATTAATTGCTGGAAAGAGTTGTATAGGGATCAGAATAACACTATTCAAGAGAAAGAGTATCTAGGGAATAAGATTCAAGAAACATACCTCCAATATAAAGATTTGTTGCACCATTTCGAGTTTGACCCTGGGATATACGACCTAAATGAAGACCTAGAAAATGAGAGCACCACGAATCCAGAGAATGAAGACTATGGAATGATTACAGATGATGAGTATAGGACAGAATCTAAAGAAAATATCGAATCTGACAATAAGCTGATTGATTCAATGGAAAGTGACCTAAGAATTAGTGGTCTAGATTTGTCCAAAATACATTTCAAAGATATAAACGACTGGGCACAGTCCCTAATCATCGTAATCACGAATCAAAAAGAATCATGGGACATTACGAGAATATTACAAGGAGATGTTCTGATAAAACAATGGATAAAGTGCATCGGCGACCATATTCTCCTTACCTTGCTTATACCTGATGACATATAGAAATGTCTCAATGAACTCTACCCAACGAGCATGCCTTTTATTTAGCTTGTGTTGGGCTTTCAAGTGTTTGAAGGACTCATGATCAGTGTGAATCACGAACTCCTTAGGCCATAGGTAGTGCTGCCATGTCTCCAAAGCTCGAGCCAATGCATACAACTCCTTGTCATAAGTTGGGTAGTTTAAGCCTGCCCCGCTTAATTTCTCGCTGAAGTAAGCAATTAGTCGTCCTTCCTGCATAAGAACGGCGCCTATGCAAATACCTCCACATTCAATCTCAAATATTTTAGAAAAGTTAGGTAAAGACAATAAGGGGGCGTTGGTTAGTTTTTTTTTTATTAGCTGAAACGCCTTCTGTTGTTCTTCTCCCTATCTAAATCCGACGTTCTTCTTGATCACTTCGGTAAGTGGTGCGGCTATGCTACTAAAATCCTTCACAAACCGCCGGTAAAAACTAGTAAGTTCATGAAAACTACGAACATTGCCTACACTTGTGGGACTCAGCCACTCTTGGATTGCACGTACCTTCTCTTTATCAACCTGTATACCCTGTGCACTAACAACTAATCCCAGAAATACAAGCTTATTGGTGCAAAAAGTACACTTCTTCAGGTTAGCAAATAACTTTTCTTTCCTAAGCACATCTAAAATCAATTTCAAATGTACGGCATGATCATCCAAGTTTTTACTACAAATGAGTATATCATCAAAATAGACAGCAACAAACCTGCCTATAAATGCACGCAAAACATGATTTTTAAGTCTCATAAAAGTGCTTGGTGCATTAGTCAACCAAAAAGGTGTAACTAACCATTCATACAAACCATATTTTGTTTTAAAGGCAGTTTTCCATTCATCTCCTTCTTTCATTCTAATCTGATGATAACCACTCTTTAAATCAATTTTAGAGAACACGCAAGAACCATGCAACTCATCTAACATGTCATCTAAGCGAGGAATAGGATGACGATACTTTACCGTTATGTTGTTGATGGCTCGGCAATCAACGCACATTCTCTATGTCCCATCATTCTTAGGTACAAGTAAAACTAGAATAAGTAGGTTTTAGTTTCATTCCGCATCGAAAAATATGAAGATGAAGTTTTGTGTGATGTAGTTCCGATGCAAGCTGGACATTTACTATTAGGTCGACTATGGTAATTCGATCGGAAAGTTAAACATGATGGCTTCACCAACAAATACTCGTTCGTGCTCAACCAAAAACCCATCACTCTTGTGCCGATGACACCGAAACAAGTTTATGAAGATCAAGTGAGGTTGCAAAAAGAGAGTGATAAAAAGAAAGAGAGTGAGCAAAATGAGAGAGAAAAAGAAAATCAAAATTCAGCTATTGAGAGAAAATCAGAGAGAAAACAAAAGAATTTCTATGCAAAAATGAGTGAGATTAAGCGAGCAATGTTAGCCAATGATTGTACTTTTGTACAAAGAGGCATTTTTAAACACTAACGAACTTGACCCTGCTTTACCCAGTGTGTTGTTTCTCTTTTGCAGGAATTTGAGGATGTATTTCCCGAGAAAACACCGCATGGATTACCACCAGTTCGAGGGATTGAACATCAAATTGATTTTGTTCCTGGTGCGACAATTCCAAACTGACCATCCTATAGGAGCAATCCCGAGGAGACAAAAGAACTTCAACGGGAGGTAAGTGAGTTGTTGGAGAAGGGGTACGTGAGGGAGAGCATGAGTCCGTGCGCCGTTCCGGTTTTACTTGTACCTAAGAAGGATGGGACGTGGAGAATGTGAATTGATTGCCGAGCCATCAACAACATAACGGTAAAGTATCGTCATCCTATTCCTCGCTTAGATGACATGTTAGATGTGCTGCATGGTTCTTGTATATTCTCTAAGATTGATTTAAAAAGTGATTATCATCAGATTAGAATGAAAGAAGGAGATGAATGGAAAACTGTCTTTAAAACAAAATATGCTTTGTATGAATGGTTAGTTATGCCTTTTGGGTTGACAAATGCATCAAGCACTTTTATGAGACTTATGAATCATGTTTTGCGAGTATTTATAGGCAGGTTTATTGTTGTCTATTTTGATGATATACTCATTTATAGCAAAAACATAGATGATCATGCTATACATTTGAAATCGGTTTTAAATGTGCTTAGGAAAGAAAAGTTATTTGCTAACCTGAAGAAGTGTACTTTTTGCACCGATAAGCTTGTATTTCTGGAAATTGTTGTTAGTGCACAGGGTATACAGGTTGATGAAGAGAAGGTACGTGCAATCCAAGAGTGGCCAAGTCTCACAAGTGTAAGCAATATTCATAGTTTTCATGGACTTGCTAGTTTTTACCGGAGGTTTGTGAAGGACTTTAGTAGCATAGCTGCACCACTTACCGAAGTGATCAAGAAGAATGTCGGATTTAGATGAGGAGAAGAACAAGAGAAGGCGTTTCAGCTAATCAAAGAGAAGCTAACTAACGCCCCCTTATTGTCTTTACCTAACTTTTCTAAAACGTTTGAGATTAATGTGATGCTTCAGGTATTGGTATAGACGCAGTTCTTATGCAGGAGGGACGACCAATTGCTTACTTCAGCGAGAAATTAAGCGGGGCAGTCTTAAACTGCCCGACTTATGACAAGGAGTTGTATGCATTGGTTCGAGCTTTGGAGACATGGCAGCACTACCTATGACCTAAGGAGTTCGTGATTCACACTAATCATGAGTCCTTGAAACACTTGAAGGGCCAACACAAGCTAAATAAAAGGCATGCTCATTGGATAGAGTTCATTGAGACATTTCCATATGTCATCCGGTATAAGCAAGGTAAGGAGAATGTAGTCGCCGATACACTTTCTCGTAGGTATGCATTACTCTCTACACTTGATGCAAAATTGCTTGGTTTTGAACACATTAAAAGTTTATACATTGATGACCACGAATTTTGTGAAGAGTATCAGGCTTGTGAGAAAAATGTTTGTGGTAAGTTCTTTAGACATGATGGGTTCTTGTTTCGAGAAAATAAGTTATGTGTGCCTAACTGTTCTTTGAGAGATTTTGTTAGTGCAGGAATCCCATGGAGGGGGATTAATGTGACATTTTGGAGTTGCTAAGACCTTAACTATTTTGCAGGAACACTTCTATTGGCCACACAAGAAACGAGATGTTGAGCGAATTTGTGCTAGATGTGTCACATGTAGGCAAGCTAAATTCAGAGTGCAGCCCAACGGTTTGTATACTCCTTTGCCCATTCCTAGTAAGCCTTGGATTGATATTTCAATGGACTTTGTGTTAGGATTACCTAGGACTAAACGTGGAAGAGATTCGATTTTTGTGGTTGTGAATTGATTTTCTAAGATGGCACACTATATTTTATGTCACAAAATGGATGATGCTTCGCATGTTGCTGATTTGTTCTTTAGGGAGAAGAGTCCGCTGGAAACAAATGGGAAGATAGAAATTGATGCTAACCCCGTCAAGAATAACGAGACCCGTAAAACAAGAGAAAATCCAAGAACGTCCACGATCAGGTTTGGTTGGGAAACCTCGACCAGTTGCTTCAACAAAAACAAGAACTTCGGTATAATTGACCTCAACCCATTGTTTAATGTGAAACAAGAACCTTGGTATAAGGAAGACGCCACAAACGGTAGTGGAAATCCGTTTGATAAGTTGATGATGAACGCCACAGAAGAATTCCGATAAGTTCGAATAGTCCTTCAAAGAACCAAAGAGAATAAAACTCACCAATTTCCAGAAAACTATGATGTCCCTTCTATTCTATTAGACGCCTATTTATAGACTAAAAAATAAAAGGAAAGTTCCAGAAACAGAAACAAAACAAAAGGAAAGAATCAGCCCCTTAATTTGGCTGATCACACGTCCATAATAAAAAAAAAAATTAGAAATAGAAATGAAACAAAAGGAAACAATATGCCCTTAATTTGGCTAATCACACGCCCACAATAGGAAAGGAAACAATCAGTTTTGACCGGATTCTTCTAGTAGTTTAATCATGTTGATGCATCTTTATTGAACAACAGAACCATCCTCAATGGGCCTTCACGAATTTGCTTGAGCCTAAACCTCTTGAATCAGCCAATTAAGTACAACTTTGAACTTCTTTTCTTGTGCTCTTGTAACCGGCCCAGTTGGAACTTGAACTGGCTCCTTTGTAGTCATGCCATTATTTGCATCATTCCCCTCCTCTTGAAAAGGATTTGCCCTCAAATCATCACCTACATCAAAAGGACTCAAATCAATAACATTGAAAGTAGCACTAATATTGTACTCACTAGGCAAATCTAGCTTGTAAACATTGTCATTGATGCGCTCTAGAACTTGGAAAGGACCATCCTCTCTTGGAAGCAGTTTGGAACGTCTTTGCGCCGGAAATCTCTCTTTTCTCATATGTAACCAAACCCAATATCCGGATTCAAAAATAAGCTTTTGACGCCCCTTGTTGGCTTGTTTTGCATACTGCTCCGTTCTTATCTCAATGTTGAGCCTTGCCCTCTCATGTATCTGCTTAAAAAAATCGGCCTTTTTCTTTGCATCCAAATTAACACGCTCAGAAACAGGTAATGGAGATAAATTCAATGAAATCAAAGGATTGAACCCATAAACAATTTCAAACAGTGAGAATTTAGTAGCAGAATGAATAGACCTATTATAAGCAAACTCAACATGCGGTAAACGCTCTTCCCATGTTTTGATTTTCTTTTTAATTATTGCTCTCAATAAAGTAGACAAAATCCTATTTACTATTTCGATTTGACCATCAGTTTGTGGGTGACAAGTAGTAGAAAATAAAAGTTTGGTACCTAACTTACACCACAAAGTCTTCCAAAAGTAGCTCAAGAACTTAGCATCTCTATCCGAAACAATGGTTCTAAGCAAGCCATGCAATCTTACAATCTCCCTAAAGAACAAATCAGCAACATGCGAAACAACATCCATTTTGTGACATGGAATAAAGTGTGCCATCATAGAAAATCTATCCACAGCCACAAAAATCGAATCTCTTCCACGTTTAGTCCGAGGTAATCCTAACACAAAATTCATTGAAATTTCAATCCAAGGCTCACTAGGAATGGGCAAATAAGTATACAAACCGTTGGGCTGCACTCTGGATTTAACTTGCCTACATGTGACACACTGCCATAAATCCGCTCAACATCTCGTTTCATGTGTGACCAATAGAAGTGTTCCTGCAATACAGCTAAGGTCTTAGCAACTCCAAAATGTCCCATTAATCCCCCTCCATGAGACTCCTGCACTAACAAATCGCTCAAAGAACAGTTAGGCACACATAACTTATTTTCTCGAAATAAGAACCCATCATGTCTAAAGAACTTACCACAAGCGTTTTGCTCACAAGCCTGGTACTCTTCACAAAATTCGTGGTCATTAATGTATAAACTTTTAATGTGTTCAAAACCAAGCAATTTTGCATCAAGTGTAGGGAGTAATGCATACCTGCGAGAAAGTGCATCAGCGACTACATTCTCCTTACCTTGCTTATGCCTGATGACATATGGAAATGTCTCAATGAACTCTACCCAACGAGCATGCCTTTTATTTAGCTTGTGTTGGGCCTTCAAGTGTTTGAAGGACTCATGATCAGTGTGAATCACGAACTCCTCAGGCCATAGGTAGTGCTGCCATGTCTCCAAAACTCGAACCAATGCATACAACTCCTTGTCATAAGTCGGGTAGTTTAAGCCTGCCCCGCTTACGTTTTTCTCACAAGCCTGGTACTCTTCACAAAATTCGTGGTCATTAATGTATAAACTTTTAATGTGTTCAAAACCAAGCAATTTTGTATCATGTGTAGGGAGTAATGCATACCTGCGAGAAAGTGCATCGGCGACTACATTCTCCTTACCTTGCTTATGCCTGATGACATATGGAAATGTCTCAATGAACTATACCCAACGAGCATGCCTTTTATTTAGCTTGTGTTGGGCCTTCAAGTGTTTGAAGGACTCATGATCAGTGTGAATCACGAACTTCTCAGGCCATAGGTAGTGCTGCCATGTCTCCAAAACTCAAAACAATGCATACAACTCCTTGTCATAAGTCGGGTAGTTTAAGCCTGCCCCGCTTAATTTCTCGCTGAAGTAAGCAATTGGTCGTCCTTCCTGTATAAGAACTGCGCCTATGCCAATACCTGAAGCATCACATTCAATCTCAAATGTTTTAGAAAAGTAGGTAAAGACAATAAGGGGGCGTTGGTTAGTTTTTCTTTGATTAGCTGAAATGCCTTCTGTTGTTCTTCTCCCCATCTAAATCTGACGTTCTTCTTGATCACTTCGGTAAGTTGTGCGGCTATGCTACTAAAGTCCTTCACAAACCGCCAGTAAAAACTAGCAAGTTCATGAAAACTACGAACATTGCCTACACTTGTGGGACTCAGCCACTCTTGGATTGCACGTACCTTCTCTTTATCAACATGTATACGCTGTGCACTAAAACTTCATTTTATCGGAACTACATCACACAAAACTTCATTTTCATATTTTCTGATGCAGAATGAAACCAAAACCTGCTTATTCACCTTTACCTTACCACTATCATTCAGCCATTGTAATTTGTACGGCCTAGGATGTTTCAGTATGGGTGGTCCTAATTTCTCCACTAAGGTTATGCGTGCAACATTAGTACAACTCCCTCCATCAACAATCAGACTATATATCTTGTCTTTGACGAAGTATCTAGGATGAAAGATGTTCTCCCACTGCACTTCTTCAACTTCTTTTGTTTGCAAGCTTATAAGTCTTCTTGATACCAACAATTCACCTTGAACCGCATATTCTTCATCATCCACGTCCTCCAATGGTGGCATAGAGACGGTATCGGACTCGTCGTCGGTTTCGATCTCTCCATTACCCCTTATCACCATGACTCTTTTGTTCGGGCATTGACTTGCTATGTGACCCCTGCCTTGACATTTAAAACACTTAATGACACGATTTCGAGAAGTGGAAGGGTCAGATTTAACTTGAGTGCCATGGTTGGTTGTCTCTTGTTTTGGCTCGAATTTAGCTTTTGCAGCTGGTTTCTCCTCTTTCTTCATATGACTCAGTTTCCATGGAAAAAAATCCGAACTATTGGATGCACGTGTACCACCTCTCCTCTTGAATTGTTACTCCACTTGATGGCCATGTGCACCATATCCTCTAATTCCACATAATGCTGCATCTCCACCCTATCATGAATTTCTTGATTCAAACTATTCAAGAACCTAGCTATAGTAGCCTCTCGGTCTTCTTCGATATTAGCCCGGATCATAGCAATCTCCATCTCTTGATGATAATCCTCCGCAGTCCGATTACCTTGTCGGAGCGTTTGCAATTTATTGTACAACCCCCGGTGGTAATGGGTGGGCACAAACTGCTTCCTCATCACTATTTTCATTTCTTCCCACGTCTCTACCGATCGTTCCCTATTTCACCGCCTGTTCAACACTAACTAATCCCTCCACACATTAGCACAGTCAGAAAACTCAATGGCAGCAAGTTTTACCTTCTTCATCTAAGAGTAGTTGTGGCAATCAAACACTAACTCCACATTTTTCTCCCACTCAAAATAAGCCTCGGGGTCGTTTCTTCCTTGAAATGCTGGAATTTTCATCTTAATACTACCCATGAGCCAGTTCAAATTCCAACTGGGCCGGTTAAAAAAACACGAGAAAAGAAGTTCAAAGATGCACTTAATGGGCTGATTCAAGAGGTTTGGACTCAAGCAAATTCGTGAAGGCCCATTGAGGTTGGTTCACGTGTTCAACAAAGATGTATCAATATAATTCAACTACTAGAAGAATCCGATCAAAGCTGATTGTTTCCTTTCCTATTATGGGCATGTGATCAGCCAGATTAAGGGCTAATTGTTTCATTTTGTTTCGTTTCTATTTCTGATTGTTTCTTTTTTTTACTATGGACGTGTGATCAGCCATGTTAAGAGGCTGATTATTTCATTTTGTTTAGTTTCTATTTCTGGAACTTTCCTTGTATTTATTTTATCCTATAAATAGGCATCTAATGGAATAGAAGGGACATCATAGTTTTTTGGAAATTGGTGAGTTTTATTCTCTTTAGTTCTTTGATGGACTATTCGAACTGATCGGAATTCTTCCGTGGCGTTTATCATCAACTTATCGAACGGATTTTTACTACCATTTGTGGCGTCTTCTTTATACCAGGGTTCTTGTTTCGCATTAAACAATGGGTTGAGATCAATTATACCGAGATTCTTATTTTTTGTTGAATCAATGGGTCGAGGTCTTCCATCCAAACTTGATTGTGGACGTTCTTGGATTTTTCTCTTGTTTTATGGGTCTCGTTATTCTTGACAGGGTTCGCATTAATTGGCATCAGAGCCAAGGATTTCTCGTCTCAGGTTTGCCTATCCTATTTAAATTTAGTTTCCTTTTCTTATCTGGCCGAATTTATTGTGGCCGAATTGGTTCTAGCCCTAGGTCCCGATTCTGATCATAATCTGTTCGCTCTAATTTTAATTCGAAATCTTGTTCTGTTATTAATGAAGAAAGAATCTGATCATAAAAAAAGGGTCCGAAAAAAAAGCGAAAACAAAAAAAGGGGTCCAAAAAAAAAGTGTAAAAAGATTCGACAAAAAAGTTTTCGTTTGTTTTCCCCCATTTTGGTTCCAATAAGTCCGAAAATCACCTCACCCCAAAGACCAAAAATTTTCGTGGAAATTTTGCTGAATTGTGCTTTAAAAATCTAATCACCCATATCCCTTGTTTTTCTTACCTTTTGAACCTGAATTCCCTTGGTGAGTTCTTAGTGAATTGTTGCTAGAATTTTGAATATTGTTCGAATAGTTTCAAAAGAACTTAAAGAGGATAATCGAGTGGAAAAATGCAAGAGTGGTGAGCATATTAGAGGGTAAAAGCTAAATATATTGAGTGAAATACGAGTAGAATAGAGTGGATCATTCTTTGAGTGATGCACGTGAGGGAGTGTGTGAGTTCTTTTCCTTTTTTTTGTTTTCTAACTTTGATTTGCAGCAATCATGTCTCACAATAGTGAAAAAAGTATCGCCAAGGTGCTACAGGGATGGCGGATCCAAAGTTGCTCATGGAGGCTATGAAGAGTGAGATGAGGCATGTGATGAGGTTAGAATTGGAGCAGGTATATGAGCGGATTGATCGGATGGAGAATACACGTTTGGAGCAGCCACTAAACACTCATAATGTGCGTAGGAGGGAAAGAGTTCAATATCGGGGAATGAGATATGAAGATGGCAAGTATTATGGGGCTGGTTTTGATGAAGAAGAAGATCGGGGTTCAGTTGTTGGTAATAGGAGATATGGATGGCGGTTTAGAGAAGATAGGAATTGGGAAGATAACAACTTGGATAGTATTAATGACAATTCCAGCGTTTCAAGGAAGAAACGACCCTGAGCCTTATCTTGAGTGGGAGAAAAACGTGGAGTTAGTGTTCGATTGCCACAACTACTCTGACATGAAGAAGGTAAAACTTGCTGCCATTGAGTTTTCTGACTATGCTATTGTGTGGTGGAATCGGTTAGTGTTGAACAGGCGGTTAAATAGGGAACGACCGGTAGAGACGTGGGAAGAGATGAAAATAGTGATGAGGAAGTGGTTTGTGCCCAGCCATTACCACCGGGAGTTGTACAATAAATTGCAAACGCTTCGACAAGGTAACTGGAGTGTGGAGGATTATCATCAAGAGATGGAGATTGCTATGATCCGGGCTAATATTAAAGAAGACCGAGAGGCTACTATGGTTAGGTTCTTGAATGGCTTGAATTAAGAAATTCATGATAGGGTGGAAATGCAGCATTACGTGGAATTAGAGGATATGGTGCATATGGCGATCAATGTGGAGCAACAACTCAAGAGGAGGGGTGGTACACGTGCATCCCATAATTCAGATTTTTCCCCATGGAAACCGAGTCATGTGAAGAAAGAGGAGAAACCAGCTGCAAAACCTAAATTCGAGCCAAAACAAGAGACAATCAATCATGGCACTCAAGATAAATCTGACCCTTCCACTTCTGAAATCGTGACATTACGTATTTTAAATGTCAAGACAGGGGTCACATAGCAAGTCAATGCCCGAACAAAAGAGTCATGGTGATAAGGGATAATGGAGAGATTGAAACGAACGACAAGTCCGATACCGACTCTATGTCACCATTAGAGGACATGGCTTCTCTTTATCAACCTGTATACGCTGTGCACTAAAACTTCATTTTATCGGAACTACATCACACAAAACTTCATTTTCATATTTTCTGATGCAGAATGAAACCAAAACCTGCTTATTCACCTTTACCTTGCCACTATCATTCAGCCATTGTAATTTGTACGGCCTAGGATGTTTCAGTATGGGCAGGTCCTAATTTCTCCACTAAGGTTATGCGTGCAACATTGTACAACTCCCTCCATCAACAATCAGACTATATATCTTGTCTTTGACGAAGTATCTAGGATGAAAGATGTTCTCCCACTGCACTTCTTCAACTTCTTTTGTTTGCAAGCTTATAAGTCTTCTTGATACCAACAATTCACCTTGAACCGCATATTCTTCATCATCCGCGTCCTCCAATGGTGGCATAGAGACGGTATCGGACTCGTCGTCGGTTTCGATCTCTCCATTACCCCTTATCACCATGACTCTTTTGTTCGGGCATTGACTTGCTATGTGACCCCTGCCTTGACATTTAAAACACTTAATGACACGATTTCGAGAAGTGGAAGGGTCAGATTTAACTTGAGTGCCATGGTTGGTTGTCTCTTGTTTTGGCTCGAATTTAGCTTTTGCAGCTGGTTTCTCCTCTTTCTTCATATGACTCAGTTTCCATGGAAAAAAATCCGAACTATTGGATGCACGTGTACCACCTCTCCTCTTGAATTGTTACTCCACTTGATGGCCATGTGCACCATATCCTCTAATTCCACATAATGCTGCATCTCCACCCTATCATGAATTTCTTGATTCAAACTATTCAAGAACCTAGCTATAGTAGCCTCTCGGTCTTCTTCGATATTAGCCCGGATCATAGCAATCTCCATCTCTTGATGATAATCCTCCGCAGTCCGATTACCTTGTCGGAGCGTTTGCAATTTATTGTACAACCCCCGGTGGTAATGGGTGGGCACAAACTGCTTCCTCATCACTATTTTCATTTCTTCCCACGTCTCTACCGATCGTTCCCTATTTCACCGTCTGTTCAACACTAACTAATCCCTCCACACATTAGCACAGTCAGAAAACTCAATGGCAGCAAGTTTTACCTTCTTCATCTAAGAGTAGTTGTGGCAATCAAACACTAACTCCACATTTTTCTCCCACTCAAAATAAGCCTCGGGGTCGTTTCTTCCTTGAAATGCTGGAATTTTCATCTTAATACTACCCATGAGCCAGTTCAAATTCCAACTGGGCCGGTTAAAAAAACACGAGAAAAGAAGTTCAAAGATGCACTTAATGGGCTGATTCAAGAGGTTTGGACTCAAGCAAATTCGTGAAGGCCCATTGAGGTTGGTTCACGTGTTCAACAAAGATGTATCAATATAATTCAACTACTAGAAGAATCCGATCAAAGCTGATTGTTTCCTTTCCTATTATGGGCATGTGATCAGCCAGATTAAGGGCTAATTGTTTCATTTTGTTTCGTTTCTATTTCTGATTGTTTCTTTTTTTTACTATGGACGTGTGATCAGCCATGTTAAGAGGCTGATTATTTCATTTTGTTTAGTTTCTATTTCTGGAACTTTCCTTGTATTTATTTTATCCTATAAATAGGCATCTAATGGAATAGAAGGGACATCATAGTTTTTTGGAAATTGGTGAGTTTTATTCTCTTTAGTTCTTTGATGGACTATTCGAACTGATCGGAATTCTTCCGTGGCGTTTATCATCAACTTATCGAACGGATTTTTACTACCATTTGTGGCGTCTTCTTTATACCAGGGTTCTTGTTTCGCATTAAACAATGGGTTGAGATCAATTATACCGAGATTCTTATTTTTTGTTGAATCAATGGGTCGAGGTCTTCCATCCAAACTTGATTGTGGACGTTCTTGGATTTTTCTCTTGTTTTATGGGTCTCGTTATTCTTGACAGGGTTCGCATTAATTGGCATCAGAGCCAAGGATTTCTCGTCTCAGGTTTGCCTATCCTATTTAAATTTAGTTTCCTTTTCTTATCTGGCCGAATTTATTGTGACCGAATTGGTTCTAGCCCTAGGTCCCGATTCTGATCATAATCTGTTCGCTCTAATTTTAATTCGAAATCTTGTTCTGTTATTAACGAAGAAAGAATCTGATCATAAAAAAAGGGTCCGAAAAAAAAGCGAAAACAAAAAAAGGGGTCCAAAAAAAAAGTGTAAAAAGATTCGACAAAAAAGTTTTCGTTTGTTTTCCCCCATTTTGGTTCCAATAAGTCCGAAAATCACCTCACCCCAAAGACCAAAAATTTTCGTGGAAATTTTGCTGAATTGTGCTTTAAAAATCTAATCACCCATATCCCTTGTTTTTCTTACCTTTTGAACCTGAATTCCCTTGGTGAGTTCTTAGTGAATTGTTGCTAGAATTTTGAATATTGTTCGAATAGTTTCAAAAGAACTTAAAGAGGATAATCGAGTGGAAAAATGCAAGAGTGGTGAGCATATTAGAGGGTAAAAGCTAAATATATTGAGTGAAATACGAGTAGAATAGAGTGGATCATTCTTTGAGTGATGCACGTGAGGGAGTGTGTGAGTTCTTTTCCTTTTTTTTGTTTTCTAACTTTGATTTGCAGCAATCATGTCTCACAATAGTGAAAAAAGTATCGCCAAGGTGCTACAGGGATGGCGGATCCAAAGTTGCTCATGGAGGCTATGAAGAGTGAGATGAGGCATGTGATGAGGTTAGAATTGGAGCAGGTATATGAGCGGATTGATCGGATGGAGAATACACGTTTGGAGCAGCCACTAAACACTCATAATGTGCGTAGGAGGGAAAGAGTTCAATATCGGGGAATGAGATATGAAGATGGCAAGTATTATGGGGCTGGTTTTGATGAAGAAGAAGATCGGGGTTCAGTTGTTGGTAATAGGAGATATGGATGGCGGTTTAGAGAAGATAGGAATTGGGAAGATAACAACTTGGATAGTATTAATGACAATTCCAGCGTTTCAAGGAAGAAACGACCCTGAGCCTTATCTTGAGTGGGAGAAAAACGTGGAGTTAGTGTTCGATTGCCACAACTACTCTGACATGAAGAAGGTAAAACTTGCTGCCATTGAGTTTTCTGACTATGCTATTGTGTGGTGGAATCAGTTAGTGTTGAACAGGCGGTTAAATAGGGAACGACCGGTAGAGACGTGGGAAGAGATGAAAATAGTGATGAGGAAGTGGTTTGTGCCCAGCCATTACCACCGGGAGTTGTACAATAAATTGCAAACGCTTCGACAAGGTAACTGGAGTGTGGAGGATTATCATCAAGAGATGGAGATTGCTATGATCCGGGCTAATATTAAAGAAGACCGAGAGGCTACTATGGTTAGGTTCTTGAATGGCTTGAATTAAGAAATTCATGATAGGGTGGAAATGCAGCATTACGTGGAATTAGAGGATATGGTGCATATGGCGATCAATGTGGAGCAACAACTCAAGAGGAGGGGTGGTACACGTGCATCCCATAATTCAGATTTTTCCCCATGGAAACCGAGTCATGTGAAGAAAGAGGAGAAACCAGCTGCAAAACCTAAATTCGAGCCAAAACAAGAGACAATCAATCATGGCACTCAAGATAAATCTGACCCTTCCACTTCTGAAATCGTGACATTACGTATTTTAAATGTCAAGACAGGGGTCACATAGCAAGTCAATGCCCGAACAAAAGAGTCATGGTGATAAGGGATAATGGAGAGATTGAAACGAACGACAAGTCCGATACCGACTCTATGTCACCATTAGAGGACATGGCTTCTCTTTATCAACCTGTATACGCTGTGCACTAAAACTTCATTTTATCGGAACTACATCACACAAAACTTCATTTTCATATTTTCTGATGCAGAATGAAACCAAAACCTGCTTATTCACCTTTACCTTGCCACTATCATTCAGCCATTGTAATTTGTACGGCCTAGGATGTTTCAGTATGGGCAGGTCCTAATTTCTCCACTAAGGTTATGCGTGCAACATTGTACAACTCCCTCCATCAACAATCAGACTATATATCTTGTCTTTGACGAAGTATCTAGGATGAAAGATGTTCTCCCACTGCACTTCTTCAACTTCTTTTGTTTGCAAGCTTATAAGTCTTCTTGATACCAACAATTCACCTTGAACCGCATATTCTTCATCATCCGCGTCCTCCAATGGTGGCATAGAGACGGTATCGGACTCGTCGTCGGTTTCGATCTCTCCATTACCCCTTATCACCATGACTCTTTTGTTCGGGCATTGACTTGCTATGTGACCCCTGCCTTGACATTTAAAACACTTAATGACACGATTTCGAGAAGTGGAAGGGTCAGATTTAACTTGAGTGCCATGGTTGGTTGTCTCTTGTTTTGGCTCGAATTTAGCTTTTGCAGCTGGTTTCTCCTCTTTCTTCATATGACTCAGTTTCCATGGAAAAAAATCCGAACTATTGGATGCACGTGTACCACCTCTCCTCTTGAATTGTTACTCCACTTGATGGCCATGTGCACCATATCCTCTAATTCCACATAATGCTGCATCTCCACCCTATCATGAATTTCTTGATTCAAACTATTCAAGAACCTAGCTATAGTAGCCTCTCGGTCTTCTTCGATATTAGCCCGGATCATAGCAATCTCCATCTCTTGATGATAATCCTCCGCAGTCCGATTACCTTGTCGGAGCGTTTGCAATTTATTGTACAACCCCCGGTGGTAATGGGTGGGCACAAACTGCTTCCTCATCACTATTTTCATTTCTTCCCACGTCTCTACCGATCGTTCCCTATTTCACCGTCTGTTCAACACTAACTAATCCCTCCACACATTAGCACAGTCAGAAAACTCAATGGCAGCAAGTTTTACCTTCTTCATCTAAGAGTAGTTGTGGCAATCAAACACTAACTCCACATTTTTCTCCCACTCAAAATAAGCCTCGGGGTCGTTTCTTCCTTGAAATGCTGGAATTTTCATCTTAATACTACCCATGAGCCAGTTCAAATTCCAACTGGGCCGGTTAAAAAAACACGAGAAAAGAAGTTCAAAGATGCACTTAATGGGCTGATTCAAGAGGTTTGGACTCAAGCAAATTCGTGAAGGCCCATTGAGGTTGGTTCACGTGTTCAACAAAGATGTATCAATATAATTCAACTACTTGAAGAATCCGATCAAAGCTGATTGTTTCCTTTCCTATTATGGGCATGTGATCAGCCAGATTAAGGGCTAATTGTTTCATTTTGTTTCGTTTCTATTTCTGATTGTTTCTTTTTTTTACTATGGACGTGTGATCAGCCATGTTAAGAGGCTGATTATTTCATTTTGTTTAGTTTCTATTTCTGGAACTTTCCTTGTATTTATTTTATCCTATAAATAGGCATCTAATGGAATAGAAGGGACATCATAGTTTTTTGGAAATTGGTGAGTTTTATTCTCTTTAGTTCTTTGATGGACTATTCGAACTGATCGGAATTCTTCCGTGGCGTTTATCATCAACTTATCGAACGGATTTTTACTACCATTTGTGGCGTCTTCTTTATACCAGGGTTCTTGTTTCGCATTAAACAATGGGTTGAGATCAATTATACCGAGATTCTTATTTTTTGTTGAATCAATGGGTCGAGGTCTTCCATCCAAACTTGATTGTGGACGTTCTTGGATTTTTCTCTTGTTTTATGGGTCTCGTTATTCTTGACAGGGTTCGCATTAATTGGCATCAGAGCCAAGGATTTCTCGTCTCAGGTTTGCCTATCCTATTTAAATTTAGTTTCCTTTTCTTATCTGGCCGAATTTATTGTGGCCGAATTGGTTCTAGCCCTAGGTCCCGATTCTGATCATAATCTGTTCGCTCTAATTTTAATTCGAAATCTTGTTCTGTTATTAACGAAGAAAGAATCTGATCATAAAAAAAGGGTCCGAAAAAAAAGCGAAAACAAAAAAAGGGGTCCAAAAAAAAAGTGTAAAAAGATTCGACAAAAAAGTTTTCGTTTGTTTTCCCCCATTTTGGTTCCAATAAGTCCGAAAATCACCTCACCCCAAAGACCAAAAATTTTCGTGGAAATTTTGCTGAATTGTGCTTTAAAAATCTAATCACCCATATCCCTTGTTTTTCTTACCTTTTGAACCTGAATTCCCTTGGTGAGTTCTTAGTGAATTGTTGCTAGAATTTTGAATATTGTTCGAATAGTTTCAAAAGAACTTAAAGAGGATAATCGAGTGGAAAAATGCAAGAGTGGTGAGCATATTAGAGGGTAAAAGCTAAATATATTGAGTGAAATACGAGTAGAATAGAGTGGATCATTCTTTGAGTGATGCACGTGAGGGAGTGTGTGAGTTCTTTTCCTTTTTTTTGTTTTCTAACTTTGATTTGCAGCAATCATGTCTCACAATAGTGAAAAAAGTATCGCCAAGGTGCTACAGGGATGGCGGATCCAAAGTTGCTCATGGAGGCTATGAAGAGTGAGATGAGGCATGTGATGAGGTTAGAATTGGAGCAGGTATATGAGCGGATTGATCGGATGGAGAATACACGTTTGGAGCAGCCACTAAACACTCATAATGTGCGTAGGAGGGAAAGAGTTCAATATCGGGGAATGAGATATGAAGATGGCAAGTATTATGGGGCTGGTTTTGATGAAGAAGAAGATCGGGGTTCAGTTGTTGGTAATAGG
Source organism: Dracaena cambodiana (assembly GCA_036321105.1). Lineage (NCBI taxonomy): Eukaryota > Viridiplantae > Streptophyta > Magnoliopsida > Asparagales > Asparagaceae > Dracaena > Dracaena cambodiana. Next base: position 15,854,032 of record JAYEPQ010000005.1, on the reverse strand, counting down.
AGATATGGATGGCGGTTTAGAGAAGATAGGAATTGGGAAGATAACAACTTGGATAGTATTAATGACAATTCCAGCGTTTCAAGGAAGAAACGACTCTGAGCCTTATCTTGAGTGGGAGAAAAACGTGGAGTTAGTGTTCGATTGCCACAACTACTCTGACATGAAGAAGGTAAAACTTGCTGCCATTGAGTTTTCTGACTATGCTATTGTGTGGTGGAATCAGTTAGTGTTGAACAGGCGGTTAAATAGGGAACGACCGGTAGAGACGTGGGAAGAGATGAAAATAGTGATGAGGAAGTGGTTTGTGCCCAGCCATTACCACCGGGAGTTGTACAATAAATTGCAAACGCTTCGACAAGGTAACTGGAGTGTGGAGGATTATCATCAAGAGATGGAGATTGCTATGATCCGGGCTAATATTAAAGAAGACCGAGAGGCTACTATGGTTAGGTTCTTGAATGGCTTGAATTAAGAAATTCATGATAGGGTGGAAATGCAGCATTACGTGGAATTAGAGGATATGGTGCATATGGCGATCAATGTGGAGCAACAACTCAAGAGGAGGGGTGGTACACGTGCATCCCATAATTCAGATTTTTCCCCATGGAAACCGAGTCATGTGAAGAAAGAGGAGAAACCAGCTGCAAAACCTAAATTCGAGCCAAAACAAGAGACAATCAATCATGGCACTCAAGATAAATCTGACCCTTCCACTTCTGAAATCGTGACATTACGTATTTTAAATGTCAAGACAGGGGTCACATAGCAAGTCAATGCCCGAACAAAAGAGTCATGGTGATAAGGGATAATGGAGAGATTGAAACGAACGACAAGTCCGATACCGACTCTATGTCACCATTAGAGGACATGGCTTCTCTTTATCAACCTGTATACGCTGTGCACTAAAACTTCATTTTATCGGAACTACATCACACAAAACTTCATTTTCATATTTTCTGATGCAGAATGAAACCAAAACCTGCTTATTCACCTTTACCTTGCCACTATCATTCAGCCATTGTAATTTGTACGGCCTAGGATGTTTCAGTATGGGCAGGTCCTAATTTCTCCACTAAGGTTATGCGTGCAACATTGTACAACTCCCTCCATCAACAATCAGACTATATATCTTGTCTTTGACGAAGTATCTAGGATGAAAGATGTTCTCCCACTGCACTTCTTCAACTTCTTTTGTTTGCAAGCTTATAAGTCTTCTTGATACCAACAATTCACCTTGAACCGCATATTCTTCATCATCCGCGTCCTCCAATGGTGGCATAGAGACGGTATCGGACTCGTCGTCGGTTTCGATCTCTCCATTACCCCTTATCACCATGACTCTTTTGTTCGGGCATTGACTTGCTATGTGACCCCTGCCTTGACATTTAAAACACTTAATGACACGATTTCGAGAAGTGGAAGGGTCAGATTTAACTTGAGTGCCATGGTTGGTTGTCTCTTGTTTTGGCTTGAATTTAGCTTTTGCAGCTGGTTTCTCCTCTTTCTTCATATGACTCAGTTTCCATGGAAAAAAATCCGAACTATTGGATGCACGTGTACCACCTCTCATCTTGAATTGTTACTCCACTTGATGGCCATGTGCACCATATCCTCTAATTCCACATAATGCTGCATCTCCACCCTATCATGAATTTCTTGATTCAAACTATTCAAGAACCTAGCTATAGTAGCCTCTCGGTCTTCTTCGATATTAGCCCGGATCATAGCAATCTCCATCTCTTGATGATAATCCTCCGCAGTCCGATTACCTTGTCGGAGCGTTTGCAATTTATTGTACAACCCCCGGTGGTAATGGGTGGGCACAAACTGCTTCCTCATCACTATTTTCATTTCTTCCCACGTCTCTACCGATCGTTCCCTATTTCACCGCCTGTTCAACACTAACTAATCCCTCCACACATTAGCACAGTCAGAAAACTCAATGGCAGCAAGTTTTACCTTCTTCATCTAAGAGTAGTTGTGGCAATCAAACACTAACTCCACATTTTTCTCCCACTCAAAATAAGCCTCGGGGTCGTTTCTTCCTTGAAATGCTGGAATTTTCATCTTAATACTACCCATGAGCCAGTTCAAATTCCAACTGGGCCGGTTAAAAAAACACGAGAAAAGAAGTTCAAAGATGCACTTAATGGGCTGATTCAAGAGGTTTGGACTCAAGCAAATTCGTGAAGGCCCATTGAGGTTGGTTCACGTGTTCAACAAAGATGTATCAATATAATTCAACTACTAGAAGAATCCGATCAAAGCTGATTGTTTCCTTTCCTATTATGGGCATGTGATCAGCCAGATTAAGGGCTAATTGTTTCATTTTGTTTCGTTTCTATTTCTGATTGTTTCTTTTTTTTACTATGGACGTGTGATCAGCCATGTTAAGAGGCTGATTATTTCATTTTGTTTAGTTTCTATTTCTGGAACTTTCCTTGTATTTATTTTATCCTATAAATAGGCATCTAATGGAATAGAAGGGACATCATAGTTTTTTGGAAATTGGTGAGTTTTATTCTCTTTAGTTCTTTGATGGACTATTCGAACTGATCGGAATTCTTCCGTGGAGTTTATCATCAACTTATCGAACGGATTTTTACTACCATTTGTGGCGTCTTCTTTATACCAGGGTTCTTGTTTCGCATTAAACAATGGGTTGAGATCAATTATACCGAGATTCTTGTTTTTTGTTGAATCAATGGGTCAAGGTCTTCCATCCAATCTTGATTGTGGACGTTCTTGGATTTTTCTCTTGTTTTATGGGTCTCGTTATTCTTGACAGGGTTCGCATTAATTGGCATCAGAGCCAAGGATTTCTCGTCTCAGGTTTGCCTATCCTATTTAAATTTAGTTTCCTTTTCTTATCTGGCCGAATTTATTGTGGCCGAATTGGTTCTAGCCCTAGGTCCCGATTCTGATCATAATCTGTTCGCTCTAATTTTAATTCGAAATCTTGTTCTGTTATTAACGAAGAAAGAATCTGATCATAAAAAAAGGGTCCGAAAAAAAAGCGAAAACAAAAAAAGGGGTCCAAAAAAAAAGTGTAAAAAGATTTGACAAAAAAGTTTTCGTTTGTTTTCCCCCATTTTGGTTCCAATAAGTCCGAAAATCACCTCACCCCAAAGACCAAAAATTTTCGTGGAAATTTTGCTGAATTGTGCTTTAAAAATCTAATCACCCATATCCCTTGTTTTTCTTACCTTTTGAACCTGAATTCCCTTGGTGAGTTCTTAGTGAATTGTTGCTAGAATTTTGAATATTGTTCGAATAGTTTCAAAAGAACTTAAAGAGGATAATCGAGTGGAAAAATGCAAGAGTGGTGAGCATATTAGAGGGTAAAAGCTAAATATATTGAGTGAAATACGAGTAGAATAGAGTGGATCATTCTTTGAGTGATGCACGTGAGGGAGTGTGTGAGTTCTTTTCCTTTTTTTTGTTTTCTAACTTTAATTTGCAGCAATCATGTCTCACAATAGTGAAAAAAGTATCGCCAAGGTGCTACAGGGATGGCGGATCCAAAGTTGCTCATGGAGGCTATGAAGAGTGAGATGAGGCATGTGATGAGGTTAGAATTGGAGCAGGTACATGAGCGGATTGATCGGATGGAGAATACACGTTTGGAGCAGCCACTAAACACTCATAATGTGCGTAGGAGGGAAAGAGTTCAACATCGGGGAATGAGATATGAAGATGGCAAGTATTATGGGGCTGGTTTTGATGAAGAAGAAGATCGGGGTTCAGTTGTTGGTAATAGGAGATATGGATGGCGGTTTAGAGAAGATAGGAATTGGGAAGATAACAACTTGGATAGTATTAATGACAATTCCAGCGTTTTAAGGAAGAAACGACCCTGAGCCTTATCTTGAGTGGGAGAAAAACGTGGAGTTAGTGTTCGATTGCCACAACTACTCTGACATGAAGAAGGTAAAACTTGCTGCCATTGAGTTTTCTGACTATGCTATTGTGTGGTGGAATCAGTTAGTGTTGAACAGGCGGTTAAATAGGGAACGACCGGTAGAGACGTGGGAAGAGATGAAAATAGTGATGAGGAAGTGGTTTGTGCCCAGCCATTACCACCGGGAGTTGTACAATAAATTGCAAACGCTTCGACAAGGTAACTGGAGTGTGGAGGATTATCATCAAGAGATGGAGATTGCTATGATCCGGGCTAATATTAAAGAAGACCGAGAGGCTACTATGGTTAGGTTCTTGAATGGCTTGAATTAAGAAATTCATGATAGGGTGGAAATGCAGCATTACGTGGAATTAGAGGATATGGTGCATATGGCGATCAATGTGGAGCAACAACTCAAGAGGAGGGGTGGTACACGTGCATCCCATAATTCAGATTTTTCCCCATGGAAACCGAGTCATGTGAAGAAAGAGGAGAAACCAGCTGCAAAACCTAAATTCGAGCCAAAACAAGAGACAATCAATCATGGCACTCAAGATAAATCTGACCCTTCCACTTCTGAAATCGTGACATTACGTATTTTAAATGTCAAGACAGGGGTCACATAGCAAGTCAATGCCCGAACAAAAGAGTCATGGTGATAAGGGATAATGGAGAGATTGAAACGAACGACAAGTCCGATACCGACTCTATGTCACCATTAGAGGACATGGATGATGAAGAATATTCGGTCTAAGGTGAATTGTTGGTGTCAAGAAGACTTCTAAGCTTGTAAGCAAAAGAAGTTGAAAAAGTGCAGCGGGAGAACATCTTTCATACTAGGTGCTATGCCAAAGACAAGGTATGTAGTATGATTGTCGATGGAGGGAGTTGTACTAATGTTGCAAGCACAACCTTGGTGGAGAAATTAGGACTGCCCACACTAAAACATTCTAGGCTGTACAAGTTACAATGGTTGAATGATAGTGGTAAGATAAAGGTTAATAAGCAGGTTTTGATTTCATTTCGCATCGGAAAATATGAAGATGAAGTTTAGTGTGATATAGTTCCGATGCAAGCTAGAAATTTGCTATTAGGCCGACCGTGGCAATTCGATTGGAGAGTTAAGCATGATTGCTTCACCAACAAATACTCGTTCGTGCTCAACCAAAAACCCATCACTCTTGCGCCGATGACACCGAAACAGGTTTATGAAGATTAATTGAGGTTGTGAAAAGAGAGTGATCAAAAAGAAGAGAGTGAGCAAAACAAAAAGAGTGAAAATCGGAGAGTGGCCGAGCAAAATGAGAGAGAAAAAGAAAATCAAAATTCAGCCATTGAGAGAAAATTAGAGAGAACAAAAGAATTTCTATGCAAAAGTGTGTGAGATTAAGTGAGCAATATTTTCAAATCAGCCAATGATTGTACTTTTGTACAAAAAGGCATTTTTAAACACTAACGAACTTGACCCTGCTTTACACAGTTCTGTTGTTTCTCTTTTGTAAGAATTTGAGGATGTCTTTCCCGAGAAAACACCACATGGATTACCACCAATTCGAGAGATTGAATATCAAATTGATTTTGTTCCCGGTGCGACAATTCCAAACCGACCAGCCTATAGGAGCAATCCCGAGGAGACAAAGGAGCTTCAACGGTAGGTAAGTGAGTTGTTGGAGAAGAGGTATGTGAGGGAGAGCATGAGTCCATGCGCCGTTCCGGTTTTACTTGTACCTAAGAAGGATTGGACGTGGAGAATGTGCTTTGATTGCCGAGCCATCAATAATATAACGGTAAAGTATCGTCATCCTATTCCTCGCTTAGATGGCATGTTAGATGAGTTGCATGGTTCTTGTGTGTTCTCTAAGATTGATTTAAAGAGTGGTTATCATCAAATTAGAATGAAAGAAGGAGATAAATGGAAAACTGCCTTTAAAACAAAATATGGTTTGTATCAATGGTTAGTTATGCCTTTTAGGTTGAATAATGCACCAAGCACTTTTATGAGACTTATGTATCATGTTTTGTGTGCATTTATAGGTAGGTTTGTTGTTGTCTATTTTGATGATATACTCATTTATAGAAAAAATTTGGATGATCATGTTGTACATTGGAAATCGATTTTAGATGTGCTTAGGAAAGAAAAGTTATTTGCTAACCTGAAGAAATGTACTTTTTGCACCGATAAGCTTGTATTTCTGGGATTTGTTGTTAGTGCACAGGGTATACAGGTTGGTGAAGAGAAGGTACGTGCAATCCAAGAGTGGCCGAGTCCCACAAGTGTAAGCAATGTTCGTAGTTTTCATGAACTTGCTAGTTTTTACCAGCGGTTTGTGAAGGACTTTGTTGATTTGTTCTAACAAATCATGCAATTTCACGCAAGAAGACTTCTAAGCTTGTAAGCAAAAGAAGTTGAAAAGTGCAGCGGGAGAACATCTTTCATACTAGGTGCTATGCCAAAGACAAGGTATGTAGTATGATTGTCGATGGAGGGAGTTGTACTAATGTTGCAAGCACAACCTTGGTGGAGAAATTAGGACTGCCCACACTGAAACATTCTAGGCTGTACACGTTACAATGGTTGAATGATAGTGGTAAGATAAAGGTTAATAAGCAGGTTTTGATTTCATTTCGCATCGGAAAATATGAAGATGAAGTTTAGTGTGATATAGTTCCGATGCAAGCTAGAAATTTGCTATTAGGCCAACCGTGGCAATTCGATTGGAGAGTTAAGCATGATTGCTTCACCAACAAATACTCGTTCGTGCTCAACCAAAAGCCCATCACTCTTGCGCCGATGACACCGAAACAGGTTTATGAAGATTAATTGAGGTTGTGAAAAGAGAGTGATCAAAAAGAAGAGAGTGAGCAAAACAAAAAGAGTGAAAATCGGAGAGTGGCCGAGCAAAATGAGACAGAAAAAGAAAATCAAAATTCAGCCATTGAGAGAAAATTAGAGAGAACAAAAGAATTTCTATGCAAAAGTGTGTGAGATTAAGTGAGCAATATTTTCAAATCAGCCAATGATTGTACTTTTGTACAAAAAGGCATTTTTAAACACTAACGAACTTGACCCTGCTTTACACAGTTCTGTTGTTTCTCTTTTGTAAGAATTTGAGGATGTCTTTCCCGAGAAAACACCACATGGATTACCACCAATTCGAGAGATTGAATATCAAATTGATTTTGTTCCCGGTGCGACAATTCCAAACCGACCAGCCTATAGGAGCAATCCCGAGGAGACAAAGGAGCTTCAACGGTAGGTAAGTGAGTTGTTGGAGAAGAGGTATGTGAGGGAGAGCATGAGTCCATGCGCCGTTCCGGTTTTACTTGTACCTAAGAAGGATTGGACGTGGAGAATGTGCTTTGATTGCCGAGCCATCAATAATATAACGGTAAAGTATCGTCATCCTATTCCTCGCTTAGATGGCATGTTAGATGAGTTGCATGGTTCTTGTGTGTTCTCTAAGATTGATTTAAAGAGTGGTTATCATCAAATTAGAATGAAAGAAGGAGATGAATGGAAAACTGCCTTTAAAACAAAATATGGTTTGTATCAATGGTTAGTTATGCCTTTTAGGTTGAATAATGCACCAAGCACTTTTATGAGACTTATGTATCATGTTTTGTGTGCATTTATAGGTAGGTTTGTTGTTGTCTATTTTGATGATATACTCATTTATAGAAAAAATTTGGATGATCATGTTGTACATTGGAAATCGATTTTAGATGTGCTTAGGAAAGAAAAGTTATTTGCTAACCTGAAGAAATGTACTTTTTGCACCGATAAGCTTGTATTTCTGGGATTTGTTGTTAGTGCACAGGGTATACAGGTTGGTGAAGAGAAGGTACGTGCAATCCAAGAGTGGCCGAGTCCCACAAGTGTAAGCAATGTTCGTAGTTTTCATGAACTTGCTAGTTTTTACCAGCGGTTTGTGAAGGACTTTGTTGATTTGTTCTAACAAATCATGCAATTTCACGCAAGAAGACTTCTAAGCTTGTAAGCAAAAGAAGTTGAAAAAGTGCAGCGGGAGAACATCTTTCATACTAGGTGCTATGCCAAAGACAAGGTATGTAGTATGATTGTCGATGGAGGGAGTTGTACTAATGTTGCAAGCACAACCTTGGTGGAGAAATTAGGACTGCCCACACTGAAACATTCTAGGCTGTACAAGTTACAATGGTTGAATGATAGTGGTAAGATAAAGGTTAATAAGCAGGTTTTGATTTCATTTCGCATCGGAAAATATGAAGATGAAGTTTAGTGTGATATAGTTCCGATGCAAGCTAGAAATTTGCTATTAGGCCAACCGTGGCAATTCGATTGGAGAGTTAAGCATGATTGCTTCACCAACAAATACTCGTTCGTGCTCAACCAAAAACCCATCACTCTTGCGCCGATGACACCGAAACAGGTTTATGAAGATTAATTGAGGTTGTGAAAAGAGAGTGATCAAAAAGAAGAGAGTGAGCAAAACAAAAAGAGTGAAAATCGGAGAGTGGCCGAGCAAAATGAGAGAGAAAAAGAAAATCAAAATTCAGCCATTGAGAGAAAATTAGAGAGAACAAAAGAATTTCTATGCAAAAGTGTGTGAGATTAAGTGAGCAATATTTTCAAATCAGCCAATGATTGTACTTTTGTACAAAAAGGCATTTTTAAACACTAACGAACTTGACCCTGCTTTACACAGTTCTGTTGTTTCTCTTTTGTAAGAATTTGAGGATGTCTTTCCCGAGAAAACACCACATGGATTACCACCAATTCGAGAGATTGAATATCAAATTGATTTTGTTCCCGGTGCGACAATTCCAAACCGACCAGCCTATAGGAGCAATCCCGAGGAGACAAAGGAGCTTCAACGGTAGGTAAGTGAGTTGTTGGAGAAGAGGTATGTGAGGGAGAGCATGAGTCCATGCGCCGTTCCGGTTTTACTTGTACCTAAGAAGGATTGGACGTGGAGAATGTGCTTTGATTGCCGAGCCATCAATAATATAACGGTAAAGTATCGTCATCCTATTCCTCGCTTAGATGGCATGTTAGATGAGTTGCATGGTTCTTGTGTGTTCTCTAAGATTGATTTAAAGAGTGGTTATCATCAAATTAGAATGAAAGAAGGAGATGAATGGAAAACTGCCTTAAAAACAAAATATGGTTTGTATCAATGGTTAGTTATGCCTTTTAGGTTGAATAATGCACCAAGCACTTTTATGAGACTTATGTATCATGTTTTGTGTGCATTTATAGGTAGGTTTGTTATTGTCTAATTTGATGATATACTCATTTATAGAAAAAATTTGGATGATCATGTTGTACATTGGAAATCGATTTTAGATGTGCTTAGGAAAGAAAAGTTATTTGCTAACCTAAAGAAATATACTTTTTGCACCGATAAGCTTGTATTTCTGGGATTTGTTGTTAGTGCACAGGGTATACAGGTTGGTGAAGAGAAGGTACGTGCAATCCAAGAGTGGCCGAGTCCCACAAGTGTAAGCAATGTTCGTAGTTTTCATGAACTTGCTAGTTTTTACCAGCGGTTTGTGAAGGACTTTGTTGATTTGTTCTAACAAATCATGCAATTTCACGTATTGTTAGATTGCACTTCAGTAAGCGGTTGCTGATTTGTTCTTTAGAGAGATTGTGAGATTGCATGGCATACTTAGAACTATTGTTTCAGATAGAGATGCTATGTTTTTGAGCTACTTTTGGAAGACTTTGTGGTGTAAGCTAGGTACCAAGTTTTTGTTTTCTACTACTTGTCACTCACAAACTGATGGTCAAACCGATGTAGTAAATAGGACTTTGTCTATTTTATTGAGGGCAATAATTAAAAAGAACATCAAAAATATGGGAAGAGTGTTTACCACATGTTGAGTTTGCTTTATAACAGATCTATTTATTCTGCTACTAAATTCTCACCGTTTGAAATTATTTATGGGTTTAATTTGGATGGAAAGAAAAATGCTGATTTTGTTAAACAGATGCATGAGAAGGCAAGGCTCAACATTGAGAGAAGAACGGAGCAGTATGCAAAACAAGCCAACAAGGGACGTCACAAGCTTATTTTTGAACCCGGAGATTGGATTTGGTTGCATATGAGAAATGAGAGATTTCTGGCGCAAACACGTTACAAACTGCTTCCAAGAGGGGATGGTCTTTTTCAAGTTCTACAGCGCATCAATGACAATACTTATAAGGTAGATTTGTCCGGTGAGTACAATGTTAGTGCTACTTTTAATGTTACTGATTTGAGTCCTTTTGATGTAGGTGATAATTTGAGGGCAAATCCTTTTCAAGAGGAGGGGAATGATGCAAATAATGCATGGCTACAAAGGAGCCAGTTCAAATTCCAACTGGGCCGGTTACAAGAGCACGAGAAAAGAAATTCAAAAATGCACTTAATGGGTTGATTCAAGAGGTTTGGGCTCAAGCAAATTCGTGGAGGCCCATTGAGGATGGTTCACCTGTTCAATAAAGATGTATCAACATGATTCAGCTACTAGAAGAATCCGGTCAAAACTGATTGTTTCCTTTCCTATTGTGAGTGTGTGATCAGCGAAATTAAGGGCTGACTGTTTACTTTTGTTTCGTTTGTATTTCTTATTGTTTCCTTTTTTTTATTATGGACGTGTGATCAGCTAAATTAAGGGGCTGATTGTTTCCTTTTGTTTTGTTTCTATTTCTGGAACTTTCCTATTATTTTTTTAGCCTATAAATAGGCGTCTAATGGAATAGAAGGGACATCATAGTTTTCTAAAAATTTGTGAGTTTTATTCTTTTTGGTTCTTTGAAGGACTATTCGAACTTATCGGAATTCTTCCGTGGCGTTCATCGGCGACTTATCAAATGGTTTTCCACTACCGCTTGTGGCGTCTTCCTTATACCAAGCTTCTTGTTTCGCATTAAACAACAGATTGAGGTCAATTATACCGAGGTTCTTGTTTTTCGTTGAAGCAACGGGTCGAGGTCTTCCATCCAAGCCTGATCGTTGACGTTCTTGGATTTTCCTCTTGTTTTATGGGTCTCGTTATTCTTGACGGGGTTCGCATCAACCCAAGTTGTTATCTTCCCGATTCCTATCTTCTCTAAACCGCCCTCCATGTCTCCTATTACCAACAACTGAACCCCGATCTTCTTCTTCATCAAAACCAACCCCATAATACTCTCCATCTTCATCTCTTACTCCTCGATGTTGAACACTTTCCCTCCTACGCAAATTATGAGCGTTTTGTGGCTACTCCAAACGTATATTCTCTATCCGACCAATCCGCTCATGTACTTGCTCCAATTCTAACCTCATCACACGCCTCATCTCACTCATCATGACCTCTATAGCAACTTTGGATCAGCCATCCCTGTAGCACGCTCGGCGATGCTCTTTTCACTGTTGTGATTGCTGCAAATCAAAGTTAGAAAACAAAAAGGAAAAGACCTCACACACTCCCTCACGTGTTTCACTCAAAGAATGATTCACTCTATTCCTCTCGTGTTTCAATTAGTATAATCGGCTTTTACCCTCTAATATACTCACCACTCTTGAATTTTTCCACTCGATAATTTTTTTTCAGTTCTTTTGAAACTATACGAACAATATTCAAAATTCCAGCAACAATTCACTAAGAACTCACCAAGGGAATTCAGGTTCAAAAGGTAAGAAAATAAGAGATATGGGTGATTAGATTTTCAAAGCACAATTCAGCAAAATTTCCACGAAAATTTTTGGTTTTTGGGGTGAGGTGATTTTTGGGCTTGTTGGAACCAAAATGGGTGAAAACAAACGAAATTTTTTTTGTCGAATCTTTTTTTTTTCAGCCCCTTTTCTTTTTTTCAGACCCCTTTTCTTTTTTTTTTTATGATCATATTCTATCTCTCATTAATAACAGAATAAGATTTCGAATTAAAATTAGAGCAAACAAATTACGATCAGAATGGGGACTTAAGGCTAGAACCAATTCGGCCATAACAAATTCAGCTAGATAAGAAAAAGAAACTAAATTTAAATGGGATAGGCAAACCTGAGACGTGAAATCTTTGGCTCTGATGCGAACCCCGTCAAGAATAACGAGACCCGTAAAATAAGAGGAAAATCCAAGAACGTCCACGATCAGGTTTGGTTGGCAGACCCGTTGCTTCAACAAAAACAAGAATCTCGGTATAATTGAGCTCAACCCGTTGTTTAATGCGAAAAAGAACCTTGGTATAAAGAAGACGCCATAAACGGTAGTGTAAATCCGTTTGATAAGTCGATGATGAACACCACGGAAGAATTCTGATAAGTTCGAATAGTCCTTCAAAGAACCAAAAAGAATAAAACTCACCAATTTCCAGAAAACTATGATGCCCCTTCTATTCCATTAGACGCCTATTTATAGGCTAAAAAAATATAAGGAAAGTTTCTGAAACAGAAACAAAATAAAAGAAAACAATCAGCCCCTTAATTTGGCTGATCACACGTCCATATTTAAAAAAAGAAACAATCAGAAATAGAAACGAAACAAAAGGAAACAATCAGTCCTTAATTTGGCTGATCACACGCCCACAATAGAAAAGGAAACGATCAGTTTGGACCGGATTCTTCTAGTAGTTGAATCATATTGATGCATTTTTGTTGAATACGTGAACCATCCTCAATGGGCCTTCACGAATTTGTTTGAGCCCAAACCTCTTGAATCAGCCCATTAAGTGCATCTTTGAACTTCTTTTCTCGTGCTCTTGTAACCGGCCCAGTTGGAACTTGAACTGGCTCCTTTGTAGTCATGCCATTATTTGCATCAGAAATATTCAAAAAAGAAAGGATTTTTTGGTTAGACGTATGGAATTAGCTAAACATTTTATTCGAATAAATGTGGAACCAGAATGGATTGTTTTGTGCCTATTACCAGTCCATCCTCCCGAGTTGCGACCAATCATTCAGATCGATGGGGGTAAACTAATGAGTTCGGATATTAATGAACTCTACAGAAGAGTTATCTATCGTAACAATACTCTTACCAATCTATTAGAAACAAGTACGTCTACGCCAGGAGAATTAGTAATGTGTTAGGAAATATTGGTACAAGAGGCTGTGGATACACTTCTTGATAATGGGATACGCGGACAACCAAAGAGGGATGGTCAAAATAAAATTTACATGTCATATTCAGATGTAATTGAAGGCAAAGGGGAAGATTTCGCGAGACTCTGCTTGGTAAACAGGTCGATTATTTGGGGCGTTCTGTCATTGTTATGGGTCCTTCGCTTTCATTACATCAATGTGGATTACCTCGAGAAATAGCAATAGAGTTTTTCCAAACATTTGTAATTCGTGGTCTAATATGACAACATATTGTTTCTAACATAGGGATTGCAAAAAATAATATTCGAGAAAAAGAACCGATTGTATGGGAAATACTTCAAGAAGTTATGCAGGGGCATCCTATATAGTTAAATAGAGTACCTACTTTGCATAGATTGGGCATACAAGCGTTCCAACCCATTTTAGTGGAGGGACGTGCGATTTATTTACACCCATTAGTTTGTAAGGGATTTAATGCAGACTTTGACGGGGACCAAATAGTGGCAAGAGTGGTTTGTGTTTGGATCTGAGCTTAGGACCTCTAGTTATGCCAATAGGATGAGACGATCCCGCATCTCCAGGTTCGACAAAAATTTTACCCTTTGATAATTTTCACAACTTCATCTCATGTAAATAGTCTGATAAAAAAAAGAGACCCTGTAAAGACAAAAACTGCTAAAGCAATGGGAAAAGGAATAATTTGGCATTTAAAACCCAAACAAAATCCTTAACATCTCATCATGCTGAGGGAAATAGTATGGCTAGGCCAACTCAAACGGTAGTTGGTAAAGGCAGGTCAAATCCGTTGATAGTTGGAGATTTGCTAAAAATCTCATGACAACTGATCATGCTTAGGGGAATAGCATGGCTAGCCCAACTCAAACGGTAGTTGGTAAAGGCAGATCAAATCCATTGATAGCTGGGGGTTTGCTAAAAACTCCATGACAACTCATCATGCTGAGAAAAGTAGTATGACTAACCCAACTCAAACGGTAGTTGGAATCCGTTGATAGCTGGAGGTTTGCTAAAAATCCCGTGATAACTCATCATGCTGACGGGAATAGTATGGCTAGCCTAACTCAAACGGTAGTTGGTAAAAATAAATCAAATCCGTTGATAGTTGGGAATTTACTAAAAATCCCATAAGACTTGACATTCACAGGACAAAAATATCATCAAGATAATAGCAGCAAGATTCTCCACAAAAAAATGATTGATATTACTATTTACATCCATGAACGGTATCAACAAGGCAGCAGCAGTAAGATTCTCTACAAAAAAACATTGACAACTGACATCAATAGAAAGATTCCCTGTAAAAGTTGCCTAACAAAAATAACATGATCAGCCAAAAGGAGCCTGATATATCTACAAGAAAAAAAGAGGCATGATTAAAAGCTCTTTCATGATTAAAGATGTGGGCCCCACATAAATAGAATCCAAGGAGTCAAAGGCTTCGACAAGAAGAAATCAGAGACTTCAGCAGGAAGGAATCTCTCGTATAAATAGAAGGCTTCCAGCAAATTTAGAAGAGTAGGTTAAGATAGCAAGCTAATATTTCAGATTGAGGTTAAGATTAGAGAAAACCTCCGACACCATTCTCCATCACCATCATCTCCCATCGCTATCATCCTCTATCAACATCATCCACCTTCTTTCTCATCCTCTCCACTATCTTTCCTATCTTGTGCCACCCAATCTGACCACCTGCATAATTCCACCACATATTGCTCTGGTAATAGGGCACAAGCACACTAAACGGGGGTAGGGATACTAGGGGTAAACAGCTACTAAAATTGAAATACAATCATACTCTCACACTACTACTACTGTCACACACTAATTATACATATGTGGTGGAACTATACAAGTGGTCAGATTGGGTGGCACAATACTGAAAAGATAGTGGAGAGCATAAGAAGGAAGGTGGATGGTGTTGATGGAGGATGATGGTGACGGGAGATGATGGTGATGGAGAATGGTGTCGAAGGTTTTCTCTAATCTCAAGTATAATATGAAATCTTAGCCTCAATCTGAAATCTTAGCCTGCTCCTCTCAATCAGCCCTGATCTCTCCAGGAAGCCTTCTATTTTATAGAAGAGATTCCTTCTTGCCAAAGTTTTCAATTTCTTCTTGCCGAAGTCTTGGACTCCTTGGATTCCATTTGGGTGGGGCCCGCATCCTTAATCATGAAGGAGTTTTTAATCATGCCTCACTTCTTTTGGATATATTAGGCTCTTTTTGTCTGTATCAGGCTCCTTTCGGCTATATCAGGCTACTTTTGTCAGGCACCTTTTACAGAAAATCTTTCTGTTGATATTGATTATCAAGGCTTTTGTAGAGAATCTTACTGCTACTATTTTGATTATGTCTTTGGCCTGTGAATGTCTAGTCTTATGGGATTTTTATCAAATTTCTAGCTATCAACGGATTTTATTTGCCTTTACCAACTATCATTTGATTTGGGCTGATCATACTATTTTTCTCAGAATGATGAGTTGTCACGAGATTTTTATCAAACTCCCATCTATCAACGGATTTGATTTGCCTTTACTAACTGCCGTTTGAGTTGGAATAGTCATGCTATTTTTCTCAGCATGATGAGATATCACGGAGTTTTTACCAAACCCCAACTATTAACGGATTTGACTTGTCTTTACCAAGTACCGTTTGAGTTGGGCAAGTCATACTTTTCCCCTCAGTCTGATGAGCCATCAAGGAATTCGTTTGGGCTTAAATGCCAAACTATTCCTTTTAGCAACTTTTGTCTTTACAGGGTCTCTCTGTTTTTTTTTTTTTGAATAGAGCTATATTGATATTTATATGAGTATACTTTCAAAAGGTTGTAAAAATTACCAGAGGCTGAAATTTTTGCCAAACTTGGAAATGCATGGTCATCTTACCTTGTTGGCATAATTAGAGGGTCCCAAGCTCAGATCTAGGCACAAACCCTTCTTGCCGCTAGGATATTCTTCATCATTCCTAACTTTGTGTCTCTTCATGTGCCCCCCAAGAGCTTTTCCTACTGCAAACTCGACTTCATAGGCAGTGCACTTATGCACTTTAGGTTTGTTTGGTACAACATGTGGCGTTTCCGCCCTTGTCCACTTGTGACATGTCTGGTGGCCACCGAGTGCTTGGAACGAAGCGAATTGTTTACTGCATGTCTTACATTTGAATATTCAATTATGTTGTTGTTGGTTCATGGTCATAGTATTTCTCAACATTACGAAGATTGATATTCTTGTCGACTATTTTAGAGTGTGTATCTCTGTCCCTATGGGTTACTTCTGGCGTATTATTATATTCAAACTTTCAAAATTCATCTCCCGGTAGACCAACTGCTTGATTGCTATCTTCAGGTAATTGCTACAGTAGCATTTGTGCAGCGGCTCCTTTATTGTAGGCTTCTTTGGCTATGTCGACTTCTACTTCTATATCCATTTCTTTTCTGTAGACGTTGCACTCCTGCGAATCTTCTTGTGCTAAGATCCTGAATTGCAATCCTAGATTCTTACTTGATTCAGTGAGGATGAGCAGTTTCTTTTTTGATCCTTGCCTTATATGCTGCTGAAAGGCGCGATTATTTTCAATCTTAGGATTTATTCTTTGGTGTGATTCCCAGGATTCTTTTAGCTCCGGAATTTCTTGGCTTATTACTTTTGTTTTTCTATTATGCATGGATTCTAAAGTGATATAGCATCCTCACAGGAGTAGTAATGTCTGCTGCATGATTCATTGAATACCTGTTTATAACATTTATCCTATATTGTGTAGATACCTGGTTGGTATCCTACGTATACAACAAATGCTGCTGAAATAGGAATATTATTTGCTATAGTTTTTTCCTTACTCACCATATTTCTCATCTTCAAAAGCTTGATTGATATATCACTAGCATTTTCCTTCATTAAGATTTTACTATTATTTTTATTTGTTTTTTGATATATCTTCGGCTAAAGGCTGCTTTTCTCCCAACTACATTTCCTAACGTTATGTTTTATATAATCCTGGCGTTTGGAGTGTGATAATATCTGACTCGTTATTCATTATAGGGATTATCTCAAACTCCAAATTTTTCTCGTATAGTACTATATTCAGAGGAGAGATTTTTCCAAGGCAGGCTTCTAAATTTTGCTTTATTATTTTTTGAGCATCTTTTCCATTTCAAGGATAGTGCCATTTTTCGTCACATACAAAAGACTTGCATTTCGTTTTACCCATTTGTGTAGAGGTCTCATCACACTTCTAGATATATTTGTTATTCTTAATAAACCCCTTTTCTTTCTCCATGGCCTCCATCTAGAAAATTTTCTAGACACTAGTTTAGGTAGGTAAACTTCTGGGGCATTTTCAGCTTGCTATTTTAAAATTCTTTAATTTTCGTCCGTCCAGACGAAACCTCGATTTTTATCTATTTTTTTAATAGTAGTATTTCTTACTTAGTCAATTTCTTTAGAAAATTATTTCCAGCGTTCAGCAGTTCTAACAAGCTCTGTTGTTGCCTCTTATTCTTTATTTCTTCTTTAAATGATTTTAGTCTTTTCTTGCTTCTTTTTTTCCATTTCTCGCCATTTATCTTTTCACAGCATTTCCTCACTTTAGCAGAGCTACTGATTGTGTTTTTCATTTCTTTATTAGTTTTTATATTAAGGGAATAGGAATATAGCGTCTTAGATTGTCCTCTTTCTTGTTTTGTTTTAGGTAATCTAGGTATCCGTTTTGTATTTTAGTATCCCATGGACTTGGAGCTTGTGAAAGAACGGATCAAGCCAATTTTGTGTCTTATCGTATTCTAATTTGTAAACGTATTTTGAGAACATTTTACAGTATTCTTCGAATTTGCATAGTTCAATTTTAGATAATGCATAGAGGATTACTTCCTCATAAGCTTTGTCATCTATTAATTCACATACATTTTCTTTTATAATTTTTATGAGGTCAGTGGGGATATCCTCGGATCCAATGGATCTGTTGTTTTCAACCCACTCCTTTTGCTTAATTTTTCCCTTCCCTTCTTCCGAGTCTATCTATTGTAGTACATCTTCTTGAAGGGTTCTTGAAATGTGATTTACAAACCTTTCTTTTTTCCATATTTCCTCGTGAATTGTGACTATTATTGCTGGAGTCTGTGCCCAGTTATTTATGGTTTTTTGTCTATACTTAAAGTGTATATTAGACAGATCCAGATGAATTTCACCTTGTGGCACACTCTTTGAATCATTAAACCTCATATTTCCTTTTATTTGTAAATCACTCGAGTCATTTGAGCATTTACTACCTTTCATGACATATATCAGTTCATTATCAGATTTGTTATTCTTTTCAGATTCTGTCTTGTACTCATCATACGTGTCTCCTCACAGTCTTTATTTCTTGAATTCAGAATGCTCTCATTTTTTAGATCTTTATCCAAGTTGTATATCTCAGGGTCAAACTCGAAATGGTATAACAAATCTTTATACTGGAGGTATGTCTCTTGTATCCTATTTACTAGATGGTTTTTCTCCTGAATAGTTCATTTCGTATCTTTATATAGTTCTTTCCAATAATTAATTTGTTCAATTATTAAGTCATATTCTTATTTGGAGTATGTTTTCTCGACTTGCATCATATCAATTTGTTAACTTGGTCTCTTTTGTTTTGAATTGGTTTCTAAACTGTCAATGTGATCTAACTTTTCTACTGCCACTTTATTTCTTTTGCTTGATCTGGAACAGAAATTATTTCATCGTATCCTATCGTACACTCTTCTTTTTTGTCAAAAGATTCTTCAGAACTTAAAATGAATTCTTCATTTATTCTCTCTACCTCATATTTACCTCCTTGGTAGCTATTCTTCATTAGATTTTCAGTTTGTGAGGGATCACTTAAGTTATTATTATCCTCTTCAATTGCCTCATTATTATTTTCTTGGTCACCGACTTGTACATTCATAAGTTGCTGCATTCATTTTCCTCTTCTACAGGGAGATTACTATCATTTTCTTTATTCACCTTTTTATCCTCCTTGTTACTTTGTTTATGACACTAGGTTCGATCTCTTCTAGGTTCAACTTATATCCAAAATAACTTTGTAAACCTTTAAATTTTTTATAGATTTTTTTCAGGTGTATTGTCTTTTATCTCGTTTGCAGTTAAGTCCGGATTTTTACTCTGTTGTTTCCAATATTCTATTAAGTGAACTAACTCATCAAATCGTTTTTTAGAATACTTTGGTTTATACGTTCTATCATCACAATACATAGTACTAGAAAAATTAAAATCTGTTTGATAATATTTTTGTTCGGAATACTTTGGGGCATATATTATATCATCATGATACATGTTGTCATCTAAACTATAATACGTTTCATAGATCTCATATTTCCAATAAAGGAATCGATAGCCATCTAAGATGTCGGTGGATAGCTAGCTCTGAGTCACCTATAGTGCCTAAAACCACCTCCTGAAGGTCACCCTACAAACGCCTACCAGCGGCAACAAAGGGATTAGTTTGGAATTTAGGTTTTAAAATTACTCAAATCTAGCAAAAAATACTTAAAATGAAACTATGATATACCAATATAAGTCATGAAAGAGCAATAATCCATCCTATAATTAATTTATCACCATATACATGCCAACGGGTTCTTCCGTACTATCCCCAAGCTATGCCAAAATTTTTTATGGAAATAAAATTATTTCTAAATATACATAAGGCTTATCTAATACACCAAAAAAAATACAAACTACTTTACTAATAATTTAAAGTATACAATACATACCGGAACAGTACTGGAGAAATTCTGTACAGACTGCAGATCCCTACCTCACAAAAAAGAACCGACCAGGCTCTGATACCAGGGGATTGAAAGACTACTGAAAAGGAAATACAAGCACACTCTCACACTATTACAACTGTCACACACTAATTATATATATGTGGTTGAATTATACAGGTGGTTGGATTCGGTAGCACAAAACCGGAAAGATGGTGGAGAGGATGAGAAGGAAGGTGGATGATGTTGATTGGAGGATGATGGCGATAGGAGATGATGGTGATGGAGAATGGTGTCGAAGGTTTTCTCTAATCTCAATTTTAATCTGAAATCTTCACCTGCTCCTCTCAATCTCCCGGAAGCCTTTTTTTTATAGGAGAGATTCCTTCCTGCCGAAGTCTCTGATTTTTTCTTGCCGAAACCTTGGACTCCTTGGATTTCAATTGTGTGGGGCCCGTATCTTTAATTATGAAGGAGCTTTTAATCATGCCTCCCTTTTTTATTTTGGATATATTAGGCTCCTTTCGTCAGACACCTTTTGCAGGGATTCTTTCTGTTAATATCGGTTGTCAAGGTTTTTGTAGAGAATTTTACTGCTACTATCTTGATGATATCTTTGGCTTGTGAATGTCAAGTCTTATGGGATTTTTAACAAATTTTCAGCTATCAACGGATTTGATTTGTTTTTACCAACTACCATTTGAGTTGGGCTAGCCATACTACTTCACTCAGCATGATGAGTTGTTATGAAATTTTTAGCAAATCCCCAGCTATCAACAAATTTGATTTGTCTTTACCAACTACCATTTGAGTTAAACTAACCATACTATTTTCCTCAGCATGATGAGTTGTCATGGAATTTTTAGCAACCCTCAGTTATCAATGGATTTGACTTGCCTTTACCAACTACCATTTGAGTTGGGCTAGTCATGTTATTCCCCTCAGCATAATGAGTTGTCGAGGATTTTGTTTTGACTTAAATGCCAAACTATTCCTCCTCCCATTGCTTTAGCAGCTTTGGGCTTCACAGGGCAAAAATATAATTTTTTTAATAGACTATATTTACATAAGATACTTACAGAAAATTGACTTGTTGCCTAATCTTCCATCATGTTGTCGAGATTTTGTATGCTTTCTTCTCCCATGTGTCCTAGTAGATCTAGTGGTATATATATTTTTTACCCATTCTGTCATGTCTTGCTGAAGTACTTTGTCTTCTACCATTTTATTTTGTCTGTAGTTTGAATTAATTCTTCATGAGCTGATCTGACAATCCTAGGGATCTTACAAATAATTTCTTTATCTACATAGACTCTGTAGATTTCAATTTCTGTAACTAATCTGAATCTATTTGCACTATAATTTTGCCAATTGAATTCATATGCTATAGTTTTGCTCTCCAGTGCCTGATCTGTCTTGGAATCTTTCTGTCATAGATTACTCCTCTTGCCTCTGTATCTGGATATAGAGGATGGACCAATCTGTGTGTAATTCATGCACTGTGCATTGTAGAATATGATACTCCTTTAATATATTCTCCTATTATGGAGTCAAATTCTATCTTGAGCTATGGCTCCTTATCTATAAAAGATTCTGAGACTGGAAATGCTAAAGAATCTGGAAATAATTCTGCATGATCTGGATGATAAATAATTATTTGTGAAACAAATCCCATATCTAGAAAGTCTTTTCAACTATAATCTGTTCCATAAAGTTTCTCTATTTTCATTTGGCTTAATTGTATATTTAGTCTGTAAATGGCATAAGCTAACTCAGTTGTATTTTGGTTGTGAGAGGTCTATGATGCTGCAATTTGAATTGATGTTGATGTATCTATCTGTGTTGGCATAGTGTATTACTTGGTCTATAGCTATCCCTCTACATCTTCTTTCTTCTTGTTAGATTTCTTTGAGTATCTATTGCATCTCTTCGACTTTTCTATAAAAACTGTCTTAAACTTTCTGGTGAATGCTTGTTTACTGAGATTTACTAAGATTTCCAACTAATTTATCTTTTTGTATCAACTAACTATTGATTCTTCCTCCTACTTCTCTTAGAGAAACTATGTCATAGTATTCCCACATTGGTCTATCAATTCCTTTTTCATTGAGGCGGTAGTGATGCAAATAATGGCATGATTACAAAGGAACCAGTTCAAATTTCAACTGGGCCGGTTATAAGAGCACGACAAAAGAATTTCAAAGATGCACTTAATGGACTGATTCAAGTGGTTTGGGCTCAAACAAATTCGTGGAGGCCCATTGAGGATGGTTCACGTGTTCAACAAAAATGCATCAATATGATTCAACTATTAGAAGAATCCAGTCAAAACTGATCAGCCAAATTAAGGACTGATTGTTTCCTTTTTTTTTATTATGGACGTGTGATCAGCCAAATTAAGGAGCTAATTGTTTCCTTTTCTTTTGTTTCTATTTCTGAAACTTTCCTTGTATTTTTTTAGCCAATAAATATGCATCTAATGGAATAGAAGGGACATCATAGTTTTCTAGAAATTGGTGAGATTTATTCTCTTCGGTTCTTTGAAGGATGATTCGAACTTATCGGAATTCTTTTGTGGCGTTCATTATCGACTTATCAAACAAATTTCCACTGCTGTTTATGGCGTCTTCCTTATACCAAGGTTCTTGTTTCACATTAAATAACGGGTTGAGGTCAATTATACCGAGGTTCTTGTTTTTGTTGAAGCAACGGGCCGAGGTCTTCCATCCAAACCTGATCATAGACGTTCTTGAATTTTCCTCTTATTTTACGGGTCCCGTTATTCTTGACGGGGTTCGCATCATTTGGTATTAGAGCCAAGGATTTCTCGTCTCAGGTTTATCTATCACATTTAAATTTAGTTTCCTTTTCTTATCTGGCCGAATTTGTCGTGGCCGAATTGGTTCTAGTCCTAGGTCCCCATTCTGATCGTAATATGTTTGCTCTAATTTTAATTCAAAATCTTGTTCTGTTATTAACGAAAAAAAGAATCTGATCCTCGAAAAAAAAACAGAAAGAGGTCCGAAAAAAAAAACAGAAAGACGTCCAAAAAAAAAAAAGAAGATTTGACAAAAAAAATTTCGTTTGTTTTCACCCATTTTGGTTCCAATAAGCCCGAAAATCACCTCACCTCAAAGACAAAAAAATTTCGTGGAAATTTTGCTGAATTGTACTTTTAAAAATCTAATCACCCATATCCCTTGTTTTCTTACCTTTTGAACCTGAATTCCCTTGGTGAGTTCTTGGTGAATTATTGCTGAAATTTTGAATATTGTTCAAATAGTTTCAAAAGAACTGAAAGAGGATTATCGAGTGGAAAAAGGCAAGAGTGTGAGCATATTAGAGGGTAAAAGCCGATTATACTGAGTGAAACACGAGTGAAAGAGAGTGAATCATTCTTTGAGTGAAACACGTGAGAGAGTGTGTGAGGTCGTTTCCATTTTTTTTTTCTAACTTCGATTTGTAGCAATCATGTCTCACAACAGTGAAAAGAATATGCCGAAGGTAATACAGGGATGGCTGACTCCAAGTTGCTCATGGAGGCCATGATGAGTGAGATGAGGCATGTGATGAGGTTAGAATTGGAGTAGGTACATAAGCGGATTGATCGAATGGAGAATACACATTTGGAGCAGCCAAAAAACTCTCATAATGTGCGTAGAAGGGAAAGAGTTCAACATCGGGGAGTGAGAGATGAAGATGGAGAGTATTATGGGGCTGGTTTTGATGAAGAAGAAGATCTGGATTCAGTTGTTGGTAATAGGAAATATGGAGGGCGGTTTAGAGAACATAGGAATCGGGAAGATAACAACTTGGGTAGTATTAAGATGAAAATTCCAGCATTAAGGAAGAAACGACCCCGAGGCTTACTTTGAGTGGGAGAAAAAGGTGGAGTTGTTGTTCAATTGCCACAACTACTTTGAGATGAATAAGGTAAAACTTGCTGCCATCGAGTTTTCTGACTATGCTATTGTGTGGTGGGATCAGTTAGTGTTGAACAGGCGGCGAAATAGGGAACGACTGGTAGAGACGTGGGAAGAGATGAAAATAGTAATGAGGAAGCAGTTTGTACGTAGCCATTACCATCGGGAGTTGTACAATAAATTGCAAACGCTCCGACAAGATAATCGGAGTGTGGAGGATTATCATCAAGAGATGGAGATTGCTATGATTCGGGCTAATATCGAAGAAAACCGAGAGGCTACTATGGCTAGGTTCTTGAATGACTTGAATCAAGAAATTCATGATAGGGTGGAGATGCAGTATTATGTGGAATTAGAGGATATGGTGCACATGGCCATCAAGGCAGAGCAACAACTCAAGAGGAGAGGTGGTATACGTGCATCCCATAATTCGATTTTTTCCCCATGCAAACCGAGTCATGTGAAGAAAGAGGAGAAACTAGCTGCAAAACCTAAATTCGAGCCGAAACAAGAGACAACCAACCATGGCACTCAAGGTAAATCTGACACTTTCATTTTTCGAAATCGTGACATTAAGTGTTTTAAATGTCAAGGCAGGGGTCACATAGCAAGTCAATGCCCGAACAAAAGAGTCATAGTGATAAGGGATAATGGAGAGATCGAAACCGACGACGAGTCTGATACCTACTCTATGCCACCACTGGAGGACGTGGATGATGAAGAATATGCAGTTCAAGGTGAATTGTTGGTGTCAAGAAGAGTTCTAAGTTTGCAAGCAAAAGAAGTTGAAGAAATGCTGCGGGAGAACATCTTTCATAATAGGTGCTACGTCAAAGACAAGGTATGCAGTATGATTGTTGATGGAGGAAGTTGAACTGATGTTGCAAGCACAATCTTGGTGAAGAAGTTAGGACTGACCACACTGAAACATCATAAACCATACAAATTACAATGGCTGAATGATAGTGGCAAGCTAAAGCTGAATAACAAGTTTTGATTTCATTCCGCATCGGAAAATATGAAGATGAAGTTTTGTGTGATGTAGTTCCGATGCAAGCAGGACATTTGCTATTAGGCCGACCATGGCAATTCGATCGGAGAGTTAAGCATGATGGCTTCACCAACAAATACTCATTTGTACTCAACCAAAAATCCATCACTCTTGTGCCGATGACACCGAAATAGGTTTATGAAGATCAAGTGAGGTTGTAAAAAGAGAGTGATCAAAAGAAAAAGAGTGAGTAAAAGAAAACGAGTGAAAATCAGAGAGTGGCCGAGCAAAATGAGAGAGAAAAAGAAAAACAAAATTCAGCCATTGAGAGAAAATCAGAGAGAAAATAAAAAAATTTCTGTGCAAAAGTGAGTGAGATTAAGCGAGCAATATTTTCAAATCAGCCGATGATTGTACTTTTGTACAAAGAGGCATTTTTAAACACTAACAAACTTGACCCTGCTTTGCCCACTTCTGTTGTTTCTTTTTAGCAAGAATGAGGATGTCTTTCCCGACAAAACACCACATGGATTACCACCAATTCGAGGGATTGCACATCAAATTGATTTTGTTCCCAGTGTAATAATTCCAAACCAACCAGCCTATATGAGCAATCCCGAGGAGACAAAGGAGCTTCAACGGTAGGTAAGTGAGTTGTTGGAGAAGGGGTACGTGAGAGAGAGCATGAGTCCGTGCGCCATTCCGGTTTTACTTGTACCTAAAAAGGATGGGACGCGGAGAATGTGCGTTGATTGCCGAGCCATCAACAACATAACGGTAAAATATTGTCATCCTATTCTTCGCTTAGATGACATGTTAGTTGAATTACATGGTTCTTGTGTGTTCTCTAAGATTGATTTAAAGAGTGGTTATTATCAGATTAGAATGAAAAAAAGAGATGAATGGAAAACTGCCTTTAAAACAAAATATGGTTTGTATCAATGGTTAGTTATGCCTTTTGGGTTGACTAATGCACCAAGCACTTTTATGAGACTTATGAATTATGTTTTGCATGTATTTATAGGCAGGTTTGTTGTTGTCAATTTTGATGATATACTTATTTATAGCAAAAACCTGGATGATCATGCCTTACATTTGAAATCGGTTTTAGATGTGCTTAGGAAAAAAAAAGTTATTTGCGAATATGAAGAAGTGTACTTTTCGCACCGATAAGCTTGTATTCTGGGATTTGTTGTTAGTGCACAGGGTATACAGTTGATGAAAAGAAGGTACGTGCAATTCAAGAGTGGCCGAGTCTCACAAGTGTAAACAATATTCGTAGTTTTCATAGACTTGCTAGTTTTTGCCGACGGTTTGTGAAGAACTTTAGTATCATAGCCGCACCACTTACCGAAGTGTTCAAGAAGAATGTCAGATTTAGATGGGGAGAAGAACAAGAGAATGTGTTTCAGCTAATCAAAGAGAAGCTAACCAACGCCCCCTTATTGTCTTTACCTAACTTTTCTAAAACGTTTGAGATTAAATGTGATGCTTCAGGTATTGGCATAGGTGCAGTTCTTATGCAGGAGGGACGACCAATTAGTTACTTCAGCAAGAAATTAAGTGGGGCAGCCTTAAACTACCCGACTTATGACAAGGAGTTGTATGCATTGGTTCGAGCTTTGGAAACATGGCAGCACTACCTATGGCCTAAGAAGTTCGTGATTCATACTGACCATGAGTCCTTGAAACCCTTGAAGGGCCAGCACAAGTTAAATAAAAAGCATGCTCATTGGGTAGAATTCATTGAGACATTTCCATATGTCATCCGGTTTAAGCAAGGTAAGGAGAATGTGGTCACCAATGCACTTTCTCGCAGGTATGCATTACTCTCTATACTTGATGCAAAATTGCTTAGTTTTGAATACATTAAAAGTTTATACATTAATGACCACGAATTTTGTGAAGAGTACCAGGTTTGTGAGAAAAACGCTTGTGGTAAGTTCTTTAGACATGATGGCTTCTTACTTCGAGAAAATAAGTTATGTGTGCCTAACTGTTCTTTGAGGGATTTGTTAGTGCAGGAATCCCATGGAGGGGGATTAATGGGATATTTTGGAGTTGCTAAGATCTTAGCTGCTTTGCAAGAACACTTCTATTGCCACACATGAAACGAGATGTTGAGCGGATTTGTGCAGATGTGTCACATGTAGGCAACTCATAAACAGTTCGGGCTTCACGTGAGGACACATTTCAGTACTTTTGCTCCCTTCAACACATCCCTCTACTCAACTTGGTAACCTTCTCAGATCCGTTCTTAGCTCACACTTTGAACAGGAAATTAATCTGATAAAGTAAGGCCTAGCCGATACTTTCAATCTTCGTGTTCTCTTATCCCCACAAGAAGGAGATGAAAATCACTGGAATGAGGACCCAACTCTATACTTACACTCTGTAGGTGCTAGCCAGGGAAATTCCCACTCTAATGGGAGCCTTTGAGGAGAGAAAGCCCCTCCGAATGATAGAAGGATTATTAAAAACTATCGCCCTTTCTCTTTTTTTAGAATGAGAAGTTGCACTGGATAGGCCAGAAGGGAGTATGCCACCATCCACCAACAGAAGGAATGATTCGCTTATAACAGATACTTCACCCGAGACCAATGAAAGGAGAACTTGACACAGTGCTATAAGGAACAAAGCAAACAAGCAAAGCAAAAGAGCCCTTTCCAATTCCGGTAAGATAAGGGATAAGGTTTTCATACTCATTTTTTGAAAAACTATA
Source organism: Dracaena cambodiana (assembly GCA_036321105.1). Taxonomy (NCBI): domain Eukaryota; kingdom Viridiplantae; phylum Streptophyta; class Magnoliopsida; order Asparagales; family Asparagaceae; genus Dracaena; species Dracaena cambodiana. Next base: position 15,826,688 of record JAYEPQ010000005.1, on the reverse strand, counting down.
ATTTATAATGGAGCGTCGAATGTTAAGTTCTGTGCATCAAACTAATTTGTCCTAAGGTTTGGGTCAGGCTTTGTTTTGAGAGAAAGAAACTATCTTAATGCCGCAAGAATAAGTTTTGCAAGTGAAAGTGCTGTGAGGGAGAGTTATGCATAATATAGAGTAATCCTTTGACATGCCAATGTTACTAAGCAAAAACAAGAGATATGTGAAGTCTAATACCTTTTCAAGGGGATTCTGTTCCTATTCGTCCAAAGTGGGCATTCACAGCCTATTCGATAGCATTTGTCCTATTTGGGTATATCTTTAATACGGATTCGTTCACAGCACTTATTCCCCTAAGAATAGACTAAATGTCCTTTCCTTTCGTGGATATTGGATCAAATCTTGCGGCATTTTGCATTCAAAAGGAGGAATTGCACAACTAGAATAAGAGGCATTCATGCCCCGAATAGGCTCTTTTTGAAGTAAATAGGTCGTTCTTCCCCGTGATAGGATAGGCTCTGAGATGGACATGGACAGAAAAGGTTGCACCTTAGAGAAACTTGCTAGTCCTGTCCTCATTAGGGTTAGGGAAGGACCTGATTGTCCTTTTTTGCCTTTGCTTAGACAATGTTCAATCTTCTGTAGCAATAATTGTACTTCTTACTGTAACAATAATTGTACTTCTTACTGTACACTTTCCTGTTGAATGATTCCTTCTTATCTAAAGGGAATCTCTCTATATCCCAAAATAGCTATAAATAATTGAAAGGGGCATCGATCAAGCCTTCCTAAACCTTCTTTTCTTCCTTCATTTATGAGTCTTCTTAAGTTTAAACTTTTTAATTTTAGAATTGTGATACTATGATACTATTTACGCTTATTTTTGTATATTTATATTGTTCTAAAATTGTTAAAGAACAATATCTTGGGGCTTTATCAAAGTGTAGAAGAGGGTTATTGGAATATAAGGGTTCTAATATATTATGGATAACCCATTATGTGTCTGATGTAATAGAGATGGGATATGTACAAATATTAGAAGGATCAGAAGAAGAACTTCCTAAAGAAAAATAACTTTCATCAGAAGATTTTTCAGTAGTAGAAAAATACTTTATAGAAGAAGAATATTTTTCATAGAAATCATAAAGTTCTTTTGAATCAATTACTCCATCTAATTCTTTTTGTTGTAAAAGTTTGTATTGTAAATAGTTTTTATAATTAATTTCTTTTGGATCAATATAACTTAAGGATTTTGAAGATATTTTTATCATACGAACAGATCCAAATCGTTCTTTTGAAGAGAAAGTAGGTAAGATAAAATTTCTTTGTAAAACAGTCAATTTTTGAGAAATAAGATATAGTTGATCACTTAAATAATTTAACATGTTGTTTTGTTGTTCTACAGAACCATTGCAAGGAAGATGAATACTATGTTCATGGGTATTCAAATGATAAGGACATTCATAATTTTCTGGCAAGACTAAAGAGCGAGACATATGTTAAGAAATTTTATAACTAGACATGCTATTTTCCTTTTTTCCTTAGTTGGCTAGATAAGAGTATCGTTTTGACCCTATTCTCTCCAGCACACATAACCCCTAAGAGTGGCTTTCATCTTAGAGTTCGGCTGAAGGACCAAAGAGGAGTAGGAGGAAGAATCAATAGTTAGTTGATACCACTCACAGGGCGTAGCCAAATCCTAATTGATATAGAATTCCATAAACAGTCGTAAGTTCGACAATTGATCTTTAGCCTTTCGGAATAGAAAGGCAGCTAGGTAAGGAAATAAAGAGACTAGGCTCATCAGCCTTTAGGAATCTATGTCAGGGCACCCTCGTAAAGCAGGAAAACAAGATCTCCAGTGCCTCAGCTAGTAATAGCATACTAGGTATACGTTCTGTGCCTATGGAGTTAAGTCAGACATTCGTTGGAAAATGAATCTCAGATGTCTCTCCATCCCATTCATGGCATCTTATCATATTGTATTTCCTTTGCTTCTGTTTTGAACCTTCCACCCAGAGTTTCTTCTTCTTCAATTGCAAAGAAAAGAGGAGATTCTAGCACAACAAATTCTGGGTATGTCCCACTATTGGCTTTTAGGTAAGTGACGGGTTATTATCTCATGGATCGGTAATCGGCATCTAATAATCCCGAAAAAATGAGAAAAATTAGTCATATCAGGGGGAGCTGGTGCTATAACCGTTGTTCAAGAATGGCTTGTGTTCAATCAGACGCTCTTGCTTAAAAAGCTCTCATAACCGGTGCTTCCTATTGATGCAACGGTAACTCGATATAGAATATCTTAAGACAAGAAAAATATTTGCCTAGGGCAGATGAAAGGAATGCTGAAAGGCTATCCGAGTTCACAGGCGTAGTTGCATGTATTTCATGCTGCCCATCTCCTTTGAATAACGCTTCCATTAAAACAAGATGAGACTCAAGCAGAATTCAAGTAAAACGCTAACATTCCAAGCGTTGTATCTGTGCCTATAGGCACGGAAGCTTTACGAAGCATCTTTCTGAAGTAATCCAATGTGATAAGACACATAGCTGCTTGAGATGGCGTTATACTTCATCATAACAAATATTCTATGTATGTTGCTTCCTTGTATGTATACATCTATCTTGACGGTGCCTCTACTCCATTCTTTTGGAATGGTATGTGGTCCTTCCTCAAGCAATCCCCTATGACTTGAACTTTATTCTTGTGCAAAAGCGTCCTCCCTTTCCTCTTGGGGGAGCTCACTAAGGCAAGCAACTTCATGCCTCATTTGTATCTGTCTGCAATCGTGCCTAACCAGGCTGTTTATCAGGAGCTGCTATCTATAATCAAGCACTAAACACTCTTGATTTTCTGGTAATATAATCTATATAAAGTCAATGTCGGGTTTGTTAGGCTATACCTAGGATCCACCTTCTTTGTACTTAGAGGTGCGAGAAGGTGCTAACAAAGAACCCTAAGTTCTAAGATAAGATATATTCCTAAAAGGGTAGTCTATGAGTTTCGGGTCTTGATCTCGACCCCAAGGCAAGACGAATCGACTGCACCCCAAGGCCTTCTTCTCCTAATTAGGTAAGTCTGGCTATTGATTAGCAAGATTCACAGGGGAAGCGAAGTCACTAACTAGTCTTCATGAGCTTGTAAGATGCACGCACTCTCTGATGTGCTTTAAGATTCAAAGATGAGCTAACAATAATAAGGTTTTTCTTATTTATTAAGGGCTTGAGGAAGGAATGGGAGAAGGGCCGACCTCTCTTTATCCAATATTTTCTACACAGCGGAAGCGACAATGCATATATAGGAAGATAGGTAACAGCTGTTGATCTCTCCTAATTGTTAGAAACCCATGCGAGGAGGACAATAGAAAGATAGAGAATAGTCCTGGTAGAACGAAGATTAGAATGCCCTTTCATTCACTCAATCCCACTAGAAAAGAGGATAGAAGGAGGTATGCTAGCTCCATATTACTTGACTGACTACATGAGGGATCAATCTAAAAGAAAGAAGTCAAAGTCCTAGTACTGCTATAATAAAGAGAGATTCTAAGGACTAAGTCTATTCATTCCTAAAAGTAGGAGAAAGATGGTTACATATAATGCATTCTAACACGAGCTAATCCCAGCATTGAGTGATAGAAAGAGAAAAGGACGATGTTAGATATATACGGACGAGAATGCGCATCGTCCAGTAGATAAGATAGGACTACTAGCTGCTAGGATAAGAGCTGTCAATTCATAAAAGATAGAAGCTAGAAAGGATAGAATGACTTATCCTAGCTACCTAAACTAATACTGACTACAGGAGGAAGAAAGAGAGGGAGAGATAGAAGGGATCCTAACGCATTTCATAGTGATATTCACCTAGAGACAAGACAATGTTACAAGCTAAAAAAAGAATTAAAGAAAAAAAATCCAGTTTGATAGATAGGAGAAAGATGAGATAGAGAGGAGTCTAGAGCAACTGCAGGAAACTATTAGACGTTACCCTCGTACCTCTTGCAAGGAGGGACGCGTGTAAGGGCTTCGTGGTTCTTCGTTCTTCCTTTTCTCCCTTCAATGGGCGAACAGTTGCCTGTAGGTTGCAAGAAGAAATCAGAACTCTGTCTCTTCTTCTTTCCTAAGGTCAGGTCTTTCTTACCCTCTGCGAATGAAGAAGACAATCTTGAGAGTAGTCTTATGATTGTATGATTCTCTTCTTATCCTTTCTATTTCCCCTAGTTAGCAGACAATTATGAGATTGTCTTATCCAGCATTGTCATTGTAGCTTCCCTTCCTTCCTCCTTCAAGCGAACGTCATGTGTCCTCGCGTGAACCCGAACTTTTCTTTTCATGTATGCAGTATGATTGTTGATGGAGGAAGTTGTACTAATGTTGCAAGCACAACCTCGGTGGTGAAATTAGGACTGCCCACACTGAAACATCCTAGGCCGTACAAGTTACAATGGCTGAATGATAGTGGCGAGGTAAAGGTGAATAGCAAGTTTTGATTTCATTCCGCATCGGAAAATATGAAGATGAAGTTTTGTGTGATAGAGTTCCGATGCAAGCAGGACATTTGCTATTAGGCCGACCATGGCAATTCGATCGGAGAGTTAAGCGTGATGGCTTCACCAACAAATACTCATTTGTGCTCAACCAAAAATCCATCACTCTTGTGCCGATGACACCGAAATAGGTTTATGAAGATCAAGTGAGGTTGTAAAAAGAGAGTGATCAAAAGAAAGGAGTGAGTAAATGAAAAAGAGTGAAAATCAGAGAGTGGTCGAGCAAAATGAGAGAGAAAAAGAAAATCAAATTTCAGCCATTGAAAGAAAATCAGAGAGAAAATAAAAAAATTTCTGTGCAAAAATGAGTGAGATTAAGCGAGCAATGTTTTCAAATCAGTAGATGATTGTACTTTTGTACAAAGAGGCATTTTTAAACACTAACAAACTTGACCCTGCTTTGCCCAGTTCTGTTGTTTCTCATTTGCAGGAATTTGAGGATGTCTTTCTCGACAAAACACCACATGGATTACCACCAATTCGAGAGATTGCACATCAAATTGATTTTGTTCCTAGTGTGATAATTCCAAACCGACCAGCCTATATGAGCAATCCCGAGGAGACAAAGGAGCTTCAATGGTAGGCAAGTGACTTGTTGGAGAAGGGGTACGTGAGAGAGAGCATGAGTCCGTGCGCCATTCCGATTTTACTTGTACCTAAGAAGGATGGGACGCGGAGAATGTGCGTTGATTGCCGAGCCATCAACAACATAACGGTAAAGTATCGTTATCCTATTCCTCGCTTAGATGACATGTTAGTTGAGTTACATGGTTCTTGTGTGTTCTCTAAAATTGATTTAAAGAGTGGTTATCATCAGATTAGAATGAAAAAAAGAGATGAATGGAAAACTGTCTTTAAAACAAAATATGGTTTGCATGAATGGTTAGTTATGCCTTTTGGGTTGACTAATGCACCAAGCACTTTTATGAGACTTATGAATTATGTTTTGCATGTATTTATAGGCAGGTTTGTTGTTGTCAATTTTGATGATATACTTATTTATATCAAAAACTTGGATGATCATGCCTTACATTTGAAATCGGTTTTAGATGTGCATAGGAAAAAAAAGTTATTTGCTAATATGAAGAAGTGTACTTTTTGCACCGATAAGCTTGTATTCTGGGATTTGTTGTTAGTGCACAGGGTTTACAGTTGATGAAGAGAAGGTACGTGCAATTCAAGAGTGGCCGAGTCTCACAAGTGTAAACAATGTTCATAGTTTTCATGGACTTGCTAGTTTTTGCCGACGGTTTGTGAACGATACTCTTATCTAGCCAACTAAGGAAAAAAGGAAAATAGCATGTCTAGTTATAAAATTTCTTCACATATGTCTCGCTCTTTAGTCTTGCCGGAAAATTATGAATGTCCTTATCATTTGAATACTCATGAACATAGCATCTTTCTTCCTTGCAATGGTTTTGTAGAACAACAAAATAGCATGCTAAATTATTTAAGTGGTCAATTATATCTTGTTTCTCAAAAATTAACTGCTTTACAAAAAAACTTTACTTTACCTATCATTTCATCAAAAGAAAGATTTGAATCTGTCCGTATGATAAAACTATCTTCAAAATCTTTAAGTCGTATTGATCCAGAAGATATTAATTACCCAAATTATTTGCAATATAAACTTTTACAACAAAAAGAATTAGATGGAGTAATTGATTCAAAAGAACTTTATGATTTCTATGAAAAATATTCTTCTTCTATAAAATATTTTTCTACTGCTGAAAAATCTTCTAATGAAAGTTATTTTTCTTTAGAAAGTTCTTCTTCTGATGATGAATTGTCTATACCCTCTAACGAGGAGCAATACATACCCTCTAACGAGGAGCAATACATACCCTCTAACGAGGAGCAATATTTATCCTCTAACGAGGAAAACTTATATATAAATATGGAACATGGAGAATCTTCTTCTATAATATATCATCCAGGTAGACCAAATCCTCCTAATCAACCACAGAAAGGTACTGATGACAACATGTATCATAGAGATACTAATGAAGCTTATGTAGATTCTTATATATTTAGACAAAATAAAAGACACCCTGGTTCAACAATAAATCTAATATTTAATATAGATTATATACCAGCCAATGAATTAAGAGACTATATAGTGAATTGGGAACAATTAATGGTAGGAATATGTACTTTAATACCTGATTCTGTAACACATAAAGACTTCGTATTACTTGCTTGTGGCTATTGGTAAGGAATAGCATTAAGATGGTTAACACAATATGAAAAATTATGCCCAAATGAAATATTAGCTTTAAATAGTTATACTACTAGAAAAGATGCTTTACATAGCATTTGTAAATTATTATATGCCGATTTAACAGGAGATGATATTACAACAGAAGGTATAGATGAGAATATGCTATTAAAAATGAGACTATGTAATATATGCTATCTTGAAGAATTTGCTAATCAATATATTAGTTATATATTCAAGCTAAATTCACTAGAAAAGAAGCAATTTTGGATAACCGCTTTCTTTTCAAAATTACCAATACCTTGGGATTCTATGATAGAGAAAAAATATAATAACATTAGAAATAATGCACCACACAATATAGGCATGTTAAAAAAAGTTTGTATGGAGACTGTAAAGAAAACTTGCCAGTTACAAAAGGCAAATAATCATCTTACAAAATATATTCATAAATCAGATATAAAAATATCTTGTTGTCCTAAGTATGACCCAGATATTAATTATCAATTTGGTTGTCCTCCGGTATATGGGTACAACAAATCTTATTTCCCATACAAGAAAAAACATACAAAACATTCTAAGCATTCTAAGCAGCATAAATACAAATAAAATATAAACCTAAATATAAAAGGAAAATATACAATGTATCTAAGAAAAAATGAAAACCAGAATACAAACATAAGTATAAAAAATCGGATAAATATAAAAGGAGAAAGTTTATAAAACATAACAAAAGCAATCCTAGAAAGAATTGTAAATGTTTTAAATGTAGAAAAGAAGGGCATTATGCTTACGAATGTACTCTAAATATAAAAACAATTTGGTTAGAAGATCTAGAATCTTATGATATACACCTAGGAACTATAGAAGAAATTCCTAGTGAAAATTCAACTATATATGAAGTAGAATCTGTATATGACGAAAATTCATCTGAATATGAATCTTCTGAAAATGACAGTTTAGGAATAAATATGATGACTTTAAATAAAACTTATCATCATGTTCAAATAATACCCCTGTCAAAAACGGTAATATTACCCAAAGGAGAATCTTTAAAATTTCCAGGTCATATATTATATGCTAACAAAAATTATAGTCTACAGAGGTATCAAACTGCATAAATCTATCTGGATGTAATCATCAAAATACTCTAAAATTGATTTAAAGAGTGGTTATCATCAGATTAGAATGAAAAAAAGAGATGAATTGAAAACTGTCTTTAAAACAAAATATGGTTTGCATGAATGGTTAGTTATGCCTTTTGGGTTGACTAATGCACCAAGCACTTTTATGAGACTTATGAATTATGTTTTGCATGCATTTATAGGCAGGTTTGTTGTTGTCAATTTTGATGATATACTTATTTATAGCAAAAACTTGGATGATCATGCCTTACATTTGAAATCGGTTTTAGATGTGCATAGGAAAAAAAAGTTATTTGCTAATATGAAGAAGTGTACTTTTTGCACCGATAAGCTTGTATTCTGGGATTTATTGTTAGTGCACAGGGTTTACAGTTGATAAAGAGAAGGTACGTGCAATTCAAGAGTGGCCGAGTCTCACAAGTGTAAACGATGTTCGTAGTTTTCATGGACTTGCTAGTTTTTGCCGACGGGAACTTCAATAGGTATTCTTATAATTCATAAATACGAAGATTTACCATTTATCAAGGTAGAACAAGATCTCTTACTATCTACCTCTCCTCCTTTATGTCCAGATATGACACCTGGACAAACTTCAAAAGAAACCATGTATGAATACAGAGTATACATGAATACATTAACAGAAATATAACTTCAAGAAACTTATAATACAAGTCTGGACAATAGTCAAAGTGAGCAATATGAAATTACTGATGAAGATATTGAAAGATTAAAACTTTCAATACCTCATGCTAAACAAAATGAAGTATATAATCCTCAATCAAAACTAAAATCATTATGGTCAAATAAAAATACATATATTTTTGAACGAATGCAAGGCATTATAGAATTAAAAGGTGATGAAGATTTTACTTCTATAAAAATACTAAATCTTGCACAAATAGAAAAATTTAAACAAAAATATCCAAAAAAGAAGTATCTACATATCGGATTAATTCAAATAAAAATAACTGGTCTATTTAGATTAGGAATAGACACTCCAATAATGATAATATGCTGTGATGAAAGGATAATCTATAATCCTTTAAACAGTATATTAGGAGGAGCGAAATCAAACTTAGCAAACAGAATATTTGGAGTTAATATACATCCAGATTTTTGTATTAGTCTAAATGACAAAAATATAGAAAAGGCTTGTACCCTATCTATAAACCTTAAAGGTATAGAAATACTTCCTGGATCAAAAGTATTAGGCATTCCGTGGGAACACTGTTTAGCTGTAAATGAAACATCAACATTTAGATCTGTTACACCAAGTCAATTTATTAAATTATATGTGGTAGGAAATGGTAAAATTATTCGACCAAAATTAGTTAATATTAAACACTTAAAGTATGATAATGAAATGCATGTTTTCTTAAGAACTTTAAAACCAAAAATACAACTTCCTATCGAAACTATCGAGATACTAATCTACATCTAGAACCAAGTAGAACCAGTACTTCTATACTTGCAAAAACTTCTGATATAGAAAATACACCTTTAGAAGGTCGAACTCAAAGAATATTAGATCATCAAAAGCGGCTACAAGAACAACATGTTATTAAATTACCATCCACTTCTTATTGTATATCTCATGTTGGATCTTAAGACAACCCCAGAATTACATATCTACATTCCTTTAACTATATATCTTCCTGAACCAAACTCCCCGATCACTATACATACATTATTAGACTCTGGTGCAGAAACTAGTCTTATACAATCTACATTCATTCCTCAACAATTTTGGATTCCTTTAGATGAACGAGCAAAATTACATGATTTCATGGGAAGACCAGTTCATGTCGGTTCTAAAGTAAATCTTAACATATCAATTCCCGATATTCATAATAGTGCACATCATTATTTCTTTGAATTTGCTCTATTACCCAAAGCATTTGACATCGATTGCTTACTCGGTATGAATAATCTTCGGCATTATGCCCCTTTTAACACTCATTATTTTACATTTGACAATCATTCTATCCCTCATGTTCCTTTTCCTATTCCTTTATCTTCTACTTTTTCACCAGCCCAGCGTGGTGAAACAAAACTTATTGATAATACACACGACAAAACACTTGGTACTACTACCTTTTGTACCTATCCTATCTCCATTACATCAGATACAGAAAAGGTTATCCATAGTCTCTTAGAACCTTTATATTCTAATAACCCTCTTCTACATTTTGATAAAGCCCCTAGATATTGTTCTTTAACAATGCTCGAACAATACAAAGATACAAAAATAAGAGTAAACAGTATTATGGTATCACCTTTTGATAAAAAGGAATTTTCAGAACAAATCAAAGAATTACTAGACTTAAAATTAATAAGACCCAGTACAAGTCCACATTCCTCTCCTGCATTCATGGTGAGAAGCCATGCATAACAAAAAAGAGGAAAAGAAAGAATGGTTATCAATTATAGAAAATTAAATAGCTATACAAAATTTGATGGCTATTTTATACCATCAGTTGAACAGTTAATAAAACAAGTTCAAGGATCAAAATACTATAGTAAATTTGATGCTAAGTCAGGATTCTGGCAAATAAAACTAGCTAATACAGAATCTATAGAATTAACAACATTCAATTGTCCTCAAGGCCATTACGAATGGTTAGTAATGCCTTTTGGTTTAAAAAATGCACCCTAAGTATTTCAAAAATGGATGAACTCTATATTCGGACACTTACCCTTTATAGTTGTTTATATAGACGATATTGTTGTCTTTTCTCATAACTTAGATGAGCATAAACAACATTTATTACAAGTTGCAAAACTACTATTGGAAAACGTAATTATATTAAGTCCAAAAAAGATTTGTTTATTCAAAACAGAAGTTGAATTTCTAGGCAAATATATAAAAGAAGGACAAATAGAATTGTAACAACATATATATACAAAGTTAAAAGAGTTTCCTAAAATATTTAAGACTTTAAAACAGTTACAAAGTTTTTTGGGATTATTGAACTATGGTAGAAAATTTATTCCTCATCTATCCGAATTAGTACAAAATCTACAAGAAAAATTAACGATCGAACAGTCAAAATACAAGGTAGAAAATGGTGAACAACCTAGAAGATGGAATACAGATAAAATAAGTATTCATCTCTCTCCTACTGAAGAAAATGAGATAGAAAAAATTAAACAATTAATTACTAAACAACCTATACTTTATTTTCCTAAAGATGAAGAATTAGTAACATTGCAAACTGATGCTTCATATTTATTTTGGACAGGAATTCTAATTGCAAAACAAAAAGAAATAGCAGCTTATACTTCAGGAAAATTTACAAAACCACAGCAAAAATATACTACTTATGATAAAGAACTATTGGCTATAAAATTAGCAATAAAAAGTTTAAAAATCTATTTGCTTAATCGCCAGTTTATAATAGAAACTGATAATAAAGCAGTAGCTCAATTCTTGAAAAAAAGAACAATAAACAATCCAGAAGGAAATTTATCAATATCCCCGGTCATACTAATTTTCTTGCAGATCTTCTCACTCGTCCCTGATAGACGAAGAAAGAATTCAAAAGTTAAAGCAAATGGTTGAGAAGGCCAAATCACGCCAAGACGAAGTTTGCCAAGTTACAACCAAAAAGACAAAGGCAGAAGCCAAGACCCCAAAATTGGGAGGTACCCCTGCAAAGGGAGAAATTTCACACACCCCAGCAATGGGAGGATCTAATAATACAACAACAGGAGCTACTCAAACCCCAGAAATGGGAGCGACATCATTTCCACCACCTGGCATGACAACTTTGCCAGTAACCTCTCCATCTACTTCTTCACAATCATACAACAATATTGCAGCAGCCCAACGAAGACTACAACAGCAGTCCAAACCATTCGCAGCAGTGGTGGTAAGAGATTGGTATAATTTAGAACTCAAAGGTTCTAATGAATACATTTACAATAAATTAAATAGGTGTTATCGCGCCATCCAATCCAATAACTTTGCTTCTTCTGAATACTGGCTAACCCAGATAGAACAGATGGTTCTATCTATGTTTTCTCGTTGCAATCAGGAGAAAGAAAGATCAGAGATGATTACAAAGACTGTTGCAGAATTATGCAATTATTCTGTGACAAGTCAAAGTTCAGCTTTAAGTCAAAGAATGGGAGACTGGTTCACAGGAGCCTCTCAAGATCAACAACACCTCAGGAACATTATTCAAGACATGGAGCTCTTCGACCTAGTCAGCCTACCTATCCCTGAGTTTTGCTATTTACTTGAGCAATGCCAAGTACATAGTGAAAAGGCTCGACAGCTTGAAGCAGAATTGACGATTCAGAAGATGATAAATCTTAATCAGTAACAGATGATAGACGACTCTCAGCTAAAAGACTTCTTCAAAAAACTTGAAGCCACTGATATAATAGCTCTCCTTCAAGCTCATGATTTGATCCTAAACAAGAACTGATCCCCTCGGATCATCACTTGTTTTCAGGATATTAAAAATTGCAGAAAAGCCATCACCACCGGCTTGGTACACGAAATCTTTATAAATTCAAATCATCCAGAGGAATATGAAGACGTGCTACCACCTCTCTGTGTTAACAGAATAAAGGCCTATGCAACAAAATATCAGGCCAGCTTTTTCTGCCGCATTTGGAGCATTTGGGAAGAGCGTAAATATCTAAAGCTATTTCCTTCTGTACAAATGTGGGAATTACACAGGGATAGTTATATCCCTTCAGAAGTCTGCAATACACTACCAGTCCTTGATTTACCAGAAGAAATGAAGAAAGCTGCAGAAGAGTTCTTTCATGAAGCTTATCAGAAGGCTTTAATCGGAGCTCATTCTATTACTATTGACAACAATATCCTTCTATATGATTTTATCGGATCATTCGAAGCCAGTGAAACCCGCATTCCAAAGTCTTAGCTTTCCTTTCGAGTTTACAACTGGGGAAGCATTGGACTTTCAATACCTCATGCTAAACAAAATGAAGTATATAATCCTCAATTAAAACTAAAATCATTATGGTCAAATAAAAATACATATATTTTTGAACGAATGCAAGGCAATATAGAATTAAAAGGTGATGAAGATTTTACTTCTATAAAAATACTAAATCTTGCACAAATAGAAAAATTTAAACAAAAATATCCAAAAAAGAAGTATCTACATATCGGATTAATTCAAATAAAAATAACTGGTCTATTTAGATTAGGAATAGACACTCCAATAATGATAATATGCTGTGATGAAAGGATAATCTATAATCCTTTAAACAGTATATTAGGAGGAGCGAAATCAAACTTAGCAAACAGAATATTTGGAGTTAATATACATCCAGATTTTTGTATTAGTCTAAATAACAAAAATATAGAAAAGGCTTGTACCCTATCTCTAAACCTTAAAGGTATAGAAATGCTTCCTGGATCAAAAGTATTAGGCATTCCGTGGGAACACTGTTTAGCTGTAAATGAAACATCAACATTTAGATCTGTTACACCAAGTCAATTTATTAAATTATATGAGGTTGGAAATGGTAAAATTATTCGACCAAAATTAGTTAATATTAAACACTTAAAGTATGATAATGAAATGCATGTTTTCTTAAGAACTTTAAAACCAAAAACACAACTTCCTATCGAAACTATCGAGATACTAATCTACATCTAGAACCAAGTAGAACAAGTACGTCTAACTTGCAAAAACTTCTGATATAGAAAATACACCTTTAGAAGGTCGAACTCAAAGAATATTAGATCATCAAAAGCGGCTACAAGAACAACATGTTATTAAATTACCATCCACTTCTTATTGTATATCTCATGTTGGATCTTAAGACAACCCCAGAATTACATATCTACATTCCTTTAACTATACATCTTCCTGAACCAAACTCCCCGATCACTATACATACATTATTAGACTCTGGTACAGAAACTAGTCTTATACAATCTACATTCATTCCTCAACAATTTTGGATTCCTTTAGATGAACGATAAAAATTACATGATTTCATGGGAAGACCAGTTCATGTCGGTTCTAAAGTAAATCTTAACATATCAATTCCCGATATTCATAATAATGCACATCATTTTTTCTTTGAATTTGCTCTATTACCAAAAGCATTTGACATCGATTGCTTACTCGGTATGAATAATCTTCAGCATTATGCCCCTTTTAACACTCATTATTTTACATTTGACAATCATTCTATCCCTCGTGTTCCTTTTCCTTTTCCTTAATCTTCTACTTTTTCGCCAGCCCAGCGTGGTGAAACAAAACTTATTGATAATACACACGACAAAACACTTGGTACTACTACCTTTTGTACCTATCCTATTTCCATTACATCAGATACAGAAAAGGTTATCCATAGTCTCTTAGAACCTTTATATTCTAATAACCCTCTTCTACATTTTGATAAAGCCCCTAGATATTGTTCTTTAACAATGCTCGAACAATACAAAGATACAAAAATAAGAGTAAACAATATTATGGTATAGCCTTTTGATAAAAAGGAATTTTCAGAACAAAACAAAGAATTACTAGACTTAAAATTAATAAGACCCAGTACGAGTCCACATTTCTCTCCTGCATTCATGGTGAGAAACCATGCAGAACAAAAAAGAGGAAAAGAAAGAATGGTTATCAATTATAGAAAATTAAATAGCTATACAAAATTTGATGGCTATTTTATACCATCAGTTGAACAGTTAATAAAACAAGTTTAAGGATCAAAATACTATAGTAAATTTGATGCTAAGTCAGGATTCTGTCAAATAAAACTAGCTAATACAGAATCTATAGAATTAACAACATTCAGTTGTCCTCAAGGCCATTACGAATGGTTAGTAATGCCTTTTGGTTTAAAAAATGCACCCTAAGTATTTCAAAAATGGATGAACTCTATATTCGGACACTTACCCTTTATAGTTGTTTATATAGACGATATTGTTGTCTTTTCTCATAACTTAGATGAGCATAAACAACATTTATTACAAGTTGCAAAACTACTATTGGAGAACAGAATTATATTAAGTCCAAAAATGATTTGTTTATTCAAAACAGAAGTTGAATTTCTAGGCAAATATATAAAAGAAGGACAAATAGAATTGTAACAACATATATATACAAAGTTAAAAGAGTTTCCTAAAACATTTAAGACTTTAAAACAGTTACAAAGTTTTTTGGGATTATTGAACTATGGTAGAAAATTTATTCCTCATCTATCCGAATTAGTACAAAATCTACAAGAAAAATTAACGATCGAACAATCAAAATACAAGGTAGAAAATAGTGAACAACCTAGAAGATGGAATACAGATAAAATAAGTATTCATCTCTCTCCTACTGAAGAAAATGAGATAGAAAAAATTAAACAATTAGTTACTAAACAACCTATACTTTATTTTCCTAAAGATGAAAAATTAGTAACACTGCAAACTGATACTTCATATTTATTTTGGGCAGGAATTCTAATTGCAAAACCAAAAGAAATAGTAGTTTATACTTCAGGAAAATTTACAAAACCACAGCAAAAATATACTACTTATGATAAAGAACTATTGGCTATAAAATTAGCAATAAAAAGTTTAAAAATCTATTTGCTTAATCGCCAGTTTATAATAGAAACTGATAATAAAGCAGTAGCTCAATTCTTGAAAAAAAGAACAATAAACAATCCAGAAGAAAATATTAGACGAATAAGAATTGCTTTATATTTGGAAATTTATCAATATGATGTTAAATATATCCCCGGTCATACTAATTTTCTTGCAGATCTTCTCACTCGTCCCTGATAGACGAAGAAAGAATTCAAAAGTTAAAGCAAATGGTTGAGAAGGCCAAATCACGCCAAGACGAAGTTTGGCAAGTTACAACCAAAAAGACAAAGGCAGAAGCCAAGACCCCAAAATTGGGAGGTACCCCTGCAAAGGGAGAAATTTCACACACCCCAGCAATGGAAGGATCTAATAATACAACAACAGGAGCTACTCAAACCCCAGAAATGGGAGCGACATCATTTCCACCACCTGGCATGACAACTTTGCCAGTAACCTCTCCATCTACTTCTTCACAATCATACAACAATATTGCAGCAGCCCAACGAAGACTACAACAGCAGTCCAAACCATTCGCAGCAGTGGTGGTAAGAGATTGGTATAATTTAGAACTCAAAGGTTCTAATGAATACATTTACAATAAATTAAATGGGTGCTATCGCGCCATCCAATCCAATAACTTTGCTTCTTCTGAATACTGGCTAACCCAGATAGAACAGATGGTTCTATCTATGTTTTCTCGTTACAATCAGGAGAAAGAAAGATCAGAGATGATTACAAAGACTGTTGCAGAATTATGCAATTATTCTGTGACAAGTCAAAGTTCAGCTTTAAGTCAAAGAATGGGAGACTGGTTCACAGGAGCCTCTCAAGATCAACAACACCTCAGGAACATTATTCAAGACATGGAGCTCTCCGACCTAGTCAGCCTACCTATCCCTGAGTTTTGCTATTTACTTGAGCAATGCCAAGTACATAGTGAAAAGGCTCGACAGCTTGAAGCAGAATTGACGATTCAGAAGATGATAAATCTTAATCAGTAACAGATGATAGACGACTCTCAGCTAAAAGACTTCTTCAAAAAACTTGAAGCCACTGATATAATAGCTCTCCTTCAAGCTCATGATTTGATCCTAAACAAGAACTGATCCCCTCGGATCATCACTTGTTTTCAGGATATTAAAAATTGCAGCAAAGCCATCACCACCGGCTTGGTACACGAAATCTTTATAAATTCAAATCATCCAGAGGAATATGAAGACGTGCTACCACCTCTCTGTGTTAACAGAATAAAGGCCTATGCAACAAAATATCAGGCCAGCTTTTTCTGCCGCATTTGGAGCATTTGGGAAGAGCGTAAATATCTAAAGCTATTTCCTTCTGTACAAATGTGGGAATTACACAGGGATAGTTATATCCCTTCAGAAGTCTGCAATACACTACCAGTCCTTGATTTACCAGAAGAAATGAAGAAAGCTGCAGAAGAGTTCTTTCATGAAGCTTATCAGAAGGCTTTAATCGGAGCTCATTCTATTACTATTGACAACAATATCCTTCTATATGATTTTATCGGATCATTCGAAGCCAGTGAAACCCGCATTCCAAAAGTCTTAGCTTTCCTTTCGAGTTTACAACTGGGGAAGCATGGGTCTAAAGCTAAAGATGAATTTCATGAAGACCTAGAAAGACTTGAAGATGAAGACCTCAGGGGTACTGACAATAATCAGAATGATATCCGAGATGATATGGCTGAAGAAGCTCTTCACAACATCATGCAAGATTAAAGCATGGTGGGACCATATCCACGCATATCAAAAGATTCCTTCTCATCCAGACCATTGCAGCAGTGACAGCCATCTCTCTCAAGAAGGACAATAATGGAGTTTCTTTTTCAAAGATGCTTTTTAAAAGTAACTTTTTCTTTTTAAAAGATTCTGTAAGGACAATAATATAAGTCCTTTTTCTTTAGATTCTGTAAGGACAATAATATAAGACCTTTTTCTTTAAAGTATGTTATTTACTTTCCAGCTGTAAGATTCCTTCTTATCTGAAGGAACTTTGAAAGATTATAAATAAAAGACCAAGGCCAATGGGAAGGGCATAGAGCTTACTAGTCTTCTTTTTTTCTAAAACTCTCTTGTCTTCTTGAGTTCTTAAGTTTTTCAGTTTTTCCTTTTAGTTTTTCTTTTTAAATTTTGTGAATAATAGTGATTATAGTGCTGTGAATAGAGCTGTGTGCAAGTAGTATCAGAGCCTGGTTTTCGTTCTTTCCTTTGTAAGCATTTCTCTTTCTTTTATGTCTGGCTAAATTAGTTAGACATGTTATTTTCTTGATTTCGCTAGCCAGCTAGATAATAGTATCTTACGCCATGAGGTAGGAAACGAATCATGGCTGTGCTCTCTCTCTCTGAAGCCATGTAATAGACTTGTGGTGGACTAGGTCCGTGATGGATCAAAAGGTCCTTGCAGCCGAACTCTAAGATGAAAGCCACTCTTAGGGGTTATATGTGCGGGAGAGAACAGGGTCCAAACGATACTCTTATCCAGCCAACTAAGGAAAAGAAGTGTACTTTTTGCACCGATAAGTTTGTATTCTGGGATTTGTTATTAGTGCACAGGGTATACAGTTGATGTAGAGAAGGTACGTACAATTCAAGAGTGGCCGAGTTTCACAAGTGTAAACAATGTTCGTAGTTTTCATGGACTTGCTAGTTTTTGCCGACGATTTGTGAAGGACTTTAGTATCATAGCCGCACCACTTACCGAAGTGTTCAAGAAGAACGTCGGATTTAGATGGGGAGAAGAACAAGAGAAGGTGTTTCAGCTAATCAAAGAGAAGCTAACCAACGCCCCCTTATTGTCTTTACCTAATTTTTCTAAAATGTTTGAGATTGAATGTGATGCTTCAGGTATTGGTATAGGTGCAGTTTTTATGCAGGAGGGACGACCAATTGCTTACTTCAGCGAGAAATTAAGTGAGGCAGCCTTAAACTACCCGACTTATGATAAGGAGTTGTATGCATTGGTTCGAGCTATGGAGACATGGCAGCACTACCTATGTCCTAAGGAGTTCGTGATTCATACTGACCATGAGTCCTTGAAACGCTTGAAGGGCCAACACAAGTTAAATAAAAGGCATGCTCGTTGGGTAGAGTTCATTGAGACATTTCCATATGTCATCCGGTATAAGCAAGGTAAGGAGAATGTGGTCGCCAATGCACTTTCTCGCAGGTATGCATTACTCTCTATACTTGATGCAAAATTGCTTAGTTTTGAATACATTAAAAGTTTATACATTAATGACCATGAATTTTGTGAAGAGTACCAGGTTTGTGAGAAAAATGCTTGTGGTAAGTTCTTTAGACATGATGGGTTCTTATTTCAAGAAAATAAGTTATGTGTGCCTAACTGTTCTTTGAGGGATTTGTTAGTGCAGGAATCCCATGAAGGGGGATTAATGGGACATTTTGGAGTTGCTAAGACCTTAGCTGTTTTGCAAGAACACTTCTATTGGCCACACATAAAACGAGATGTTGAGCGGATTTGTGCAGATGTGTCACATGTAGGCAACCTAAATCCAGAGTGCGGCCCAACAGTTTTTATACTCCTTTGTCCATTCCTAGTAAGCCTTGGATTGATATTTCAATGGACTTTGTGTTAGGATTACCTAGGACTAAACGTGAAAGAGATTCGATTTTTGTGGTTGTGGATAGATTTTCTAATATGGCACATTTTATTCCATGTCATAAAATGGATGATGCTTCACATGTTGCTAATTTGTTCTTTAGGGAGATTGTGAGATTGCATAGTATGCCTAGAACCATTGTTTCGGATAGAGATGCTAAGTTCTTGAGCTACTTTTGGAAGACTTTGCGGTGTAAGCTAGGTACCAAGCTTTTGTTTTCTACTACTTATTACCAACAAACTGATGGTCAAATCGAAGTAGTAAATAGGACTTTGTCTATTTTATAGAGGGCAATAATTAAAAAGAACATCAGAACATCAGAAGTGTGTTGTTTACCACATGTTGAGTTTGCTTATAATAGGTCTATTCATTCTGCTACTAAATTCTCACTGTTTGAAATTGTTTATGAGTTTAATCCTTTGACTCCATTGGATTTATCTCCATTACCTGTTTCTAAGTGTGTTAATTTGGATGGAAAGAAAAAGGCTGATTTTGTTAAGCAGATACATGAGAAAGTAAGGCTCAACATTGAGAGAAGAATGGAGCAGTATGCAAGGGGCGTCACAAATTTATTTTTGAACCCGGAGATTGGGTTTGGTTGCATATGAGAACTGAGAGATTTCTGGCGTAAAGACGTTCCAAACTGCTTCCAAGAGGGGGTGGTCCTTTCCAAGTTCTAGAGCGTATCAATGACACTGCTTACAAACTAAATTTTCCCTGTGAGTACAATGTTAGTGCTACTTTCAATGTTACTGATTTGAGTCCTTTTGATGTAGGTGATGATTTGAGGACAAATCCTTTTCAAGAGAAGGGGAATGATGCAAATAATGGCATAACTATAAAGCAGCCAGTTCAAATTCCAACTGGGCCGATTACAAGAGCACGAGAAAAGAAGTTCAAAGATGCACTTAATGGGCTAATTCAAGAGGTTTGGGCTCAAGCAAATTCGTAGAGGCCTATTGAGCTTGGTTCACGTGTTCAACAAAAATGCATCAATATGATTCAACTACTAGAAGAATCCAGTCAAAGCTAATTGTTTCCTTTCCTATTGTGGGCGTGTGATCAGCCAAATTAAGGGCTAATTGTTTCCTTTTGTTTTATTTCTATTTCTGATTCTTTTTTTTTTATTATAGACGTGTGATCAGCCAAATTAAGGGGCTGATTGTTTTCTTTTGTTTTGTTTCTATTTCTGAAACTTTTCTTGTATTTTTTAGCCTATAAATAGGCATCTAATGGAATAGAAGGGACATCATAGTTTTCTGAAAATTGGTGAGATTTATTCTCTTTGGTTCTTTGAAGGACTATTTGAACTTTTCGAAATTCTTCCGTGGCGTTCATCATCGACTTATCAAACAGATTTTCACTACCGTTTGTGGCGTCTTCTTTATACCAAGGTTCTTTTTTTGCATTAAACAACGGGTTGAGGTCAATTATACCGAGATTCTTGTTTTTGTTGAAGCAACGGGTCGAAGTCTTCCATCCAAACCTGATCGTGGATGTTCTTGGATTTTCCTCTTGTTTTACAGGTCTCATTATTCTTGACGGTGTTTGCATCCGGTAGCATAATCAAGTAATCTCCAAAAGGAAATAAAAGAAAGTAAAGAAGGTAATCCATTGACAAAAGCCAAGGCAAAAAAGGGCAATCAGGTCCTTCACTAACCCTAATGAGGTTAGGACTAGCTACTTTTCTCTAAGGTGCAACCTTTTCTGTCCATATCCATCTCAGAGCTTATCCCATCACGGGGAACAAGGACCTATTTACTTCGAAAAGAGACTATTCTGGGCATGAATGTCCACCCTCTTATTCTAGTTGTGCAATTCCTCCTTTCGACTGCCAAATGCCATAGGATCTGATCTAATATCCACGAAAAGAAAGGACATTTAGTCTGCTCTTAGGGGAATAAGCGTTGTGAACGAATCCACAGTAAGGATATCCCTGAATAGGACAAATGCTATCGAATAGGCTATGAATGCTCTCTTTGGACGAATAGAAATAGAATCCCCTTAAAAAGGTATTAGACTTCACCTATCTCTTGTTTTTGCTTAGTAACATTGGCCGGTCAAAGGATTACTCTATATTATGCATAACCCTACATCACAACACTTTCACTTGCAAAACCTATTCTTGCAGCATTAAGATAGTTTCTTTCTCTCAAAACAAAGCCTGACCCAAACCCTTAGGACAAATTAGTTTGATGCACAGAACTTAACACTCGACGCTCCCTTATGAATTATAGTTTTTCAAAAAATGAGTATGAAAATCCTATCCCTTACCTTACTGGAACAAGAAAGGGATCTCTTGCTTTACTTGTTTGCTTTGTTCCTTATAGCACTGTGTCAAGTTCTCCTTTTATTGGTCTCGGGTGAAGTATCTGTTATAAGCGAATCTTTCCTTCTGTTGGCGGATGGTGGCATACTCCCTTCTGGCCTATCCAAGTGTAACTTCTCATTCTTAAAAAAGAGAAAGGGCAATAGCTTTCAATAATCCTTCTCTCACTCGGAGGGGCTTTCTCTTTACAAAGGCTCCCCTTAGAGTGGAAATTTCCCTGGCTAGCGCTTGCAGAGTTTAAGTATAGTGCTGGATCCTCATTCCAGTGATTTTCATCTCCTTCTTGCAGGGACAAGAGAACACGAAGATTGAAAGCATCGGTTAGGCCTTTCTTTCTCTGATTAATTTCCTGTTAAAAAACTGAGCTAAGAACGGATAGGAGAAGGTTACCAAGTTGAGTAGAGGGATGTGTTGAAGGGAGCAAAAGTACTGAAATGAAGGATATGACTAAGTTTATTTAGTTGTTTAGTTTTCTGAGCCCCCTTATTGTGTGTGATAGGGTAACTAGGCTGATGGTTGTAACCATGGAATCTTCTCCAAAGTATATCAAAATACTAGGAAGCACGATACCACGTCTTGCTTTAGGTTGTGTCAATCCCAGAGCAGACACAAATCAATCTGTACCACTGATACCACCCAATACATAGGAATGAGTCCCTGTTAGTATTGGTTGGTCTGATTTTATCAGACATAGGATTGTGGCAAGCAAGAGAAACTCAAGTTAGTGTGAGGGTGCAACATGAAGGCCCCCCTTGAATTACACCAGAAGCTATAGGGGGGAGAGCCATCTATACTCCATTGAGAAGAGACTAGGGCTGCGGGATGCTTTTTTGAATCCCTTCGCCCATAAGGAGGATCCTAGAGAGAGAGATTATGCATGCCCCTTATCCCGAATTGATGATAGAATCCATTCTAATAGAGCCTAACTTGTTAGAAACCTCATCTTAGTATTCCATTCAAGAACCAAGCCTTGTTTGTCACATCTAGCTACTCGGATACGAAAGAAAGATCACATCGGATGGTAGCATCAGGTGTAAACTCCTATCTATCGGTTGCATCCTTACGAACTACCAACTTAATAGGAAAGAAGAGAGCAAAGACAGAACAGAACTAATTAGGTCTAGCCATGGTAGCTAGTCGAATGTAGGAGATAAGAAACCTTTAGGACCACTTCCTTACTCAACTAGAATAGATAGAGGTTAGAAAGGAGCAAGAGAAGTATACGTAACGAGCTAGGAAAGGGCTTTAGGAGATCAAAGAAAGAATGACTTTCTCACAAAGCATAAAGAAAAAAAAAAGAAAAGTAAGGTATATAGCCAGGAAAAAGAGAGATTGATAGTTGAGGAGCCGTGTCCTCACAGAAGCCAACCCACTTTCTCCTCTCTGAGAGTCCAACCTTACTTATGAAATTCCCTCCATATCTATTTTAGGGCACTCAAGCGTCTTTCTCTCTCGAATCTATGCCCGACCTCCGCCCATATAGAGATGTGGTCATACGATGAAAGCTTTTCATAGTCACCAAGAAGAAATTGTCTATTTGACATGTTAGCATTGGAATAATAGCATACAGGACTAGCTGCAGAGGGGGATTCTTTCTCGGTCATTTGATGTTGGGAATTCACCTTCAAAGGAGCAACCTATGATCGATTATGTGTCACGATATTTTTAGTTGATAAATAAAGCTTGGAATGTTCCGCTTCAGATAGGATTCTTGTGCCCGATCAGTCAATGATGAGAATGCTTTTGCCGACCCCAAAGTAGTTGATGACACAATAGATGTTTTAGTACGAGATTGCTGGCTTCATTTCCGAGCTATTGAGTTATGTGATCAAACCATAAATGAGTAGGAAGATCTAGGCAGTGACATCGTAACTGCACTAAATGAGTGAAGCGACGAGCGAGAAGGGGGCGCATACGTACCATCAATTGGGATGTCAGATGCTTTTATATGTTTGCTATGCTTTCTTAAGCACTCGACAATCAAATGACGAGAAGAAAAATCGTAGCGAATTGAAGGATTATAGCTATGATTTCTAAGTCATTCGATGATATATTCCTATCTCGCAATGCATTTGAGCTTGTAGATTACGTGACGATAGGTCATTCTGGAACGGTACAGATGTTGTAACTGACAAATCAATATTATCTAGAGAGATAGATTCTCTCTTCCTCACGAAAGGTACCGGCGTCGAGAGCAGTGTAGCGTTCCTCCCCGTAGATTTCCCCGATTTAGGGTTCTTTTCGTGTGACGGCTCTTTCCCATCGGGCTTCTTCCTTTGGCTGACGAGAGCTAGGACAGTGAAGTTCGTCGACGGTTTGACTCGGCTCGCTTTGTTCCACTCATAACTGATATGACATGTTTTCTTTCACCAGCTCTCCGTAAGATCTCCCCCATCGATGCGACGGGATTCTTTCTCACCATGACTTCATTCCACAACAAAGAGTGTCTTCTTTCATCATAGTATGGCCATAGAACATTCATGGTCAGAAGATGTTCACTCCAGACTCGCGACGGTTGGTACCGCGAAAAATCCATGGCTTCTGACGGGTTGGGTATGCTGAAATCACTTTGTCCTATGAACAGGGATATCACAATTCCCGTTCTGAGGTAGGAAACCGTACCGGTGGCATGCCATCCGACGCGGCTTTCAAATGTGTTCAGATCTATTTTCTTTTTTCGGACATCCATGATCTATCTCCCCGTCCACGTCGAGCCCGAAGTCACTACTATGAACATGAGACAGCTGTGGTCTGGCCGGAGCAACAGTCTTCGACGAGATAACCCGATCGCTTGTGCAAAAGGGAGAGTCCGGTAAAGATGCTATGCGTCATAGTGAAGGTGGCTTTATATGATTATCCCAACATCTATGAGATAGGGTCTTCGACCTGCACTATCTATAGCGGAGAAAGGAGATGCACTGATGAGTAAAATGGGACATACATCGGAGCGCACCAAGAGGTGAATCAGCGCTGACAGACAGACCTCGTGGGATCTGCAGTCTGGCGGAGAACGACGATGATCACCAAAGACGGGTTCCTCTGAATGTCAGATCAGCAACAGAATGCTGACTCCGCAATTGATCTAGACAATGACATCGACTCTCTTTCTCGTCCATCGACTTCTCATTTGTTCATCGGTAGATGCAGTTGACAATTGAAAGCAGGACTCGACAAAAGCAGCAGTCGACAAACAGTTTGGAGAACTCTCAGTCGGCTTGTCGGTAATAGGAAGAAAAAGGAAGCGGAGGTAGTAGGTCAGTCAGTTGTAGATCTGGCCAGGCTATGAAAGAGCTGTCAGCGGTGATGGTGAAATGACTGTGGACCAGCTGAAACGAGATCGATGCCCATCGTCGCAGGTCGACGATCCAGAAATTGGTAGACGATCCTCTGTCAGATCACACGGCATCAGCATCTACATCACAGGGTGCACCCACCGACGGTCAGCATGGTCGACACATCATCCGTCCAGCACCATCACCGATGCACGAAATTGTCCAGCCAGAGAGGGAAAATGACTCCGCCTATGAGCCATCCCTTACCTACCAGGAGAGTCAAGCCAGTGATAGAGCTTCAGAAAGCAAAGCCCCAAGACAATACAGTGATGAAGCCAGAGATACCCTGCTCTTCTGAGAAAGTCTATGATCTACTTGCAGCTATTATTATTCATCGAAATTTGCTTGGGAGAATGCTTCCACTAATACATAATATTGCCTGCTTATACTTTCTAACTGGCTTGCCTTATTCCTTCTTTCTTCCAATGGACGGACTCTCTTGCTCTATTCCCTTTCTCACTTTTGTGAAGCCTGCCTTATTCCTTATTCCTAAGGGATTTGTTTATTAACTTGCTTAATGCATAGTGGATCAAGAGAAGACTATTGAAGTACTTGCATGCTTCCTTTAAGCTTGCTTTGGTACCGGACTACTCTAATTCATCAATAAGACTTTCGAAACATAACTCTATGTCTTGGTGATGGCCTATCGGACTACTACTAGCTTTCTTAACTCCCTTTCTTTTAAGTTTGAGGTTCTTCTTAAAGAGCCATACCAAAGTCTTACAGTATTCTTAATACTATTTTTAATAAACTAAACAACTATAAGTACTTCCTAGCTTTGGTAAGGTATGAGAGCTGAAGGTTCTTCTTTTCTTGAAGGAATCCCGAAAAATTACAACTAAACAAAAGAATCAGTGCTAGCCTTACCTTCTTCGGACCCCTCACTTACCTGATAACTATCAATCATGAACTAGCAGGACGGACTGCCTTTGAAGCCGGTATTGTTCATATACATGAGACTTTCTAATAACAACTTGCTATCCGTGCTTCCTTTCTATCACTACTCAAATTCTTAACTCCCTCCCTTGCTAGCTTGCTTTGGGTTGTGCTTCTATTCATGATTACCGGAGAAGAATTTCTTTGCTTCTGGTTTTGTTTATGAACTTTATTAATTAAGAATCACAAAGTTTTATGCTAAATTGGACGGAATAAAGGAGATTACTTGGTTTCTTGCTTGCGAGCATTAAGACTATATATAAATAAGGTTAGACTTCTAGCTGGATTGAAGACTCTATTGAATGTTAGCATTATGGATTGCTTGAAGAAGCGACCATTCCGTGTCCTGTCTTTCTTTTCTTCCTTTCTTAGCTCCTTTACGTGGTAAACTACTAGAACGTAAGCAGCAACGCGTCAGGTTGTTGATAGGTGCCTATAAAATACTTAAAAGTAAGTATCAAGTGACGGAGCAAGTGTAGTCTTGGCTGGCAGGGATAGGGATTCGAAGAAAGACTAAAAAGGGAAAGTTGAGCTTAAGAGTCAGGCTCGACCAACCAACCAAGCAACTACAATAATTCCCCAACAAATTCTGGTATCAGAGCCCGAACGTTCCTTTTTGGGAGGTAGGGGTCTGCAGTCTGTACAAAAAGTCTTCGGTGTGATGGCTACTGTTCCGGTATGTACTGTATATTTCTGAATTTTTATGAAGTATCTGTACTTATTTTTGTGTGTTAGATAAGTCTTTATGTTCGTTTTATTTTTGTAGAATTATTGTCAACAAATTCGTAGAAAAATCATAAACAATTACTGTAGCAAAATCAGAAAAATTAGAATGATTTTTTAGCATAAAGATTGACTATAATTCTAACCTATATTATCTCACAACTTGCGTGATTACTGTCCTAGTTTTAGTCTAAGTATCCCCTGCTAGATTTGAGTAACCTTAAAACCCAGATTTCTAAAGTGATCCCCTTGTTGCCGCGGGTAGGCGTTTGTAGGGTGACCCTCAGGAGATAGTTTTAGGCACCATAGGCTACTCAGAGCCAGCTACCAAGCGATATCCTAGATGGCTAGTGATATACCATGCATATTTGATAGCTGTAGAAGAGATTATAGTCACTTAGAACATTTTTCGTTAGCAATAGAAAAAACCTAACAAATATTACATGTTTTCTCAACACCCTTATTGATTATGTAGTTTGTAGGTTTAATAAGTTTGAAAAACAACTATATAAGGTAATAGAATAGAATGAAATATATATTTCTATGTTTTGTAAAACCGTTCAAGATAATCCCTCAGAACAATTCGGCAAAGAAATAACAAAGTTCGACAAGGAGGTAAGAGAAATATTAGGACGATTAGATCGAATTGATGGTTTAGGAACAAACTTAAGACAAAGAAAACCGAGTGAACAGATAAACATGATGCAAGTAGATAAAAAATACTCCAGAAAGGAGCATGATTCGATTGTAGAACTAATTAACTATTGGAAAGAACTATATAGGGACCCAAGCAATACCGTTCAGGAGAGAGACCATCTAGTAAATAGGATGCAAGAAACCTACCTACAAAATAAAGAGTTGCTACACCATTTTAATTTTGATCCTGAAATATATAAGCTAGAAAGTGAAGAAGAACTAGAAAGCACCACAAATTCAAATAACGGAGACAACGGAATGACTATACACGATGAATACGAGTCTGATCATGAGAAAGGAATTGAATCCGACAGTGAGGTGATACATGTTGGAAAGGATAGCAAATCTACAATAGATTTAAATGACCCAGAGATAGGAGGGAGTATGAGGATCGATGATTTAATAAAGAGAAGTGTATCCCAAGGAGGAACCTATCTAGATCTATCCAATGTACATTTCAAGGATAAACAAAAAAATATAGATGATTGGGCGCAATCCCTAGCCGTCGTAATCACAAATCATGAAGGATCATGAGACAATGAAAGATTTGTCGATTACATTACGAGAACATTATAAGGAGATGTTTTACAATGGATGAAACAATGGATAAATTCAGAAAAAGGAAAAAGTAAACGAAAGGAGTAGGGAGAAAGCGATAAGTTTACAAGTTTTGAAAAAAATTCTCAATGATTTCATAAAAATCATCAAAGAGAATTTATGTGGGTATATAGATGATAAATCTCAAGAAGAAGAAGTTCTGTATGCGCTGTCCAAATTTGAGTTATGCGAGATATGTGAATTCGATGAATACTGCAGAACATTCTCAAAATACTTTTGCAAATTGGAATACGATAAGGCACAGAATTGGCTTGATCCTTTCTTCCACAAGCTTCCTAGCCCATGGGATACCAAAACAAGAAACGGCTACCCAGACTATTTAAAGCGAATTGAATAAAAAAATAATTTGGGGCACCAAATATACTATGCACTTAAAATTATATTGGACGACTGTCTTAATATAAAATCATACAAGAAAATGAAGAACACAATAAGTAACTCTCCTAAAGGAAGAAGGTGCTGCGAAATATTAATTGGCAAAAAATAGAAAATAGGGAGTGAGAAAAAATCAAAACCGACATTTAGAAAAAGATTTCGATGGAAACTATGGACAAAGAGGAGGGGATTTGTCAGAAGCAATAAATATGTTAGAAAGAGAGACGAGTCTTCTACACAAAGAGAATCCTCTATACAAAAGGACAAAAAGAGCTGCAGATGCTTTGTATGCGATGAAGAGGGACATTTTGCTAGAAACTGTCCGAAGAGAGGAAAAATGCTCAAAAGATGATAAAATAAATGGAGGAACAAGAACTTGAAATCTGTCTGGGTGAAGAGATCTTGCCAACAGATATAATACTATATGCACTTGAGGTCGAGGATGATTCAGACGCCGAACTAGTTTTCATGATGAACGAAGAATTAAGTCCAATCACACCCCCAATATAAGAACTGGACAATATAACATTAGGAGACGTAGTTGGAAGAGAAATAATTTTTAGTCCGGAGGACATCGATAGAATGAAAAAATATCAACAAATAAAGAAAACAGAAATTTACAAAATTTCACGGTTCAATTTCTTTTCTAGGAGAATAATCGAAAATTTTAACGGAAACACAACAGCAAATCTGTCAGCCGGAGGAAGAGTAGACATTCTCATTTTTAGTCGAGAAAAGGTACGAAGATGGAAAAAGAAATACCCAGAAATTCGCTATATCCACGTTGGCCTAATTCAAATCAAAATTAATGCACTGTTTAGAGCTGGCATAGATATCCCTATAATAACACTCGTAATGGACAATCAATTTACCAATTGCCATTAAGAGCTAATAGGGGGCTTCCAATCCAATCTAGTAAATCAGACTGTATGGTTCAATATCCGACCCAACTACTTTATCTCTATATCTGACCTGAACATAATAGATACTGTACGACTAAAGACTAAGACCCAAGGAATGAACATGAAAACCAACTCACATGATCTAGCCATAGAATATACGACGATTCATGAATTGACTCAGACCACAGAGGTAAGAACAGTTTCAAATCAAAGAGAAATAATCGAAATATTTGAACCAAAACCTTTTGAGGAGGAAATCAAACCCCGACTAATGAATATAAAGGATCTCACGGTACCTAGACAATGGTTTCTCGAAGACTTAATCCAAACTGAAGAACCAAAACACTTTGGAGGGGTAGAAATACAAAGTTATGGAAACAACCTATATATCAAAAATAATTCAAAACAACCTTTACTAACAAGAAGCAATAGTGATAGAAAAACTAGAGAAGTGGCCAGAAGATCTATTACTAGGGAAGAAATATGAGAACCAGTGCTGTCACGGCTACTAGGAGAAGATAAAAAATTAAGCCCAAACGTAAAGAAATCAGCCAAAAACTCAGTATACCTCTCATGCCAGGGTCGACGTCTCGGCAAGAGGCTGTTGAAGGAGCCGTCGAGTTCAGTTATTAATAGTAATTTTTCATATGAGTAAATAATTATGTACTAACCATCTTATAGGAAAACTCGAAGAAAGGAAAAGAAATGATTGTATCATAAAAGGTAAAAAGAAAACAAATTCTTGAGGAAGCTAGACAAGCATTTCCCGAAGAAATCTTCCTGAGTATCAAAATAATGACGCTCGATCACAAAGAAAGTATAAGAAGAATCTTGTCAAAAAATAGAACAGATATTATTCTTGCCCGAAATAACCATCCGAAGCTTTTTAAATTTATGAAAGAAGGAATGTGGGACATCTAAGGAGTCGAATGGGGGCTTGTAAGCCAGCTGTGCTTCAGACTACGAGGAGAACATGAATAGTGCAAACTACCAGCAATGTTAAGATTTTTCAGCCGCAAACTAGCCACAAGCATCAATTATCATCATTTGTTCGCCTTCCAAATATTCAGCATGCTTGGTTGGAGGGAAGAGACAAGATTCTTCCAGCCATATCAAATATGGATATTCGGCTATCCTGAGCAATGACAAAAATTTGACCTCGAATACAACATTGAAGGAGTCAATTATAATTATTTATGGTATAGTAGTTTTATCGAACGGGTCGACAGAGCAAGAAAGCTTATAAAAAATATCAACACCTACTCAATCATGACAGATGGAAGAAGGGTAGTCGCCACGAAGGACTATCATGCAAAGTTCAGCTTTTCGAAAGGACAGAATCACAAAGCGAGGAAACTGTTACAAGATATAGCATTCAACCAGAAAAATTTAGATATCCCAACAGAGTTCAAATGGATATGTAAAAATAATATTTAAAAAAAAGGGGGGGACTCTCTCAATGTTTTAAACATCGGATCCTCCAAGGCTTCACAAAAAAGACAGCATTTGACGGCAACATCAAATCAACAGTGCAGATTCGTAACAAGACTTCTCAGTAAAGATTCGCGGCAACAACAGTGCGATTCCTGACAGATTCCTGACATCAACAGTACAGACACCAACAGTGAAGATTCCTGACAGAGACAAGACGTCAACAGTGAAGAACAGTGTGATTCCTGACATCAACAGTGCAGATTCGGGACAAGACATCAACAGTGAAGATTTCTGACAAAGACAAGACGTCAACAGTGAAGACTCATGACGAGACTTCTATAGCAAGATTCTCAAGAGACTTCTCATGCAAGGAAGGTCGTCTACAAAAGGGGGCTTCTGAAGGATGAGAAAAACATCGGCAAAAACATCAGCAAGCTTCTCCAACACCTTTAAGCTCCTCAATGTCTCCTTTTCTTCATCACCATCCTCTCTCACCCTCTCATCCTCCCCATCCGTTTTGCCTGCTTTAAGCCTGCCGATCAAACCACCAACCACTTGTAGTTCTCCACCACCTATATGTATAATTAAGTGTGTCTGAGTGTATTTCCCTTTGTATTTTCTTCTTCTGCTTCAGCTTTGTGACAGTAGTAGTAGTGTGTTCCAATCTGGTATAAAGAGGTTATCTTAAACTCCGAACAACCCCCTAACAGAGAAGAGGAATATACGATACGATTTGATGAGATAATCTTTGCTCCAAAACAAGGAAGAAGGTTTAATTATGTTAAAGGAACATTCAGATTCAAGGGTTATAAACAATGCTCATTATACGCACTACTAGATACAGGAGCGATAGTTTCTTCTTGTCGAGAAAATGCCATACCACTAGAGAAATGGGAACCAATGAAATATCCAATTAAAATAATAGGGATCAGCGCGTATAAAACAACCATCCAAAGCATATCCAAGAACGTGGAAATTTGGCTTAATGAGAAAAAATTCATTATACCAAAACTTTTATGCTTTCCACATATGAATGGGGACATAGTTTTAGGAAACAATTTATTGGAGAGTATTTACGCATGATTGTAGAAAAATAAATGGTGACTTTACATCAACAAGAGGGTAACTAATCCCAAAGGGTTGACATGCCACTCTTAGAGGGACCTAGGTATAAGTGTACAGAAGAATTTTCCCTCCAAAAAATACCCTAGACTGTAAAAACTCATCAAAAGGATGCGAAGTAATTTATGAGCTAGATCAAACCCACTGGCTTTATAAAACACTTAGCGGAAATTTTAGTGAAAATCCATTAAAGTTAAGGGATCGAAGCCCAAGGTTTTGTAAAATTCAGTTAAGAGACGACAATATAATCATTAGGGTAAAATCCATGCTCTATACTAGACAAGATATAGATGAATTCGATAATCAAATAAACGAACTTTTAAGTACAGGCCTAATAGAAAAAACCACTAATCATCACTCTAGTCCAGCATTCTTGGTCAGGAATCTTAATGAATTAAAAAGAAAAAAGCCACGAATGGTAATTAATTACAAAAGGCTAAACCAAAATTTAAAATTCGATGGTTATTTTATCCCTAAAAAAGAAGTCCTAATAAACCTAACAAAAGGGTCTAGAGTATTCAGTAAGTTCTACTGTAAGTCTGGTTTCTTGCAACTAAAAATGACAGAGGAATCGAAACTACTAACAGCATTCAGTACACCACGAGGACACTTTTACTGGAATGTCATGCCATTTGGGTTAAACACCGCACCACAAATATTTCGAAGATGGATGGACTCAATCTTTAATAATTTAAAGGATTTCTGTGTCGTATACATTGATGACATTTAGGTTTTTCTCAAAAACAAAGGAAGATGACAAGAGACACCTAAGGATCATTAGTGACATCTTTAAAAGATACGGGATAATACTCTCTCCAAAAAAGATCGAAATCGAAAAAGAGTCAATAGAATTTCTTGGAATTATCCTAGACAAAGATGGCATTCAACTACAGAAACACATCATTTCAAAAATCAAGGAATTTCCCGAAGAAATAAAAGATAAAAAAACAACTACAAAGTCTGCTAGGGCTATTGAATTATGCGAGAAATTTCCTGCGAGAACTCACGAAAGAAGAAATACATTTACTAAAACAGCTAAAAAAACCTAGATTTTATTTGGACATACAAAGATAAAAACGTTCTAAGACAAATTAAGCAGCTCACCGAAAAGGCACCAGAGGTCTACCTACCAAAAGCAGGAGATAAACAGATTTTAGACACAGATGCGTCGGATGAATATTGGGGATGTGCACTAAAAGCAATTCCGAAAGAAAATTGGGACGAAGAGGATCCACCTCTATCTCAGAATGGAATCAGACTCAGAAAAAGAAGCATACCAAAAAATATATTAAAGTATGAGAGACTTTGTGGATATAATTCTGGAAAAATCAAACCGAACGAATTAAAATGGATAATATTTGAAAAGGAACTATACACTATAAAATTAGCCCTACAGAAATTTCAAATATTTCTTGCACCCGAATATTTTATTATTAGAACAGATAACAAAGCCATTAGGGATTTTCTAGTAAATACAAGAAAAACCTCTGGGAAACGCATGCAATGGTATAATGAGATAGCCCAATGCTCCTTCGAGATCGAGCATGTTAAAGGAAAGGCTAATTTTATCGCAGATTACCTAAGCCGACCAAACAATAAATAATTACTAAGTAAAATATTAGTAACTTACTAATTTATTTTGCAGAAGAGTGATAAGGGGAAGGCTACAGCAAATAGTGTTCCTGCTCCAGCAGTGTTTGTCGTATTCGTGGGATACCAGCCGGGTATTTACCCAAACTGGGAAAAATGCTACGATCAGGTATTCGATTTTAATGGATCCTGTTGCAGACATTACTACTCAAAAGAAGATGCTAGCATGAAAGATATCACGACAGAACCCATACTTAGCAGAAGAGGTTCGTGATCTTGCCTATCACATGCTCGAGCCAAAAAAAGCAAGCTTTCCCAAGTTGAAAATTCCACCCCCATTTTACTCCGAAATAAATGGAGTTTGGCGAGCTCACCAGAAGGCAAATCTGGGAATTGGAACTCGACGTGACTTCCGCAGGCACATAGGGAACTTAGCAAATCTTGTAATGAAACAAGAATCAGAACTCAAGGCCTTGAAAAAAGTCTGCTCGGATTATATAACAACTCTCAATGAGAGAATTATTAGGGGAGCAACCCTTAAACAAGCTGAAGCCTTAGAAAACATGGGTGAACTTTTAGAACAAGAGTTACCCAGCCTCGCTACATCAAACAGATCAAAGGTGGCACTACAGTTCGAGAATACAGCATCAGAAGGATCAAACATGCATCAACACATAGCAGGCCGAAGAAGAGATGGACACAGAGGTCGAGGCCGAAGTAGAAGTCGACATAACTAAAGAAGCCTTCAGCAGGGGAGTCTCTGTACAAAGACTACTAAAACAACTACATGAAGAAGGCAACCCGACAGTTGGGTTACTTGGAGAAGCATCTGGGAAGTTCGAATACTATGTTCTGTACGGAAAACTGAAAATGAAAAAATTAGTCCCAAGATCACAACTGAACCAATAGGAAATACCATAACCGACGATTGCGCCAATAGGATGGCACGACCCTGACCTATCCACAAATGGATGGATGGATCTTGCATCTCCAGAAACTTCAGTATCCGACAATTTTATTAACTTCCTGTCAATATTGTTAAAAAAAAAAAGACTCTCAATGTCCTAAACATCGGATCCTCCAAGGCTTCACAAAAAAGACAGCATTTGATGGCAACATCAAAACAACAGTGTGATTCCTGACAGAGACAAGACGTCAACAGTGAAGAATAGTGCGATTCCTGACATCAACAGTGCAGATTCGAGACAAGACATCAACAGTGAAGATTCCTGACAGAGACAAGACGTCAACAGTGAAGACTCATGACGAGGCTTCTACAGCAAGATTCTCAAGAGACTTCTCATGCAAGGAAGGTCGTCTATAAAAGGGGGCTTCCGAAGGATGAGAAAGATATCGGCAAATCAGAAAAAACATCAGCAAGCTTCTCCAACACCTTTAGCTCCTCAACGCCTCCTTTTCTTCATCACCATCCTCTCTCACCCTCTCATCCTCTCCCATCCGTTTTGCCTGCTTTAAGCCTGCCGATCAAACCACCAACCACTTGTAGTTCTTCACCACCTATATGTATAATTAAGTGTGCCTGAGTGTATTTTCCTTTGTATTTTCTTCTTCTTCTACTTCAGCTTTATGACAGTAGTAGTAGTGTGTTCCAATCTGTGACGGAATGGAATGAAACTTAAGAAGAGGGTATGAAATAAACTTCATATCCTGCTACACCCAGCTGGTCATAGGTCCATTACCTATGGTGGGAAACCCCACCCGCACTTCTCTGATCCAATGCAGCCGAGCCGCCATATTTTAAAGTAATGACGTGGCTCAGTCTATGGAGATACAGAGGGGGATATCTTCGGGGCCATGTATTTGAGTGGGCATGGCTCTTTCAACTTTTCACGGTAGTAGAGTAGTGCTTGCCCCTTCTCCTACGAAGAAACTTGCATGGCCAATTCCATTTGTAATTCAATCAATTAGTCGCCTATCAAAGAAATGAGTTAGTTCGGCTAATCCTCTTATATTCCTAGTTAAGGATGTTGCATAAGCAGCATCTAACTTTGGAGCCTTCAAAGTAGGCTTTTATCTACTTCGCATATGTAAATTGATCAAAGATGTGTTGTACAATCACATCGGAGAGTGTACGGTTAGGCATCTCCCTAGCCTTGGAACTTGGTAGAATAGAACATTAGTTTGGGCATACTTAGTGCTTAGATCGTCGGCTTCTTTATAGCATTGCTTATCCCCTACTCAATCGAGATTGAAACTTTAATTCGAGCGGTTTGAAAAGTCGAATTTTAGTTCGGCCTTTGAAGCATCAGTATATTTTGCCTTCTTTAAGGTCTCACTTCGCGGTGGAGCTTTGTCGTATCTTTGCTTGCTGGCTCTGATGCCCACCTAACTTGGCTATTTTGAGCTTCAGAATCATCCCATTCCTTCCAAGTAAGTTCGCCCACTGCCTTCGATGAACGTCTTTCAATGCTTGCTTTTTTGCTTGCTAGCTGGCTCTAAACCCATCGTACTTGGCTACTGGAAAAAACCTTCCTTTTCTTCTGTGTTGCTTTCTTTCTCCGTCTACCCTTTGCCTAGCGACTAAGCTCTTCGTCCCTACCTATCTGAATTCTTCCATTAAGCCAATGGTAAAATGGTTTCAATGAACTGGAATCCACTATCGTATAGATAAGTAGCTTTTGTATTTCCAACTCTTTCTCCTCGTCGATGAAGTGGCATTCTCTTTCTCTTCAATTATAGAAAGTGAGGCTTCCCCTCACTTTCTCCTCGTTCAGCCGATTCTAACTCATCTAAGATGGTTTAAGAATCTCTCTCTTCCGTTGCTAACTCTCCGCGAAATCCAACGGTCAATCAGTCCCTTGCTTCGGTTCTCTCAGCACCAGGTTAAGAAGTGATCCTGACCGAATCACTCAATTGGGTCATTGATGATGGCATGGCGAGGAACTCATCTTCTTCACAACCAGAAATCTATCTTGAACATCGTAGGATCTTATTGTCTGAATCATAACTTGCTTCTTTCATTCCCTTATCTTCGAAAGAAGGGTTCACTCCTCCCGTTCATGGGTAAGCAGTCTCATTCCTCTTCTGATAGTCAAGCGATTTCACTCGTTACCTCAACCCTTGCTTAGTTGTAAGGTCAGATTTCGAATCTTAGTTTGCATCGGCAGGTTCAAGGAAAAATTATTGACAATGATGAATCAAAGGCAAAGGGTCAATTCACATCGAGGGATGAGCCTCAGGACCACTCTGAAATCTAACACCTCGAAAGGTGCATCAAGTGACTCGAGCACAGTGGGAGGAGCCACATATAGATGTAGATCACAACGAGAAGAGGAAACTAGCCCATCCTTGCTATCTAAATTCCCCTGTTTCCCATCCCAAGCGAGAACAGTAGATCATGGATTAGCGCAAGTAGCGGAACGAGCTCTATTTACGTTATTATCAGAGGCCCTTCACGCAGCTTGACCAAGAATGGAGCGTTTCGGCAGAGGCTAGCGGGATTTTTCCAAGCCCAGCTCCTCAGCCAAAGGCTTCCTTTACGAGTCACAGGGATAAATGAGGAGCGCATTCACGAGCACTAGCTTTAGGCTTGGAGGAGTACTGAATGAAGTAAGCTATCCCACTAATGCAATTCGATGCTTCCTGCGTCGAAGGAAAGTATGGTAAATCAGTCGTCCCTCAAAACCCCTTCTCGAGACACTCTTTCTTAATCCCTTTGCCTTCTCCTTTTCGATGCCATCTCTTATTTCCCCTTAGATGTCACTTCCTCTATCAAATCAAAGGTGACTATTCACCATTAGGAAAGACAGTAAGCCAAGGGAAGGAAGAACTGAACTTCTAAGCTAGGAAAGAGGCTAGAGAAGGAAATGAGGGAACTTATAGCACTAGTCTCGTACAAGGGACATGGCCAGAATAGGATACATATGGAACTGAAATCGATGCCATAAAAGGAACTGCTAGAGGTAAAGAATCTATCAATTTGGACATATGATATTCATTTTTAAAAGAATGACACTGATTCCTCAATAGGAACTTCACTCATGCTTGAGTGAAAGCGGGAATGAGAACTTTAAGCATGAGCAAGAGTCATACCCTCCTCTCTAGCCTTCAATGTCTGATTTGCGCTTGATGTAAGGAAAACAAAGGAAGCCCTCTAGCATAAAGTGAGAAGAGGGAGAGCTGACTTTCCTTATATCAATATAGAAGGAACAGAGCGGCGAAAAAGAAGCCCTCTTGCGCGGATACCACTCCTCAGCTCATAAGGGCCTGCCACAAGCAAGCACAAAAGAAAAGAACGCAACCAGAAGAAGCAGTGAAGAAAGAGTTTGCGCGTAACTAGCAAAACAAAGCACTCAACCACAGGGTAGTAACTAAAGGAAGATGGTCGTATAGTATATAAGGGTAGGTCCTGGAATCAGTTAGTCAAGAGTGGAAAGGTAAAATTGAAGTAATAAAATTCTAATAATAAAGCTTGTTATTCTGTGTATTTGGCGGAATCCGACTCAGGGCCTGCCCTGGGGAAGGATTTTCGTTTTTCCTGCCTATCTTTGATGGCGAACCAATCAATGGATTTCCATCATAGCGACCCGAACTTTCTAAATGGAATGGATTATTCTTCCTTTCCCTCTAACCGAGAATAAACTTCTAGTGGGGTTGATCGCCCCATCCATCTCCTACTGCTTTAGCTTTAGCCTTTTCACTCCCTGATCGTAGATCACCCTCAATGCTCTTATTGCTTTTATCAGACTAGTACTTTTTGCTAGCTAGTCAATGAAAAGTTGGACCTGTCTTCTTAGCGAACTCTTGATGCGAACCCCGTCAAGAATAACGAGACCCGTAGAAGAAAAAGAGAAGATCCAAGAATGTTCTCGATCAGGTTTGGATGTGAGACTTCGACCCATTGCTTCAACAAAAACAAGAACCTCGGTATAATTGACCTCAACCCGTTATTTAATGCGAAGCAAGAGCCTTGGTAAGAACTGCGCCTATGCCAATGCCTGAAGCATCACATTCAATCTCAAACGTTTTAGAAAAGTTAGGTAAAGATAATAAGGGGGCGTTGGTTAGCGTCTCTTTGATTAGTTGAAATGCCTTCTCTTGTTCTTCTCTCCAACTAAATCCGACGTTCTTCTTGATCACTTCGGTAAGTGGTGCGGTTATGCTACTAAAGTCCTTCACAAACCGCCGGTAAAAACTAGCAAGTTCATGAAAACTACGAACATTGCTTACACTTGTGGGACTTGGCCACTATCGGATTGCATGTACCTTCTCTTCATCAACTTGTATACTTTGTGCACTAACAACAAATCCCAGAAATACAAGCTTATCGGTACAAAAAGTACACTTTTTCAGATTAGCAAATAACTTTTCTTTCCTAAGCATATCTAAAACTGATTTCAAATGTAGGGAATGATCAGCCAAGTTTTTGCTATAAATGAGTATATCATCAAAATAGACAACAACAAACCTGCCTATAAATGCTCACAAAACATAATTCATAAGTCTCATAAAAGTACTTGGTGCATTAGTCAACCCAAAAGGCATAACTAACGATTCATACAAACTTGCAAAAGAGAAACAACAGAATTGGGCAAAGCTGGATCAAGTTCGTTAGTATTTAAAAATGCCTCTTTGTATAAAGTACAATCATCGGCTGATTTGAAAACATTGCTCGCTTAATCTCACTCACTTTTGCATAGAAATTCTTTTGTTTTCTCTCTGATTTTCTCTCAATGGCTGAATTTTGATTTTCTTTTTCTCTCTCATTTTGCTCGGCCACTCTCTGATTTTCACTCGTTTTCTTTTACTCACTCTCTTTCTTTTGATCACTCGCTTTTTTTTTATCACTCTCTTTTTGCAACCTCATTTGATTTTCATAAACTTGTTTTGGTGTTATTGCCACAAGAGTGATGGGTTTTTGGTTGAGCACGAACGAGTATTTGTTGGTGAAGCCATCATGTTTAACTTTCCGATCGAATTGCCACGGTCGGCCTAATAGCAAATGTCCAGCTTGCATCGGAACTACATCACACAAAACTTCATCTTCATATTTTCCGATGCGGAATGAAACCAAAACCTGCTTATTTACCTTTACCTCGCCACTATCATTCAGCCATTGTAATTTGTACGGCCTAGGATGTTTCAGTATGGGCAGTCCTAATTTGTCCACCAAGGTTGTGCTTGCAACATTAGTATAACTTTCTCTATCAACAATCATACTACATACCTTGTTTTTGATGTAGCACCTAGTATGAAAGATGTTCTCCCACTGCACTTCTTCAATTTCTTTTGCTTGCAAACTTAGAAGACTTCTTGACACCAACAATTCACCTTGAACTGCATATTCTTCATCATCTACATCCTCCAATGGTGGCATAGAGTCGGTATCGGACTCATCGTCGGTTTCGATCTCTCCATTACCCCTTATTACCATGACTCTTTTGTTCGGGCATTGACTTGCTATGTGATCCCTGCCTTTACATTTAAAACACTTAATGTCACGATTTCGAGAAGTGGAAGGGTCAGATTTACCTTGAGTGTCATGGTTGGTTATCTCTTATTTTGGCTCGAATTTAGATTTTGCAGCTGGTTTCTCCTCTTTCTTCACATGACTCGGTTTTTATGGGGAAAAACCCGAATTATGGGATGCACGTGTACCACCTCTTCTCTTGAGTTGTTGCTCCACCTTGATGGCCATGTGCACTAGATCACTTCTTCAATATCTTTTACTTGCAAGCTTAGAAGTCTTCTTGACACCAACAATTCACCTTGAACTGCATATTCTTCTTCATCTACGTCCTCCAATGGTGGCATAGAGTCGGTATCGGACTCGTCGTCGGTTTCGATCTCTCCATTACCCCTTATTACCATGACTCTTTTGTTCGGGCATTGACTTGCTATGTGACCCCTGCCTTGACATTTAAAACCCTTAATGTCACGATTTCGAGAAGTGGAAGGGTCAGGTTTACCTTGAGTGCCATGGTTGGTTGTCTCTTGTTTTGGCTCAAATTTAGGTTTTGCAGCTGGTTTATCCTCTTTCTTCACATGACTCGGTTTCCATGGGGAAAAGCCAGAATTATGGGATGCACGTGTACCACCTCTCCTCTTGAGTTGTTGCTCCACCTTAATGGCCATGTGCACCATATCTTCTAATTCCACATA
Source organism: Dracaena cambodiana (assembly GCA_036321105.1). Taxonomy (NCBI): domain Eukaryota; kingdom Viridiplantae; phylum Streptophyta; class Magnoliopsida; order Asparagales; family Asparagaceae; genus Dracaena; species Dracaena cambodiana. The sequence continues at coordinate 15,786,401 of JAYEPQ010000005.1, read as the reverse complement.
ATGCTGCATCTCCACCCTGTCATGAATTTCTTGATTCAAGCCATTCAAGAACCTAGCCATAGTAACCTCTCGGTCTTCTTCGATATTAGCCCGGATTATAACAATTTCCATCTCTTGATGATAATCCTCCACACTCTGGTTACCTTGTCGGAGCGTTTGCAATTTATTGTACAACTCCCAGTGGTAATGGCTGGGCAAAAATCGCTTCCTCATCACTATTTTTATCTCTTCCCACGTCTCAACCGGTCGTTCCCTATTTCGCCGCCTGTTCAATACTAATTGATCCCACCACACAATAGCATAGTCAGAAAACTCAATGGCAGCAAATTTTACCTTCTTCATCTTAGAGTAGTTGTGGCAATCGAACACTAACTCCACCTTTTTCTCTCACTCACGATAAGCCTCGGGTCGTTTCTTTCTTAAAACGCTGGAATCTTCATCTTAATACTACCCAAGTTGTTATCTTCCCAATTCCTATCTTCTCTAAACCGCACTCCATATCTCCTATTACCAACAACTGAACCCCGATCTTCTTCTTTATCAAAACCAGCCCCATAATACTCTCCATCTTCATCTCTGACTCCTCGATTTTGAACTCTTTCCCACCTATGCACCTTATGAGTGTTTTGTGGCTGCTCCAAATGTGTATTCTCCATCCGATCAATCCGCTCATGTACTTGCTCCAATTCTAACCTCATCACACGCCTCATCTCACTCATCATGGCTTCCATGAGTAACTTTGGGTCAACCATCTCTGTAGCACCTTCGGTGATGCTCTTTTCACTGTTGTGAAACATGATTGCTGCAAATCAAAGTTAGAAAACAACAAAAAAAAAAAGGAAAGGACTTCACACACTCCCTCACATATTTTCACTTAAAGAATGATTCACTCTATTCCACTGGTGTTTCACTCAGTATAATCGGTTTTTACCCACTAATATGCTCACCACTCGTGCCTTTTTCCACTCGATAGTCCTCTTTCAGTTCTTTTGAAACTATTCGAACAATATTCAAAATTCCAGTAATAATTCACCAAGAACTCACCAAGGGAATTCAGGTTCAAAAGGTAAGAAAACAAGGTATATGAGTAATTAGATTTTCAAAGCACAATTCAGCAAAATTTTTTAAAAAAATAAATTTTTTTTGGTCTTTGGGGTGAGGAGATTTTTGGGTCTATTGGAAACAAACGAAAGAGAATCACTTTACTCCCTTTTTTTTAACCTTCTTTTTTTTTCGGATCTTTCTTTTACATATCTTTTTTTTTCAGATTTTTTTTTCAAATTCTTTCTCTTGTTAATAACAGAACAAGATTTTGAATGGGGAAGAAGAAAGAAATTCGGCTAGATAAGAAAAGGAAACTAAATTTAAATGGGATAGGCAAACCTGAGACGAGAAAATCTTTGGCTCTATTACCAAATGATGCGAATCCCGTCAAGAATAACGAGACCCGTAGAAGAAAAGGAGAAGATCCAAGAACATTCTCGATCAGGTTTGGATGGGAAACCTCGACCCGTTGCTTCAACAAAAACAAGAAGCTCAGTATAATTGACCTCAACCCGTTGTTTAATGCGAAGCAAGAACCTTGGTATAAGGAAGACGCCACAAACGGTGGTGGAAAGCCATTTGATAAGTCGATGATGAATGCCACGGAAGAATTCCGGTAAGTTCGAATAGTCTTTTAAAGAACCAAAGAAAATAAACTCACAAATTATCTGTAAACTGTCTCCTTTCTATTCCATTAGACGCCTTTTTATGGGCTAAAAAAATATAAGGAAAGTTTCCTATAAGAAAAGTTCAAGAAATAGAAAAAAACAAAAGGAAATAATCAGCCCCTTAATTAAGCTGATCAATACAAGGAAAGTTTAAGAAATGAAACAAAAAAAAAGAAAACAATCAGCCCCTTAATTTGCTTATCAATATAAGGAAAGTTCTAGAAATAAAACAAAAAGAAACAATCAATTTTGATCAGATTCTTCTACTACTTGAATCATATTGATGCATCTTTGTTGAACTCGTGAACCATCCTCAATGGGCCTCCACGAATTTGTTTGAGCCCAAACCTCTTGAATCAGCCCATCAATTGCATTTTTAAACTTCTTTTCTTGTGCTCTTGTAACCGGTCCAGTTGGAACTTGAACTGGCTCCTTTGTAGTCAAGCCATTATTTGCATCACTCTTCTAACTACTTTACCTGAGATCACTACTTGCTCAACCTTGCTTGTAAGAGCAAGTACGTAAACAACCTGCTCTCAAGCATATCGCATGAGCAGAGCAGTAAATGAAGAGAACGAAACGGGCAATCATCCAATCTTTTCTTTTTCTTTTCGACATCACATTCCAAAATTCCTGCCTCGTTTCGCTAAGCTGCCTCCCGTCGGAGAACAAGAACAAAATAATGCATTTCCTTCTATAGGCGACCAGAAACTAGTGCCGACAGCTATGAGAGTAATTACTGAAGTAGGTAGCTACGATAATTGCCCGCTTAACCAAAACTCTCAAACCTGGGGGATTCCGCAAGGGTTGATTTAAATTTGAATTTGAGTGGTCTAGTTCGGCCTCACGACCACAAATCGCTCACCTACAGGTGAGTTCCCTATTGCTTAACCAAATATATAAAATATAGTATTTTCTGATTCCATTGGTTAGTTCAAATCTGGAATGGAATGGCCTAGTATATACTACTGAATACTATTGATGTTGGTAGAAAATGATTTTGGGTTAGCTAATCAACCCGGCCTAAAGACAAGGGTCATGGGTTCGTACAACTGCCACTGACTTAGAGCTCACATATATACCTGATGCTCCCAAAAGTAAGAGATGGCAGTGGCTGGGCGAGCAAAGTAGGCTTAGATTAGAGGGAGGGGGCTGCGAACGTCCGTCCCATGAAGTGCCAGGGAACCGTCACATTCCTCCCAGGTTGGGCTCTCGCGTGTCTGGGGTCCGATCAGATCAACTAGCAACCAGTTTATGATATAAGGAGTTAAGCAAAGGCCAGGAGATTGATCAAAGAACCGTCAGTGTTATGTTCAACTCTGCAGTTGGAAGGATTGCTTTCTACTGTTTGTCTTTCCCCTCTCTCTTCTCTTAGCAAAGTAGGCTGAAGTCGAACTTTTGGCTTGCTACAAGATGGGCTCAGGGACTGCAGTCAGCTACTTCCCCTGTAGTCGTCAGCTCATTCTTGACAGATCCGATCGGGTGTTCATAATCTGGAGTAAAAGGATTCAAACCTTTGCATGCCGGTACTAAAAGGATTCAAACCTTTGCATGCCGGTACCAAAAACAGATGCTTTACCACTTGGCTATACTCCATACGGCCTGTTTTGGACGATAGAACAGGGAGAGGCGGAAAGGAGAAGCAGGGCTCGAAGAAGAAGCCGAGCCATGCAAGGACGCGGGGATATAGCAAGTAAGCAGCGACGCTTCTCCCTTTAGGACCAACTACAATAATCTCGTGACTCAAAGAGAAACAAATGGTAAGCTTTCTGCTCTATTTACTTGCAATGCTATCCCTATCAAAGTTGGTGAATGCTTCTGTAACCTTAGACTCGTTACGCTATTCGACTGAACTTGTTGGCGCGTGTTCACCAAAAGTCGGTAATCTTCATCACCGTCAGCATTTGGTACTCTCTCGATAGCTTCAATAGTTCACTGAAAGCCTTTGGTGTAATGAACAGCAAGCCCTTCAGAAATAAAGATATAATATGAAAGGGTTGGTTAAGAACTATTGACTGTAAATCATAGCAGTTACAGTCACTAAAAGCAATTACAAAAGAAAACTGGGATGAAGAGGATCCACCCCTATCTCAAAATGGAATCAGACTCAGAAAAAGAAACATACCACAAAAAATATTAAAATATGAAAGGCTTTGTGGGTACAACTCTGGGAAATTCAAACTGAATGAACTAAAGTGGATAATATTCGAAAAGGAACTATACGCTATAAAACTTGCCCTGCAAAAATTTCAAATATTTCTTGCACCCGAATATTTTATTATTAGAACAGATAACAAGGCCGTCAGGGATTTCCTAGTAAATACAAGAAAAACCTCAGGAAAACACATATTATGGTATAATGAGATAGCCCAGTACTCCTTCGAAATCGAGCATGTTAAAGGGAAGGATAATTTTATCGCAGATTACCTAAGCCGACCTAACAAGTAAAGAAAAAATAATTACTAAGTAATATATCAGTAATTTATTAATTTATTTTGCAGAAAAACAACAGAGGGAAAGCTATAGCAAATAGTGTTTCTACTCCAGCAGCATTTGTCGTATTCGTGGGATACTAGCCAGGTATCTACACAAACTGGGAGAAATGCTACGACCAGGTATTCGATTTCAACGAATCTTGTTGCAGACATTACTACTCAAAAGAGGACGCCATCCTAGCTTGGGAGATATCACGACAGAACCCGTACTTAGCAGAAGAGGTTCGTGATCTCGCCTATCACATGCTCGAGCCAAAAATAGGGAGCTTTCCCAAGTTAGAGATTCCACCTGCATTTTACTCCGAAATAAATGGAGCCTGGCGAGCTCACCAGAAGGCAAATCTGGGGATCGGAACTCGTCGTGCTTTCCGCAGGCACATGGGAAATTTAGCAAATCTTGTAATAAAACAAGAATCAGAATTAAAGACCTTGAAAAAGGTTTGCTCAGATTACATAGCAACCCTCAGTGAGGGAATTATTCGGGGAGCAACCCCTAAACAAGTTGATCTCTTAGGAGACATGGGTAAACTTTTAGGAAAAGAGTTACCCAGCCCCACTGCATCAAACAAACCAGAGGAGGTATCACAGTTCGGGAATATAGCACCAGAAGGATCACAAACTTGCAACGACTCTACACAGTAGGCAGAAGAAGAGATGGACACAGAGGTCGAGGTCGAGGTGGAAGTCGACATAGCCGAAGAAGCCGTCAGCAAGGGAGTCTCTGTACAGAGGCTACTAAAACAACTATATGAAGAAGGCAACCCGGCGGTTGGATTACTTGGAGAAGAATCCGAAAAATTCGAATACTACGTGCTATATGGGAAACCAAAAATGAAAAAATTAATCCCAAGGTCACAGCTGAACCAACAAATAACGCCAGAACCGACAATCGTGCCTACGGGATGGGACTACCCTGACCCATCTACAAATGGATGGATGGATCTTGCATCTCCAGAAACTTCAGTATCCGATAATTTTATCAGTTTCCTGTAAATATAAATATTAAAAAAAATAAAAAAAATAAAAAAAAAGGGGGGAGGAAGGTATACATATATATAATACTAAAAGAATTAAGTTTGGCATATAGCCCAAATGAAATCCTTGACAAACTCATCATGCCGATGGGAATAGTATAGCTAGCCCAACTCAAACGGTAGTTGGTAAAGGCAAGTCAAATCCGTTAATAGCTGGAGGTTTGCTAAAAATCTCATATCATAATCTCTGCAACAACATTTGACAAAAGATGCCTGACAAAACAGAAATTCTCTCTAAACATCGGATTCCCTTCCAAGAAAAACCAAGTGAATGCCTGATAAAGATAGGAGTAGCCTAATACAATCAAATATGTGGGCTCCCATGTTTTCATCAAAATGAGAGCCTGATATATCCAAAAAAGGTACAGGCTACATCAATTTTTCATCAAGATAAGGACCCAGCTCAAAGTGAGGATTCCTGACAGAGACAAGACGTCAACAGTAAAGATTCCTGACAGAGACAACAGTATTCCTGACAGAGACAAGACGTCAACAGTAAAGATTCTTGACAGAGACAACAGTATTCCTGACAGAGACAAGACGTCAACAGTAAAGATTCCTGACAGAGACAAGACGTCAACAGTGAAGGCTCGTGACGAGGCTTTCACAGAAAAATTCTTCAATTAGCTTCTTGTGCAAGGAAGACATCTATAAAAAAAGCCTCCGAGGGAAGTGAAAGACAGAGAGGAAGCAAGCAAAAGAAGGAGAAATTATTTCATCCTAAGTAATCCAACAAAAACTACAGAAGCTCCTCAACAGATCCCTCTCTTCATCACCATCCTCTCTCACCCTCTCATCCTCTTCCACCCGTCTTGCTTGGTTTATGCCTTTCGATCAACCCACCATCCACTTATAGTTATCCACCACCCATATGTATAATTAAGTGTGCCTGAGTGTATTTCTCTTTGTATTTTCTTCTTTTTCTGCTTCAGCTGTGTGATAGTAGTAGTAGTGTGTTTGTATTTTCCTGGTATCAGAGCAAAATACACTTGCAACATGTATCACTTTGAAAGATAAAAGTGATAAGACATTATCTAATAGACATTGTTGTACTAAATCTACCTGAAATTCAGTGATTCTGAATGACTCTTTACTCTGAGTGGCATACTGCTTGAGATATATATCTCCAAATCTCATGAACTCTCTGGAAATCATCTGCAAATTTAAACACCAAAGAATTAGTCTGGATAATTTCTTTGTAATTTTATGCTCAAATTTTGATCTGTATTTATGTCCTATAAATTTTATCCATCTACATAATTTCCTTCTTTCTAACTTGAATATTGATTTAATAATTGCTGCATAGGTTATTTCTGGAATTTTACGATCGAATCTTTCACTTGCACATCTACTTATTCTTTTACTCTTCCTTTGTTGGAAGGCTCTATCTTATGACCTAAGGATTCCGTACCGTTTTTGTTTGATATTATTATTCTTTCATCTATTAGTCTCCTTAGTTTTTGATGGAAAAAATATTTATTATCTGCTTTTGTGTATAAATTTCCTTTTACGATTCTTCTAAGGTAAAAAATATCTTTTGTCCTTTGTAATAGATTTCCTTGAAGAATTCCTCTCATGTGATTTACAAATCTTTTTTCATCCTGTGTCTTTTTGTATTTTAAGTATTTTGAGAACGCTTTGAATTCGCATATATCATATAGTTCAATTTTAGATATTACATAAAGGATTATTTTGTCACAAGCCTTGTCATCTATTAACCTGCATAAATTTTCTTTTATAAGGTCAATGGGGATATCCTCATGTCCAATTGACTTATTGTTTTCATTCCACTCTTTCTGTGAATTTATCCATTGTTTTATCAGAACATCTCCTTGTAATATTCTCGTAATGTCCCAAGATTCTTTTTGATTTGTGATTACGATGATTAGGGATTGTGCCCAGTCATTTATATCCTTGAAATGTATTTCGGGCAAATCTAGATTACTATTCCTTTGGTCATTTTCCATTAAATTAATCAGCTTAATGTCAGATTCGATATTTTCTTTAGATTCTGTCCTGTACTCATCATCTGTAATTATTCCACAGTCTTCATTCTCTGGATTTGTGATGTTCTCATTTTCTAGGTCTTTATTTAGGTTCTATATTCCAGGATCAAACTTAAAATAGTGTAACAAATCTTTATGTTGGAGGTACGTCTCTTGTATCCTATTTACTCGATAGTTTTTCTCCTGAATAGTGCTATTTTGTTCCATATACAATTCTTTCCAGCAATTGATTATCTCAAGTATCGAGTCGTATTCCTGTCTGGAGTATGTTATATTAACTTGTTGACTTGGACTCTTTTGTTTTGAATTAGTTCCTAATCTGTCAATGTGATCTAATTTTCCTACGGAAAGTACTTTATCATATCCTATCATACATTCTTCTACTCTATCAGATCTCAAGATGAATTCTTCATTTGTTTTCTCTATCTTATATCTACTTTCTATTTCACTTTGTGATATGTTATTACATTCATTTTCCTTATCTTCGTTAGGGGGTTCTCCGCAATTTAAGATAATCTCTTCAATTGTTCTTTCTACATCACTAATATCATTTTGGTAACTATTATCTTTAGATTGCAAAAGATCTTCCTTCGCCTTAATTGTACTGTTTACTGTTTCTGTTGTTTCTTCTTTACTACCTTCTTCCTTTCTTACCGGGATATCTTCACTATTTTCCTTTTCGTCCTTTTTAGTGTTATTTATGATATTGGGTTCATCCTTTTCTTGACTAGGCTTATATCCAAAACGACTTAATAGACCCTTGAATTTTTTATAAATTTCTTTGAGTTGTTGGGTCAGATCTTTTTTGTCTTCTGGAGTTAGGTCGGGACTTTTATCCTGTTCTTTTAATCTTTCTATTCGGAGAATTACATCATCAAATTTCTTTTTGGAATATCTCAGGGTGTTCATCGTATCATATATATCATTATATATGGCGTCATATTTACTACTCTTTACTCTACATATCTCGCAATTGCACAACATGTCGATAGCCATCAAAGATGTCAGTGGATAACTAGCTCTGAGTAGCCTATGATGCCTAAAACCGTCTCCTAAGGATCACCCTACAAACGTCTACCCGCGGTAACAAAGGGATTACTTCAGGAATCTGGGTTTTTAGGATACTCAATTCTAGTAAAGGACACTTAAAGTGTAACTAGGACAGTATTGATACAGGTTGTGAGAAAATATAGGTCAGAGTTATAGTCAATTTGATACCATGTAAGTGCTATAGATGCTACAAATCCTTCCCCAAATTTTTCCTAATATTTCTAATTTTTTTGCTATAGTAACTTTTTCTAATTTTTGGTGAATTTTCTACAATATAAAATAAACATAGAGTCTTAACTAAACATACATAAACAAATACTTATCACTTAATAAAAATTCAGAAACATACAGTACATACCGGAACAGTAGTCATCACACCGGAGACTCTGTGTTACAGACTGCAGACCCCTACCGCCCGAAAAATGAACGTCCCCCCCGGGCTCTGATACCAGGGAAATACAAACATAGGATATGTCAGTGACTTTGCATGACAAAGCGCTCTCTGAAGGCATGGAATGTTGGAGTTTTTGGTTAGAATCTCGACAGTAATGTCTATTTTCGATTCTCCGGTCGAAATACGGGAAAACCCGATGAAATTCTTAATGGAAACAGACTTTTACGAATTCTCCCCGGAACTGGAAGATCATTTCGAGATCTTCGAGCATATTCAAGGGCTCAATGTGACTATTGTAACTTCGGCCAACACAAAAGATGAGACTTTACTACCATGGAGCGGCTTTTGAGGGGGGAAACTGACGTAAGATGTCGGAGAAGCGAAATATACGAGATCACAAACGTAGATATTTCCAGGGGTCGCCCTCAATCCGTAGTTGAGTTCTTTCGTATTTCTCGTATCGTTTTTCATGGATTAGCATCTTGAGGTCCTTTGATGGGCATAAAGAAATCGTCTTGGTAACAAGCAACCATCAAACCAATAGAACAGAACAAAAGTTAGCTCTGCAACTGGTCTACGATGCAACGGCAACGGCACGAAACTACCAGAGGGAAGAGGAGTTGTCACGATAGAAAAGAGAAATGACTATAAGGAACCAACGATTCTCTCTTCTTAAACAACCTATATCCTCCACACTTAACCAGCATTTGATAGATTATCAAACCCCGAGCAATCTTAGTTATTGGTGGGGGTTCGGTTCGTTAGCTGGTATTTGTTTAGTCATTCAGATAGTGGCTGACGTTTTTTTAGCTATGCATCACACACCTCATGTAGATTTAGCTTTCAACAGCGTAGAACACGTTATGAGAGATGTTGAAGGCAGCCGGTTGCTCCGTTATATGCATGCTAATGGGGCAAGTATGTTTCTCATTGTGGTTCACCTTTATATTTTTTGTGGTCTATTTCATGCGATTATAGCAGTCCTAGGGAATTAGTTTGGTGTCTCAAAGTTGTCATATTCCTATTAATGATTATGATAGTTTTTATAGGGTACGTACCACCTTGGGGTCAGATGAGCTTTTGGGGAGTTACAGTAATTACAAGCTTAGCTAGTGCATACCTGTAGTTGGAGATACCATAGTGACTTGGCTTTGGGGTGGTTTCTCCGTGGACAATGCTACTTTAAATCATTTTTTTAGTCTCCATCGTTTACTCCCCCTTATTTTAGTAAGCGCCAGTCTTCTTCATCTGGCCGCATTGCATCGATATGGATCAAATAATCCATTGGGTGCACATTCAGAGATGGAAAAAATTGCTCCTTACCCTTATTTTTATGTAAAGTCTAGTTTGGGGGGAGGCGGGCGTCAACCCAACCTTATGAGTATTCAGACTATAACTGTTCCGATGAACAGTCACTCACTCTTTACAGTTATACGATTTCAGATAATGATCCAGAATTAGGTCAATCACGTTTATTACAAATGGACAATAGAGTCATTGTACTAGCCAAAACTCATCTACGTATGATTGTAACACCTGCTGATGTACTTCATAGTTGGGTTGTACCTTCTTCAGGTGTCAAATGTAATGTCTAATCGTTTAAATCAGACCTCCATTTAGGTACAACGAGGAGTTTACTATGGTCAGTGCAGTGAGATTCGTGGAACTAATCATGCCTTTACACGTGTGCCCGGATATATAGGTCGACTGCGGATCCCACTTTAGCTCAGCTGCACCACCCCACCCCAAAACAGGGTGCGAGCCACCCGACTAAGCAAGATATTACAACGAGCGGCTGGAGCAGTTGGGAGCCAACAGAGCCAGGCAGTAGATAAGATAGAAGAAGGGGCCAGGCTCCCGTTAGAGTAAAGGAGACGGTTAGGATAACGAACTTGAAATGCGAAGCCCGTGCGGCCGGTAGGGCTTGTAGGCAAGTAGGACTTAGAATTCTTCCGTCGGCTTACAGGAACTACAAGAAGATATTGATTCTAAGCCCGGCAGGTCACTTAGCTGCACAAATTGCATCTTCGCCTTCGGCTCGATCTTTACAAAAAAAAAGTGATGAGGAGGAAAGAGAACATTGTACTAACCGTCGGTTGGGTACCGTAAGAAGAGACAATCTAATCTAGTCTTATCTTGCCTTACCTAAACTAACCTAAATCTTAGGAAACCTTCGAACAACCTCCCAGTCAGGTAAACAAGGGAAAGGTGGCATGAACCGATTCAGCATAGGAAAATCCAATTTTCCAAAGGGGATGCGATTCCGACGAGAAAGCCTGTTTTAAAGCACAGGGCTAGAGAACAGGGCCAGTAGGGAAGGTGCAATTGAACGACCATCTGTAACGGAACATCGCCTCTTGGAAGGAGTGACTATCCTAGTTCAGACTCTCTCGTTCTTCCAATCTCTTTCGATTCTGTAGATTAGTCATCTGGACTCGTAAGTCTTGTTAGTAGCCCGTTGTCCCTTTTACAATCTCAGGAAGGGATTCGATCCATTGTGATTTGGTTCCTTGGATTGAAGAGATCTCTGCCATAAAACAAAGAGCTCGTAGGCCTTATTCTGCAAATCAAAGAGCGACGTAATTCCCCATTCATCCGAAATAGTATTTTAGTATAGAACAGAGGTATTTTGGGCCGACTACTACTACATGCGTGTCTAGAGTAGTGGCTTGGTTTAGAATTCTTGACCATCTTCCGAAATTAATAATAATCTATTGATCAAAGGCTATAAGGGCACATTTTTTTTAGTGCTTGACCTGTCAGTATCAAATAGGATCCTCCTCCCTGGACTAGATTAGTCGCTAAGTGAGTGCACTACTATCAAACCATCCTTTTTTTGATTTGGTATGTCTTCAGTAGGCCAACTAATCTATATAATCTAAACTACTAATCTACTTATCTTAGACAATCAGTTCCTCCCCGCTTCCATAGCACTCAGCCATTGATCCTCTTAGCCCAACCAGATCATGGTTAATGAGTTGGTCATTGCTTGGGTTTCCCCTTCCTCAGAGTCAAACTTGGAGGAATAAGATGGATTGGATCTACCCATTTCAGATGCGACTTTTCCAGATCGAGGTTATTCCCAGTTAGCATGGGATTAGTAAGTTCTAGGTGGATTGAAATGCTTTGATTTATGGCCAAGAAAGGGAGAAAATTGAGGTGGGGATTCAAGATGCTAGTTCGCACTGGCTCGTACCACCTTGAATTGTAGTCGGCCTTGAAGGCTCGGTGGAGGAAACGACCAAGGATCACTTCCTTTCATGGGCCTCTGTTGGCTCGTTGATGGCTTTCTTCCTTCTGCCTTTAGAGAAGGTGGAGTTGAGGACGGAGAGTCAGTCGGAGGGTACTAGAGAGGAGATAAGTCAAGTTTGGACCGAGTGAAGTAAAAATTGGCTACATAGTGATTGACAACCACCCTCACTACACACTTTCTATATATCTGTCTCCATCTAATCAAAGACATCAAAACCATAGAGAATCAGGCTCGGCAAAAACGAGACTAAGGACCATGAACTTCAACCACTGTTTCACCTCCCAAAAAGCTAAACAAGTGCAGATGAGGAAGCAGGAGTAATAAAATCAAAAATCTCTTTCCTGTCCTTCTACGTCGACGGCGCAAAGAGAAGTGCTTTCACTACTGAGAAAGCGAACAGTCAGTGCGAGGGTTCGACAACATCAGCCAAGATTCTGCAAAGCGGAATGAAGCATCGATAGCAAAGCTGACAATGCAACGCTTCGGCGAAGCGTCATTCTCATAGTGAGGCGCTTCGATTCCGCAAAGTGCTATAGTAGCATCGAAGCCTATGTGCTATAATGCTAAACTGACGGACGCTACGCCTTATCTATAGAAGTTGTCAACTAAGTTCTGAACGAATGGGATATGTTGGTTGGTAATGGCTCAATCTATAGATAGAAAACCCTGTGATGGGAAACTGCCACGTTAGGTTTGGAGAGAGATGGGACCGGTAATAGTTGAGGGGGAGCATATACAAGATTTTTCTTTCCATAGCCGGCCAAATGACTACAGGATCATCGGTCTACTCTACCTCAATTCACCATTTCGCACCTTATACAGAAGGTTTTTCCGTACCAACTCCTTCTACCTACACCGCAGTTGAAGCACATAAAGGAGAATTTGGTGTCTTTCTTGTCAGTAATGAAAGCAATCGTCCTTACCATCGTAAAATAAGAGCACCTGGCTTTGCCCTTTCACAAGGACTCGATTATATGTCCAAACATAACATGCCATCAGATGGAGTCACCATTATATGTACTCAAGATATTGTGTCTGGAGAGGTAGATAGATAGGACTACGTCTTGCTCGATTAGGACCCTAGTATCTATTGCGAGCCAAAACACCCTGAAAGAATCACTGATGGAAATACCGCATGTCAGAAGCTCATTTACTCCGCTATTTAGACAGCTCATTGACTGGAAATTATTTTTGGTTCGATCAACTATCGTTTGTCGAAGCGGATAGTTCGTAGTGCTCATTCTTAAAACACCGGAAAAGCCAACTCATCATTATGTTTCCACTTCATTTTCATTACGAAGATGTATCACGTCAGGATCTGTTGCTCAAACTGAATCACGCCAATGTTATGGAAGCTTTTGCATCGTGTGAAATAAGATTAGTACCAAAAAAAAGCCTCTAATATCAGAATCAAATTTGGAAAATTGGCTATAGAGATTCCACACAGTCAAAGATTCTTTAAGACAAAAAGGGACCCTTATTTTCAAGGAGGAAAGTCATTTTGATCCAATTCATTCTTGGGGTCCGAAAAAGACACAGGATATGTAAGTGACTTTGCATGACAAAGCGCTCTCTGAGGGCATGGAATGTTGGAGTTTTAGGTTAGAATCTCGACAGTAATGTCTATTTTCGATTCTTCGGTCGAAATACGGGAAAACCCGATGAAATTCTTAATGGAAACAGACTTTTGCGAATTCTCCCCGGAACTGGAAGATCATTTCGAGATCTTCGAGCATATTCAAGGGCTCAATGTGACTATTGTAACTTCGGCCAACACAAAAGATGAGACTTTACCACCGTGGAGCGGCTTTTGAGGGGGGGAACTGACGTAAGATGTCAGAGAAGCGAAATATACGAGATCACAAACGTAGATATTTTCAGGAGTCGCCCTCAATCCGTAGTTGAGTTCTTTCATATTTCTCGTATCGTTTTTCATGGATTAGCATCTTGAGGTCCTTTGATGGGCATAAAGAAATCGTCTTGGTAACAAGCAACCACCAAACCAATAGAACAGAACAAAAGTTAGCTCTGCAACTGGTCTACGATGCAATGGCAACGGCTCGAAACTACCAGAGGGAAGAGGAGTTGTCACGATAGAAAAGAGAAATGACTATAAGGAACCAACGATTCTTTCTTCTTAAACAACCTATATCCTCCACACTTAACCAGCATTTGATAGATTATCAAACCCCGAGCAATCTTAGTTATTGGTGGGTGTTCGGTTCGTTAGCTGGTATTTGTTTAGTCATTCAGATAGTGGCTGACGTTTTTTTAGCTATGCATCACACACCTCATGTAGATTTAGCTTTCAACAGCGTAGAACACGTTATGAGAGATGTTGAAGGCAGCCGGTTGCTCCGTTATATGCATGCTAATGGGGCAAGTATGTTTCTCATTGTGGTTCACCTTTATATTTTTCGTGGTCTATTTCATGCGATTATAGCAGTCCTAGGGAATTAGTTTGGTGTCTCAAAGTTGTCATATTCCTATTAATGATTATGATAGTTTTTATAGGGTACGTACCACCTTGGGGTCAGATGAGCTTTTGGTGAGTTACAGTAATTACAAGCTTAGCTAGTGCATACCTGTAGTTGGAGATACCATAGTGACTTGGCTTTGGGGTGGTTTCTCCGTGGACAATGCTACTTTAAATCATTTTTTTAGTCTCCATCATTTACTCCCCCTTATTTTAGTTAGCGCCAGTCTTCTTCATCTGGCCGCATTGCATCGATATGGATCAAATAATCCATTGGGTGCACATTCAGAGATGGAAAAAATTGCTCCTTACCCTTATTTTTATGTAAAGTCTAGTTTGGGGGGAGGCGGGCGTCAACCCAACCTTATGAGTATTCAGACTATAACTGTTCCGATGAACAGTCACTCACTCTTTACAGTTATACGATTTCAGATAATGATCCAGAATTAGGTCAATTACGTTTATTACAAATGGACAATAGAGTCATTGTATTAGCCAAAACTCATCTACGTATGATTGTAACACCTGCTGATGTACTTCATAGTTGGGTTGTACCTTCTTCATGTGTCAAATGTGATGTTGCACCTAATCGTTTAAATCAGACCTCCATTTAGGTACAACGAGGAGTTTTCTATGGTCAGTGTAGTGAGATTCGTGGAACTAATCATGCCTTTAGACGTGCGCTCGGATATATAGGTCGACTGCGGATCCCACTTTAGCTTAGCTGCACCACCCCACCCCGGAACAGGGTGCGAGCCACCCGACTGAGCAAGATATTACAACAAGCGGCTGGAGCAGTTGGGAGCCAACGGAGCCAGGCAGTAGATAAGATAGAAGAAGGGGCCAGACCCCGGTAGAGCAGAGGAGACGGTTAGGATAATGAACTCGAAACGCGAAGCCCGAGCGGCCGGCGAGCGAGTGGTTAGTGGCAAATAGTGCCCTAGTTGATGGCATTCCTCTCTGCAGCTAGCACTCGAGGAACCACGAGGCACTCTATACAGAGCAAACGATGTTGTCAGGGATGAGACGCCCATGTAAGGACCTCAATTCTCATTAGGAGGTCGAACCAATGGACCTATAGAAGTCGGGGCTACCCCGTCCCCATGGCAACGCAATAGTGTCCTGAGGGAGGAGTTGAGAGGCCTTATAGTAGCATGGACCTCTTTTTCATTCTAGGTCATGCGAAGGTAGCCAGTCCGACAATCGTACAGTTATTTTAAAAAGACAACAGACGTTCTCTTAGTTCCGCCGCCACTCTCTATCTGACTTAGTCCAGTTTATTCATTTTTTCTTTTCGTGCCACGGTGAACGAACAAAAAAAGAGGGTCATCTCAGCGGAAGGAGAAGGACTTGCAACGGCAGATCCCCCTTATCCTCTTCTTATTCCTAGCCGTCTGTTACGAGTCCAAGAAGCCTGGAATCATCAATATGAGAGATCCCTCAAAATATAGAAGGGCGGGTAAGGTTTCTGCAAGAGCCTCCCCCCTTCCCGATCAATATAGATGGGAGGGGCCAACATAACCAGGCTCTTTTTATGTTTGTACACCGTCTGTTTTACGGTGGGGCTGCCCTCCCTCCTGCTAATCCGGCCTCGAACTTTTCTTTCCCACCCTTCCTTAAGGGACTTTTGACATTCTTGCAATTCTCAGCCTAGTGCGATGCGTGTTTATGTATATGTTCTGACTCGCCGGTCATTATAGATCGGGAGGCATGGCGAGGCGAAGGGATTGGATTGGAACTATGATCATATTAGTGGCAACCATTGCGTACTTTTTCGTGTTGTTGTTGTTGATGTTGACTTTTGAAGCTCATTTTTGAGTAGACCAGGATTTTCGAAACTACTCCCAACTCACACTATAGTGGCGAGGTGCCACCGTGAAGATCTAAGAGTGTGAGCAGTACGAGCTAAAGAATCTCATACTGTTTGGAGGGCAGGGGCATAGATGCCAAACCTGACCCCTATTTATCATCATAGAAGTTGTTCCTTTGAAAGATTATGGTTCTCAAGTAAATTAATTAATCCTCCAAACCAACTAAATTGAGAAAGCTGAAGCAGAAATGAAATGGGAAATTGGGTGAGGAGACGGGGAAGCTTGACGGAAGGCTTCGCTCGCTCAATTCGCTCGAAAGCTTATTTAGTAGATAGCGAGTGGAGAGCGTAGCAACAGTGCCGTCATTGCAGTAGGGTTTTTGGGGAAAGCACCGTCACTACACGAGCTTGTAATTCAAGCACGGAACGAGCCTTGTCTACGAAGCTTTGCTTCCTTGTCATCGCTTGCTTCTGGCGAAGCTTGACGCACACTATAACATAGGCATTCTGGTATGGTAGGAAGACTATTTTCGACTGCCATAGGAGCGATAGCGAAGCCGATGTTGTCAAATCAAAAGGCGATCAGTCCTTATAGCAATAGAAAACCAAACGGCCAACTTATAGCCCTCTTTTTTCTTATTCTATTTAGTCGCTATTGAACTACTGAAGTCCCAAAGTCGACCGTTCCATGAGACGTCCTTCACCCCAACCTGCGGGCTTCTCTTCTTTTTTCGTCTTTTCGTTTTACTTCTAGGCGCAAGAAGTGCAAATAAGCATACAGTTCGTAAGTAAGAAGTCGACGATTCTGAAAGAAAGTAGGTTTTTTTTCATTTTCTCCTGCACTCATCTAAGTAAGCACTCATTCCCAGCTTTCAGTCTGCAAGTGTCTATGAAGCATCTTGTCGTATAATGTGCTTTTGCATTTACCGTTTGACGCAGGCGAATAACATAATCGTTCGTCGTTTTGTTAGTGAGTACCGGGACTCTGTTCGACGTTTGGAGGCTATGACTTTTTGATCCGATACGCTTTCCCTGAGCTGTGTCGAGCTTGAACGAGAACATGATCCCCACCTCAAGGACCAAGCCAAAGAAAGAGATCTAACTCTGAGATATGGAGTTCGTAGATATTTCCAGGGGTCGCCCTCAATCCGTAGTTGAGTTCTTTCGTATTTCTCGTATCGTTTTTCATGGATTAGCATCTTTTGGTCCTTTGATGGGCATAAAGAAATCGTCTTGGTAACAAGCAACCACCAAACCAATAGAACAGAACAAAAGTTAGCTCTGCAACTGGTCTACGATGCAACGGTAACGGCGCGAAATTACCAGAGGGAAGAGGAGTTGTCACGATAGAAAAGAGAAATGACTATAAGGAACCAACGATTCTCTCTTCTTAAACAACCTATATCCTCCACACTTAACCAGCATTTGATAGATTGTCAAACCCCGAGCAATCTTAGTTATTGGTGGGGGTTCGGTTCGTTAGCTGGTATTTGTTTAGTCATTCAGATAGTGGCTGACGTTTTTTTAGCTATGCATCACACACCTCATGTAGATTTAGCTTTCAACAGCGTAGAACACGTTATGAGAGATGTTGAAGGTAGCCGGTTGCTCCGTTATATGCATGCTAATGGGGCAAGTATGTTTCTCATTGTGGTTCACCTTTATATTTTTTGTGGTCTATTTCATGCGATTATAGCAGTCCTAGGGAATTAGTTTGGTGTCTCAAAGTTGTCATATTTCTATTAATGATTATGATAGTTTTTATAGGGTACGTACCACCTTGGGGTCAGATGAGCTTTTGCGGAGTTACAGTAATTACAAGCTTAGCTAGTGCATACCTGTAGTTGGAGATACCATAGTGACTTGGCTTTGGGGTGGTTTCTCCGTGGACAATGCTACTTTAAATCATTTTTTTAGTCTCCATCATTTACTCCCCCTTATTTTAGTAAGCGCCAGTCTTCTTCATCTAGCCGCATTGCATCGATATGGATCAAATAATCCATTGGGTGCACATTCATAGATGGAAAAAATTGCTCCTTACCCTTATTTTTATGTAAAGTCTAGTTTGGGGGGAGGCGGGCGTCAACCCAACCTTATGAGTATTCAAACTATAACTGTTCCGATGAACAGTCACTCACTCTTTACAGTTATACGATTTCAGATAATGATCCAGAATTTGGTCAATCACGTTTATTACAAATGGACAATAGAGTCATTGTATTAGCCAAAACTCATCTACGTATGATTGTAACACCTGCTGATGTACTTCATAGTTGGGTTGTACCTTCTTCATGTGTCAAATGTGATGTTGCACCTAATCGTTTAAATCAGACCTCCATTTAGGTACAACGAGGAGTTTTCTATGGTCAGTAAAGTGAGATTCGTGGAACTAATCATGCCTTTACACGTGCGCTCGGATATATAGGTCGACTGCGGATCCCACTTTAGCTTAGCTGCACCACCCCACCCCGGAATAGGGTGCGAGCCACCCGACTGAGCAAGATATTACAACAAGCGGCTGGAGCAGTTGAGAGCCAACGGAGCCAGGCAGTAGATAAGATAGAAGAAGGGGCCAGACTCCCGGTAGAGCAGAGGAGACGGTTAGGATAATGAAATTGAAACGCGAAGCCCGAGCGGCCGGCGAGCGAGTGGTTAATAGTGCCCTAGTTGATGGCATTCCTCTCTGCAGCTAGCACTCGAGGAACCACGAGGCACTCTATACAGAGCAAACGATGTTGTCAGGGATGAGACGCCCATGTAAGGACCTCAATTCTCATTAGGAGGTCGAACCAATGGACCTATAGAAGTCGGGGCTACCCCGTCCCCATGGCAACGCAACAGTGTCCTGAGGGAGGAGTTGAGAGGCCTTATAGTAGCATGGACCTCTTTTTCATTCTAGGTCATGCGAAGGGAGCCAGTCCGACAATCGTACAGTTATTTTAAAAAGACAACAGACGTTCTCTTAGTTCCGCCGCCACTCTCTTTCTGACTTATTCCAGTTTATTCATTTTTTCTTTTCGTGCCACGGTGAACGAACAAAAAAAGAGGGTCATCTCAGCGGAAGGTGCAATGGCAGATCCCCCATATCCTCTTCTTATTCCTAGCCATCTGTTACGAGTCCAAGAAGCCTGGAATCATCAATATGAGAGATCCCTCAAAATATAGAAGGGCGGGTAAGGTTTCTGCAAGAGCCTCCCCCCTTCCCGATCAATATAGATGGGAGGGGCCAACATAACCAGGCTCTTTTTATGTTTGTACACCGTCTGTTTTACGGTGGGGCTGCCCTCCCTCCTGCTAATCCGGCCTCGAACTTTTCTTTCCCACCCTTCCTTAAGGGACTTTTGACATTCTTGCAATTCTCAGCCTAGTGCGATGCGTGTTTATGTATATGTTCTGACTCGCCGGTCATTATAGATCGGGAGGCATGGCGAGGCGAAGGGATTGGATTGGAACTATGATCATATTAGTGGCAACCATTGCGTACTTTTTCGTGTTGTTGTTGTTGATGTTGACTTTTGAAGCTCATTTTTGAGTAGACCAGGATTTTCGAAACTACTCCCAACTCACACTATAGTGGCGAGGTGCCACCGTGAAGATCTAAGAGTGTGAGCAGTACGAGCTAAAGAATCTCATACTGTTTGGAGGGCAGGGGCATAGATGCCAAACCTGACCCCTATTTATCATCATAGAAGTTGTTCCTTTGAAAGATTATGGTTCTCAAGTAAATTAATTAATCCTCCAAACCAACTAAATTGAGAAAGCTGAAGCAGAAATGAAATGGGAAATTGGGTGAGGAGACGGGGAAGCTTGACGGAAGGCTTCGCTCGCTCAATTCGCTCGAAAGCTTATTTAGTAGATAGCGAGTGGAGAGCGTAGCAACAGTGCCGTCATTGCAGTAGGGTTTTTTGGGAAAGCACCGTCACTACACGAGCTTGTAAGTCAAGCACGGAACGAGCCTTGTCTACGAAGCTTTGCTTCCTTGTCATCGCTTGCTTCTGGCGAAGCTTGACGCACACTATAACATAGGCATTCTGGTATGGTAGGAAGACTATTTTCGACTGCCATAGGAGCGATAGCGAAGCCGATGTTGTCAAATCAAAAGGCGATCAGTCCTTATAGCAATAGAAAACCAAACGGCCAACTTATAGCCCTCTTTTTTCTTATTCTATTTAGTCGCTATTGAACTACTGAAGTCCCAAAGTCGACCGTTCCATGAGACGTCCTTCACCCCAACCTGCGGGCTTCTCTTCTTTTTTCGTCTTTTCGTTTTACTTCTAGGCGCAAGAAGTGCAAATAAGCATACAGTTCGTAAGTAAGAAGTCGACGATTCTGAAAGAAAGTAGGTTTTTTTTCATTTTCTCCTGCACTCATCTAAGTAAGCACTCATTCCCAGCTTTCAGTCTGCAAGTGTCTATTAAGCATCTTGACGTATAATGTGCTTTTGCATTTACCGTTTGACGCAGGCGAATAACATAATCGTTCGTCGTTTTGTTAGTGAGTACCGGGACTCTGTTCGACGTTTGGAGGCTATGACTTTGTGATCCGATACGCTTTCCCTGAGCTGTGTCGAGCTTGAACGAGAACATAATCCCCACCTCAAGGACCAAGCCAAAGAAAGAGATCTATCACTGAGATATGGAGTTCGTAGATATTTCCAGGGGTCGCCCTCAATCCGTAGTTGAGTTCTTTCGTATTTCTCGTATCGTTTTTCATGGATTAGCATCTTGAGGTCCTTTGATGGGCATAAAGAAATCGTCTTGGTAACAAGCAACCACCAAACCAATAGAACAGAATAAAAGTTAGCTCTGCAACTGGTCTACGATGCAACGGCAACGGCGCGAAACTACCAGAGGGAAGAGGAGTTGTCACGATAGAAAAGAGAAATGACTATAAGGAACCAACGATTCTCTCTTCTTAAACAACCTGTATCCTCCACACTTAACCAGCATTTGATAGATTGTCAAACCCCGAGCAATCTTAGTTATTGGTGGGGGTTCGGTTCGTTAGCTGGTATTTGTTTAGTCATTCAGATAGTGGCTGACGTTTTTTTAGCTATGCATCACACACCTCATGTAGATTTAGCTTTCAACAGCGTAGAACACGTTATGAGAGATGTTGAAGGCAGCCGGTTGCTCCGTTATATGCATGCTAATGGGGCAAGTATGTTTCTCATTGTGGTTCACCTTTATATTTTTCGTGGTCTATTTCATGCGATTATAGCAGTCCTAGGGAATTAGTTTGGTGTCTCAAAGTTGTCATATTCCTATTAATGATTATGATAGTTTTTATAGGGTATGTACCACCTTGGGGTCAGATGAGCTTTTGGGGAGTTACAGTAATTACAAGCTTAGCTAGTGCATACCTGTAGTTGGAGATACCATAGTGACTTGGCTTTGGGGTGGTTTCTCCGTGGACAATGCTACTATAAATCATTTTTTTAGTCTCCTTCATTTACTCCCCCTTAATTTAGTAAGCGCCAGTCTTCTTCATCTGGCCGCATTGCATCGATATGTATCAAATAATCCATTGGGTGCATATTCATAGATAGAAAAAATTGCTCCTTACCCTTATTTTTATGTAAAGTCTAGTTTGGGGGGAGGCGGGCGTCAACCCAACCTTATGAGTATTCAGACTATAACTGTTCCGATGAACAGTCACTCACTCTTTACAGTTATACGATTTTAGATAATGATCCAGAATTAGGTCAATCACGTTTATTACAAATGGACAATAGAGTCATTGTATTAGCCAAAACTCATCTACGTATGATTGTAACACCTGCTGATGTACTTCATAGTTGGGTTGTACCTTCTTCATGTGTCTAATGTGATGTTGCACCTAATCGTTTAAATCAGACCTCCATTTAGGTACAACGAGGAGTTTTCTATGGTCAGTGCAGTGAGATTCGTGGAACTAATCATGCCTTTACACGTGCGCTCGGATATATAGGTCGACTGCGGATCCCACTTTAGCTTAGCTGCACCACCCCACCCCGGAACAGGGTGCGAGCCACCCGACTGAGCAAGATATTACAACCAATGGATGGAGCAGTTGGGAGCCAACAGAGCCAGGCAGTAGATAAGATAGAAGAAGGGGCCAGACTCCCGGTAGAGCAGAGGAGACGGTTAGGATAATGAACTTGAAACGCGAAGCCCGAGCGGCCGGCGAGCGAGTGGTTAGTGGCAAATAGTGCCCTAGTTGATGGCATTCCTCTCTGCAGCTAGCACTCGAGGAACCACGAGGCACTCTATACAGAGCAAACGATGTTGTCAGGGATGAGACGCCCATGTAAGGACCTCAATTCTCATTAGGAGGTCGAACCAATGGACCTATAGAAGTCGGGGCTACCCCGTCCCCATGGCAACGCAACAGTGTCCTTAGGGAGGAGTTGAGAGGCCTTATAGTAAAATGGACCTCTTTTTCATTCTAGGTCATGCGAAGGGAGCCAGTCCGACAATCGTACAGTTATTTTAAAAAGACAACAGACGTTCTCTTAGTTCCGCCGCCACTCTCTTTCTGACTTATTCCAGTTTATTCATTTTTTCTTTTCGTGCCACGGTGAACGAACAAAAAAAGAGGGTCATCTCAGCGGAAGGAGAAGGACTTGCAACGGCAGATCCCCCTTATCCTCTTCTTATTCCTAGCCGTCTGTTACGAGTCCAAGAAGCCTGGAATCATCAATATGAGAGATCCCTCAAAATATAGAAGGGCGGGTAAGGTTTCTGCAAGAGCCTCCCCCCTTCCCGATCAATATAGATGGGAGGGGCCAACATAACCAGGCTCTTTTTATGTTTGTACACCGTCTGTTTTACGGTGTGGCTGCCCTCCCTCCTGCTAATCCGGCCTCGAACTTTTCTTTCCCACCCTTCCTTAAGGGACTTTTGACATTCTTGCAATTCTCAGCCTAGTGCGATGCGTGTTTATGTATATGTTCTGACTCGCCGGTCATTATAGATCGGGAGGCATGGCGAGGCGAAGGGATTGGATTGGAACTATGATCATATTAGTGGCAACCATTGCATACTTTTTCGTGTTGTTGTTGTTGATGTTGACTTTTGACGCTCATTTTTGAGTAGACCAGGATTTTCGAAACTACTCCCAACTCACACTATAGTGGTGAGGTGCCACCGTGAAGATCTAAGAGTGTGAGCAGTACGAGCTAAAGAATCTCATACTGTTTGGAGGGCAGGGGCACAGATGCCAAACCTGACCCCTATTTATCATCATAGAAGTTGTTCCTTTGAAAGATTATGGTTCTCAGGTAAATTAATTAATCCTCCAAACCAACTAAATTGAGAAAGCTGAAGCGGAAATGAAATGGGAAATTGGGTGAGGAGAGGGGGAAGCTTGACGGAAGGCTTCGCTCGCTCAATTCGCTCGAAAGCTCATTTAGTAGATAGCGAGTGGAGAGCGTAGCAACAGTGCCGTCATTGCAGTAGGGTTTTTCGGGAAAGCACCGTCACTACACGAGCTTGTAAGTCAAGCACGGAACGAGCCTTGTCTACGAAGCTTTGCTTCCTTGTCATCGCTTGCTTCTGGCGAAGCTTGACGCACACTATAACATAGGCATTCTGGTATGGTAGGAAGACTATTTTCGACTGCCATACGAGCGATAGCGAAGCCGATGTTGTCAAATCAAAAGGCGATCAGTCCTTATAGCAATAGAAAACCAAACGGCCAACTTATAGCCCTCTTTTTTCTTATTCTATTTAGTTGTTATTGAACGACTGAAGTCCCAAAGTCGACCGTTCCATGAGACGTCCTTCACCCCAACCTGCGGGCTTCTCTTCTTGTTTCGTCTTTTCGTTTTACTTCTAGGCGCAAGAAGTGCAAATAAGCATACAGTTCGTAAGTAAGAAGTCGACGATTCTGAAAGAAAGTAGGTTTTTTTTCATTTTCTCCTGCACTCATCTAAGTAAGCACTCATTCCCAGCTTTCAGTCTGCAAGTGTCTATTAAGCGTCTTGTCGTATAATGTGCTTTTGCATTTACCATTTGACGCAGGCGAATAACATAATCGTTCGTCGTTTTGTTAGTGAGTACCGGGACTCTGTTCGACTTTTGGAGGCTATGACTTTGTGATCCGATACGCTTTCCCTGAGCTGTGTCGAGCTTGAACGAGAACATGATCCCCACCTCAAGGACCAAGCCAAAGAAAGAGATCTAACTCTGAGATATGGAGTTCGTAGATATTTCCAGGGGTCGCCCTCAATCCGTAGTTGAGTTCTTTCGTATTTCTCGTATCGTTTTTCATGGATTAGCATCTTGAGGTCCTTTGATGGGCATAAAGAAATCGTCTTGGTAACAAGCAACCACCAAACCAATAGAACAGAACAAAAGTTAGCTCTGCAACTGGTCTACGATGCAACGGCAACGGTGCGAAACTACCAGAGGGAAGAGGAGTTGTCACGATAGAAAAGAGAAATGACTATAAGGAACCAACGATTCTCTCTTCTTAAACAACCTATATCCTCCACACTTAACCAGCATTTGATAGATTGTCAAACCCCGAGCAATCTTAGTTATTGGTGGGGGTTCGGTTCGTTAGCTGGTATTTGTTTAGTCATTCAGATAGTGGCTGACGTTTTTTTAGCTATGCATCACACACCTCATGTAGATTTAGCTTTCAACAGCGTAGAACACGTTATGAGAGATGTTGAAGGCAGCTGGTTGCTCCGTTATATGCATGCTAATGGGGCAAGTATGTTTCTCATTGTGGTTCACCTTTATATTTTTCGTGGTCTATTTCATGCGATTATAGCAGTCCTAGGGAATTAGTTTGGTGTCTTAAAGTTGTCATATTCCTATTAATGATTATGATAGTTTTTATAGGGTACGTACCACCTTGGGGTCAGATGAGCTTTTGGGGAGTTACAGTAATTACAAGCTTAGCTAGTGCATACCTGTAGTTGGAGATACCATAGTGACTTGGCTTTGGGGTGGTTTCTCCGTGGACAATGGTACTATAAATCATTTTTTTAGTCTCCATCATTTACTCCCCCTTATTTTAGTAAGCGCCAGTCTTCTTCATCTGGCCGCATTGCATCGATATGGATCAAATAATCCATTGGGTGCACATTCAGAGATGGAAAAAATTGCTCCTTACCCTTATTTTTATGTAAAGTCTAGTTTGGGGGGAGGCGGGCGTCAACCCAACCTTATGAGTATTCAGACTATAACAGTTACGATGAACAGTCACTCACTCCTTACAGTTATACGATTTCAGATAATGATCCAGAATTAGGTCAATCACGTTTATTACAAATAGACAATAGAGCCATTGTATTAGCCAAAACTCATCTACGTATGATTGTAACACCTGCTGATGTACTTCATAGTTGGGTTGTACCTTCTTCAGGTGTCAAATGTGATGCTGCACCTAATCGTTTAAATCAGACCTCCATTTAGGTACAACGAGGAGTTTACTATGGTCAGTGCAGTGAGATTCGTGGAGCTAATCAAGCCTTTACACGTGCGCTCGGATATATAGGTCGACTGCGGATCCCACTTTAGCTCAGCTGCACCACCCCACCCCGGAACAGGGTGCGAGCCACCCGACTGAGCAAGATATTACAACGAGCGGCTGGAGCAGTTGGGAGCTAACGGAGCCAGGCAGTAGATAAGATAGAAGAAGGGGCCAGGCTCCCGGTAGAGCAGAGGAGACGGTTAGGATAACGAACTTGAAACGTGAAGCCCGAGCGGCCGGCGAGCGAGTGGTTAGTGGCAAATAGTGCCCTAGTTGATGGCATTCCTCTCTGCGGCTAGCACTCGAGGAACCACGAGGCACTCTATACAGAGCAAACGATGTTGTCAGGGATGAGACGCCCATGTAAGGACCTCAATTCTTATTAGGAGGTCGAACCAATGGACCTATAGAAGTCGGGGCTACCCCGTCCCCATGGCAACGCAACAGTGTCCTGAGGGAGGAGTTGAGAGGCCCTATAGTAGCATGGACCTCTGCCTTATAGTAGCATGGACCTCTTTTTCATTCTAGGTCATACGACGGGAGCCAGTCCGACAATCGTACAGTTATTTTAAAAAGACAACAGACGTTCTCTTAGTTATGCCGCCACTCTCTTTCTGACTTATTCCAGTTTATTCATTTTTTCTTTTCGTGCCACGGTGAACGAACAAAAAAAGAGGGTCATCTCAGCGGAAGGAGAAGGACTTGCAACGGCAGATCCCTCTTATCCTCTTCTTGTTCCTAGCCGTCTGTTACGAGTCCAAGAAGCCTGGAATCATCAATATGAGAGATCCCTCAAAATATAGAAGGGCGGGTAAGGTTTCTGCAAGAGCCTCCCCCCTTCCCGATCAATATAGATGGGAGGGGCCAACATAACCAGGCTCTTTTTATGTTAGTACACCGTCTGTTTTACGGTGGGGCTGCCCTCCCTCCTGCTAATCCGGCCTCGAACTTTTCTTTCCCACCCTTCCTTAAGGGACTTTTGACATTCTTGCAATTCTCAGCCTAGTGCGATGCGTGTTTATGTATATGTTCTTACTCGCCGGTCATTATAGATCGGGAGGCATGGTGAGGCGAAGGGATTGGATTGGAACTATGATCATATTAGTGGCAACCATTGCATACTTTTTCGTGTTGTTGTTATTGATGTTGACTTTTGACGCTCATTTTTTAGTAGACCAGGATTTTCGAAACTACTCCCAACTCACACTATAGTGGTGAGGTGCCACCGTGAAGATCTAAGAGTGTGAGCAGTACGAGCTAAAGAATCTCATACTGTTTGGAGGGCAGGGGCATAGATGCCAAACCTGACCCCTATTTATCATCATAGAAGTTGTTCCTTTGAAAGATTATGGTTCTCAGGTAAATTAATTAATCCTCCAAACCAACTAAATTGAGAAAGCTGAAGCGGAAATGAAATGGGAAATTGGGTGAGGAGAGGGGGAAGCTTGACGGAAGGCTTCGCTCGCTCAATTCGCTCAAAAGCTCATTTAGTAGATAGCGAGTGGAGAGCGTAGCAACAGTGCCGTCATTGCAGTAGGGTTTTTCGGGAAAGCACCATCACTACACGAGCTTGTAAGTCAAGCACGGAACGAGCCTTGTCTACGAAGCTTTGCTTCCTTGTCATCGCTTGCTTCTGGCGAAGCTTGACGCACACTATAACATAGGCATTCTGGTATGGTAGGAAGACTATTTTCGACTGCCATAGGAGCGATAGCGAAGCCGATGTTGTCAAATCAAAAGGCGATCAGTCCTTATAGCAATAGAAAACCAAACGGCCAACTTATAGCCCTCTTTTTTCTTATTCTATTTAGTCGCTATTGAACTACTGAAGTCCCAAAGTCGACCGTTCCATGAGACGTCCTTCACCCCAACCTGCGGGCTTCTCTTCTTGTTTCGTCTTTTCGTTTTACTTCTAGGCGCAAGAAGTGCAAATAAGCATACAGTTCGTAAGTAAGAAGTCGACGATTCTGAAAGAAAGTAGGTTTTTTTTCATTTTCTCCTGCACTCATCTAAGTAAGCACTCATTCCCAGCTTTCAGTCTGCAAGTGTCTATTAAGCGTCTTGTCGTATAATGTGCTTTTGCATTTACCATTTGACGCAGGCGAATAACATAATCGTTCGTCGTTTTGTTAGTGAGTACCGGGACTCTGTTCGACTTTTGGAGGCTATGACTTTGTGATCCGATACGCTTTCCCTGAGCTGTGTCGAGCTTGAACGAGAACATGATCCCCACCTCAAGGACCAAGCCAAAGAAAGAGATCTAACTCTGAGATATGGAGTTCGTAGATATTTCCAGGGGTCGCCCTCAATCCGTAGTTGAGTTCTTTCGTATTTCTCGTATCGTTTTTCATGGATTAGCATCTTGAGGTCCTTTGATGGGCATAAAGAAATCGTCTTGGTAACAAGCAACCACCAAACCAATAGAACAGAACAAAAGTTAGCTCTGCAACTGGTCTACGATGCAACGGCAACGGTGCGAAACTACCAGAGGGAAGAGGAGTTGTCACGATAGAAAAGAGAAATGACTATAAGGAACCAACGATTCTCTCTTCTTAAACAACCTATATCCTCCACACTTAACCAGCATTTGATAGATTGTCAAACCCCGAGCAATCTTAGTTATTGGTGGGGGTTCGGTTCGTTAGCTGGTATTTGTTTAGTCATTCAGATAGTGGCTGACGTTTTTTTAGCTATGCATCACACACCTCATGTAGATTTAGCTTTCAACAGCGTAGAACACGTTATGAGAGATGTTGAAGGCAGCTGGTTGCTCCGTTATATGCATGCTAATGGGGCAAGTATGTTTCTCATTGTGGTTCACCTTTATATTTTTCGTGGTCTATTTCATGCGATTATAGCAGTCCTAGGGAATTAGTTTGGTGTCTTAAAGTTGTCATATTCCTATTAATGATTATGATAGTTTTTATAGGGTACGTACCACCTTGGGGTCAGATGAGCTTTTGGGGAGTTACAGTAATTACAAGCTTAGCTAGTGCATACCTGTAGTTGGAGATACCATAGTGACTTGGCTTTGGGGTGGTTTCTCCGTGGACAATGGTACTATAAATCATTTTTTTAGTCTCCATCATTTACTCCCCCTTATTTTAGTAAGCGCCAGTCTTCTTCATCTGGCCGCATTGCATCGATATGGATCAAATAATCCATTGGGTGCACATTCAGAGATGGAAAAAATTGCTCCTTACCCTTATTTTTATGTAAAGTCTAGTTTGGGGGGAGGCGGGCGTCAACCCAACCTTATGAGTATTCAGACTATAACAGTTACGATGAACAGTCACTCACTCCTTACAGTTATACGATTTCAGATAATGATCCAGAATTAGGTCAATCACGTTTATTACAAATAGACAATAGAGCCATTGTATTAGCCAAAACTCATCTACGTATGATTGTAACACCTGCTGATGTACTTCATAGTTGGGTTGTACCTTCTTCAGGTGTCAAATGTGATGCTGCACCTAATCGTTTAAATCAGACCTCCATTTAGGTACAACGAGGAGTTTACTATGGTCAGTGCAGTGAGATTCGTGGAGCTAATCAAGCCTTTACACGTGCGCTCGGATATATAGGTCGACTGCGGATCCCACTTTAGCTCAGCTGCATCACCCCACCCCGGAACAGGGTGCGAGCCACCCGACTGAGCAAGATATTACAACGAGCGGCTGGAGCAGTTGGGAGCTAACGGAGCCAGGCAGTAGATAAGATAGAAGAAGGGGCCAGGCTCCCGGTAGAGCAGAGGAGACGGTTAGGATAACGAACTTGAAACGTGAAGCCCGAGCGGCCGGCGAGCGAGTGGTTAGTGGCAAATAGTGCCCTAGTTGATGGCATTCCTCTCTGCGGCTAGCACTCGAGGAACCACGAGGCACTCTATACAGAGCAAACGATGTTGTCAGGGATGAGACGCCCATGTAAGGACCTCAATTCTCATTAGGAGGTCGAACCAATGGACCTATAGAAGTCGGGGCTACCCCGTCCCCATGGCAACGCAACAGTGTCCTGAGGGAGGAGTTGAGAGGCCCTATAGTAGCATGGACCTCTGCCTTATAGTAGCATGGACCTCTTTTTCATTCTAGGTCATACGACGGGAGCCAGTCCGACAATCGTACAGTTATTTTAAAAAGACAACAGACGTTCTCTTAGTTATGCCGCCACTCTCTTTCTGACTTATTCCAGTTTATTCATTTTTTCTTTTCGTGCCACGGTGAACGAACAAAAAAAGAGGGTCATCTCAGCGGAAGGAGAAGGACTTGCAACGGCAGATCCCTCTTATCCTCTTCTTGTTCCTAGCCGTCTGTTACGAGTCCAAGAAGCCTGGAATCATCAATATGAGAGATCCCTCAAAATATAGAAGGGCGGGTAAGGTTTCTGCAAGAGCCTCCCCCCTTCCCGATCAATATAGATGGGAGGGGCCAACATAACCAGGCTCTTTTTATGTTAGTACACCGTCTGTTTTACGGTGGGGCTGCCCTCCCTCCTGCTAATCCGGCCTCGAACTTTTCTTTCCCACCCTTCCTTAAGGGACTTTTGACATTCTTGCAATTCTCAGCCTAGTGCGATGCGTGTTTATGTATATGTTCTTACTCGCCGGTCATTATAGATCGGGAGGCATGGTGAGGCGAAGGGATTGGATTGGAACTATGATCATATTAGTGGCAACCATTGCATACTTTTTCGTGTTGTTGTTATTGATGTTGACTTTTGACGCTCATTTTTTAGTAGACCAGGATTTTCGAAACTACTCCCAACTCACACTATAGTGGTGAGGTGCCACCGTGAAGATCTAAGAGTGTGAGCAGTACGAGCTAAAGAATCTCATACTGTTTGGAGGGCAGGGGCATAGATGCCAAACCTGACCCCTATTTATCATCATAGAAGTTGTTCCTTTGAAAGATTATGGTTCTCAGGTAAATTAATTAATCCTCCAAACCAACTAAATTGAGAAAGCTGAAGCGGAAATGAAATGGGAAATTGGGTGAGGAGAGGGGGAAGCTTGACGGAAGGCTTCGCTCGCTCAATTCGCTCAAAAGCTCATTTAGTAGATAGCGAGTGGAGAGCGTAGCAACAGTGCCGTCATTGCAGTAGGGTTTTTCGGGAAAGCACCATCACTACACGAGCTTGTAAGTCAAGCACGGAACGAGCCTTGTCTACGAAGCTTTGCTTCCTTGTCATCGCTTGCTTCTGGCGAAGCTTGACGCACACTATAACATAGGCATTCTGGTATGGTAGGAAGACTATTTTCGACTGCCATAGGAGCGATAGCGAAGCCGATGTTGTCAAATCAAAAGGCGATCAGTCCTTATAGCAATAGAAAACCAAACGGCCAACTTATAGCCCTCTTTTTTCTTATTCTATTTAGTCGCTATTGAACTACTGAAGTCCCAAAGTCGACCGTTCCATGAGACGTCCTTCACCCCAACCTGCGGGCTTCTCTTCTTGTTTCGTCTTTTCGTTTTACTTCTAGGCGCAAGAAGTGCAAATAAGCATACAGTTCGTAAGTAAGAAGTCGACGATTCTGAAAGAAAGTAGGTTTTTTTTCATTTTCTCCTGCACTCATCTAAGTAAGCACTCATTCCCAGCTTTCAGTCTGCAAGTGTCTATTAAGCGTCTTGTCGTATAATGTGCTTTTGCATTTACCATTTGACGCAGGCGAATAACATAATCGTTCGTCGTTTTGTTAGTGAGTACCGGGACTCTGTTCGACTTTTGGAGGCTATGACTTTGTGATCCGATACGCTTTCCCTGAGCTGTGTCGAGCTTGAACGAGAACATGATCCCCACCTCAAGGACCAAGCCAAAGAAAGAGATCTAACTCTGAGATATGGAGTTCGTAGATATTTCCAGGGGTCGCCCTCAATCCGTAGTTGAGTTCTTTCGTATTTCTCGTATCGTTTTTCATGGATTAGCATCTTGAGGTCCTTTGATGGGCATAAAGAAATCGTCTTGGTAACAAGCAACCACCAAACCAATAGAACAGAACAAAAGTTAGCTCTGCAACTGGTCTACGATGCAACGGCAACGGTGCGAAACTACCAGAGGGAAGAGGAGTTGTCACGATAGAAAAGAGAAATGACTATAAGGAACCAACGATTCTCTCTTCTTAAACAACCTATATCCTCCACACTTAACCAGCATTTGATAGATTGTCAAACCCCGAGCAATCTTAGTTATTGGTGGGGGTTCGGTTCGTTAGCTGGTATTTGTTTAGTCATTCAGATAGTGGCTGACGTTTTTTTAGCTATGCATCACACACCTCATGTAGATTTAGCTTTCAACAGCGTAGAACACGTTATGAGAGATGTTGAAGGCAGCTGGTTGCTCCGTTATATGCATGCTAATGGGGCAAGTATGTTTCTCATTGTGGTTCACCTTTATATTTTTCGTGGTCTATTTCATGCGATTATAGCAGTCCTAGGGAATTAGTTTGGTGTCTTAAAGTTGTCATATTCCTATTAATGATTATGATAGTTTTTATAGGGTACGTACCACCTTGGGGTCAGATGAGCTTTTGGGGAGTTACAGTAATTACAAGCTTAGCTAGTGCATACCTGTAGTTGGAGATACCATAGTGACTTGGCTTTGGGGTGGTTTCTCCGTGGACAATGGTACTATAAATCATTTTTTTAGTCTCCATCATTTACTCCCCCTTATTTTAGTAAGCGCCAGTCTTCTTCATCTGGCCGCATTGCATCGATATGGATCAAATAATCCATTGGGTGCACATTCAGAGATGGAAAAAATTGCTCCTTACCCTTATTTTTATGTAAAGTCTAGTTTGGGGGGAGGCGGGCGTCAACCCAACCTTATGAGTATTCAGACTATAACAGTTACGATGAACAGTCACTCACTCCTTACAGTTATACGATTTCAGATAATGATCCAGAATTAGGTCAATCACGTTTATTACAAATAGACAATAGAGCCATTGTATTAGCCAAAACTCATCTACGTATGATTGTAACACCTGCTGATGTACTTCATAGTTGGGTTGTACCTTCTTCAGGTGTCAAATGTGATGCTGCACCTAATCGTTTAAATCAGACCTCCATTTAGGTACAACGAGGAGTTTACTATGGTCAGTGCAGTGAGATTCGTGGAGCTAATCAAGCCTTTACACGTGCGCTCGGATATATAGGTCGACTGCGGATCCCACTTTAGCTCAGCTGCATCACCCCACCCCGGAACAGGGTGCGAGCCACCCGACTGAGCAAGATATTACAACGAGCGGCTGGAGCAGTTGGGAGCTAACGGAGCCAGGCAGTAGATAAGATAGAAGAAGGGGCCAGGCTCCCGGTAGAGCAGAGGAGACGGTTAGGATAACGAACTTGAAACGTGAAGCCCGAGCGGCCGGCGAGCGAGTGGTTAGTGGCAAATAGTGCCCTAGTTGATGGCATTCCTCTCTGCGGCTAGCACTCGAGGAACCACGAGGCACTCTATACAGAGCAAACGATGTTGTCAGGGATGAGACGCCCATGTAAGGACCTCAATTCTCATTAGGAGGTCGAACCAATGGACCTATAGAAGTCGGGGCTACCCCGTCCCCATGGCAACGCAACAGTGTCCTGAGGGAGGAGTTGAGAGGCCCTATAGTAGCATGGACCTCTGCCTTATAGTAGCATGGACCTCTTTTTCATTCTAGGTCATACGACGGGAGCCAGTCCGACAATCGTACAGTTATTTTAAAAAGACAACAGACGTTCTCTTAGTTATGCCGCCACTCTCTTTCTGACTTATTCCAGTTTATTCATTTTTTCTTTTCGTGCCACGGTGAACGAACAAAAAAAGAGGGTCATCTCAGCGGAAGGAGAAGGACTTGCAACGGCAGATCCCTCTTATCCTCTTCTTGTTCCTAGCCGTCTGTTACGAGTCCAAGAAGCCTGGAATCATCAATATGAGAGATCCCTCAAAATATAGAAGGGCGGGTAAGGTTTCTGCAAGAGCCTCCCCCCTTCCCGATCAATATAGATGGGAGGGGCCAACATAACCAGGCTCTTTTTATGTTAGTACACCGTCTGTTTTACGGTGGGGCTGCCCTCCCTCCTGCTAATCCGGCCTCGAACTTTTCTTTCCCACCCTTCCTTAAGGGACTTTTGACATTCTTGCAATTCTCAGCCTAGTGCGATGCGTGTTTATGTATATGTTCTTACTCGCCGGTCATTATAGATCGGGAGGCATGGTGAGGCGAAGGGATTGAATTGGAACTATGATCATATTAGTGGCAACCATTGCATACTTTTTCGTGTTGTTGTTATTGATGTTGACTTTTGACGCTCATTTTTTAGTAGACCAGGATTTTCGAAACTACTCCCAACTCACACTATAGTGGTGAGGTGCCACCGTGAAGATCTAAGAGTGTGAGCAGTACGAGCTAAAGAATCTCATACTGTTTGGAGGGCAGGGGCATAGATGCCAAACCTGACCCCTATTTATCATCATAGAAGTTGTTCCTTTGAAAGATTATGGTTCTCAGGTAAATTAATTAATCCTCCAAACCAACTAAATTGAGAAAGCTGAAGCGGAAATGAAATGGGAAATTGGGTGAGGAGAGGGGGAAGCTTGACGGAAGGCTTCGCTCGCTCAATTCGCTCAAAAGCTCATTTAGTAGATAGCGAGTGGAGAGCGTAGCAACAGTGCCGTCATTGCAGTAGGGTTTTTCGGGAAAGCACCATCACTACACGAGCTTGTAAGTCAAGCACGGAACGAGCCTTGTCTACGAAGCTTTGCTTCCTTGTCATCGCTTGCTTCTGGCGAAGCTTGACGCACACTATAACATAGGCATTCTGGTATGGTAGGAAGACTATTTTCGACTGCCATAGGAGCGATAGCGAAGCCGATGTTGTCAAATCAAAAGGCGATCAGTCCTTATAGCAATAGAAAACCAAACGGCCAACTTATAGCCCTCTTTTTTCTTATTCTATTTAGTCGCTATTGAACTACTGAAGTCCCAAAGTCGACCGTTCCATGAGACGTCCTTCACCCCAACCTGCGGGCTTCTCTTCTTGTTTCGTCTTTTCGTTTTACTTCTAGGCGCAAGAAGTGCAAATAAGCATACAGTTCGTAAGTAAGAAGTCGACGATTCTGAAAGAAAGTAGGTTTTTTTTCATTTTCTCCTGCACTCATCTAAGTAAGCACTCATTCCCAGCTTTCAGTCTGCAAGTGTCTATTAAGCGTCTTGTCGTATAATGTGCTTTTGCATTTACCATTTGACGCAGGCGAATAACATAATCGTTCGTCGTTTTGTTAGTGAGTACCGGGACTCTGTTCGACGTTTGGAGGCTATGACTTTGTGATCCGATACGCTTTCCCTGAGCTGTGTCGAGCTTGAACGAGAACATGATCCCCACCTCAAGGACCAAGCCAAAGAAAGAGATCTAACTCTGAGATATAGAGTTCGTAGATATTTCCAGGGGTCGCCCTCAATCCGTAGTTGAGTTCTTTCGTATTTCTCGTATCGTTTTTCATGGATTAGCATCTTGAGGTCCTTTGATGGGCATAAAGAAATCGTCTTGGTAACAAGCAACCACCAAACCAATAGAACAGAACAAAAGTTAGCTCTGCAACTGGTCTACGATGCAACGGCAACGGTGCGAAACTACCAGAGGGAAGAGGAGTTGTCACGATAGAAAAGAGAAATGACTATAAGGAACCAACGATTCTCTCTTCTTAAACAACCTATATCCTCCACACTTAACCAGCATTTGATAGATTGTCAAACCCCAAGCAATCTTAGTTATTGGTGGGGGTTCGGTTCGTTAGCTGGTATTTGTTTAGTCATTCAGATAGTGGCTGACGTTTTTTTAGCTATGCATCACACACCTCATGTAGATTTAGCTTTCAACAGCGTAGAACACGTTATGAGAGATGTTGAAGGCAGCCGGTTGCTCCGTTATATGCATGCTAATGGGGCAAGTATGTTTCTCATTGTGGTTCACCTTTATATTTTTCGTGGTCTATTTCATGCGATTATAGCAGTCCTAGGGAATTAGTTTGGTGTCTCAAAGTTGTCATATTCCTATTAATGATTATGATAGTTTTTATAGGGTACGTACCACCTTGGGGTCAGATGAGCTTTTGGGGAGTTACAGTAATTACAAGCTTAGCTAGTGCATACCTGTAGTTGGAGATACCATAGTGACTTGGCTTTGGGGTTGTTTCTCCGTGGACAATGCTACTATAAATCATTTTTTTAGTCTCCATCATTTACTCCCCCTTATTTTAGTAAGCGCCAGTCTTCTTCATCTGGCCGCATTGCATCGATATGGATCAAATAATCCATTGGGTGCACATTCAGAGATGGAAAAAATTGCTCCTTACCCTTATTTTTATGTAAAGTCTAGTTTGGGGGGAGGCGGGCGTCAACCCAACCTTATGAGTATTCAGACTATAACAGTTACGATGAACAGTCACTCACTCTTTACAGTTATACGATTTCAGATAATGATCCAGAATTAGGTCAATCACGTTTATTACAAATAGACAATAGAGCCATTGTATTAGCCAAAACTCATCTACGTATGATTGTAACACCTGCTGATGTACTTCATAGTTGGGTTGTACCTTCTTCAGGTGTCAAATGTGATGCTGCACCTAATCGTTTAAATCAGACCTCCATTTAGGTACAACGAGGAGTTTACTATGGTCAGTGCAGTGAGATTCGTGGAACTAATCATGCCTTTACACGTGCGCTCGGATATATAGGTCGACTGCGGATCCCACTTTAGCTCAGCTGCACCACCCCACCCCGGAACAGGGTGCGAGCCACCCGACTGAGCAAGATATTACAACGAGCGGCTGGAGCAGGTTGGAGCTAACGGAGCCAGGCAGTAGATAAGATAGAAGAAGGGGCCAGGCTCCCGGTAGAGCAGAGGAGACGGTTAGGATAACGAACTTGAAACTTGAAGCCCGAGCGGCCGCCGAGCGAGTGGTTAGTGGCAAATAGTGCCCTAGTTGATGGCATTCCTCTCTGCGGCTAGCACTCGAGGAACCACGAGGCACTCTATACAGAGCAAACGATGTTGTCAGGGATGAGACGCCCATGTAAGGACCTCAATTCTCATTAGGAGGTCGAACCAATGGACCTATAGAAGTCGGGGCTACCCCGTCCCCATGGCAACGCAACAGTGTCCTGAGGGAGGAGTTGAGAGGCCCTATAGTAGCATGGACCTCTGCCTTATAGTAGCATGGACCTCTTTTTCATTCTAGGTCATACGACGGGAGCCAGTCCGACAATCGTACAGTTATTTTAAAAAGACAACAGACGTTCTCTTAGTTATGCCGCCACTCTCTTTCTGACTTATTCCAGTTTATTCATTTTTTCTTTTCGTGCCACGGTGAACGAACAAAAAAAGAGGGTCATCTCAGCGGAAGGAGAAGGACTTGCAACGGCAGATCCCTCTTATCCTCTTCTTGTTCCTAGCCGTCTGTTACGAGTCCAAGAAGCCTGGAATCATCAATATGAGAGATCCCTCAAAATATAGAAGGGCGGGTAAGGTTTCTGCAAGAGCCTCCCCCCTTCCCGATCAATATAGATGGGAGGGGCCAACATAACCAGGCTCTTTTTATGTTAGTACACCGTCTGTTTTACGGTGGGGCTGCCCTCCCTCCTGCTAATCCGGCCTCGAACTTTTCTTTCCCACCCTTCCTTAAGGGACTTTTGACATTCTTGCAATTCTCAGCCTAGTGCGATGCGTGTTTATGTATATGTTCTTACTCGCCGGTCATTATAGATCGGGAGGCATGGTGAGGCGAAGGGATTGGATTGGAACTATGATCATATTAGTGGCAACCATTGCATACTTTTTCGTGTTGTTGTTATTGATGTTGACTTTTGACGCTCATTTTTTAGTAGACCAGGATTTTCGAAACTACTCCCAACTCACACTATAGTGGTGAGGTGCCACCGTGAAGATCTAAGAGTGTGAGCAGTACGAGCTAAAGAATCTCATACTGTTTGGAGGGCAGGGGCATAGATGCCAAACCTGACCCCTATTTATCATCATAGAAGTTGTTCCTTTGAAAGATTATGGTTCTCAGGTAAATTAATTAATCCTCCAAACCAACTAAATTGAGAAAGCTGAAGCGGAAATGAAATGGGAAATTGGGTGAGGAGAGGGGGAAGCTTGACGGAAGGCTTCGCTCGCTCAATTCGCTCAAAAGCTCATTTAGTAGATAGCGAGTGGAGAGCGTAGCAACAGTGCCGTCATTGCAGTAGGGTTTTTCGGGAAAGCACCATCACTACACGAGCTTGTAAGTCAAGCACGGAACGAGCCTTGTCTACGAAGCTTTGCTTCCTTGTCATCGCTTGCTTCTGGCGAAGCTTGACGCACACTATAACATAGGCATTCTGGTATGGTAGGAAGACTATTTTCGACTGCCATAGGAGCGATAGCGAAGCCGATGTTGTCAAATCAAAAGGCGATCAGTCCTTATAGCAATAGAAAACCAAACGGCCAACTTATAGCCCTCTTTTTTCTTATTCTATTTAGTCGCTATTGAACTACTGAAGTCCCAAAGTCGACCGTTCCATGAGACGTCCTTCACCCCAACCTGCGGGCTTCTCTTCTTGTTTCGTCTTTTCGTTTTACTTCTAGGCGCAAGAAGTGCAAATAAGCATACAGTTCGTAAGTAAGAAGTCGACGATTCTGAAAGAAAGTAGGTTTTTTTTCATTTTCTCCTGCACTCATCTAAGTAAGCACTCATTCCCAGCTTTCAGTCTGCAAGTGTCTATTAAGCGTCTTGTCGTATAATGTGCTTTTGCATTTACCATTTGACGCAGGCGAATAACATAATCGTTCGTCGTTTTGTTAGTGAGTACCGGGACTCTGTTCGACGTTTGGAGGCTATGACTTTGTGATCCGATACGCTTTCCCTGAGCTGTGTCGAGCTTGAACGAGAACATGATCCCCACCTCAAGGACCAAGCCAAAGAAAGAGATCTAACTCTGAGATATAGAGTTCGTAGATATTTCCAGGGGTCGCCCTCAATCCGTAGTTGAGTTCTTTCGTATTTCTCGTATCGTTTTTCATGGATTAGCATCTTGAGGTCCTTTGATGGGCATAAAGAAATCGTCTTGGTAACAAGCAACCACCAAACCAATAGAACAGAACAAAAGTTAGCTCTGCAACTGGTCTACGATGCAACGGCAACGGTGCGAAACTACCAGAGGGAAGAGGAGTTGTCACGATAGAAAAGAGAAATGACTATAAGGAACCAACGATTCTCTCTTCTTAAACAACCTATATCCTCCACACTTAACCAGCATTTGATAGATTGTCAAACCCCAAGCAATCTTAGTTATTGGTGGGGGTTCGGTTCGTTAGCTGGTATTTGTTTAGTCATTCAGATAGTGGCTGACGTTTTTTTAGCTATGCATCACACACCTCATGTAGATTTAGCTTTCAACAGCGTAGAACACGTTATGAGAGATGTTGAAGGCAGCCGGTTGCTCCGTTATATGCATGCTAATGGGGCAAGTATGTTTCTCATTGTGGTTCACCTTTATATTTTTCGTGGTCTATTTCATGCGATTATAGCAGTCCTAGGGAATTAGTTTGGTGTCTCAAAGTTGTCATATTCCTATTAATGATTATGATAGTTTTTATAGGGTACGTACCACCTTGGGGTCAGATGAGCTTTTGGGGAGTTACAGTAATTACAAGCTTAGCTAGTGCATACCTGTAGTTGGAGATACCATAGTGACTTGGCTTTGGGGTTGTTTCTCCGTGGACAATGCTACTATAAATCATTTTTTTAGTCTCCATCATTTACTCCCCCTTATTTTAGTAAGCGCCAGTCTTCTTCATCTGGCCGCATTGCATCGATATGGATCAAATAATCCATTGGGTGCACATTCAGAGATGGAAAAAATTGCTCCTTACCCTTATTTTTATGTAAAGTCTAGTTTGGGGGGAGGCGGGCGTCAACCCAACCTTATGAGTATTCAGACTATAACAGTTACGATGAACAGTCACTCACTCTTTACAGTTATACGATTTCAGATAATGATCCAGAATTAGGTCAATCACGTTTATTACAAATAGACAATAGAGCCATTGTATTAGCCAAAACTCATCTACGTATGATTGTAACACCTGCTGATGTACTTCATAGTTGGGTTGTACCTTCTTCAGGTGTCAAATGTGATGCTGCACCTAATCGTTTAAATCAGACCTCCATTTAGGTACAACGAGGAGTTTACTATGGTCAGTGCAGTGAGATTCGTGGAACTAATCATGCCTTTACACGTGCGCTCGGATATATAGGTCGACTGCGGATCCCACTTTAGCTCAGCTGCACCACCCCACCCCGGAACAGGGTGCGAGCCACCCGACTGAGCAAGATATTACAACGAGCGGCTGGAGCAGGTTGGAGCTAACGGAGCCAGGCAGTAGATAAGATAGAAGAAGGGGCCAGGCT
Source organism: Dracaena cambodiana (assembly GCA_036321105.1). NCBI lineage: Eukaryota > Viridiplantae > Streptophyta > Magnoliopsida > Asparagales > Asparagaceae > Dracaena > Dracaena cambodiana. Next base: position 15,746,276 of record JAYEPQ010000005.1, on the reverse strand, counting down.
CCCGGTAGAGCAGAGGAGACGGTTAGGATAACGAACTTGAAACTTGAAGCCCGAGCGGCCGCCGAGCGAGTGGTTAGTGGCAAATAGTGCCCTAGTTGATGGCATTCCTCTCTGCGGCTAGCACTCGAGGAACCACGAGGCACTCTATACAGAGCAAACGATGTTGTCAGGGATGAGACGCCCATGTAAGGACCTCAATTCTCATTAGGAGGTCGAACCAATGGACCTATAGAAGTCGGGGCTACCCCGTCCCCATGGCAACGCAACAGTGTCCTGAGGGAGGAGTTGAGAGGCCTTATAGTAGCATGGACCTCTGCCTTATAGTAGCATGGACCTCTTTTTCATTCTAGGTCATGCGAAGGGAGCCAGTCTGACAATCATACAGTTATTTTAAAAAGACAACAGATGTTCTCTTAGTTCCGCCGCCAGTCTCTTTCTGACTTATTCCAGTTTATTCATTTTTTCTTTTCGTGCCACGGTGAACGAACAAAAAAAGAGGGTCATCTCAGCGGAAGGAGAAGGACTTGCAACGGCAGATCCCCCTTATCCTCTTCTTATTCCTAGCCGTCTGTTACGAGTCCAAGAAGCCTGGAATCATCAATATGAGAGATCCCTCAAAATATAGAAGGGCGGGTAAGGTTTCTGCAAGAGCCTCCCCCCTTCCCGATCAATATAGATGGGAGGGGCCAACATAACCAGGCTCTTTTTATGTTTGTACACCGTCTGTTTTACGGTGGGGCTGCCCTCCCTCCTGCTAATCCGGCCTCGAACTTTTCTTTCCCACCCTTCCTTAAGGGACTTTTGACATTCTTGCAATTCTCAGCCTAGTGCGATGCGTGTTTATGTATATGTTCTGACTCGCCGGTCATTATAGATCGGGAGGCATGGTGAGGCGAAGGGATTGGATTGGAACTATGATCATATTAGTGGCAACCATTGCGTACTTTTTCGTGTTGTTGTTGTTGATGTTGACTTTTGAAGCTCATTTTTGAGTAGACCAGGATTTTCGAAACTACTCCCAACTCACACTATAGTGGCGAGGTGCCACCGTGAAGATCTAAGAGTGTGAGCAGTACGAGCTAAAGAATCTCATACTGTTTGGAGGGCAGGGGCACATATGCCAAACCTGACCCCTATTTATCATCATAGAAGTTGTTCCTTTGAAAGATTATGGTTCTCAGGTAAATTAATTAATCCTCCAAACCAACTAAATTGAGAAAGCTGAAGCGGAAATGAAATGGGAAATTGGGTGAGGAGAGGGGGAAGCTTGACGGAAGGTTTCGCTCGCTCAATTCGCTCGAAAGCTCATTTAGTAGATAGCGAGTGGAGAGCGTAGCAACAGTGCCGTCATTGCAGTAGGGTTTTTCGGGAAAGCACCGTCACTACACGAGCTTGTAAGTCAAGCACGGAACGAGCCTTGTCTACGAAGCTTTGCTTCCTTGTCATCGCTTGCTTCTGGCGAAGCTTGACGCACACTATAACATAGGCATTCTGGTATGGTAGGAAGACTATTTTCGACTGCCATAGGAGCGATAGCGAAGCCGATGTTGTCAAATCAAAAGGCGATCAGTCCTTATAGCATTAGAAAACCAAACGACCAACTTATAGCCCTCTTTATTCTTATTCTATTTAGTCACTATTGAACTACTGAAGTCCCAAAGTCGACCGTTCCATGAGACGTCCTTCACCCCAACCTGCGTGCTTCTCTTCTTGTTTCGTCTTTTCGTTTTACTTCTAGGCGCAAGAAGTGCAAATAAGCATACAGTTCGTAAGTACAAAGTCGACGATTCTGAAAGAAAGTAGGTTTTTTTTCATTTTCTCCTGCACTCATCTAAGTAAGCACTCATTCCCAGCTTTCAGTCTGCAAGTGTCTATTAAGCGTCTTGTCGTATAATGTGCTTTTGCATTTACCGTTTGACGCAGGCGAATAACATAATCGTTCGTCGTTTTGTTAGTGAGTACCGAGACTCTGTTCGACGTTTGGAGGCTATGACTTTGTGATCCGATACGCTTTCCCTGAGCTGTGTCGAGCTTGAACGAGAACATGATCCCCACCTCAAGGACCAAGCCAAAGAAAGAGATCTAACTCTGAGATATGGAGTTCGTAGATATTTCCAGGGGTCGCCCTCAATCCGTAGTTGAGTTCTTTCGTATTTCTCGTATCGTTTTTCATGGATTAGCATCTTGAGGTCCTTTGATGGGCATAAAGAAATCGTCTTGGTATCAAGCAACCACCAAACCAATAGAACAGAACAAAAGTTAGCTCTGCAACTGGTCTACGGTGCAACGGCAATGGTGCGAAACTACCAGAGGGAAGAGGAGTTGTCACGATAGAAAAGAGAAATGACTATAAGGAACCAACGATTCTCTCTTCTTAAACAACCTATATCCTCCACACTTAACCAGCATTTGATAGATTGTCAAACCCCGAGCAATCTTAGTTATTGGTGGGGGTTCGGTTCGTTAGCTGGTATTTGTTTAGTCATTCAGATAGTGGCTGACGTTTTTTTAGCTATGCATCACACACCTCATGTAGATTTAGCTTTCAACAGCGTAGAACACGTTATGAGAGATGTTGAAGGCAGCCGGTTGCTCCGTTATATGCATGCTAATGGGGCAAGTATGTTTCTCATTGTGGTTCACCTTTATATTTTTCGGGGTCTATTTCATGCGATTATAGCAGTCCTACGGAATTAGTTTGGTGTCACAAAGTTGTCATATTCCTATTAATGATTATGATAGTTTTTATAGGGTACGTACCACCTTGGGGTCAGATGAGCTTTTGGGGAGTTACAGTAATTACAAGCTTAGCTAGTGCATACCTGTAGTTGGAGATACCATAGTGACTTGGCTTTGGGGTGGTTTCTCCGTGGACAATGGTACTATAAATCATTTTTTTAGTCTCCATCATTTACTCCCCCTTATTTTAGTAAGCGCCAGTCTTCTTCATCTGGCCGCATTGCATCGATATGGATCAAATAATCCATTGGGTGCACATTCAGAGATGGAAAAAATTGCTCCTTACCCTTATTTTTATGTAAAGTCTAGTTTGGGGGGAGGCGGGCGTCAACCCAACCTTATGAGTATTCAGACTATAACAGTTACGATGAACAGTCACTCACTCTTTACAGTTATACGATTTCAGATAATGATCCAGAATTAGGTCAATCACGTTTATTACAAATAGACAATAGAGTCATTGTATTAGCCAAAACTCATCTACGTATGATTGTAACACCTGCTGATGTACTTCATAGTTGGGTTGTACCTTCTTCAGATGTCAAATGTGATGCTGCACATAATCGTTTAAATCAGACCTCCATTTAGGTACAACGAGGAGTTTACTATGGTCAGTGCAGTGAGATTCGTGGAACTAATCATGCCTTTACACGTGCGCTCGGATATATAGGTCGACTGCGGATCCCACTTTAGCTCAGCTGCACCACCCCACCCCGGAACAGGGTGCGAGCCACCCGACTGAGCAAGATATTACAACGAGCGGCTGGAGCAGTTGGGAGCTAACGGAGCCAGGCAGTAGATAAGATAGAAGAAGGGGCCAGGCTCCCGGTAGAGCAGAGGAGACGGTTAGGATAACGAACTTGAAACGTGAAGCCCGAGCGGCCGGCGAGCGAGTGGTTAGTGGCAAATAGTGCCCTAGTTGATGGCATTCCTCTCTGCGGCTAGCACTCGAGGAACCACGAGGCACTCTATACAGAGCAAACGATGTTGTCAGGGATGAGACGCCCATGTAAGGACCTCAATTCTCATTAGGAGGTCGAACCAATGGACCTATAGAAGTCGGGGCTACCCCGTCCCCATGGCAACGCAACAGTGTCCTGAGGGAGGAGTTGAGAGGCCTTATAGTAGCATGGACCTCTGCCTTATAGTAGCATGGACCTCTTTTTCATTCTAGGTCATGCGAAGGGAGCCAGTCCGACGATCGTACAGTTATTTGAAAAAGACAACAGACGTTCTCTTAGTTCCGCCGCCACTCTCTTTCTGACTTATTCCAGTTTATTCATTTTTTCTTTTCGTGCCACGGTGAACGAACAAAAAAAGAGGGTCATCTCAGCGGAAGGAGAAGGACTTGCAACGGCAGATCCCTCTTATCCTCTTCTTGTTCCTAGCCGTCTGTTACGAGTCCAAGAAGCCTGGAATCATCAATATGAGAGATCCCTCAAAATATAGGAGGCCGGGTAAGGTTTCTGCAAGAGCCTCCCCCCTTCCCGATCAATATTGATGGGAGGGGCCAACATAACCATGCTCTTTTTATGTTTGTACACCGTCTGTTTTACGGTGGGGCTGCCCTCCCTCCTGCTAATCCGGCCTCGAACTTTTCTTTCCCACCCTTCCTTAAGGGACTTTTGACATTCTTGCAATTCTCAGCCTAGTGCGAAGCGTGTTTATGTATATGTTCTGACTCGCCGGTCATTATAGATCGGGAGGCATGGCGAGGCGAAGGGATTGGATTGGAACTATGATCATAATAGTGGCAACCATTGCGTACTTTTTCGTGTTGTTGTTGTTGATGTTGACTTTTGACGCTCATTTTTGAGTAGACCAGGATTTTCGAAACTACTCCCAACTCACACTATAGTGGCGAGGTGCCACCGTGAAGATCTAAGAGTGTGAGCAGTACGAGCTAAAGAATCTCATACTGTTTGGAGGGCAGGGGCATAGATGCCAAACCTGACCCCTATTTATCATCATAGAAGTTGTTCCTTTGAAAGATTATGGTTCTCATGTAAATTAATTAATCCTCCAAACCAACTAAATTGAGAAAGCTGAAGCGGAAATGAAATGGTAAATTGGGTGAGGAGAGGGGGAAGCTTGACGGAAGGCTTCGCTCGCTCAATTCGCTCGAAAGCTCATTTAGTAGATAGCGAGTGGAGAGCATAGCAACAGTGCCGTCATTGCAGTAGGGTTTTTCCGGAAAGCACCATCACTACACGAGCTTGTAAGTCAAGCACGGAACGAGCCTTGTCTACGAAGCTTCGCTTCCTCGTCATCGCTTGCTTCTGGCGAAGCTTGACGCACACTATAACATAGGCATTCTGGTATGGTAGGAAGACTATTTTTGACTGCCATAGGAGCGATAGCAAAGCCGATGCTGTCAAATCAAAAGGCGATCAGTCCTTATAGCAATAGAAAACCAAACGGCCAATTTATAGCCCTCCTTTTTCTTATTCTATTTAGTCGCTATTGAACTACTGAAGTCCCAAAGTCGACCGTTCCATGAGACGTCCTTCACCCCAACCTGCGGGCTTCTCTTCTTGTTTCGTCTTTTCGTTTTACTTCTAGGCGCAAGAAGTGCAAATAAGCATACAGTTCGTAAGTAAGAAGTCGACGATTCTAAAAGAAAGTAGGTTTTTTTTCATTTTCTCCTGCACTCATCTAAGTAAGCACTCATTCCCAGCTTTCAGTCTGCAAGCGTCTATTAAGCGTCTTGTCGTATAATGTGCTTTTACATTTACCGTTTGACGCAGGCGAATAACATAATCGTTCGTCGTTTTGTTAGTGAGTACCGGGACTCTGTTCGACGTTTTTGAGGGGCGGGAGGCTATGACTTTGTGATCCGATACGCTTTCCCTGAGCTGTTTCGAGCTTGAACGAGAACATGATCCCCACCTCAAGGACCAAGCCAAAGAAAGAGATCTAACTCTGAGATATGGAGTTCGTCGATCGGCTATTAAAGATAGATAACTATTTGCCGAATCCACTGTACTTGAGAACATTGCCTGTTCCACCATGCCTAGCTTATGGACTGTGCCTGAGAAGAAAGACAAATAGATATTGGTTTTTGGACAGAGTATCGAGAGCCCAGAACAGAGGACAGAGAGCTGACGCATAGGTGAAAGGGGCATCGCGATTGATTTGGGAAATCCATAGACAGAGAAAGCACGCCAGCAAAGAGATAGTGAATCTCTCTTTTTGATATAGAAGAAATCTCGGAAGAGTCTTTTAGATGTCATACGTCCGACGATTATGACTTTTCGAGTGATAAAAGGCATGATGTCGAGGCAAAGGGAAGTGGAAGCATGGGGGAAATAAAATCCACAAATAAAAAGTGAAAAGGAAGAGAAATTGGAATTCAGACTGATATGACGAGCCATAGAGTTGGCAAATCCACAGCCCGAGAAGACAGAAATAGGTCTTTATTTGAAAAAGACAGAGACAGAAAAGAGGAGATATTGAATAGGGAAAGAGAAGCCAATAAAAGACATTGATCCTACCACTTTTTCCATAAGTGCATCAACCCAAAACAGATGCGCAGGCAAGTCTATCAAAACAAGAGACCGAGACTAAAATCGGGGTAAGCCAATGGGATACCAAAGGGATAAGGCAATCCGATAAAGATATGTCGTTCTTTTGTGCCCGCTCTTCGAGCTCCTGTGACTCAAGTCACAGAGCCCGAGTGAAATTATAGCATACAAGTCGATCAAGCCTAAAGGCGACGATGCTGACGGTACGAGCGTCGAAGTGTCCATAAGCATCAAAGCGTATAGGGGCAACGAGTCAGAAATCGATGCTCCAAAAAACGAGAGATTAGCCTGAAGTGCAGATCGGCTGACTCGACTAAGAAAAGATATACCTCGAAAAATATGAGAAAAGACGAGCGTTTGATCTACGGAGAGCGGCATAAGAACAGCCTCCTACTTTCATTTGCTCCGCAAGATGCATTTTTGAGATATAGTGATCCATACTCTATCTCTTTCAAGAGAAGTCGGACATCGGCGACTTAGACTCTGTCTACCAAACCAATATCGACATATCTCTATTGGGGGCTACGGTACGTTGTTATGCACGTCGGGAAATCCCGTCTGAGTTGAAATGTAAGTCAAGACAGTCCTGTCGCTTGCCATGAAAGTCAAGACAGTTCGAAATGTCAGTAACAACAAGCTCTCAACATAGCAACTTGAGAAGCTTAATCACAATCGTTGGAGGGAATGAAGAACTGGTATATCTTCAATCCTTTCCGGCATCAACCAAACCCGTCGGTATACCGAGTTCCCCAATAATGTTGCATCACCCTTTTTGACATTTACATACAACGTCTATCCAATAATTCCCTTTGCGGTTTAGGTCTTCCTCACTCCAGAAAGAGAAAGTTCATCCCAGTATACAGAATTTACCCCTGTATGGTCTCAGTACCTCATTCATCAACCGCATAGACGGTACTCGGTGCGTGCATGGGTGAGGCCGAACGGCATCACGAGCCACTCATGCAGGCCCTCCGTCTATGCTGAATGACGTCTTCCTTTCATCTCCCTACCTGAAAATACTATGATTGTATCCACTTATCAAATCCACCGTCTGAGAACGTGTTCCTACGCCCACTCAGAACGTCGGGCATATGGTCAAATCAATATAGTTCAACGCTCTACTCCTATCGCAGTAGCTCACATCCTTCTTTGGTGTAGAAACTGCTGGAGTAGAGCAAGCGCATCATATATGACCTGTCATATCGTAAATTGTCATACTTACTTATGAATCTCATCTCCACTTTTTCATCTATGGGGCTCCAACAGATACATCCGGCGACCGTCACACGTGTGCTCTAGGAAAGAAAAATGTTGATGTACAGCCTTCCTCACTTGTTGTAATCAACGTTGGGAATGGAGCAGGCATCACAATCGTCGGAATTAATCCAGCAAATCTGTCTACCCCTTTTTTCTGAGTATTCAAAGGCCTCCTCGAGACCTCCTTTGCTACTAAAATGTAGCACTCGGTATCCATGAACTAAAGAAAAAGAGTATGCGTGCGGAAGCGGCTCGCTTCGCTTCTTCAACGCCTCCATTTGGTGGGGTAATTGACAGTCCTTCCTTTTGGGCTGGCTGTGGACGAGGAGGGATTCAAACCCCCGACACCATGTTATAGGCCCCACCCCGTCTCCACTAGAGTACCCTCAAAAAAGAAGCTCTCCTCAGTCATTTCGTTTCGTTTAGGGTTAATAAGATATGAAAGCGCGTTTCTCTCTATAAGAACAATGCGTTCCGAGGTGTGAGGGGTGAGAGAAGAGATGTCATAATTCTAATTGGGGTTTGAATAAGACGACCTTTGCATTTTTTATTTTCCTCTTTTTTATATTTTAAAAGTACAATAAGATGTTTTAAGCTTTTTAACATTCTAGCATCGAGCTTTTTATCATGTTGTAGCCCCTCATACTAGGACATTGGCTCGAGGCATTTCCTCTACCCCTTCTTACCGTGAAAAAGTAAGGTCACCTTGCGTCTTTGAACCGATAATAATCTTTCGGTTAGCCTAGCATCCACCGTCCCTCGGGACTGACAAGGGGTAGTATAGGAATATTCACTTGTTGTCCATCGACTATGCTTTTTGGCCAAATCGTCAGGCCCTGACTCACCCTCCGTGGACAAACCATTACGGAGGAACTCATCAGGTTTTCAGGGCATTGGATTCTCACCAATATATGTGTTACTCAAGTCGACATTCTTGCTTCCGCTTTATCCACACCTACTTGCATGGGCGCTTCCCTTTGACGGCGGAGTGCTCCCCTACCAATGCATTTTGACATCCCACAGGTTCAACAGATCGCTTAGCCCCATTCATCTTTGGCGCAAGAGCGCTTGATCAGTGAGCTATTATGCACTCTTTCGATGGGTGGCTGCTTCTAGGCAAACCTCCTAACTATCTCTACATCATTACTTCCGTCTATCACTGAGCGGTCATTTAGGGGCCGTCAGCTAGTGATCCGGGCTATTTCCCTCTCTACGATGAAGCTTATCCCCCATCGTCTCATTGGCCGACTGTCAGCCCCTGTAATATTTGAGTCATGTCGGGGATTCAAAGTTTGCCTCGACTTGGTACCGCTCTCATAGCCCACACCGAAACAGTGCTTTACCCCTAGATGTCCAGTTAACTGCTACGCCTCAACGCATTTCGGGGAGAACTAGCGTGATCTGGGTTCGAGTGGCATTTCACCCCTAACCACAACTCATTCGATGTTCTTCAACATTAGTTGGTTCGGACCTTCGCGTCAGTTTCACCCGATGCTTCATCCTGGTCATGGATAGATCACCCAGGTTTGGGTCAACAAGCATTGACAATCGCCCTATGAAGACTTGCTTTCACTATGCTTCCGGTGGTTTCCCTTAACCGACGCCACTGTCTATGAGTCGCCGGCTCATTCTTTAACAGGCATGCGGTCAGAGATCACATTCTCCTCCCACTGTATCGGGAGCTCACGGTTTCATGTTCTATTTCACTCCCTGATGGGGGTTCTTTTCACCTTTCCCTCGCAATTGTTCCCCCTTCGCTATCGGTCACCCAGGAGTATTTAGCCTTGCGACGAAGGTCCTTGCTTATTCACACGGGATTCCACGTGCCCCATGCTACTCGAGTCAGAGCGTAAGCTAGTTATGCTTTCGGCTAATGGACTCTTGCCATCTAGGGTGCAGCACTCCACTGCTTCGCCTAGCAGCACGACGCATCGTATTTCTCTCCCACAACCCCGTTTTCATGGTTTAGGCTGCTCCCATTTTGGTCGCCTCTCCTACGGCTTTTGCTTTCTTTTCCTCTGGATACTCAAATGTTTCAATTCGCCAGGTTGTCTCTTGCCTACCCATGAATTCAGCAGTAGTTCGAAAGGTTGACCTATTCGGGAATCTCCGGATCTATGCTTATTTTCAACTCCCCAAAGAATTTCGTCACTTGCTGCACCCTTCTTCGTCACTGGGTGCCTAGGTATCGACCGTGATGCCTTTCCTCGTTTGAACCTAGCCCTCCATTTCCAGGCTATGCCATCCTAACGGTGCTGCTAAATGGAAGGATGCACCTCAACTTCCATGAATGAGAAATCATATATTGAACTGCCGAATTGGAAAAATTGGGTGTTATCATAATATCAGCTGACGTTCACAGGCGGGAGATAAGTGAACTCGAACCGCTGACATCAGCCGCAGGGTAACCACTGCCTCACAGGCCTCCCTGACTGATGCTACCATAGAAGCCAACGATAGACAATAACTCCGATGCAAATAATGGCTTGATTATAAAGGAGTCAGTTCAAGTTCCAACTGGGCCGGTTATAAGAGCACAAGGAAAAAAGTTCAAAGATGTACTTAATGGGCTGATTCAAGAGGTTTGGGCTCAAGCAAATTCGTGGAGGCCCATTGAAGATGGTTCACGAGTTCAACAAAGATGCATCAATATGATTCAAGTAGTAGAAGAATATGGTCAAAATTGATTGTTTCCTGTTGTTTTATTTCTAGAACTTTCCTTGTATTGATCAGCAAATTAAGGAGCTGATTGTTTCCTTTCCTTTTGTTTCTATTTTTTAAACTTTCCTTGTATTGATCAGCCAAATTAAGGGCCTAATTGTTTCCTTTTGTTTTGTTTCTATTTCTTGAATTTTCCTCATAGGAAACTTTCATTGTATTTTTTTAGCCTATAAAAAGGCGTCTAATGGAATAGAAGGGAAACAGTTTACAGATAATTGGTGAGTTTATTCTCTTTGGTTCTTTGAAGGACTATTAAATTCTTCCGTGGCATTCATCATCGACTTATCAAAAGGCTTTCCACTACCGTTTGTGGCGTCTTGCTTATACTAAGGTTCATACTTCGCATTAAACAACGGTTTGAGGTCAATTATACTGAGGTTTTTGTTTTTGTTGAAGCAACGGGTCGAGGTCTCCCATCCAAACCTGATCGAGAACGTTCTTGGATTTTATCCTTTTCTTCTACGGGTCTCGTTATTCTTGACGGGGTTCGCATCATTTGGTATCAGAGCCAAGGATTTCTCGTCTCAGGTTTGCCTATCCCATTTAAATTTTGTTTCCTTTTCTTATCTAGTCGAATTTCTTCTTCTACCCCATTCGAAATCTTGTTCTGTTATTAATGAAAGAAAGAATTTGAAAAAAAAATCTGAAAAAAAAAGATCCGAAAAAAAAAAGATCCGAAAAAAAAAGGTCAAAAAAAAAGGAGTAAAAAGATTCTCTTTCGTTTGTTTCCAATAAACCCGAAAATCTCCTCACCCCAAGGACCAAAAAATTTTTTTTTTTGGAAATTTTGCTGAATTGTGCGAAACTCTATTCACTCATATCCCTTGTTATCTTACCTTTTGAACCTGAATTCCCTTAGTGATTTCTTGGTGAATTGTTGCTGGAATTTTGAATATTGTTCGAATAGTTTCAAAAGAACTGAAAGAGAATTATCGAGTGGAAAAAGGTAAGAGTGGTGAGCACATTTGAGGGTAAAATCTGATTATACTGAGTGAAACACGAGTGGAATAGTGTGAATCATTCTTTGAGTGAAAACACGTGAGGGAGTGTGTGAGGACATTTCTTTTTTTTTGTTGTTTTCTAACTTTGATTTGCAACAATCATGTCTCACAATAGTGAAAAGAGCATCACCGAAGGTGCTACAGGGATGGCTGACCCAAAGTTACTCATGGAAGCCATGATGAGTGAGATGAGGCGTGTGATGAGGTTAGAATTGGAGCAGGTACATGAGCGGATTGATCGGATGAAGATTACACGTTTGGAGCAGCCACAAAACACTCATAAGGTGCATAGGAGGGAAAGAGTTCAACATCGGGGAGTGAGAGATGAAGATGTAGAGTATTATGGGGTTGGTTTTGATGAAGAAGAAGATCCAGATTCACTTGTTGGTAATACGAGATATGGAGAGCGGTTTAGAGAAGATAGGAATCAGGAAGATAACAACTTGGGTAGTATTAAGATGAAGATTCCAGCGTTTCAAGGAAGAAATAACCCCGAGGCTTATCTTGAGTGGGAGAAAAAGGTGGAGTTAGTGTTCGATTGCCACAACTACTCTGAGGTGAAGAAGGTAAAACTTGCTGCCATTGAGTTTTCTGACTATGCTATTGTGTGGTGGGATCAATTAGTATTGAACAGGCTGTGAAATAGGGAACGACCAGTTGAGACGTGGGAAGAGATGAAAATAGTGATGAGGAAGCGGTTTGTGCCTAGCCATTCCACCGGGATAAATTACTAATGCTCCAACAAAGTAACCGGAGTGTGGAAGATTATCATCAAGAGATGGAAATTGCTATGATCCGAGCTAATATCGAAGAAGACCGAGAGGCTACTATGGCTAGGTTCTTGAATGACTTGAATCAAGAAATTCATGACAGGGTAGAGATGCAGCATTATGTGGAATTAGAGGATATGGTGCACATGGCCATCAAGGTAGAGCAACAACTCAAGAGGAGAGGTGGTACACGTGCATCCCATAATTCGGGATTTTCCCCCTGGAAACTGCGTCATGTGAAGAAAGAGGAGAAACCAGCTGCAAAACCTAAATTGGAGCCAAAACAAGAGACAACCAATAATGGCACTCAAGGTAAATCTGTCCCTTCCACTTCTCGAAATCGTGACATTAAGTGTTTTAAATGTCAAGGCAGGGGTCACATAGCAAGTCAATACCCGAACAAAAGAGTCATTGTAATAAGGGGTAATGGAGAGATCGAAACCGACGACGAGTCCGATACCGACTCTATGCCACCATTGGAGGATGTAGATGAAGAAGAATATGCAGTTCAAGGTGAATTGTTGGTGTCAAGAAGACTTCTAAGCTTGCAAGCGAAAGAAATTGAAGAAGTGCATTGGGAGAACATCTTTCATACTAGGTACTACGTCAAAAACAAGGTATGTGTATGATTGTTGATGGAGAAAGTTGTACTAATGTAGCAAGCACAACCTTGGTGGAGAAATTAGGACTGCCCACACTGAAACATCCTAGGCCGTACAAGTTACAATGGCTGAATGATAGTGGCGAGGTAAAGGTAAATAAGCAGGTTTTGGTTTCATTCTGCATCGAAAAATATGAAGATGAAGTTTTGTGTGATGTAGTTCCGATGCAAACTGGATATTTGCTATTAGGCCGACCGTGGCAATTCGATCGAAAAGTTAAACATGATGGCTTCACTAACAAATACTCATTCGTGCTCAACCAAAACCCATCACTCTTGTGCCAATGACACCAAAACAAGTTTATGAAGATCAAGTGAGGTTGCAAAAAGAGAGTGATCAAAAGAAAGAGAGTGAGCAAAAGAAAAAGAGTGAAAATCAGAGAGTGGCCGAGCAAAATGAGAGAGAAAAAGAAAATCAAAATTCAGCCATTGAGAGAAAATTAGAGAGAAAACAAAAGAATTTATATGCAAAAGTGAGTGAGATTAAGCGAGCAATATTTTCAAATCAGCCGATGATTGTACTTTTGTACAAAGAGGCATTTTTAAATACTAACGAACTTGATCCAGCTTTGCCCAGTTCTGTTGTTTCTCTTTTGCAGGAATTTGAGGATGTCTTTCCCGAGGAAACACCACATGGATTACCACCAATTCGAGGGATTGAACATCAAATTGATTTTGTTCTTGGTGCGACAATTCCAAACCGACCAGCCTATAGGAGCAATCCTGAGGAGACAAAGGAGTTTCAACGGCAGGTAAGTAAGTTGTTAGAGAAGGGATATGTGAGGGAGAGCATGAGTCCATGCGCCGTTCCGGTTTTACTTGTACCTAAGAAGGATGGGACGTGGAGAATGTGCGTTGATTGCCGAGCCATCAACAACATAACGGTAAAGTATCGTCATCCTATTCCTCGCTTAGATGACATGTTAGATGAGTTGCATGGTTCTTGTGTGTTCTCTAAGATTGATTTAAAAAGTGGCTATCATCATATTATAATGAAAGAAGGAGATGAATGGAAAACTGCCTTTAAAACAAAATATGGTTTGTATGAATGGTTAGTTATGCCTTTTGGGTTGACTAATCACCAAGCACTTTTATGAGACTTATGAATCATGTTTTGCGAGCATTTATAGGCAGGTTTGTTGTTGTCTATTTTGATGATATACTCATTTATAGCAAAAACTTGGCTAATCATGCCATACATTTGAAATCAGTTTTAGATGTGCTTAGAAAAGAAAAGTTATTTGCTAACCTGAAAAAGTGTACTTTTTGCACCGATAAGCTTGTATTTCTGGGATTTGTTGTTAGTGCACAGGGTATACAGGTTGATGAAGAGAAGGTACATGCAATCCGAGAGTGGCCGAGTCCTACAAGTGTAAGCAATGTTCGTAGTTTTTATGGAGTTGCTAGTTTTTACCGGCGGTTTGTGAAGGACTTTAGTAGTATAGCTGCACCACTTACCGAAGTGATCAAGAAGAACGTCGGATTTAGATGGGGAGAAGAACATGAGAAGGTGTTTCAGCTAATCAAAGAGACGCTAACCAATGCCCCCTTATTGTCTTTACCTAACTTTTCTAAAATGTTTGAGATTGAATGTGATGCTTCAGGTATTGGCATAGGCGCAGTTTTTATGCAGGAGGGATGACCAATTGCTTACTTCAGCGAGAAATTAAACGGGGCAACCTTAAATTACCCGACTTATGACAAAGAGTTGTATGCATTGGTTCAAGGTTTGGAGACATGGCAGCACCACCTATGGCCTAAAGAGTTCGTGATTCACACTGATCATGAGTCCTTGAAACACTTGAAGGGCCAACACAAGCTAAATAAAAGGCATGCTCGTTGGGTAGAGTTCATTGAGACATTTTCATATGTCATCGGTATAAGTAAGGTATAGAGAATGTGGTCGCCGATGCACTTTCTCGCAGGTATGCATTACTATCTACACTTGATGCAAAATTGCTTGGTTTTGAACACATTAAAAGTTTATACATTGATGACCATGAATTTTGTGAAGAGTATCAGGCTTGTGAGAAAAACGCTTGTGGTAAGTTCTTTAGACATGATGGGTTCTTATTTCGAGAAAATAAATTATGTGTACCCAACTGTTCTTTGAGGGATTTGTTAGTGCAGGAATCCCATGGAGGGGGATTAATGGGACATTTTGGGGTTGCTAAGACCTTAGCTATTTTGCAAGAACACTTCTATTGGCCACACATGAAACGAGATATTGAGCGAGTTTGTGGTAGATGTGTCACATGTAGACAAGCTAAATCCAGAGTGCAACCCAACGTTTGTATACTCCTTTGCCCATTCCTAGTGAGCCTTGGATTGATATTTCAATGGACTTTGTGTTAGGATTACCTAGGACTGAACGTGGAAGAGATTCAATTTTTGTGGTTGTGGATAGGTTTTCTAAGATGGCACACTTTATTCCATGTCACAAAACGGATGATGCTTCGCATGTTGCTGATTTGTTTTTTAGGAAGATTGTGAGATTGCATGGCATGCCTAGAACCATTGTTTCGGATAGAGATGCTAAGTTCTTGAGCTACTTTTGGAAGACTTTATGGTGTAAGCTAGGTACCAAGTTTTTGTTTTCTACTACTTGTCACCCACAAACTGATGGTCAAACCGAAATAGTAAATAAAACTTTGTCTACTTTATTGAGGGCAATAATTAAAAAGAACATCAAAACATGGGAAGAGTGTTTACCACATGTTGAGTTTGCTTATAATAGATCTATTCATTCTGCTACTAAATTGAAATTGTTTATAAGTTTAATCCTTTGACTCCATTGGATTTATCTCCATTACCTGTTTCTGAGCGTGTTAATTTTGATGGAAAGAAAAATGCTGATTTTGTTAAGCAGATACATGATAAGGCAAGACTGAATATTGAGAGAAGAACGGAGCAGTATACAAAACAAGCCAACAAGGGGCGTCACAACCTTGTTTTTGAACCCGGAGATAGGGTGTGGTTGCATATGAGAACAGAGAGATTTCCGGTGCAAAGACATTCCAAACTACTTCCAAGAGGGGATGGTCCTTTCCAAGTTCCATAGCGCATCAATGACAATGCTTACAAGCTAGATTTGCCCGGTAAGTACAATGTTAGTGCTACTTTCAATGTTACTGAGTTCCAACGGGGCCGGTTACAGGAGCACAAGGAAAAAAGTTCAAAGATGCACTTAATGGGCTGATTCAAGAGGTTTGGGCTCAAGAAAATTCGTGGAGGCCCATTGAGGATGGTTCACGAGTTCAACAAAAATGTATCAATATGATTCAACTAGTAGAAGAATCTGATCAAAATTGATTGTTTCCTTTTGTTTTATTTTTAGAACTTTCCTTGTATTGCTAAGGCCATCTCTGGAGTCCACTCTATTAAAATAGAAGATAACATTCTATTTTATGACTTTATTGGAGCATATGAACCAATAGAAGGCAAAATTCCCAAAGTCTTATCCTTTTTAAACTCCATTCAGTTGAGCAAGATTAGTTCCAAAGCTAAACAAGAATTCTATGAAGATCTAGAAAGAAATGAAGATGAAGATCTTGGCGGAGAAGACAATTTACCAGAAGACAACCATGACCCAGATGCAGTTTTTGATGAGAATGATCTCCAAAACATCATGCAAGACTAAGTGTGGTGGGACCATCTTCTAGACAGACAGCTCACTCCGCACTTAAAAGATGCTCTCTTATCGACCCAACCGACAGCATCTTTAATTATTGTACCAAAAACTTTGTCTTTTAGTAATCACTCTACCTTTTTTCTGTAGCACTTTTAGTCTTTAGCAATTATTCTGCCTTTTCACTGTATCACTTTTTCTGTAAAAGAATCTTACTGTACTCAAAGGCTTGATTATAAATAAAGACTTCAGATGAAGGGAGGGGGCAGAGAGCTTTCCTGATCTTCTTTTTTTATCTCCTCTTCTGATTTGCTTCTGTAAACTCTTAGTGTGAATAAATTGTGAATATTGTAGAGCTTTGTGCCGAAGCAGACGCTCTCCTGCAATAAAACATATCATTCTGTACAAATTATACCTTTATCTAAAACAGTGATATTACCCAAAAGAGAAATTTTAAAGTTTCCGGGTCATATACTTTATGCAAACAAAAATTATAGTCTACAGAGATATCAAACAACTGAAATCTACTTAGACTTAATTATAAGAATACCCTACGGATATTATGGAGAAATCCAAAATTTAAAATATCACGCTATAAGAAATATTTTTATAACCTATGGGTTATTAGAATCCATGACAGATTAGAATACTTGTGTAATAATGAAAAGCACTAGCTTAGAAAATCATCCATATGCAATTCCGTTAGGAACACCTATTGGAATTTTAATCATACATAAGTATGAAGATTTACCAATGGTTAAAGTTGAACAAGATCCTTTATTTTCTACGTCTCCACCGTTAAGTCCAGAAATATTTCCTGGTCAAAGTTCTAAAGAACCTATGCATGAATACAGGGTATACATGAATACACTATCGGAAATAGAACCAATTAAAACACATAATACAAGTGTAGAAAATAGCCAAGGTGAACAATATGAAATCACAGAAGAAGATATTGAAAGATTAAAACTTTCAATACCTCAGGCAAAACCAAATGAAGTGTATAATCCTCAATCTAGATTAAAATCTATATGGTCTACCAAAAATACTTATATATTTGAACGTATGCAAGGAAATATTGAATTAAAAGGAGATGAAGATTTTACTTCTATAAAAATACTAAATCTTTCTCAGATAGAAAAATTAAAACTCAAATATCCCCGAAAGAAATATTTACATATCGGATTAATACAAATAAAGATAACTGATTTATTCAGATCTGGAATAGATACACCAGTAATGATAATATGTTGTGATGAAAGAATTATAAACAATCCTCTAAATAGTATATTAGGGGAGCAAAATCAAATCTAGCTAATAGAATATTTGGTGTAAATATACATCCAGATTTTTGTATCAGATTAAATGATATCAATATAGAAAAGGCATGCACTCTATCTAAAAATTTAAAAGGAATAGAAATGCTTCCTGGATCAAAGGTTTTGGGTATTCAATTTGTTTAGCCCTAAATGAAACTTCTACATTTCGATCTGTAACACCTTCTCAGATTATTAAACTATATGAAGTTGGGAATGGAAAAATAATCCACCCAAAATTAGTCAATATTAAACATCTCAAATACGATAATGAAATGCAAGTTTTTTTGAAAACATTAAAACCAAAACCACAACTTCCTATAGAAACTTTTATAGGTTCAGGAAATACTATTTCTACAACATTTATCCATCCAACTATTCCAAGAAGTTTAAGTTCTACTAATTTCAGGAATACGACTCTACATCTAGAGCCTAGCAGACCAAGTACTTCTTCTATAATTGATAATCTAAAAAATATTCCTTTAGAAGGAAGAACTCAAAAAATTTTAGAGCAACAAAAGCAGATTCAAGAACAACATATTATAAGATTACCTATTAGTACCTTTGGACTTTCTAATGTTGGACCTTGAAGCTAACGCTAAATTACACATTTATCTTCCAATGACTATAACACTGTCAGATGAATATCAAAAGTTTACTCTTCACACTCTTCTAGATTCAGGTGCAGAAACAAGCCTTATTCAAAAGGCATTCATCCCCCAACCATTCTGGATTCCGTTAGCAAAACCTGCTAAACTTCATGATTTCATGGGTCGACCTGTTTTAGTCACCCATAAAGCAAAACTATCCGTATCTTTTCCAGATATTCACAACCAATTTCATCACTACAAGTTTGAATTTGCCCTATTACCTATACAATTTAATATAGATTGTCTAGTCGGGATGAAAAACCTTAGCAATTATGCTCATTTCAATACACATTACTTTACTTTTGATAATCATCATATTCCACGGATACACTATCCTATGCCTTTAGCCCACACAGCCCAGCGTGGTGAAGACGGATCAAAAGATGACAATGCACAAAAGGATACTTTTTTCATGTATCCCATTTCAGCAATATCTGAAACCGAAACTATTCTACATAGTCTTTTAAAACCCTTATATTCTAATAATCCTTTACTATACTTTGATAAAACACCAAGGTATTGTACTCTAATTGTCTTAGATCAATACAAAAACTCTAAAATTAGAGTAAATAGTATAATGGTATCTCCTTCAGACAAAGAAGAATTCTCTAAACAAATCAAAGAATTATTAGATCTCAAATTAATACAACCAAGCACTAGTCCGCATTCTTCTCCTGCATTTATGGTAAGAAACCATGCAGAACAAAAAAGAGAAAAAGCTAAAATGGTCATAAACTATAGGAAATTAAATAGTTGTACAAAATTTGATGGTTATTTTATACCTTCTGCAGAACAATTAATAAAATAAATATAAAGATCAAAATACTATAGTAAATTCGATACTAAATCTGGTTTCTGGCAGATAAAACTAGCCAATACAGAATCCATAGAATTAACAGCTTTCAGTTGCCCTCAAGGACATTATGAATGGTTAGTAATGCCTTTTGGCTTAAAAAACGCTCCACAAATATTTCAAAAATGGATGAATTCTATATTTAGACATCTACCCTTTGTAGTCGTATATATAGATGATATATTAATCTTTTCGCTTACTTTAGAAGAGCATAAACAATATTTGTTACAAGTCTCAAAGCTACTACTTGATAATGGAATCATTTTAAGTCCGAAAAAGATATCTCTATTTAAAACAGAAATAGAGTTTTTTGAAAAATATATAAGGGAAGGACAGATAGAATTACAAACATATATATTCAAAGATAAAAGAATTTCCTAAAACCTTTAAAACTCTAAAACAATTGATCAGAAGATCCTTTCGATTGGTTAGAATCCGTTACTTGAACGAAAATAAATCTTGTAGAATCATATTGAATATTTGACAATACATTTCGTACCCTGCTAAAAAACCAATCCTTGTTTACTAACCACACATAGTCTAACCAAATCCAATTCTCTCTCGATATGTTCCTCAAAAAATCCAATTCGTGCTAATTCTTCCCCCAACTAATGAAGAAATCTTGTCGGAATTGCCACATATGAAATTGAGCATAATTTTGCAAAGAAATACCTCACTTGTTTCTCGAGAAGAGATGGAAAATATGCTCAATATCATTTGATTGAATGGTTGCCCCAGCTCCTTGTTGTTTGAAGAAACCCTCCCCTTCAATTGGTCGTTTTTCACGAAAAGCAGACATGAGATAACAAATCAAGTCTACCTAAGATTTTGAATAGTTGTCCCAAAATTCTAGTTGATTATGTTTCGCTTCTTCCTCAGAGAAAGACGATCAAACAATTTCCAATCATGGTCCTTGCGGATCGAATCATCCGTATAGGATAAAAATAGAAATCCCAGATATTTGCTATCTTTCTCTTTGAATGAGATCTCGATTCCAGCTATGGTTTCATTAGCTATCTTACAGCTAGAATCCCTCTTTTTTTCCGATCCGATTCCTCCACCACCGCGAACCCCGGTTCGATTCAGGCATGATACACTTTTTATTTATTGGGAGAACCTAAGTACTCTCTTGCGGATCCATAAAACCACTCTCAGAAATCTTTTTCCTTTTTGGAAGATACAGGAGCGAAACAATCAACCCATTGATGTTGGAAGACTCAAAAGATTCTTTCAATGTCTCATTTTTGGGTCCAATGGAATTCATAGGTGTAGGAAGAAGCGCCATCAAATAGAGATTTTTTCTTTCAACCATCTTTTGATTGTTAATATGAGATATAAGGACCGCTACTACAATCAGTACTACACCTTTGATCATGAAATATTGATTGCTTATTGAACCCTGTTAATCACGTGAAAGTAGGATACTCCAAATTTTGGGGTCAAAGAGTTTCATAAAATGTTCTTGGTGGAAAAAAATGTGAGTGAAAGATCCAACTGGATCAAATTTGATCCATGAATCTAAGAAATAGTGAGAATTTTTTATCTCTCTTAAGATCTCTCTTAATTCGAAGATCATGTTGTTTCATTGATTCCTCCTAAAGATTTTCATTAATTCCTCCTAAAGAATTCATTTCAATTAGAATTTGGTTATTCACGATGTACGATGAGCACTATTAACTATCCATGGCTGAATGGTTAAAGTGCCCAACTCATAATTGGCAAATTCATAGGTTCAATTCCTGCTGCATGCCAATGGGAACGTTTAATAAGTCTATTGGAATTGGCTCTGTATCAATGGAATCTCATCATCCATATATAACGAATTGGTATGGTATATTCATACGATAACATATGAACATTAAGAACTAGAATTCTTATCGATACTAGAACTCATAGGGAAGAAAATGGATTTATGGATGGAATCAAATGTGAAGTATTTATAGAAAAAAGTATTCGGTTAATGGGGAACAATCAATATACTTGTAATGTCAAATCAGGATCAACTAGGACAGAAATAAAGCATTGGGTCAAACTCTTCTTTGGTGTCAAGGTAATAGCTATGAATAGTCATCGACTCTCAGGAAAAGGTAGAAGAATGGGACCTATTATGGAACATACAGTGCATTATAGATGTATGATCATTACGCTTCAGCCGGGTTATTCTATTCCACCTCTTATAGAGAAAAGAACTTAAAGCAAAATACTTAATAACACGGTGATACATTTATATAGAACTTCTATCCTGAGCACACGTAAAGGAGTTGTAGACAGTCAAGCGAAATCCAATCCACGAAATAATTTGCTCTATGGATAGCATCATTGTGGTAAAGGTCATAATGCCAGAGGAATCATTATCGCAAGGCATAGAGGGGGAGGTCATAAGCGTCTATACCGTAAAATCGATTTTTGACGGTATGAAAAAGACATATCTGGTAGAATCGTAACCATAGAATACGACCCTAATCGAAATGTATACATTTGTCTCATACACTATGGGGATGGTGAGAAGAGATATATTTTACATTCCAAAGGGGCTATAATTGGAGATACCATTGTTTCTAGTAAATAAGTTCCTATAGCAATGGGAAAGCCCTACCTTTGAGTGCGGTTTGAACTATTGATTTACGTAATTGGAAGTAACCAATTAGGTTTACGACGAAACCTAAAAATCAATCACTGATCCAATTTGAGTACCTCTATGGGATAGACCTCAACAGAAAACTGTTGAGTAACGGCAGCAAGTGATTGAGTTCAGTAGTTCCTTATAGAAAATTATTGACTCTAGAGATATGGTAATATGGAGAAGAAAAAATTGTTTGAAACACGCACAGAACCGGAAGCGCCCCTTGTTTCAAAGAGAGGAGGACGGGTTATTCACATTTAATTTGATGGTCAGAGGCGAATTGAAAGCTAAGCAGTGGTAATTATAAAGATCCCCCGAGGGAAAAATAGAGATGTCTCCTACGTTACTCGTATTATGTTGAAGTATCGACGTAATTTCATAGAGTCATTCGGTCTAAATGCTACATCAAAAACATAAACCAGATGACGGAACGAGGAGACCTAGGATGTAGAAGATCATACATGAGTGATTCGGTAGATTTGGATTCCTATATATCCACTCATGTGGTACTTTATATAAGATCCATCTATCTAGATATCATCATATACATTTAGAAAGCCGTATGCTTTGGAAGAAGTTTGTACAGTTTGGGAAGGGGTTTTTATTGATAAAAAAGAAGAATCTACTTCAACTGATATGCTCTTAGGCACGGCCATACGTAACATAAAAATCACACTTGGAAAGGGTGGACAATTAGCTAGAGCTGCAGGCGCTGTAGCGAAGCTGATTGCAAAAGAGGGTAAATCGACCACATTAAGATTACTATCTGGGAAGGTCTGTTTGATATCCAAAAACTACTTAGCAACAGTCGGACAAGTGGGTAATGTTGGGGTGAACCAAAAAAGTTTGGGTAGAGCCGGATCGAAATGTTAGTTTGGTAGGCGTCTTGCAGTAAGAGAAGTAGTTATGAACCCTGTGGACCATCCCCATGGAAGCGGGGAAGTGAGAGCCCCAATTGGTAGAAAAAAACCCACAACTCTCTGGGGTTATCCTTAGCTTGGAAGAAGAAGTAGGAAAAGGAAAAAATATAGTGATAGTTTTATTCTTCGTCACCGTACATATGAATATTGAAAATCAAATTTTTGGAATTTGAAATAATATGATGGGCGAACGACGGGAATTGAACCCATGCATTGTGGGTTCACAATCCATTGCCTTGATTCACTTGGCTACATCCGCCCCTTATTCAGCTAAAAGATTTTCTCTTTTTTCTATTCATCATTATTGTATTTATTCTTACCTTCATACTTAGATCGAGATATTCTATTGGACATAGAACATGGTTTTAAATTACAATGTTGCAGAAATAAAGCATTGGGTCAAACTCTTCTTTGGTGTCAAGATAATAGCGATGAATAGTCATCGACTCTCAGGAAAGGGTAGAAGAATGGGACCTATTATGGAACATACAGTGCATTATAGATATATGATCATTACGCTTCAGCCGGGTTATTCTATTCCACCTCTTATAGAGAAAAGAACTTAAAGCAAAATACTTAATAACACGGCGATACATTTATATAGAACTTCTATCCTGAGCACACGTAAAGGAGCTGTAGACAGTCAAGTGAAATCCAATCCACGAAATAATTTGCTTTATGGATAGCATCATTGTGGTAAAGGTCGTAATGCCAGAGGAATCATTATCGCAAGGCATAGAGGGGGAGGTCATAAGCATCTATACCGTAAAATCGATTTTTGACGGAATGAAAAAGACATATCTGGTAGAATCGTAACCATAGAATACGACCCTAATCGAAATGTATACATTTGTCTCATACACTATGAGGATGGTGAGAAGAGATATATTTTACATTCCAAAGGGGCTATAATTGGAGATACCATTGTTTCTAGTAAATAAGTTCCTATAGCAATGGGAAAGCCCTAACTTTGAGTGCAGTTTGAACTATTGATTTACGTAATTGGAAGTAACCAATTAGATTTACGACGAAACCTAAAAATCAATCACTGATCCAATTTGAGTACCTCTATGGGATAGACCTCAACAGAAAACTGTTGAGTAACGGCAGCAAGTGATTGAGTTCAGTAGTTCCTTATAGAAAATTATTGACTCTAGAGATATGGTAATATGGAGAAGAAAAAATTGTTTGAAGCACGCACAGAACCGGAAGCGCCCCTTGTTTCAAAGAGAGGAGGACGGGTTATTCACATTTAATTTGATGGTCAGAGGCGAATTGAAAGCTAAGCAGTGGTAATTATAAAGATCCCCCGAGGGAAAAATAGAGATGTCTCCTACATTACCCGTAATATGTGGAAATATGACGTAATTTCATAGAGTCATTCGATCTGAATGCTACATCAAAAACATAAGCCAGATGACGGAACGAGGAGACCTAGGATGTAGAAGATCATACATGAGTGATTCGGTAGATTTGGATTCCTATATATCCACTCATGTGGTACTTTATATAAGATCCATCTATCTAGATATCATCATATACATTTAGAAAGCCGTATGCTTTGGAAGAAGTTTGTACAGTTTGGGAAGGGGTTTTTATTGATAAAAAAGAAGAATCTACTTCAACTGATATGCTCTTAGGCACAACCATACGTAACATAAAAATCACACTTGGAAAGGGTGGACAATTAGCTAGAGCTGCAGGCGCTATAGTGAAGCTGATTGCAAAAGAGGGTAAATCGACCACATTAAGATTACTATCTGGGGAGGTCCGTTTGATATCCAAAAACTACTTAGCAACAGTCGGATAAGTGGGTAATGTTGGGGTGAACAAAAAAAGTTTGGGTAGAGCCAGATCGAAATGTTAGCTTGGTAAGCATCTTGCAGTAAGAGGAGTAGTTATGAACCCTGTAGACCATCCCCATGGAAGCGGGGAAGTGAGAGCCCCAATTGGTAGAAAAAACCCACAACCCTCTGGGGTTATCCTTAGCTTGGAAGAAGAAGTAGGTAAAGGAAAAAATATAGTGATAGTTTTATTCTTCGTCACCGTACATATGAATATTGAAAATCAAATTTTTGGAATTTGAAATAATATGATGGGCAAACGACGGGAATTGAACCCGTGCATGGTGGGTTCACAATCCACTGCCTTGATTCACTTGGCTACATCCGCCCCTTATTCAGCTAAAAGATTTTCTCTTTTTTCTATTCATCATTATTGTATTTATTCTTACCTTCATACTTAGATCGAGATATTCTATTGGACATAGAATGTCAATCTTTAAAATGTAAAAAAATGGAGTAATCGGCTGTGACATGTTCACTAAAAAAAATCCTTTTCTAGCCAATCATTTATCGAGAAAAATGGAAAATTTCAACATGAGGGAGGAGAAAGAAATAATAGTAACTTGGTCTCGGGCATCCACGATTATACCCAAAATGATTGGCCATACAATCGCTATTCATAATGGAAAAGAACATTTACCTATTTATATAACAGATCATATGGTAGGTCACAGATTGGGAGAATTCACACCTATTCTGACTTTAGCAAGATATGCGAGAAACAATAATAAATCTCCTCGTTAATTAATTTGGGAAAAAATAGATACTTATCATTCATTGGCGGGAGAGAGCTATACCCAATATCTTATAAAAACAAGATATTGATATGACTCCTTCAATGATTCTTAATGCATTAAGACGGAAATCTTATCCATTTGTAGATGGAACGTCAATAGTAGCTAGGTCTAGAGGGAAGTTTTGAGTATTACGTTCATGCATTACTTCCATACCAAGATTAGCACGGCTGATGATATCAGCCCAAGTGTTAAGAACACGACCCTAACTATCAACTACAGATTGGTTAAAATTGAAACCATTTAGGTTGAAAGCCATAGTACTAATACCTAAAGCAGTGAACCAGATACCCACTACAGGCCAAGCAGCCAAGAAGAAATGTAGGGAATGAGAATTATTGAAACTAGCATATTGGAAGATCAATAGGCCAAAATAACATGAGCAGCTACAATATTATACTTCCTCTTGACCGAATCTGTAACCTTCAGTAGCAGAATCGTTTTCAGTGGTTTTCCTAATTAAACTAGAGGTTACCAAGGAACTATGCATAGCACTAAATAGGAAGCCGCTGAATACACCAGTTACGCCTAACATGTGAAATGGATGCATAAGGATATTGTGCTCTACTTGAAATACAATCATGAAGTTGAAAATACCAGATATTCCTAAAGGTATACCATCAGAGAAACTTCCTTGACCAATAGGGTAGATCAAGAAAACAGTAGTAGCAGCTGCAACAGGAGCTGAATATGCAATAGCAATCCAAGGACGCATACCCAGACGGAAACTAAGTTCCCATTCACGACCCATGTAGCAAGCGACACCAAGTAAAAAGTATAGAACAATTAACTCATAAGGACTACCATTGTATAACCACTCATCAACAGATGATGCTTCCCATATCGGGTAAAAAAGCAAACCTATAGCTGTAGAAGTAGGAATAATGGCACCATAGATAATATTATTTCCATAAAGTAAAGATCCTGAAATAGGCTCACAAATACCATCAATATCTACTGGAGGAGCAACAATGAAGGCGATAATAAATACAGAAGTTGCAGTCAATAAAGTAGGGATCATCAAAACACCAAACCATCCAATGTAAAGACGATTTCGGTGATTGTTATCCAGTTACAGAAGCGACCCACAGGCTTGTACTATCGCGTCTCTCTAAAATTGCAGTCATGGTAAAATCTTGGTTTATTCAATTTTCAAGGACTCCCAAGCACACATACTAACTAATTAGAAGATAGATAATAGAAGGCTTGTTATTTAACAGTATAACATGACTTATATGCCAATGTCAACCAATCTAAACCAATATGTATCTATCCGCCTAAATCGAAATGCACCAAAAAACTTGTAAATTGACGCGAGATAAAACTCAATTGAAAAAGAAATCTTTCTTTTTCGATTTTCCATATGGGTTGCCCGGGACTCGAACCCGGAACTAGTCAGATGAAGTAGATCATTTTTTCTTGTTGCAATAGCAGAAAAGACCCCTTCCAAAACCTTGCTTGCATTTTTCATTGCACATGACTTTCCCTATGTATACATTTTAAATACATAAAAAAAAACTTACATACCGAGAAGAAAGTTCAAGAATTTTGACTACTCAGTGTATTCAACCACTACACTACTTACACGGGCATTTCAGAATGAAAATTCATAAATTTTCTAGTTTGAAGGTCTCATGACCAATCATGAATGATTCACTAAGTCATTAATACGGATAATATCCAAATACCAAATACGTTCTTTATGTGGTAAAATAAAAGGAGTTGTTTTGGAAAAGACAAAGAAAGAACCTGTGCTTCTTCCGTAAAGAGTTCTTCTAATAACCCTGAACCCAATCTTCACAAAAAAGTGTGTATTGCACTTTATGTTTACGAGCCAAAGTTCTAGCACATGAAAGTCGAAGTATATACTTTATTCTATACAAACCCTGTTTTTTTGAGGATCCATTATAGTAATGAGAAAGATTTCTACATACCCAACCAAATCGATCAAGAATATTAGAATCCAATAAATCGGTCTAGATCGGTTTATTAATAGGATGGCCCGATACAGTACAAAGTTTAGCTTTTTCCAAAGATCCAATAAAAAAATAACTAGGACTATAATATCAAATTTCTTAGTAATGGTATCTATTAGAAATGAATTCTCTAACATTTGATTCCTTACTACCGAAAAATTGAGTAGTAGACTTGAAAGATAACCCAAAAAATAAAAAAAATAGTTTGATAATTGGTTTATATGGATCCTGTACGGTTGCAACCAAATATGAAAATAATGTTGCTAGAAATTGAAAAAATGATCTTTACAGAAGATGAGTCCCCTTTGAAGCAAGAATTGCTTTTTCTTGATATCGAACATAATGCATGAAAGGATCTTTACATAACCATAGGGTTCTATGAAAATAGTTACGACATACTACAACAAATTGTTCAATTTGAAGATGTTCCATTTTTTCATACAAATGTGTTCGCTCAAGAAAGGTTCCAAAAGATGTTAATCATAAATAAGAAATTGTTTACGAAAAAAAAACAATAAAAATTCCCATTCAAATACATAAGAATTGTATAGGAACTGAAATAATCTTTTATTTTCTTTTGAAAAAAGGCAAATAGATTTCTTTTGAGTAATGAGAAAACTGTTCAAATTATGATATTCGTGAAGAAAGAACCACAATAAATGTAAAAAGGGAACATCTTGAACCAAGATTTTCATATGCATGGAATAAGGTATTAGTATATCTGTGACATAATTTAAATATGAGAATTTATCCTCTAAAAAGGGAAAAATTGAATGAATTGATAGCAAATTATGATATCTTGGTATTTCTTTTTCTTAGAAATAATATACTAATCGCAACAAGGATGGAATTTCTACAATAATTCCAAAACTTTCTGATATCATTTGAGAATAAAAATGAGAAAAAATTATTGTGGTTGTATTCAACCAATCAATTTTGATTAGAATCATTAACCAAAGAAATCAAATAATTTTGTTGATAGATTTGAGTAATTAAACGTTTTATAAGTACTAAACTAGAGTTATTGTCATAACCGAAAATTCCACAAGTTCGTAAAAATCGAACCATTTAACCCATGATTATGAGCAAATGCATAAATATATTCCTGAAAGAGTAGCGGATATAGGAAGTGTTGTTGCCAAGATCTATCCTTTTTTAAATATCCTTTTAATTCTTCCATTGACTTACATTTTTTCTACTTGAAATAAAAACAGTAAGCATTTCTTGGGTTATTAAGTTATCTATAGTGTAATATGGTCAGAACAAGGTATGTATTATGTACAAATATATATATATATATATATATATATATATATATACACACACACACACACACACCACAAAAACAGAAAGCAACAGACCTTTTTCCTCTTCCCTTCTACTTAATGGGTTTATCCTCATTATAATTACTAGAGGTTCAAAAATCTTTTATTTTTGCAACCCGATCACTCTTTTGACTTTGGAACAAATTCTTTTTGTCAGTATACTGTTTCTTCTACACATTCGTTTCCAATCTATAATAGAGAATAGTTAGGATTTTTTAAAAAAGAAAAAAAAGAATCAAAGGACCGCTCACAGGAGAACCTTTTCGCGCATCAGGCACTAATTTTTTTTAACATCTAATTAGATTGGGTAATTATTCAAATTAAGAATGGAAGCTCGTTGTTTTTTTACCAAAATTGTAGTCGTAGGGCTCTATCCATTTATTCATTAAACCCAACTGTAAATGTGAATTTTTTTTGTCTACCTCCTAAAATAAAAACAAAATTTTGGAATGATCTGCTAAGGATCGACTCAAAATTCTACTAAAAAAATAAGAATCTAATACGAAATTAAGAAATTACATTTTCTTCTTATTATTATGACATGCTGTTTTTTCCATCCATCACCTTTCAGGATCAGTCGTAGTTTTATAGACTCTACCAATAGTCTGGACGAATTCATTACTTCATCCAAATGTGTAAAATATCATAGTCGCACTTAAAAGCCGAGTACTCCACCTTTGAGTTAGCAACCCAGATAAATATAATTTATAAATATGATCGAATTATATTTGTTCGATACAACATTGTAAACATGAATGGAAAACAAATTCAATTTACTTAATGCTTAAATATTGTATTTAAGTATTAAGTAAATCAAATAAGAATTCGTGTTGGATTGGCACAACATAAATAAGAAATTTAGATGAAAAAAAAATAAGGAAAAGGTAGAGAAAAAATATGAATACAACAAGAAAAGAACAAATTTTGAGTAACTAATTGCACAAAATAGATACTAGTTACCTTTAATTTTTTATTTACTAAAAGAAATTTTGTTTTTTTCTTTATGAAGGTCCTTCATGAACTTTAAATAATTCCGCCTTTCTTAAAACATCATGAACAGATCCTGTATGTTGAACACCTTTTTCAAGAAAATAACGAATGGCAGGAACATTTAAATAAGTTTGATTCTGTATCGGGTCGTAAGAACTCACTTTTTGAAGATCTTTTCCTTCTCTTCGGGATCGAACATCAATTGCAACGATTCGATAGATCGCCCATTGGGATAGGTGTAGATAAATAAGACCCCCTAGAAACGTATAGGAGGCTTTATCCTCATACGGCTCGAGAAAAAATGATTCTAATATTTCTATATATTCTGTATATAATAGCAAATAGATCCATAAAATAATTAAGTCAACTATAATTTGAGTCGTTTTTTGTTCTTACTTACAAATACATAAAAAAAGAAATAGCATTCGTACTCATAACTCAAGTTGGGCAATTCTGAAAAAGCACGAAGGTAATTCTTTAGACATTTCTTGAGTCGTCTCTAACCTCTTTTATTTGTCTCGTCTCGAATCTATTTTTCTTCTTCATTTTAATAAAATGAAATAAAATTATTGAGACAATTGAAAATAGTGTTTCCTTGTTCCAGAATCCTTTCTCTTTACTTTGTAAAATCATTAGGTTTATACATTACTACGGTGATCTTTATTTCTTTTCAAAATGGCAGCAACATACCCTTTGTTTTTTGTTATTTCTTTCTATAAATTATACGAAAGATTAATTATAATACACTTTTCATTTTAATAGAAAATATTTTACCAATTTGGACAAATTTTACTTTTTTATTTTATTTCAAACTTGTTCAAATTTTAACCCTTTGATTTCGAAATTGAGGATATATTTACAAAGCTGGTTTAACTTATTAATTGTTACTAACCCTAGATTCTTCCCCCTGATAAATGAATCAATACTTTTTGGTTGAGCTCCATTATGTACTATTCCTATTTACTAACCCAACACAAATTAGGCTCCTAGCAAGAACATAACAAACTATGTCGATTCAAGAGCATCTTCATTCTTATAGAAAATAGTGGATGTAAGAATCCCGACGAATCATGTCCTTCAAGTCGCACGTTGCTTTCTACCACATCATTTCAAACGATGTTTTACCATAACATTCCTTTGATTAAATTTCGAACAGGTATGGAATTGATTCAATAGGGAATCATGAATAGTCATTGGCTCAAATGAAACAGATTTCTAAAAAATACGAATAAACGCATTTACTTAAGTCTTACTTAATCTTCAACAGATTGTTCGGGATGATAAATCATAAAATAAAAAGGTTCATTCCCTTTATTTTAATACATAAATTAAAAAGTAAAGGCCTTTACTTAATAGAATTATCTAATAGATTTTCAATCTCGGATGGATTTTCAATTCTGGAACAAAATCAGTTATTAACCAAATGTAAGCTATTTCAATAACTCAAAAAGGTCGGAAGTCTCTCTATAATATAGATTTTTCACACTTATTCAAGTATCAAGCGCTCACAAAAATGAAGATTCAAATCATTTTTTGTTTTCGTGATTATGGAATAGAAGAGGTTTTGTGTAAGATAAAAATCGTTATTCTTTCTTTCATCTGAAAGAGAAAATCAAAATCAAGAATAAGAAGAATCTAACTTTTTCATAATATCTATTATACAACATACAGACCGATTTCTATTTCAATTCAGAAGATACCATGTGCGAATTCCCATTTTACGGGTGTGGAAAACAAGGTTTCCCTAAGTAACTAACTTCAATATGAATATGAGTATGAGCATACTCTGAATGGGAATGACCCCCCCCCCCCAAAATTCTTATTTGAATTCTTAATTCAAAGAAATATCTTTATTTCTACTAGTGCATTGAATTTAGAATAAAGAAGGGGTTGGGTCACATATTATATATATCTAATATCCAAGCTAGATTAAACAAAAAATTGTTAAAGAGAAGAATCTTTCGTTTATGATGGAGACGATTTGGGACGGAAGGATTCGAACCTCCGAATAGCAGGACCAAAATCCGTTGCATTACCGCTTGGCCATGCCCCATTTAGGTTTTTATTCGATACTAATAAAAACTAACATTGGTATTGGTCATTCATCAATCCCAACCCAAATACATTGTTGCTAGGATTCAACACATGTAAATATAGAATCACAAAAAATTATTAATCATTACATAAAATTCAATTAATATATTGTACAAAACTATAATTCCTTGAATTCTCATTTGAGAATGAAAGGAAAGATTTTTAATTTGGGAGAGTTTGAAGAAAAAGAAGACCCATCTTTTCATTTTTCCTTCATAAAAAGACTCAAGCAAAATCAAATTTTCTAATCTACAAGAATGAAATGTTTGTTATGCTTAATATATTTAGTTTAATTTGTATCTGTCTTAATTCCATCCTTTATTTGAGTAGTTTTTTCTTCGCTAAATTTCTCAAGGCTTATGCCTTTTTCAATCCAATCGTAGATATTATGCCTGTTATACCTGTACTATTTTTTCTATTAGCTTTTGTTTGGCAAGCTGCAGTAAGTTTTCGATAAAATTTTTAATACTCTGCAAAATTCATGATTTATTTGAAAAAAATTCTAAAATAAAAATTGATAAGATCAGATAAGTTTTACATTAAGAACCCCCGATTCAAAAATAGAAATTCTTGTATATTGAATTGAATAACCACGGTAACAAATTTGGATCAACCTATTTTCTCGTTTAGACATTTCAGTAAACAAGGACTTTCTAAGAACCCACAATATCCAATAACAGATATGACCAAACATTTTTGGTAATGAAGGAATCAAAACGTTTCTTTTGTTATTAAAAATAGAAAGAAATTTGTTGAAAATTACTTTTTTTCCCAGATTCAAGAAAAGACTTCATTTTTGGGGTGTTATGCCAAAATAACGTATGTGATAAAAAATAGGCAATCTATTTCTTTTTTCCAAAAAAATAATCTTGGAGATTGTGTAATGCTTACTCTCAAGCACTTTGTTTGCACAGTAGTGATATTTTTTGCACAGTAGGTAAATAATCTTCGGATTCTTATCTAACGATCCGGGCCGTAACCCTGGACGTGAAGAATAAAAAATGTTGAGTTATCCTTATTTCTTTTATACATTCCATACATTTACCTACGATGAAAAATGAAAAGGATCAAAATTTTCAAATTAGAAAGTCTAAAGTATCAAAGGGAACGGAGAGAGAGGGGTTCGAACGCTCGGTACAAATAACTCGTACAACGGATTAGTAATCTGCCGCTTTAGTCCGCTCAGCCATCTCTCCGAATTCAAAATTTCAATTTTTTTGTGATAAAAAGATTAAAAAACCTCGGTTTGTTTTTTTAATTACTTATATTTATTATTACTAATTTATTAGAAGATAGGATAAAGTAACGATAATAATATAAAAATAATAGAAATTATATATTAAAATCGATAAGACTTACTTCATTTCTTTGATTTTGTAAAAAAAGGTTCATTCCCCCGGCCTGGTCAAGTACTGGCTGGCCATTACATTATTTTTTTTTGTTCTGATAAATCACTTCATAGATCAAACAATTCAATTATGTATTATTTGATATCAAATCATACATAATTCTTGGTTGTTATTGAAGCAACAAAGAAAATGTCTATCCCCAGTCCTATAATAGAAGTGCCATTTCTTAGTAGTTAGTATTATTAATACTATACTAATAATTAGTAATATTATATCAAAAACGAAACATACATATGTTATAACTTAACTCATTTACTTGTTCAAGGGACAAGCTTTATTTTTTTTGAAATCCAATTGATCCAAATTCAAATTCATAGGATCTGGCAATTGAAGGGGAAGTTGAAAACGAAAAAAGAAATGTGGAATTCATCATTTTTATGGTCCAGTTTTAAAAAACACTTGGATTTGATATGTCAGTAATGACTTCCAGCAAAAGACAAATTTTTCATTTCATTTTATTTAATATAAATATATGTAATTATATATAATATTTATATTTAATTTTATTATATATTGTGTGTGTGTGTGTATGTGTGTGTATATATTATGATTATGAATTAGGTTCAAGTCAAATTTTATTTAAATAAGTTGCTTTCTATTCTTTGCCTTTTTTTCAAGTACCTCCAGCGGGACGAAGTGCCAACACTAGAATTTTCATGAGTCTGCTGCTATCTTAATTGTATCTCATTCCTTTGTTCGACAAAAGGTTCATTCATATATAATAATGGCGATATGTAGCAGGTATAGTTTAGTGGTAAAAGTGTGATTCGTTCGATTAATAACTTAAATAGTTAAGGGATCTTTCGGTTTTTTAATATTCCAATCAAGATCAAAAAAACTTTATTTCTTAAATTTAATTTAAAACTCGATAGCATACTTGAGGAAGACTATATATTCTCACGATTTATATCCAAGGGTCAATTCAAAATTGAATACAAAATGGGATTATAGAATCGCGAAGCATAATTTTTTGTTATTTCAATTGGATCAAATCTTCCAATTGAATGAGTATAAGTAAAGGATCTATGGATGAAAATACAAAACAAAAGTGTATTTCCAATCGTAACTAGATCTTCAATTTTTTTGTAGTATTGTAAAGGGAAGATTGAAACCAAATAGCTAGAAAACGATAATTTTGGTTTACTAGAACCGTTAGCATATTTATTGTTTTAGCTCAGTGGAAACCAAATTCTTTTCCTCAGGATCCTTTGAATGGAAATATGGAACGAAGTAACTAGATTAGACAGATTTGGTATAATCCCTTCCTCTAGAGGGATCATCTAAAAAGCTACTCGCTTTGGATGCATTCAACAATAAAAATAAATGCTGACATAGATGGTATGATCTAATTTTTAATACATTGATCTTCCATGAAGGAGCCAAATGAAACCAAAATTTCATGTTCAGTTTTGAATTAGAGACGTTAAAAATGATCAATTAACGTCGACTATAACCCATAGCCTTCCAAGCTAACGATGCGGGTTTGATTCCCACTACCCGCTACATATTCCATATTCTACATGTATCATCCGATTCGATATATATATATATATATATATATATATATATATATATATATATATATATATATATATTCTTTTTTTATTACCTAAACTATTTTCCATGCAATCCCTTTTTATCCAAAAGTAAGGAGAATGCAAAAGAAAAAAAAATAGGAATGAAAAGCATCCATTGTCTAATGGATAGGACAGAGGTCTTCTAAACCTTTGGTATAGGTTCAAATCCTATTGGACGCAATTTTTTTCCATCTATTTTTGAAAATGGCGATACCAAGAAACCCTTTTTTATTTTATTTGAATCAGAAATAGTTCGCAATAATAACTCTTGTACTAAAACTTGTACTAATAATAGAATTAGAATAAGAAATTTATGCTTGTTCCTCAAGTAGAAACAGTTCGATCTGTTCCTGAGCAGCTTATTTCAAAATGGTTTCTGCTTGCTTAGTAAATGTCTTGTTAGAAGATATATTTTCTTGGAATTGAGGTTTATTCTTTTTTAAGTAGGTACGTAATTGAATAAGAAATTTCTTTACCTGTCCAATTTCTAACTGATCAAGATATCCATTCGCCCCAGTATAAATAGTAGCTATCTGTTCTTCTACCGTAAGAGGGTCTGATTGGGATTGTTTAAGCAACTCACGTAATCGTTGACCTCTTGCCAATTGATTCTGAGTAGCTTTATTGAGATCAGAAGCGAATTGTGCAAAGGCCTCTAACTTTGCGAATTGAGCTAGTTCCAATTTTAATTTGTCGGCTACCTATTTCATGGCATTAATTTGAGCTATGGATCCCACTCTAGAAATAGAAATACCTACATTAATAGTGGGTTGAATTCCCGCATTGAGTAGATCAGCGGATAGGAATATTTGCCCATCTGTAATGGAAATTACATTAGTAGGAATATAAGCCGAAACGTCTCTAGATTGAGTTTCAACTATTGGTAAAGCAGTCATACACCCTTCACCTAAACTGGAACCTAATTTAACGGCTCTTTCCAAAAGGCGTGAATGCAAATAAAAAACATCTCCTGGATAAGCTTCACGACCAGGAGGTCTTGTTAATAGAAGAGACATTTGACGATAAGCTTGTGCTTGTTTGGAGAGATCATCATAAATTATTGAAGTATGTTGGTTATGATACATAAAATATTCAGCCAAAACTACTCCCATATAAGGAGCAAGGTATTGTATGTAGTAGGGGAGTCTGCCGTTTCGGCTACCACAATAGTGTATTCCATTGCCCCTTGCTCTTGGAAAGTGGTCACTATCTGAGCCACAGAAAATGCTTTTTGACCAATAGCTACATAAACACAGATTACACTTTTCCTTTTTTGATTGAGAATGGTATCTGTGGCTACTGCTGTTTTGCTGATTTGTCTGTCCCCAATAATTAATTCTCGCTGATGGCGTCCTATAGGGATCATCGAATCAATAGCAATAAGTCTTGTTTAAAGAGGCTCGTACACGGAGCGTCTCGAAATAATGCCTGGGGCAGGAGATTCAATTAACCGAGATTCATAAGCGGAAATTTCACCTCTCCCATCAATAGGTTTAGCCAGAGCATTTATAACATGACCCAAATAAGCCTCGCTCATGGGTATCTGAGCAATTCTTCCTGTTGCTTTTACAGAACTTCCCTCTTGTATCATCAAACCATCACCCATTAATACAACACCAACATTATTGGATTCCAAATTGAGAGCAATGCTTATTGTACCCTCTTCAAATTCTACTAATCACCTGCCATTACTTCATCAAGACCATGAATACGAGCAATGCCGTTGCCTACTTGAAGTACGGTACCAGTATTCACAATCTTACTTCTCTATTATATTGATCAATACGTTCACGGATAATATTACTAATTTCGTCAGCTCAAAGAGTTACCATTAGTGCCTTTTTTTTTTTGGAAACAAAGGTAGAAAATAATACCTAAACTCTAAACTAAAGTAAAAGTAGAAGGGCTAATCCGTTATTTCTTCCATGGCCCTCTGAGGATTCCAATATTAGCACTGATGGTACGGTGATGCAACTCACTATTTAAACAACTATTCAGAGTTCCTAGAGCTCCTTGTAAGGCTTGTTGGAAAACTTGTTGTCGAACCTGATTAATTGCTCTTTGTTGTTCAAAATGAAGTGTTTCATTTTTGTAATTATCTAAATAATCCAAACAAGAAGAAGTATTATTAATCAAATTGACTTTTTCTCATTCTATCTCAAAGTATCCATTCATTCGATACTCATCTGCTTCCATTTCTACTCCGTAAATGAGCCCGGGCTCTTTCGAGTTGTTCAATGGCCCCTCTATGTAATTCTTTCGAATTTCGAAAAGTACTCAAAGTCTTCTGTTTTCGATTATCTAATAAATCATTTAATGAAAGTAGATTATCTTACCATTAATTTCACGACTTCCATGATCTCTTCCCGAACCAAAAATGAATCTTTCGATTTATTTAGCTCTCACGCTCCCTTTTTTATTTTATGGACATTCTCGTATCGTTTTTTTAATATAAGGAGCCTATCCTCTCTATTTTTGTTTGTATTCAAACATATCAAAACCGATACAAGAACAGAATATTAGGAGGACTCTTCCAACTAGCCGAAAAATCTATAATGTTAGCAAAGTTGTTTCTTTATTTGTTTTTTATTTCATTGAAAATAGATATTTCTATATTATATATATATATATATATTCTATAAATATAGAATATTTGAAAATTTCATTTTATTTCATTTTTTATTCAAATCCAAAAATTCCCTCTTTTTATACATAACATAGGTTGTCGATTCGACATTGGATAACATAATATATAATAAAGGGCAAGGCGCCCCTTATTTATTCTAATAAATTGTTCAAATCATTTAATCAATATGAGTGTTCTATATTGGAAAAATTATCAACTATTCTTTTTTAAACCATTTCTGACGCAGTACGGAGGCGAAATTAGGGTTATGGTTTTGAAAATTAGGGTTTTTTTAGAGAGATTGGGGAAGAAATGATAAATTAGGAAAAATTTTTGGGATTTGGGAATCCACCCAGGCCCACGCTCACTCTCCACGAATCCACGAGTAAAGATTTTGATTTAGCGAATTCCACGCCAAAGATTTATCAAGAATTTTCTCAAAATATTATTCATCTCCTCAATACTTCATACAACCCCTATATATAGAGAAACCCTAACAAACAGAATCCTAATAAAATCCAAACTCCTAATCAAATCAAATATCTAATACAATCCAAATCCTAATCAAATCAAATCAAATCAAATCCTGATCTCTATCAATTCTCCCCGGCTTCAAAACATAAATCTCTGGTGAATGACGAAGATGATAGCTATCGAGCAAATCCGGGTCGAGCTGCTAGACTTTTTCGGTGCGCAACCAAGTGCAATCCGAGTCTGGACGTCCATGCCAGCGCACCAAATAACGCTGATATCCACCATCAGCAGTCGAAATAATCTCATCATCTAAGAAAAATTTTGTCAAAAGATAGAACAGATATTATCCTTGCCAGAAACAACTGCCCAAAGCTATTTAAATTCATGAAAGAGAAAATGTGGGATATCCAAGGAGTAGAATGGGCGCTTGTAAGACAACTGTGCTTCAGACTACGGGGGGACAGGAATGGCGCAAACTACTAGCGATTTTAAGATTTTTTAGCCGCTAGCTAGCTACAAGCATTAGTTATAATCATCTGTTCACCTTCCAAATATTCAGCATGCTTGGATGGAGGGAAGAGACAAAATTTTTCCAGCCATATCAGATATGGATATTCGGCTACCCTGAGCAATGGCAGAAATTCGACCCCGAGCACAACATCAAAAAAATCAATTATAATTATTTCTGGTACAGCAGTTTTATCGAGCTGGTCGATATGGCTAGAAGCTTATAAAAAATATTAGTAGCTACTCAATTATGACAGATGGAAGAAGAATAGTCGCCACGAAAGACTACCATGCAAAATTTAGCATTCCGAAAGGACAGAAACAGAGCAATGAAGCTGTTACAAGATATAGCTTTCAACCAAAAGAATTTAGACATCCCAGCAGAGTTCAAATGGATATGTAAAAATAGTGTATAAAAAAAAAGATAAAAAAAAAGGGGAAGAGAAGGTATATTCATATATATAATACCAAAAGGATTAGTTTGGCATATAGCCCAAACGAAATCCTTGACAAACTCATCATGCCGAGGGGAATGACATGGCTAGCCCAACTCAAACGGTAGTTGGTAAAGGCAAGTCAAATCCGTTGATAGCTGGATGTTTGCTAAAAATCTCATGTCATAATCTCTGCAACAACATTGACAAAAGAAGCCTGACAAAACAGAAATTCTCTCTAAGCATCAGTTTCACAAAAATTCCTTCCAAGAAAAACCAAGTGAATGCCTGATAAAGACAGGAGTAGCCTAATACAATCAAATATGTGGGCTCCCATTTTTTCATCAAAAGCTTCACACGAAAGACAATGAGAGTCTGATATATCCAAAAAAGGTACATGCTACATCAATTTTTCATAAAGACCCGGCTCAAAGTGAGGATTCCTGACAGAGACAAAACGTGAACAGTAAAGATTCCTGACAGAGACAAGACGTCAACAGTATTCCTGACAGAGACAAGAGACCCGGCTCAAAGTGAGGATTCCTGACAGAGACGAGACGTCAACAGTAAAGATTCCTGACAGAGACAAGACGTCAACAATATTCCTGACAGAGACAAGACGTCAATAGTAAAGATTCCTGACAGAGACAAGACGTCAACAGTGAAGGCTCGTGACGAGGCTTCCACAGAAAGATTCTTCAAATGGCTTCTCGTGCAAGGAAAACATTTATAAAAGGAGCCTCCGAGGGAAGTAAAGATAGAGAGCAAATAAGCAAAAGAAGGAGAAATTAAGGAATAGAAGAGCAATCCAACAAAAACATCAGAAGCTCCTCAACAGATCCCTCTCCTTATCACCATCCTCTCTCACCCTCTCATTCTCTTCCACCCGTATAGCTTGGTTTATGCCTTCCGATCAACCCACCATCCACTTATAGTTATCTACCATCCATATGTATAATTAAGTGTCCCTGAGTGTATTTCCCTTTGTATTTTCTTCTTCTTCTGCTTCAGCTGTGTGTTGTTGTTGTAGTTTTTTCCCTGGTATCAGATCATGCTTAGACAAGAGGGCTATAAACCATCGGAAACGTGATTCAGGGTTCTCACAGAGTGATCTGTGGCAAAGCTTTGGCTCTTACCTGAACACGTCCATCCTGGCTGGCCACCGGGAAGGTTGGCACTGGTCGCGAGGGCCGTGTGTAAAAGATGCTTCTGAGGTTACCGTTATAGCCACACGGGTGTATGGGCATTCGGAACGATATAACTGGTACTAGGGAAAACCAACTACAACACACAGCTTGGATATCCCACATTTCCTCTTTCATGAATTTAAATAGCTTTGGGCAGTTGTCTCTAGCCAGGATAATATCTGTTCTATCTTTTGACAAAATGTTTCTTATATTTTCTCTGTGATCGAGCGCCATTGTTTTGATACTCGAAAAGATTTCTTCGGAAAATGCCTGTCTAGCTTCCTCCAGAATTTGTATTCTTTTTGTCTTTTCTGATACGATCACTTCTTTTCCTTTCTTCGATTTTTCCTGTAAGATGGTTAGTACATGATTATTTACTTATAAAAATTAATAACTGAACTCAACAGCTTCCTCGACGGCTTCTTGCCGAGACGTTGATCCTGCCATGAGTGGTATACTGAGCTTTTAGCTTATTTCTTTAATATTTGGGTTTAATTTTTTATCTTCTCCTAGTAATCATGTCAGCACTGGCTCTCTTATTTCTTCTTCAAAAGGTTTTGGTTCAAATATTTCAATTATTTCCCGTTGATTTGAAACTGTTCTTACTTCTGTGGTCTGAGTCAATTCATGAATCGTCGTATATTCTATGGCTAGATTGTGTGAGTTGGTTTTCATGTTCATTCCTTGGGTTTTAATTTTTAGGCGTACAGTATCTATTATGTTTGGATCAGATATAGAGATAAAATAGTTGGGCTGGATGTTGAACCATACGGTTTGATTTACTAGATTAGATTGGAAGCCCCCCAGTAGGGCCTGGTGGCAATTGGTGAATCGATTGTCCATTACGAGTGTTATGATAGGGATATCTATGCCAGCTCTGAATAGCGCGTTAATTTTAATTTGAATTAGGCCAACGTGTATATAGCGAATTTCTGGGTATTTCTTTTTCCATCTTCGTAATTTTTCACGATTAAAGATGGGAATGTC
Source organism: Dracaena cambodiana (assembly GCA_036321105.1). NCBI lineage: Eukaryota > Viridiplantae > Streptophyta > Magnoliopsida > Asparagales > Asparagaceae > Dracaena > Dracaena cambodiana. The sequence goes on along the minus strand of JAYEPQ010000005.1, from coordinate 15,705,389 downwards.
TACTCTTCCTTCGGCTGATAGATTTGCTATTGTGTTTCCGTTAAAATTCTCGATTATTCTTCTGGAAAAGAAATTGAACCGTGAAATTTTGTAAATTTCTGTTTTCTTTATCAGTTGATGCTTTTTCATTCTATCAATGTCTTCTAGACTAAAAATTGTTTCTCTTCCGACTACGTCTCCTAATGTTATATTATCTTGTTCTGATACCGGGGGTGTAATTGGATCTAATTCCTCGTTCATCATGAAAACTAATTCGGCGTCTGAATCGTCCTCAACCTCAAGCTCATATAGTATTATATCTATTGGCGAGACTTCTTCACCCAAACACACTTCAAGTTCTTGTTCTTCCATATATTTTATCATTTTTTGAGCACCATTTCCTCTTTTAGGACAGTCTCTAGCAAAATGTCCCTCTTCGTTGCATACAAAGCATCTGCAACTTTTTTTGTCTTTTTGTGCAGGGGATTCTCTTTGTGTAGATGACTCGTCTTTCTTTCTAACATATTTATTGTTTCTGACAAATCCTCTGCTCCTTGTCCATGGTTTCCATCGAAATCTTTTTCTAACTGTTGGTTTTGGTTTCTTCTTACTTCCTATTTTTCATTTTTCGCCAATTATTTTTTCGCAACACCTTCTTCCTTTAGCAGAGTTATTTATTGTGTTCTTCATTTTTTGTAAGATTTTATATTGAGACAGTCGTCCTGTATAATTTTAAGTGCATAGTGTATACGGTGCCCCAAATTATCCTTCTTTTCAATTCGCTTTAAGTAGTCTGGGTATCCGTTTCTTGTCTTGGTATCCCATGGACTAGGTAGTTTGTGGAAGAAAGGATCAAGCTAATTCTGTGCCTTATCGTATTCTAATTTGTAAAAGTATTTTGAGAATGTTTTGCAATATTCTTCGAATTCGCATATCTCGCATAATTCAATTTTGGACAGCGCATACAAAACTTCTTCTTCTTGAGATTTCTCATCTATATACCCACATAAATTTTCTTTAATGATCTTTATGAAATCATTGAGGATTTTTCAAAACTTGAGAACCTATTGCTTTCTCCCCACTCTTTCCGTTTATTTTTCCCTTCTTCTGAGTTTATCCATTGTTTCATCCATTGTAAGACGTCTTCTTGTAAAGTTTCCATAATGTAATCGACAAATCTTTCATTGTCTTATGATCCTTCGTGATTTGTGATTACGACGGTTAGAGATTGCGCCCAGTCATCTATAACTTTTTGTTTATCCTTGAAATGTACGTTGGATAGATCTAAATAGGTTCCTCCTTGGGATACAATTCTTTTTATTAAATCGTCTATCCTCATACTCCCTCCTATCTGTGGGTTGTTTAAATCTATTGCAGCTTTACTATCTTCTCCGACATGTATCACCTCACTGTCAGATTCAGTTCCTTTCTCATATTCAGACTCGTATTCATCGTGTATAGTCATCTTGTAGTCTTCGTTATCTGAATCTATGATACTTTCTGGTTCTTCTTCACTTTCCAGGTTATATATTTCGGGATCAAAATTAAAATGATGTAGTAACTCTTTATTTTGTAGGTAGGTCTCTTGCATTCTACTTACTAGATGGTCTCTTTCCTGAACAGTATTGCATGGGTCTTTATATAGCTCTTTCCAACAGTTAATTAGCTCCACAATCGAGTTATACTTTTTCTGGAGTATTTTCTATCTACTTGCATCATGTTTATCTGTTCACTTAGTTTCTTTTGTCTTAAGCTTGTTCCTAAACCATCAATTCTATCTAATCTTCCTAATATTTCTCTTACTTCCTTATCAAATTTTGTTATTTCTTTATCGAATTGTTCTGTGGGATTGTCTCGAACGGTTTTACAAAGCTTAGTAATATATATTTCATTTTGTTCTATTACCTTATCTAGTCGTTTTTCCACCCTACTAAGCCTATAAACTACATAATCGAAAAGGGTGTTGAGAAAACTTGTAATATTTGTTAAGTTTTTATCTGTCGCTATTGAAAAATGTTCCAAGTGACTATAATCCCTTCTACAGTTCTCAAATATGCATGGTATATCGCTAGCCATCTAGGATATCGTTTGGTAGATAGCTCTGAGTAGCCTATGGTGTCTAAAATCGTCTCCTGAGGGTCACCCTACAAACGCCTATCCGCGGCAACCAAGGGATCACTTTAGGAATCTGGGTTTTAAGGTTACTCAAATCTAGCAGGGGATACTTAAAATGAAACTAGGATAGTAATCACGCAAGTTGTGAGATAATATAGATTGGTATTATAGTCAATCTTTATGCTAAAAATTCCTTCAAATTTTTTCTAATTTTTATGGTTTGATTTTTTTTTTTGAAATATTTCTACGAATTATCTACGAGCATAGAGACTTATCTAATCACAAAAACAAATACAGATTACTTAATAGAAATTCAGAAACATATAGAACATACCGGAACAGTAGCCATCACACCAGAGACTCTGTGTACAGACTGCAGACCCCTACCGCCCAAAAAAGGAACGTGTCCGGGCTCTGATACCAGGGAAAAAACACACTACGACACACAGCTACAAAGACACACACAGCTGAAGCAGAAGAAAAAGAAAATACAAAGGGAAATACACTCAGGCACACTTAATTATACATATGTGTGGTGGATAACTATAAGTGGATGGTGGGTTGATCGGAAGGCATAAACCAAGCAAGACGGGTGGAAGAGGATGAGAGGGTGAGAGAGGATGGTGATGAGGTGAGGGATCTATTGAGGAGCTTCTGATGTTTTTGTTGGATTGCTCTTCTATTCCTTAATTTCTCCTTCTTTTGCTTATTTGCTCTTTGTCTTTCACTTCCCTCGGAGGCTCATTTTATAGATGTCTTTCCCATTCTGCCATGTCTTGCTGAAGTAATCTATTTTCTCCCCTTTTCTTTTATCTATAGTACTGAATTAATTCCTCATGGGCTGACCTGATAAACTTTGGGACCCTGCAAACAATTTCTTTGTCTACATAGACTCTGTAGATTTCAGTTCCTGTTGCTAGTCTGAATCTATTTCCACTGTATTTTTGCCAGTTGAATTCATATGCTATGGTTTTTGCTCTCCAGTGCCTGATTTGCCTTGGGATCTCTCTGTCACAAACTACTTCTCTTTCTTCTCTATCTGGATGCAGGGGATGGGCTAGTCTGTGTGTAATCCATGCACTATGCTTTGTGGGATACCACACTCCTTTTATGTATTCTGCTATTATGGAATCGAAATCTATCTTGAGCTGTGGTTCTTTTCCTATAAAAGTTTCTGAAACTGGGATTGCTAGTGAATCAGGGAGTAATTCCACATGATCTGAATGACTAATGATTATTTGTGAAACAAATCCCATATCTAAGAAGTCTTTCCAGCTATAATTGGTTCCATGGAGTTTTTCTATTTTCATTTGGCCTAATTGAATATTTAGTCTGTAGATGCCATAAGCTAACTCACATTGGCATTTTGGTTGTGAGGGGTCCATGATGCTGCAGTTTGTATTGTTGTTGACGCCCCTATCGGTGTTGGCATAATGTATCACTTGCTCTACAGTTACTCCTCTGCATCTTCTTTCTCTTTTTTGGATTTCTCTGAGTATCTGTTGCATGTCTTCGGCTTTCTTATAGAAATTGTCTTGAACTTTCTGGTGAATGTTTTGCCTGATATCTTCTGGAAGAAAAGATAGCTCATCATTTGTTTTAAAGAATAATCTGGCTTGCATGGGTTCTGTAACTCTCGTATTTTGGGGGCTCTCTTTTCTTTCCTTTTCTCTCATATTTTTTAGGCCCTCATTTTCTTTCTACAAGCTCACTGTTAACTGTGTTTGTTCACAGAGTTCTTCAACTAATCTCTCTTTCTGTACTTTTAGATTCTTAAAGTGTTTCATAATAACTTGACAATCTCTACACTCTGTTGACAATTCTTTATTACTTATACTCTGTTGACTCTCTTGTGGCATAAATTCTTTAAGGCTTTCATCGAAATGCCAGGGAGTTGGAATATTATTTTTTGCACATTCTATGACTTCTTTAACACTATAAAAACCTCTAAACACTGGGTTATTAAAATTTGAAACTAATCTCTTAACTGTATTCTAATTTTTGTAGATTCCTACTTGATGACCTCTAAGTATGACGTAACAAATAAAACTTCGTGACTGAGGTGTCTGGATAATTCCTTTGAAATGCTTTTATTACTTTAACCTTCTCTTTTGGCGGATCTAATCTTAGATTCCATAAATTATCTAATAGACATTATTGTACTAAATCTACCTGAAATTCAGTGATTCTGAATGACTCTTTACTCTGAGTGACATACTGCTTGAGATATATATCTCCAAATCTCATGAACTCTCTAGAAATCATTTGCAATTTTAAACACCAAAGAATTAGTCTGGATAATTTCTTTGTAATTTTATGCTCAAACTTTGATCTGTATTTATGTCCTATAAATTTTGTCCGTCTACATAATTTCCTTCTTTCTAACTTGAATATTGATTTAATAATTGCTGCATAGGTTATTTCTGGAATTTTACGATCGAATCTTTCGCTTGCACATCTACTTATTCTTTTTACTCTTCCTTTGTTGGAAGGCTCTATCTTATGACCTAAGGATTCCGTACCGTTTTTGTTTGATATTATTATTCTTTCATCTACTAGTCTCCTTAGTTTTTGATGGAAAAAATGTTTATTATCTGCTTTTGTGTATAAATTTCCTTTTACGATTCTTCTAAGGTAAAAAATATCTTTTGTCTTTTGTAATATATTTCCTTGAAGAATTCCTCTCATGTGATTTACAAATCTTTTTTCATCCTGTGTCTTTTTGTATTTTAAGTATTTTGAGAACGCTTTGAGTTCGCATATATCACATAGTTCAATTTTAGATATTGCATAAAGGATTATTTTGTCACAAGCCTTGTCATCTATTAACCTACATAAATTTTCTTTTATAAGGTCAATGGGGATATCCTCATGTCCAATTGGCTTATTGTTTTCATCCCACTCCTTCTGTGAATTTATCCATTGTTTTATCAGAACATCTCCTTGTAATATTCTCGTAATGTCCCAAGATTCTTTTTGATTTGTGATTACGATGATTAGGGATTGTGCCCAGTCATTTATATCCTTGAAATGTATTTCGGGCAAATCTAGATTACTATTCCTTTGGTCATTTTCCATTAAATTAATCAGCTTAATATCAGATTCGATATTTTCTTTAGATTCTGTCATGTACTCATCATCTGTAATCATTCCACAGTCTTCATTCTCTGGATTCGTGATGCTCTCATTTTCTAGGTCTTTATTTAGGTTGTATATTCCAGGGTCAAACTTAAAATAGTGTAACAGATCTTTATGTTGCAGGTACGTCTCTTGTATCCTATTTACTAGATAGTTTTTCTCCTGAATAGTGCTATTTGATCCATATATAATTCTTTCCAGCAATTAATTATCTCAAGTATTGAGTTGTATTCTTCTCTGGAGTATATTTTCTCGGCTTGCATCATATCTATTGGTTGACCTGGTTTATCTTGTTTTGAACTAGTTCCTAATCTGTCAATGTGATCTAATTTTCCTACAGAAAGTACTTCATGTCGTCCTATCATACACTCTTCTATTCTATCAGAACTCAAGATGAGTTCTTCATTTGTTCTCTCTACCTTACATCTACTTTCTTGGTAACTATTTTCTATTTGACTTTGTGATAGGTTATTACATTCATTTTTCTCATCTTTGTTAGGGGGTTCTTCTTACTTTATGATAATCTCTTCAACTGTTCTTTCTACATCATTAATATCATTTTGGTAACTATTCACTTCTGGTTTAGATTGCAAAAGATCTTCCTTCACTTTTTCTTTTTCGTCCTCTTTAGTGATATTGGGTTCAACCTTTTCTTGATTAGGTTTATATCCAAAATGACTTAATAGACCCTTAAATTTTTTATAAATTTCTTTGAGTTGTTAGGTCAGATCTTCTTTGTCTTCTAGAGTTAGGTCGGGACTTTATCCTGTTCTTTTAATCTTTCTATTCGGAGAACTACATCATCAAATTTCTTTTTGGAATATCTCGGGGTGTTCATCATATCATATATATCATTATACATGATGTCGTATTTACTACATTTTGCTCTACATATCTCGCAATTGCACAACATGTCGGTAGCCATCTAAGATGTCAGTGGATAACTAGCTCTGAGTAACCTATGGTGCCTAAAACCGTCTCCTAAGGATCACCCTATAAACGCCTACCCGTGGCAACAAAGGGATTATTTCAGGAATCTGGGCTTTTAGGATACTCAATTCTAGTAAGGGACACTTAGAGTGTAATTAGGACAGTATTGATACAGGTTGTGAAAAAATATAGGTCAGAGTTATAGTCAATTTGATACCATGTAAGTGTTATAGATGTTACAAATCCTTCCCCAAATTTTTCCTAATTTTTTCTGATTTTTTGCTACAGTGATTTTGCTACAGTAACTTTTTTGATTTTTGCAGAATTTTTTATGATTTTTTCTACGAATTTTCTACAATATAGAACAAACATAGAGACTTATCTAAACATACATAAACAAATACATATCACTTAATAAATAAAAATTCAGAAACATACAGAACATACCGGAACAGTAGCCATCACACCGGAGACTCTGTGTACAGACTGCAGACCCCTACCGCCCAAAAAAGGAACGTCCTCCCCGGGCTCTGATACCAAGAAAAATACAAACATATCCGAATTCACAGAAGGAACGTTCCCCTGGTATCAGAGCCCGGGGACGTTCCTTTTTTGGGCGGTAGGGGTCTACAGTCTGTACACAGAGTCTCTGGTGTGATGGCTATTGTTCCGGTATGTTCTGTATGTTTCTGAATTTTTATTAAGTGATATGTATTTGTTTATGTATGTTTAGATAAGTCTCTATGTTTGTTCTATATTGTAAAAAATTCTAAAAAAATCAAAAAAAATTACTGTAGAAAAAAATCAGAAAAAAAAATTATGAAAAATTTGGGGAAGGATTTGTAGCATCATAGCACTTACATGGTATCAGATTGACCATAACTCTGACCTATATTTTCTCACAACCTGTATCAATACTGTCCTAGTTACACTCTAAGTGTCCCTTACTAGAATTGAGTATCCTGAAAGCCCAGATTTCTGAAGTAATCCCTTTGTTGCCCGAGTAGGCGTTTGTAGGGTGATCCTTAGGAGACGGTTTTAGACACCATAGGCTACTCAGAGCTAGTTATCCACTGACATCTTAGTTGGCTACCGACATGTTGTGCAATTGCGAGATATGTAGAGCAAAGTATAGTAAATACGACATCATGTATAATGATATATATGATATGATTAACACCCCAAAATATTCCAAAAAAAATTGGATGAGGTAGTTCTCCGTATAGAAAGATTAAAAGAACAGGATAAAAGTCCCAACTTAACTCCAGAAGGTAAAGAAGATATGATCCAACAACTCAAAGAAATCTATAAAAAATTCAAGGGTCTATTAAGTCATTTTGAATATAAACCTAATCAAGCAAAGGTTGAACCCAAAATTATAAAAAACACTAAAAAGGATGAAAAAGAAAATAGTGTAGATATCCCGGTAAGAAAGGAAGAAGGTAGTGAAGAAGAAACAACAGAAGTAGAAAAAAGTACAACTAAGAATAAAGAAAGAGTAAAGGGAGATCTCTTGCAAATAGAGAATAGTTACCAAAGTAGTGATGTAGAAAAAACAGTTGAAGATGTTATCTTAAATTCCGAGGAACCCCTTAACAGAGCAGAGGAATACACGATAAGATTCGATGAGATAATCTTTGCTCCAAAACAAGGGAGAAGGTTTAATTATGTTAAAGGAACATTTAGGTTTAAAGGCTATAAACAGTATTCGTTACATGCACTACTAGATACAGGAGCTACTGTCTCTTCTTGTCGGGAGAATGCCATACCACTAGAAAAATGGGAACCAATGAAATATCCAATTAAAATAACAGGGATCAGTGCACATAAAACAACTATTCAAAGCAAAACTCTTATGCTTTCCACATATGAATGGGGACATGATTTTAGGAAACAGTTTTATTGGAGAATATTTACCTATGATTGTAGAAATGCAAATGGTTTCATTACATCAACAAGAGGGTAACCAATCCCTAAGAGTTGATATGCCACTCTTAGAGGGGCCTAGGTATAAGTGTACAGAAGATTTTTTCCCACCAAAAAGTACCCTAGACAGTGAAAACCCATCAAAGAGATGTGAGGCAATTTACGAGCTAGATCACACCCACTGGCTTTATAAAACACTCAGTGAAAAATTTAGTGAAAATCCATTAAAACTATGGGATCGAAGCCCAAGATTTTGTAAAATTCAGTTAAGGGACGACAATATAATCATTAGAGTAAAACCCATGCTCTATACTAGACAAGACTTAGACGAATTCGATAATCAAATAAATGAACTTTTAAGTACAGGCCTAATAGAGAAAACCACTAGCCCTCACTCTAGCCCAGCATTCATGGTTAGAAATCTTAACGAAATAAAAAGGAAAAAGCCACGAATGGTAATTAATTACAAAAGACTAAACCAAAATCTAAAATTCGATGGTTATTTTATCCCAAGAAAAGAAGTCCTAATAACTTAACAAAATGGTCCAGAGTATTCAGTAAGTTTGACTGTAAGTCCGGCTTCTGGCAACTAAAAATGACAGAAGAATCGAAACCACTAACAGCATTTAGTACGCCACGAGGACACTTTCACTGGAACGTCATGCCATTTGAGTTAAACACTGCACCACAGATATTTCAAAGATGGATGGACTCAATTTTTAATAATTTAAAGGATTTCTGTGTTGTATACATTGATGACATTTTAGTTTTTTCAAAAACAAAGGAAGATCACAAGAGACATCTAAGAATCATTAGTGACATCTTTAAAAAACACGGGATAATACTCTCCCCAAAGAAGATCGAAATCGAAAAAGAGTCAATAGAATTTCTTGGAATTATCCTAGACAAAGATGGCATTCAACTACAAAAACATATCATTGCAAAAATCAAGGAATTTCCCGAAGAAATAAAAGATAAAAGACAACTACAAAGTTTACTAGGCCTATTGAATTATGGGAGAAATTTCCTACGAGAACTTACGAAAGAAGAAATACCTTTACTAAACAAGCTAAATAAAAAGCAAGATTTTATCTGGACAGACAAAGATAAAAACGTCCTAAAACAAATTAAGCAGCTCGCAGAAAAGGCACCAGAGGTCTACCTAGCAAAAACAAGAGATAAACTGATTTTGGATACAGATGCATCGGATGAATATTGGGGATGTGCACTAAAAGCAATTTCAAAAGAAAACTGGGACGAAGAGGATCCACCCCTATCTCAGAATGGAATCAGACTCAGAAAAAGAAGCATACCACAAAAAATATTAAAGTATGAAAGGTTTTGTGGGTACAACTCTGGGAAATTCAAACCTAACGAACTAAAGTGGATAATATTCGAAAAGGAACTATACGCTATAAAACTAGCCCTGCAAAAATTTCAAATATTCCTTGCACCCAAATATTTTATTATTAGAACAGATAACAAGGCCGTCAGGGATTTCCTAGTAAATACAAGAAAAACTTCAGGAAAACGCATGTTATGGTATAATGAGATAGCCCAATACTCCTTCGAAATCAAGCATGTTAAAGGGAAGGATAATTTTATCGCAGATTACCTAAGCAGACCTAACAAGTTAAAGAAAAAATAATTACTAAGTAATATATTAGTAATTTATTTTGCAGAAAAACGATATAGGGAAGGCTATAGCAAATAGTGTTCCTGCTCCAGCAGTGTTTGTCGTATTCGTGGGATACCAGCCAGGTATCTACACAAACTGGGAGAAATGCTACGACCAAGTATTCGATTTCAACGGATCCTTTTGCAGACATTACTACTCAAAAGAGGACGCCATCCTAGCCTGGGAGATATCACGACAAAACCCGTACTTAGCAGAAGAGGTTTGTGATCTCGCCTATCACATGCTCGAGCCAAAAATAGGGAGCTTTTCCAAGTTAGAGATTCCACCAGTATTTTACTCCGAAATAAATAGAGCCTGGCGAGCTCACCAGAAGGCAAATCTGGGAATCGGAACTCGTCGTGCTTTCCGCAGGCACATGGGGAATTTAGCAAATCTTGTAATAAAACAAGAAACAGAATTAAAGACCTTGAAAAAGGTTTGCTCATATTATATAAAAACCCTCAGTGAGGGAATTATTCGGGGAGCAACCCCTAAACAAGTTGATCTCTTAAAAGACATGGGTAAACTTTTAGAAAAAGAGTACCCAGCCTCACTACATCAAACAAACCAGAAGAGGTATCACAGTTCGGGAATATGGCACCAGAAGGATCATAAGCTTGCAATGACTCTACACAGCAGGCCGAAGAAGAGATGGACACAGAGGTCGAGGTCGAGGTGGAAGTCGACATAGCCGAAGAAGCCGTCAGCAAGGGAGTCTCTGTACAGAGGCTGCTAAAACAACTATATGAAGAAGGCAACCCGACGGTTGGATTACTTGGAGAAGAATCTAGAAAATTCGAATACTACGTTCTATATGGGAAACCAAAAATGAAAAAATTAATTCCAAGGTCACAGCTGAACCAACAAATAACGCCAGAACCGACAATCGTGCCTACAGGATGGGACGACCCTGACACATCTACAAATGGATGGATGGATCTTGCATCTCCAAAAACTTCAGTATCCGATAATTTTATCAATTTCCTGTAAATATAAATATTGTAAAAAAAAAAAAAAGGTATACATATATATAATACTAAAAGGATTAGTTTGGCATATAGCCCAAATGAAATCCTTGACAAACTCATCATGCCGAGGGGAATGGCATGGCTAGCTCAACTCAAACGGTAGTTGGTAAAGGCAAGTCAAATCCGTTGATAGCTGGAGGTTTGCTAAAAATCTCATATCATAATCTCTGCAACAACATTTGACAAAAGAAACCTGACAAAACATAAATTCTCTCTAAGCATCAGTTTCACAAAGATCCCTTCCAAGAAAAACCAAGTGAATGCCTGATAAAGACAGGAGTAGCCTAATACAATCAAATATGTGGGCTCCCATTTTTTCATCAAAACTTCACATGAAAGACAATGAGAGCCTGATATATCCAAAAAAGGTACAGGCTACATCAATTTTCATAAAGATAAAGACCCAGCTCAAAGTGAGGATTCCTGACAGAGACAAGACATCAACAGTAAAGATTCCTGACAGAGACAAGACGTCAACAGTATTCCTGACAGAGACAAGACGTCAACAGTAAAGATTCCTGACAGAGACAAGACGTCAACAGTGAAGGCTCGTGACAAGGCTTCCACAGAAAGATTCTTCAAATGGCTTCTCGTGCAAGGAAGACATCTATAAAAGGAGCCTCCGAGGGAAGTGAAAGACAGAGAGCAAATAAGCAAAAGAAGGAGAAATTAAGGAATAGAAGAGCAATCCAACAAAAACATCAGAAGCTCCTCAACAGATCCCTCTCCTCATTACCATCCTCTCTCACCCTCTCATCCTCTTCCACCCGTCTTGCCTGCTTTATGCCTTCCGATCAAACCTCCAACCATTTGTAGTTCTCCACCACCCATATGTATAATTAAGTGTGCCTGAGTGTATTTCCCTTTGTATTTTCTTTTTCTTCTGCTTCTGCTGTGTTGTTGTAGTTTTCCCCTGGTATCAGAACTACAGTTCTCCCGGGCTCTGATACCAAGGAAAAACAACACACTACTAATTTCACACAGGTGAAAATACAAAGGGAAAAAACAACTACAACACACAGCTGAAGAAGAAGGAAAAAAAATACAAAGGAAAATACACTCAGGCACACTTAATTATACATATGGGTGGTGGAGAACTACAAGTGGTTGGAGGGTTGATCGGAAGGCATAAAGCAGGCAAGACGGGTGGAAGAGGATTAGAGGGTGAGAGAGGATGGTGATGAGGAGAGGGATCTGTTGAGGAGCTTCTCATGTTTTTGTTGGATTGCTCTACTATTCCTTAATTTCTCCTTCTTTTGCTTATTTGCTCTCTATCTTTCACTTCCCTCGGAGGCTCCTTTTATAGATGTCTTCCTTGCACGAGAAGCCATTTGAAGAATCTTTCTGTGGAAGCCTCGTCACGAGCCTTCACTGTTGACGTCTTGTCTCTGTCAGGAATCTTTACTGTTGACGTCTTGTCTCTGTCAGGAATACTGTTGACGTCTTGTCTCTGTCAGGAATCTTTACCGTTGACGTCTTGTCTCTGTCAGGAATCCTCACTTTGAGCCGGGTCTTTATGAAAAATTGATGTAGCCTGTACCTTTTTTGGATATATCAGGCTCTCATTGTCTTTCGTGTGAAGCTTTTGATGAAAAAATGGGAGCCCACATATTTGATTGTATTAGGCTACTCCTGTCTTTATCAGGCATTCACTTAGTTTTTCTTGGAAGGAATCTTTGTGAAACTGATGCTTAGAGAGAATTTATGTTTTGTCAGGCTTCTTTTGTCGATGTTGTTGCAGAGATTATGATATGAGATTTTTAGCAAACCTCCAGCTATCAACAGATTTGACTTGTTTTTACCAACTACCGTTGAGTTGGGCTAGCCATGCCATTCCCCTCAACATGATGAGTTTGTTAAGGATTTCATTTGGGCTATATGCCAAACTAATCCTTTTGGTATTATATATATGTATATACCTTCTCTTCCCTTTTTTTTATCTTTTTTTTCAAACACTATTTTTACATATCCATTTGAACTCTGTTGGGATATCTAAATTCTTCTAGTTGAACACTATGTCTTGTAACAGCTTCATTGCTCTGTGATTCTGTACTTTCGGAATGCTAAATTTTGCATGGTAGTCTTTCGTGGCGACTATTCTTGTTCCATCTGTCATAATTGAGTAGCTACTAATATTTTTTATAAGCTTTCTAGCCTTGTCGACCAGCTCGATAAAACTGCTGTACCAGAAATAATTATAATTGATTTTTTCGATGTTGTACTCGGGGTCGAATTTCTGCCATTGCTCAGGGTAGCCGAATATCCATATCTGATATGGCTGGAAAAATTTTGTCTCTTCCCTCCATCCAAGCATGCTGAATATTTGGAAGGTGAACAGATGATTATAACTAATGCTTGTAGCTAGCTTGCGGCTAAAAAATCTTAAAATCGCTGGTAGTTTGCGCCATTCTTGTCCCCCTCGTAGTCTGAAGCACAGTTGTCTTACAAGCCCCCATTCTACTCCTTGGATATCCCACATTTCCTCTTTCATGAATTTAAATAGCTTTGGGCAGTTGTTTCTGGCCAGGATAATATCTGTTCTATCTTTTGACAAAATTTTTCTTATATTTTCTCTGTGATCGAGCGTCATTGTTTTGATACTCGAAAAGATTTCTTCGGGAAATGCCTATCTAGCTTCCTCCAGAATTTGTATTCTTTTTGTCTTTTCTGACACGATCACTTCTTTTCCTTTCTTCGATTTTTCCTGTTGGTTAGTACATGATTAATAACTGAACTCAACAGCTTCCTCAACGGCTTCTTGCCGAGACGTTGATCCTGACATGAGTGGTATACTGAGCTTTTGGCTTATTTCTTTAATATTTGGGCTTAATTTTTGATCTTCTCCTAGTAATCGTGTCAGCATTGGCTCTTTTATTTCTTCCCTAGTAATAGATCTCCTAGCCACTTCTCTAGTCTTTCTTTCACTATCACTTCTTGTTAATAAAGGTTGCTTTGAATTACTTTTAATCTATAGATTGTTCCCAGAACTTTGTATTTCTACCCCTCCAAAGTGTTTTGGTTCTTCGATTTGAATTAAATCTTCAAGGAACCATTGTCTAGGTACCGTGAGATCCTTTATATTCATTAGTCGAAGTTTGATTTCTTCTTCAAAAGGTTTTGGTTCAAATATTTCGATTATTTCCCGTTGATTTGAAACTGTTCTTACTTCTGTGGTCTGAGTCAATTCATAAATCGTCATATATTCTATAGCTAGATCGTGTGAGTTGGTTTTAATGTTCATTCCTTGGGTTTTAATTTTTAGGCGTACAGTATCTATTATGTTTGGATCAGATATAGAGATAAAATAGTTGGGTCAGATGTTGAACCATACGGTTTGATTTACTTGATTGGATTGGAAGCCCCCTATTAGGGCCTGGTGGCAATTGGTGAATTGATTGTCCATTACGAGTGTTATTATAGGGATATCTATGCCAGCTCTGAATAGCGCGTTAATTTTAATTTGAATTAGGCCAACGTGTATATAGCGAATTTCTGGGTATTTCTTTTTCCATCTTCGTACTTTTTCACGATTAAAGATGGGAATGTGTACTGTTCCTCCGGCTGATAGATTTGCTGCTGTGTTTCCGTTAAAATTCTCGATTATTCTTCTGGAAAAGAAATTGAACCGTGAAATTTTGTAAATTTCTATTTTCTTTATCAGTTGATGCTTTTTCATTCTATCAATGTCTTCTGGACTAAAAATTGTTTCTCTTCCGACTACGTCTCCTAATGTTATATTGTCTAGTTTTGATACCGGGGGTATAATTGGATCTAATTCCTCGTTCATCATGAAAACTAATTCGGCGTCTGAATCGTCCTCAACCTCAAGCTCATATAGTATTATATCTGTTGGCGAGACTTCTTCACCCAAACACACTTCAAGTTCTTGTTCTTCCATATATTTTATCATTTTTTGAGCACCTTTTCCTCTTTTAGGACAGTCTCTCGCAAAATGTCTCTCTTCGTCGCATACAAAGCATTTGCAACTTTTTTTGTCTTTTTGTACAGAGGATTCTCTTTGTGTAGATGACTCGTCTTTCTTTCTAACATATTTATTGTTTCTGACAAATCCTCTGCTCCTTGTCCATGGTTTCCATCGAAATCTTTTTCTAACAGTTGGTTTTGGTTTCTTCTCACTTCCTATTTTCTATTTTTTGCCAATTATTTTTTCGCAACACCTTCTTCCTTTAGCAGAGTTATTTATTGTGTTCTTCATTTTTTTGTAAGATTTTATATTGAGACAGTCGTCCTGTATAATTTTAAGTGCATAGTGTATACGGTGCCCTAAATTATCCTTCTTTTCAATTCGCTTTAAGTAGTCTGGATATCCGTTTCTTGTCTTGGTATCCCATGGACTAGGAAGTTTGTGGAAGAAAGGATCAAGCCAATTCTGTGCCTTATCGTATTCTAATTTGTAAAATTATTTTGAGAATGTTTTGCATTTTAAAGAGACCTACCTACAAAATAAAGAGTTACTACATCATTTTAATTTTGATCCCGAAATATATAACCTGAAAAGTGAAGAAGAACCAGAAAGCATCATAGATTCAGATAACGAAGACTAAGGGATGACTATACACGATGAATACGAGTCTGAATATGAGAAAGGAACTGAATCTGACAGTGAGGTGATACATGTCGGAGAAGATAGTAAAGCTGCAATAGATTTAAACAACCCACAGATAGGAGGGAGTATGAGGATCGACGATTTAATAAAAAGAAGTGTATCCCAAGGAGGAACCTATTTAGATCTATCCAATATACATTTCAAGGATAAACAAAAAGTTATAGATGACTGGGCACAATCTCTAGCCGTCGTAATCACAAATCACGAAGGACACGGGACAATGAAAGATTTGTCGATTACATTATGGGAACTTTACAAGAAGACATCTTACAATGGATGAAACAATGGATAAACTCAGAAGAAGGGAAAAATAAACGGAAAGAGTGGGGAGAAAGCAATAGGTTCTCAAGTTTTGAAAAAATCCTCAATGATTTCATAAAGATTATCAAAGAAAATTTATGTGGGTATATGATGAGAAATCTCAAAAAGAAGAAGTTTTGTATGCGCTGTCCAAAATAGAATTATGCGAGATATGCGAATTCGAAGAATACTGCAAAACATTCTCAAAATACTTTTACAAATTAGAATACGGTAAGGCACAGAATTGGTTTGATCCTTTCTTCCACAAACTTCCTAGTCCATGGGATACCAAGACAAGAAACGGATACCCAGACTACATAAAGCGAATTGAAAAGAAGGATAATTTGGGGCACCGTATACACTATGCTCTTAAAATTATACAGGACGACTGTCTCAATATAAAATCTTACAAAAAAATGAAGAACACAATAAATAACTCTGCTAAAGGAAGAAGGTGTTGCGAAAAAATAATTGGCGAAAAATGGAAAATAGGAAGTGAGATGAAACTAAAACCAACAGTTAGAAAAAGATTTCGATGGAAACCATGGACAAGGAGCAGAGGATTTGCCAGAAACAATAAATATGTTAGAAAGAAGGACGAGTCATCTATACAAAGAGAATCCCCTGCACAAAAAGACAAAAAAAGTTGCAGATGCTTTGTATGCGACGAAGAGGGACATTTTGCTAGAGACTGTCCTAAAAGAGGAAAAGGTGCTCAAAAAATGATAAAATATATTGAAGAACAAGAACTTGAAGTGTGTTTGGGTGAAGAAGTCTCGCCAACATATATAATACTATATGAGCTTGACGTTGAGGACGATTCAGACGCCGAATTAGTTTTCATGATGAACGAGAAATTAGATCCAATTATACCCCCGGTATCAGAACTAGACAATATAACATTAAGAGACGTAGTCGGAAGAGAACAATTTTTAATCCAGAAGACATTGATAGAATGAAAAAGCATCAACTGATAAAGAAAACAGAAATTTACAAAATTCACGGTTCAATTTCTTTTCCAGAAGAATAATCGAGAATTTTAATGGAAACACAACAGCAAATCTATCAGCCGGAGGAAGAGTAGACATTCCCATCTTTAATCGTGAAAAAGTACGAAGACGGAAAAAGAAATACCCAGAAATTTGCTATATACACGTTGGCCTAATTCAAATTAAAATTAACTCGCTATTCAGAGCTGGCATAGATATCCCTATAATAACACTCGTAATGGATAATCGATTCACCAATTGCCACCAGGCCCTAATAGGGGACTTCCAATCTAATCTAGTAAATCAAACCGTATGGTTCAACATCCGACCCAACTATTTTATCTCTATATCTGATCCAAACATAATAGATATTGTACGCCTAAAAATTAAAACCCAAGGAATGAACATGAAAACCAACTCACACGATCTAGCCATAGAATATACGACGATTCATGAATTGACTCAGACCACAGAAGTAAGAACAGTTTCAAATCAATGGGAAATAATCGAAATATTTGAACCAAAACTTTTTGAAGAAGAAATCAAACCTCGACTAATGAATATAAAGTATCTCACGGTACCTAGACAATGGTTCCTTGAAGATTTAATTCAAACCGAAGAACCAAAACACTTTGGAGGGATAGAGATACAAAGTTCTTGGAACAGTCTATATATTAAAAATAATTCAAAGCAACCTTTATTAACAAGAAGTAATAGTGAAAGAAAGACTAGAGAAGTGGCTAGGAGATCTATTACTAGGGAAGAAATAAGAGAGCCAGTGCTGACACGATTACTAGGAGAAGATCAAAAATTAAGCCCAAATATTAAAGAAATAAGCCAAAAGCTCAGTATACCACTCATGCCAGGATCAACGTCTCGACAAGAAGCCGTCGAGGGAGCTGTTGAGTTCAGTTATTAATTTTTATAAGTAAATAATCATGTACTAACCATCTTACAGTAAAAATCGAAGAAAGGAAAAGAAGTGATCGTGTCAGAAAAGACAAAAAGAATACAAATTCTGGAGGAAGCTAGACAGGCATTTCCCGAAGAAATCTTTTCTAGTATCAAAACAATGACGCTCGATCACAGAGAAACTATAAGAAAAATTTTGTTAAAAGAAAGAACAGATATTATCCTACTCAGAAACAACTGCCCAAAGCTATTTAAATTCATGAAAGAGGAAATGTGGGATATCCAAGGAGTAGAATGGGGGCTTGTAAGACAACTGTGCTTCAGACTACGGGGGGACAAGAATGGCGCAAACTACCAGCGATTTTAAGATATTTTAGCCGCAAGCTAGCTACAAGCATTAGTTATAATCATCTGTTCACCTTCCAAATATTCAGCATGCTTGGATGGAGGGAAGAGACAAAATTTTTCCAGCCATATCATATATGGATATTCGGCTACCCTGAGCAATGGCAGAAATTCGACCCCGAGCACAACATCAAAAAAATCAATTATAATTATTTCTGGTACAGCAGTTTTATCGAGCTGGTCGACAAGGCTAGAAAGCTTATAAAAAATATTAGTAGCTACTCAATTATGACAGATGGAAGAAGAATAGTCACCACGAAAGACTACCATGCAAAATTTAGCATTCCGAAAGGACAGAATCACAGAGCAATGAAGCTGTTACAAGACATAGCTTTCAACCAGAAGAATTTAGACATCCCAACAGAGTTCAAATGGATATGTAAAAATAGTGTATAAAAAAAAGATAAAAAAAAAGGGAAGAGAAGGTATATACATATATAATACTAAAAGGATTAGTTTGGCATATAGCCCAAATGAAATCCTTGACAAACTCATCATGCAGAGAGGAATGGCATGGCTAGCCCAACTCAAACGGTAGTTGGTAAAGGCAAGTCAAATCCGTTGATAGCTGGAGGTTTGCTAAAAATCTCATATCATAATCTCTGCAGCAACATTGACAAAAGAAGCCTGACAAAACAGAAATTCTCTCTAAGTATCAGTTTCACAAAGATTCCTTCCAAGAAAAACCAAGTGAATGCCTGATAAAGACAGGAGTAGCCTAATACAATCAAATATGTGGGCTCCCATTTTTCATCAAAAGCTTCACACGAAAGACAATGAGAGCCTGATATATCCAAAAAACGTACATGCTACATTAATTTTTCATCAAGATAAAGACCCAACTCAAAGTGAGGATTCTTGACAAAGACAAGACGTCAACAGTAAAGATTCCTGACAGAGACAAGACGTCAACAGTGAAGGCTCATGACAGAGACAAGACGTCAACAGTAAAGGATTCCTGACAGAGACAAGACGTCAACAGTAAAGATTCCTGACAGAGACAAGACGTCAACAGTGAAGGCTCGTGACGAGGCTTCCACAGAAAGATTCTTCAAATGGCTTCTCGTGCAAGGAAAACATCTATAAAAGGAGCCTTCGAGGGAAGTGAAAGACAGAGAGCAAATAAGCAAAAGGAGGAGAAAAAAGAGAAAAAAGATCAGCAATCCAACAAAAACAACATAGCTTCTCCTCTACCTCATCATTGCCCTCTCTCACCCTCTCACCTATATGTATAATTAGTGTGTGCCTGAGTGTATTTCCCTTTGTATTTTCTTCTTCTTCTGCTTCAGCTGTGTGATAGTAGTAGTGTGTTTATATTTTCCCTGGAATCAGAGAAAATACAATGGTACCAGGGCTCTGATACCATGGTAGCAGGTAACTAGCCACCTTGCTGACGGCTATATATATAGGTGAGAGCATTGGTATACAATGTAAGTGCCCAGGGGGAAAACTAAGTGTTTTTTCCCCTTGTATGTTTTCCCTGGTATCAGAGCCCGGGGGGACGTTCCTTTTTTGGGTGGTAGAGGTCTGTAGTCTGTACAAAGAGTCTCCGGTGTGATGGCTACTGTTTCGGTATGTACTGCTAGTTTCTTACTGTTAGTTTCTGAATTTCTATAAAAACTATCTGTATTTGTTTCTGTGTGTTAGATAAGTCTCTATTTTTGTTCGTAGAAAAAATCACAAAAAATTTAGAAAAAATCAAAAAAGTACTGTAGCTAAATTACTGTATCAAAAATCTTTCGAAAATTAGAAAATGTCACTGTAGCAAAATCCGAAAAAATAATAAAAATTAGAAAAATTAGGAAAAATTTGGGGAAGGATTTATAGCATCTATAACACTTACATGGTATCAAATTGACTATAACTCTGACCTATATTTTCTCACAACCTGTATCAATACTGTCCTAGTTATACTCTAAGTGTCCCTTGCTGGAACTGAGTATCCTAAAAGCCTAGATTTCTAAAGTAATCCCTTTGTTGCCGCGGTTAGGCGTTTATAGGGTGAACGTTAGGAGATGCTTTTAGGTACCATAGGCTACTCAGGGCTAGTTATTCACTGACATCTTAGATGGCTAACGGCATGTTGTGCAATTACGAGATATGTAGAGCAAAGTGTAGTAAATACGACACCATGTATAATGATATATACGATATGATGAACACCCCAAGATATTCCAAAAAAAAATTTGATGAGGTAGTTCTCCGAATAGAAAGATTAAAAGAACAAGATAAAAACCCCAACCTAACTTTAGAAGTCAAAGAAGATCTGACCCAACAACTCAAAGAAATCCATAAAAAATTCAAAGGACTACTGGTTCATTTTGGATATAAATCAAACCAGGAAGAAGTCAAACCTAATAATGAAATAACTAAAGAAGACGAAAAGGTAAATGAAGAAAGTAATAGTAATCTTCCCGTAAAAGAGAAAAATGAATGTAATAATCTATCACAAGTCAGTAACCAAAAAGATAATAATAATCAAAGTGGTCTCTCATAAAGTCCAATAGAAAATAAATATAAGGTAGAGAAAACAAAAGAAGAATTCATCTTGAGTTCTGACAAAAAAGAAGACTGCGTGATAAGATACGATGAAGCAGAGGAAACGGTAGGAAAGTTAGATCAAATCGACAGATTAGGAACTAACTCGAAACAAGATAAACCAAGTCAACCAATAAATATGATGCAAGCTGAGAAAACATACTCCAGAGAAGAATACAACTCAATACTTGAGATAATTAATTGCTGGAAAGAGTTGTATAGGGATCAAAATAGCACCACTCAAGAGAAAAACTATCTGGCGAATAGGATACAAGAGACATACCTCCAACATAAAAGCTTGTTACGCTATTTTAAGTTTGACCCTGGGATATACAACTTAAATGAAGACCTAGAAAATGAGAGCATCACTAATCCAGAAAATGAAGAATGTGGAATGATTACAAATGATGAGTACAGGACAGAATCTAAAGAAAATATCGAATCTGACAATAAGCTGATGGAAAGTGACCAAAGGATTAGTGATTTAGATCTGCCCAAAGTACATTTCAAGGATATAAATGACTTAGCACAATCCCTAACCATCATAATCACAAAATATAAAGAATCATGGGACATTACGAGAATATTACAAGGAGATGTTTTGCTAAGAATGAAACAATGGATAAATTTGCAGAAGGAGTGGGATGAAAACAATAAACCAATTGGATCTGAGGATATCCCCATTGACCTTATAGAAGAAAATTCATGTAGATTAATAGATGACAAGGCTTATGCAATATATAAAATTGAACTATGTGATACATGCGAATTCAAAGAATACAGCGAAACGTTTTCAAAATACTTAGAGTACAATAGGACACAAAACTGGATTGATCCGTTCCTTCACACAGTTCCAAGTCTACGGGATACAAAAACACAAAACAGATATCTAGAATACCTAAAACAAATAGAGAAAGAGAACAAACTAAGATACTATATTCAAAATACAGATTCTTATAAGGAAATGTAATAAGTAATTCTCCTAAAAAGAGGAAATACTGTAATAACGAGAAATGGAAAAAAGGAAGAAAGAAAAGACCAAAAAAGGAAAAGGATAAAGGGCAACAACAGAGCCGATAATAACTACTGAATTGTGGAAAAAATTTTCAAAAGAAACTGTCACTATTAAAAAAGATAAATAAAATTCGAGGTTCTATCTGGACGGATGAAGATAAAAGAATTTTAAAACAGCAAGCTGAAAATACCCAAAAGGTTTACCCATCTAGACTAGTATCTAGAAAACCACAGAGAGACAAAAAAGGATTTATCAAGAGTAACAAGTATATCCATAAGTGTGATGAATTCTCTACACAAATGGGAAAGAAAGAATACAAGTATTTTAAATATAACGAAAAGGGGCACTGTCCTAAAAAAGGAGAAAATGCTCAAAAGATGATAAAGGATAATTTAGAAGTCTACATTGGAAAAGAAATCATCCTTTCTAATATAGTGCTCTGCAGGCATAAGAATAATTCAGAATTTGAGATAATCACTATAATAAAAAACGAGTCAGATATAATCACACTCCTAACGTCAAGATTAAGTAACTTAACGTTAAGAGATGCAGACAGAAGAAAAACGGCCTCTAGTCCAGGATACATCATAAAACAAGTAATAAATAATAATAAATTCTTAATAACAGAAAACAATAATGATATATCAATCAAGATTTTGAAGAAGAGAAACATGGTGAGAGTTATAACAAATAGTATTTCAGCAGCATTTATTGTATACGTAGAATACCGACTAGATATATACACAATACGGGAGAAATGTTATATACATGTATTCAATAGATATATTACCCCTGTAAGAATATATCACTTCAGACAGAAAAAACAAAAGTGATAAGACAAAGATTCCCAGAGCTAAAAGAAGCTTGGAAATTACACCAAAGAATAAATCATGCTGCTAAAAATCATCAAGCAGTATATATAAGGCAAAGATCACAAAGAAGCTACTCATCCTCACTAAATCAAGATTGCAGTTTAGGATCTTGGCAAAAGAAGATCTGCAGGTGCACAATACTTCCAAAGATAGGATGGTCAAAGAAGTAGATGTCGACAGAAGGATCGATCTCCGTAATGGTAAGAACACTATCCAACAACAATATAAACGAGTATTCAAATGTAAAACATGCAGCAAACAGTTCACTTCGTTCCAAGCACTTGGAGGCCACCGGGCAAGTCCCAGAAGGTTAAGGTCAAAAAAGCTACATGAAAAAGAAAGGAAACCTAAAATGCACAAGTGTTCCATCTGTGGAATCGAGTTATGAACGGGAATGCACTTGGAGGGCACATGAGGACACATAGAACTAGAGAAAATCAAGAAGATTCTAGCGCCAAGAATGGTCTGTGTCTAGATCTGAGCTTGGGATCTTCCAGCCATGTCAACAAAGTAAAACGACCTTGCATTTCTAGGTATGACAAAAATCTTAGCATCTGATAATTTATATTTGTATATATACTCGAATAAAAATATTATATAGATATAGCCTATTCAAAAAAAAAATATGTAAAAACCAAAAGATTGCTGAAAGGATTAGTTTGGCATATAAGACCAAACGAAGTCCTTAACAACTCATCATGCTGAGGGGAATAGCATGGCTAGCCCAACTGAAACGGTAGTTGGTAAAGGCAAATCAAATCCGTTGATAACTGGGGGTTTGCTAAAATTCTCATGTTGATAGCTGGGGATTTGCTAAAAATCCCATGTACTAAAAGAATTAGTTTGGCATATAAGCCAAATGAAATTCTTGACAACTCATCATGCCGAGGGGAATGGCATGACTAGCCCAACTCAAACGGTAGTTGGTAAAGGCAAGTCAAATCCGTTGATAGCTGGGGGTTTGCTAAAAATCCCATTAAAAAAAAGGGGGGGCAATAAAATAATCTACAAGAGAACATGATAGCAATTTCATCATGACTCACTACAACAAATGACAAAGAATGCCTGATGCAGACAAAGAGGCATGCTTCATTATCAACAGAGAAGATTTTTATGATATCACCTCTACAACAACAAAGGAAGCCTGATAAAGACAATACAAACAAAATACAAAGTGCTACAGAAAAGATTTTTGACTCTCCCTCATCGGATCTTAAGCTTCACATGAAAGTATTTTCTCTACAAAATGACAAAGAGAGCCTAATAATCCAAGAAATGCACAGGCCCAACAAAAATTTTTCATTAGTGGAAAGCCCTTTTGCAGGATTCCTGGCAGAGACAAGACGTCAATAGAGAAGATTCTTGACAGAGACAAGACGTTAACAGTAAAGGCTCATGATGAGGCTTCCACAGAAAGATTCTTTAAATGGCTTCTCATACAAGGGAGATATCTATAAAAGGAACCTCCGAGGGAAGTGAAAGACATGGGAGAAAAGAGGAGAAAAGAGAGAGCAAATAAGCAAAAGAAGGAGAAATTAAGGAATAGAAGAGCAATCCAACAAAAATATCAGAAGCTCCTCAACAGATCCCTCTCCTCATCACCATCCTCTCTCACCCTCTCATCCTCTTCCACCCGTCTTGCCTGGTTTATGCCTTCCGATCAACCCACCATCCACTTATAGTTATCCACCACCCATATATATAATTAAGTGTGCTGAATGTATTTTCCTTTGTATTTTCTTCTTCTTCTGCTTCAGCTGTCTGTTGTAGTAGTGGTTTTTCCTGGTATCAGAGCCTGGGTATATGCCAAACTAATCCTTTTAGTATTATATATATGTATATAACTTTAACACACAGCTGTGTGTCGTAGTTTTAGTTTTTCCCTGGTATCAGAGCCGGGGGGACATTCCTTTTTTGGGCGGTAGGGGTCTGCAGTCTGTATACAGAGTCTCGTGTGTGATGGCTACTGTTCCGGTATGTTCTGTATGTTTCTGAATTTCTATTAAGTGATATGTATGATTAGATAAGACTCTATGTTTGTTTTATATTGTAGAAAATTCATAGAAAAAATAAAAAAGTTACTGTAGCAAAATTACGGTAGCAAAAAATTAGAAAAATTAGGAAAAATTTGGGGAAGGATTTGTAGCATCTATAGCACTTACATGGTATCAAATTGACTATAACTCTGACCTATATTTTCTCACAAGCTGTATCAATACTGTCCTAGTTACACTCTAAGTGTCCCTTACTAGAATTGAGTATCCTAAAACCCAGATTCCTCAAGTAATCGCTTTGTTGCTGCGGGTAGGTGTTTGTAGGGTGATCCTTAGGAGACGGTTTTAGGCACCATAGGCTACTCAGAGCTAGTTATCCACTGACATCTTAGATGGCTACTGACATGTTGTGCATTTGCGAGATATGTAGAGCAAAGTGTAGTAAATATGACGCCATGTATAATGATATATATGATATGATGAACACCCCGAGATATTCCAAAAAGAAATTTGACGATGTAGTTCTCCGAATAGAAAGATTAAAAGAACAGGATAAAAGTCCCGACCTAACTCTAGAAGTCAAAGAAGATCTGACCCAACAACTCAAAGAAATTTATAAAAACTTTAAGGGTCTATTAAGCCATTTTGGATATAAGCCTAATCAAGAAAAGGTTGAACCCAATATCATAAATAACACTAAAGAGAACGAAAAAGAAAATAGTGAAGATATCCCGAAAGAAATAACAGAGGCAGTAAACAGTACAACTAAGGATAAATAAAAAGTGAAGGAAGATCTTTTGCAAACTAAACCAATAGAGAATAGTTACCAAAGTAAAATTGATGATGTGGAAAGAAGTTGAAGAGATTATCTTAAATTACGAAGAACCCCCTAACATAGAAGAGGAAAATGAACGTAATAATTTATCACAAAGTCAAATAGAAAATAGTAACCAAGAAAGTAGATATAAGGTAAAGAGAACAAATGAAGAATTCATCTTAGAAGAGTGTATGATTGGATACGATGAAGTACTTTCTGTAGGAAAATTAGATCACATTGACAGATTAGGAACTAGTTCAAAACAAAAGAGTCCAAGTCAACAAGTTAATATGACATACTCCAGACAAGAATACGACTCAATATTTGAGATAATTAATTGCTGGAAAGAGTTGTATAGGGATCAGAATAATACTATTCAAGAGAAAGAGTATCTAGTGAATAAGATTCAAGAAACATACCTCCAATATAAAGATTTGTTGCACCATTTCGAGTTTGACCCTGGGATATACGACCTAAGTGAAGACCTAGAAAATGAGAGTATCACGAATCCAGAGAATGAAAACTATGGAATGATTATAGATGATAAGTACATGACAGAATCTAAAGAAAATATCAAATCTGACAATAAGCTGATTGATTCAATGGAAAGTGACCTAAGAATTAGTGATCTAGATTTGTCCAAAATATATTTCAAAGATATAAACAACTGGGCACAGTCCCTAATCATCGTAATCACGAATCAAAAAGAATCATGGGACATTACGAGAATATTACAAGGAGATGTTCTGATAAAACAATGGATAAATTCACAGAAGGAGTGGGATGAAAACAATAAGCCAATTGGACATGAGGATATCCCCATTGACCTTATAATAGAAAATTTATGCAGGTTAATAGATGACAAGGCTTGTGACAAAATAATACTTTATACAATATCTAAAATTGAACTATGTGATATATGCGAATTCAAAGAATACTGCAAAACGTTCTCAAAATACTTAGAATACAAAAAGACACAGGATGAAAAAAGATTTGTAAATCACATGAGAGGAATTCTTCAAAGAAATATACTACATAGGACAAAAGATATTTTTTACCTTAGAAGAATCATAAAAGGAAAATTATACACAAAGGCAGATAATAAACATTTTTTCCATCAAAAACTAAGGAGACTAATAGATGAAAGAATAATAATATCAAACAAAAACGGTACGGAATCCTTAGGACATAAGACAGAGCCTTCCAACAAAGGAAGGGTAAAAAGAATAAGTAGATGTGCAAGCGAAAGATTCGATCGTAAAATTCCAGAAATAACCTATGCAGCCATTATTAAATCAATATTCAAATTAGAAAGAAGAAAATTATGTAGACGGACAAAATTTATAGGACATAAATACAGATCAAAGTTTGAGCATAAAATTACAAAGAAATTATCCAGACTAATTCTTTGGTGTTTAAATTTGTAGATGATTTCCAGAGAGTTCATGAGATTTGGAGATATATATCTCAAACAGTATGCCACTCAGAGTAAAGAGTCATTTAGAATCACTGAATTTCAGGTAGATTTAGTACAACAATATCTATTAGATAATTTATGGAATCTAAGATTAGATCAGCCAAAAGAGAAGGTTAAAGTAATAAAAGCATTAGCTTATTATTTCAAAGGAATTATCCAGACACCTCAGTCACGAAGTTTTATTTGCTACGTCATACTTAGAGGTCATCAAGTAGAAATCTACAAAAATTGGAATACAGTTAAGAGATTAGTTTCAAATTTTAATAATCCAGTGTTTAGAGGTTTTTATAGTGTTAAAGAAGCCATAGAATGTGCAAAAAATAATATTCCAACTCCCTGACATTTCGATGAAAGCCTTAAAGAATTTATGCCACAAGAGAGTCAACAGAGTATAAGTAATAAAGAATTGTCAACAGAGTGTAGAGATTGTCAAGTTATTATGAAACACTTTAAAAATCTAAAAGTACAGAAGGAGAGATTAGTTGAAGAACTCTGTGAACAAACACAGTTAACAGTGAGCCTGCAGAAAGAAAATGAGGGCCTAAAAAATATGAGAGAAAAGGAAAGAAAAGAGAGCCCCCAAAATACGAGAGTTACATAACCCATGCAAGCCAGATTATTTTTTAAAACAAATGATGAGCTATCTTTTCTTCCAGAAGATATCAGGCAAAATATTCACCAGAAAGTTCATGACAATTTCTATAAGAAAGCTGAAGACATGCAACAGATACTCAGAGAAATCCAAAAAAGAGAAAGAAGATGCAGAGGAGTAACTGTAGAGCAAGTGATACATTATGCCAACACCGATAGGTGCGTCAACAACAATACAAACTGCAGCATCATGGGCCCCTCACAACCAAAATGCCAATATGAGTTAGCTTATGGCATCTACAGACTTAATATTCAATTAGGCCAAATGAAAACAGAAAAACTCCATGGAACCAATTATAGCTGGAAAGACTTCTTAGATATAGGATTTGTTTCACAAATAATCATTAGTCGTCCAGATCATATAGAATTACTCCCTGATTCACTAGCAATCCCAGTTTCAGAAGCTTTTATAGGAAAAGAACCACAGCACAAAATAGAATTCGATTCCATAATAGCAGAATACATAAAAGGAGTGTGGTATCCCACAAAGCACAGTGCATGGATTACACACAGGCTAGCCCATCCCCTGCATCCAGATAGAGAAGAAAGAGAAGTAGTTTGTGACAGAAAGATCCCAAGGCAAATCAGGCACTGGAGAGCAAAAACCATATCATATGAATTCAACTGGCAAAAATACAGTGGAAATAGATTCAGACTAGCCACAAGAACTGAAATCTACAGAGTCTATGTAGACAAAGAAATTGTTTGTAGGGTCCCAAAGTTCCCTGGTATCAGAACCCAGGGGGGACGTTCCTTTTTTGGGCGGTAGGGGTCTGCAGTCTATACACAGAGTCTCCGGTGTGATGGATGCAAGGTCGTCTTACCTTGTTGACATAGCTAGTGGATCCCAAGCTCAGATCTAGACACAGACCATTCTTGGCACTAGAATCTTCTTGATTTTCTCTAGCTCTATGTGTCCTCATGTGCCCTCCAAGTGCATTCCCGTTCATAAACTCGATTCCACAAATGGAATACTTGTGCATTTTAGGTTTCCTTTCTTTTTCCTGTAGATTTTTTGGCCTCGACCTTCTGTGGCTTGCCCGGTGGCCTCCAAGTGCTTGGAAATAAGTGAACTGTTTGCTACATGTTTTACATTTGAATACTCGTTTATATTGTTGTTGGATAGTGTTCTTACCATTACGGAGATCGATACTTCTGTCGACATCTACTTCTTTGACCATCCTATCTTTGGAAGTGTTGCGCACCTGCAGATCTTCTTTTGCCAAGATCCTAAACTGCAATCTTGATTTAGTGAGGATGAGTAGCTTCTTTGTGATCTTTGCCTTATATACTGCTTGATGATTTTTAGCAGTATGATTTATTCTTTGGTGTAATTTCCAGATAAACTTTGGGACCCTACAAACAATTTCTTTGTCTACATAGACTCTGTAGATTTCAGTTCCTGTGGCTAGTCTGAATCTATTTCCACTATATTTTTGCCAGTTGAATTCATATGCTATGATTTTTGCTCTCCAGTGCCTGATTTACCTTGAGATCTCTCTGTCACAAACTACTTCTCTTTCTTCTCTATCTGGATGCAGGGGATGGCTAGTCTGTGTGTAATCCATGCACTGTGCTTTGTGGGATACCACACTCCTTTTATGTATTCTGCTATTATGGAATCGAATTCTATCTTAAGCTGTGGTTCTTTTCCTATAAAAGCTTCTGAAACTGGGATTGCTAGTGAATCAGGGAGTAATTCTACATGATCTGGACGACTAATGATTATTTGTGAAACAAATCCCATATCTAAGAAGTCTTTCCAGCTATAATTGGTTCCATGGAGTTTTTCTGTTTTCATTTGGCCTAATTGAATATTTAGTCTGTAGATGCCATAAGCTAACTCACATTGGCATTTTGGTTGTGAGGGGGTCCATGATGCTGCAGTTTGTATTGTTGTTGACGCACCTATCGGTGTTGGTATAATGTATCACTTGCTCTACCGTTACTCCTCTGCATCTTCTTTCTCTTTTTTGGATTTCACTGAGTATCTGTTGCATGTCTTCGGCTTTCTTATAGAAATTGTCTTGAACTTTTTGGTGAATATTTTGCTTGATATCTTCTGGAAGAAAAGATAACTCATCATTTGTTTTAAAGAATAATCTGGCTTGTATGGGTTCTGTAACTCTCGTATTTTGGGGCTCTCTTTTCTTTCCTTTTCTCTCATATTTTTTAGGCCCTCATTTTCTTTCTGCAAGCTCACTGTTAACTATGTTTGTTCACAGAGTTCTTCAACTAATCTCTCCTTCTGTACTTTTAGATTTTTAAAGTGTTTCATAATAACTTAACAATCTCTACACTCTGTTGACAATTCTTTATTACTTATACTCTGTTGACTCTCTTGTGGCATAAATTCTTTAAGGGTTTCATCAAAATGCCAGGGAGTTGGAATATTATTTTTTGCACATTCTATGGCTTCTTTAACACTATAAAAACCTCTAAACACTGGGTTATTAAAATCTAAAACTAATCTCTTAACTGTATTCCAATTTTTGTAGATTTCTACTTGATGACCTCTAAGTATGACGTAGCAAATAAAACTTCGTGACTGAGGTGACTGGATAATTCCTTTGAAATAATAAGCTAATGCTTTTATTACTTTAACCTTCTCTATTAGTTGATCTAGTCTTAGATTCCATAAATTATCTAATAGGCATTGTTGTACTAAATCTACCTGAAATTTAGTGATTCTGAATGACTCTTTACTCTGAGTGGCATACTGCTTGAAATATATATCTCCAAATCTCATGAACTCTCTGAAAATCATCTACAAATTTAAACACCAAAGAATTAGTCTGGATAATTTCTTTGTAATTTTATGCTCAAACTTTGATCTGTATTTATGTCCTATAAATTTTGTCCGGCTACATAATTTCCTTCTTTCTAACTTGAATATTGATTTAATAATTGCTGCATAGGTTATTTTTGGAATTTTACGATCGAATATTTCGCTTGCACATCTACTTATTCTTTTTACTCTTCCTTTGTTGGAAGGCTCTATCTTATGACATAAAAATTCCGTACCGTTTTTGTTTGATATTATTATTCTTTCATCTATTAGTCTCCTTAGTTTTTGATGGAAAAACGGTTTATTATCTACTTTTGTGTATAAATTTCCTTTTACGATTCTTCTAAGGTAAAAAATATATTTTGTCCTTTGTAATATATTTTCTTGAAGAATTCCTCTCATGTGATTTACAAATCTTTTTTCATCCTGTGTCTTTTTGTATTTTAAGTATTTTGAGAACGCTTTGAATTCGCATATATCACATAGTTCAATTTTAGATATTGCATAAAGGATTATTTTGTCACAAGCCTTGTCATCTATTAACCTACATAAATTTTTTTTTATAAGGTCAATGGGGATATCCTCATGTCCAATTGGCTTATTGTTTTCATCCCACTCCTTCTGTGAATTTATCCATTGTTTTATCAGAACATCTCCTTGTAATATTCTCATAATGTCCCAAGATTCTTTTTGATTTGTGATTATGATGATTAGGATTGTGCCCAGTCATTTATATCCTTGAAATGTATTTCGGACAAACCTAGATTACTATTCCTTTGGTCATTTTCCATTAAATTAATCAGCTTAATGTCAGATTCGATATTTTCTTTAGATTCTGTCCTGTACTCATCATCTGTAATCATTCCACAGTCTTCATTCTCTGGATTCGTGATGCTCTCATTTTCTAGGTCTTTATTTAGGTTGTATATTCCAGGGTGAAACTTAAAATAATGTAACAGATCTTTATGCTGGAGGTACGTCTCTTGTATCCTATTTACTAGATAGTTTTTCTCCTGAATAGTGCTATTTTGATCCATATATAATTCTTTCCAGCAATTAATTATCTCAAGTATTGAGTTGTATTCTTCTCTGGAGTATATTTTCTCGGCTTGCATCATATCTATTGGTTGACCTGGTTTATCTTGTTTTGAACTAGTTTCTAATCTGTCAATGTGATCTAATTTTCCTACATAAAGTACTTCATCATATCCTATCATACACTCTTCTATTCTATCAGAACTCAAGATGAGTTCTTCATTTGTTCTCTCTACCTTACATCTACTTTCTTGGTAACTATTTTCTATTTGACTTTGTGATAGGTTATTACATTCATTTTTCTCATCTTTGTTAGGGGGTTCTTCGTACTTTAAGATAATCTCTTCAACTGTTCTTCTACATCATTAATATCATTTTGGTAACTATTCACTTCTGGTTTAGATTGCAAAAGATCTTCCTTCACTTTTTCTTTTTCGTCCTATTTAGTGATATTGGGTTCAACCTTTTCTTGATTAGGCTTATATCCAAAATGACTTAATAGACCCTTAAAGTTTTTATAAATTTCTTTGAGTTGTTGGGTCAGATCTTCTTTGTCTTCTAGAGTTAGGTCGGGACTTTTATTCTGTTCTTTTAATCTTTCTATTCGGAGAACTACATCATCAAATTTCTTTTCGGAATATTTCGGGGTGTTCATCATATCATATATATCATTATACATGATGTCGTATTTACTACACTTTACTCTACATATCTTGCAATTGCACAACATGTCGGTAGCCATCTAAGATGTTAGTGGATAACTAGTTCTGAGTAGCCTATGGTGCCTAAAACCTCTCCTAAGGATCACCCTACAAACGCCTACCCGTGGCAACAAAGGGATTACTTCAGGAATCTGGGATTTTAGGATACTCAATTCTAGTAAGAGACACTTAGAGTGTAATTAGGACAGTATTGATACAGGTTGTGAGAAAATATAGGTTAGAGTTATAGTTAATTTGATACCATGTAAGTGCTATAGATGTTACAAATCCTTCCCCAAATTTTTCCTAATTTTTTCTGATTTTTTGCTACTGTAACTTTTTTGATTTTTTCAGAATTTTTTATGATTTTTCAGAATTTTCTACAATATAGAACAAACATAGAGACTTATCTAAACATACATAAACAAATACATATCACTTAATAAAAATTCAGAAACATACAGAACATATCGGAACAGTAGCCATCACACCGGAGACTCTGTGTACAGACTGCAGACCCCTACCGCCCAAAAAGGAACGCCCACCCGGGCTCTGATACCAGGAAAAAAACACTACACTACTACTACTACTGTCACACAGCTGAAGCTCTGATACCAGGGAAAAACTAAAACTACTACAACACACAGCTGAAGCAGAAGAAGAAGAAAATACAATGGGAAATACACTCAGAGACACTTAATTATACTATAGGTGGATGGTGGTTTGATCGGCAGCAAACTAGACGGGAGGGGATGAGAGGAAGACAGAGGATGGAGATGAGCTGATGAAGCCGATGCCCTTCTCATCCTTCGGAAGCCTCCTTTTATAGACGACCTTCCTTGCACGAGAAGTTTCTTGAGAATCTTGCTGTAGAAGACTCGTCACGAGCTTTCACTGTTGACGTCTTGTCTCTGTCAGGCATCTTTACTGTTGACGTCTTGTCTCTGTCAGGCATCTTCACTGTTGATGTCTTGTCTTGCACTGTTGATATCAGGAATCTTTACTGTAGAAGTCTTTGTCGCGAATCTGTACTGTTGCTGTCAGGGATCTATACAGTAGACTTGGAGACTAATGCAAGGTCTTCTTCTTGATGAACCTTTTTGATGGGGCCCGTACATCTAATCTCTCTTTTTTTCTTGTGAATATATTAGGCTACCTTTGTCCTTTTGTTGGGATATCTCTTTCATGTGAGGCTTAAGATCCGATGAGGGAGAGTTAGGAATCTTCTCTGTGGATATCTCATCAGTTGATTTGTAATGGTTTCTTCTTGATGAAGCATGCCTCTTTTTCTTTTGGTTTTCGTCTGTATCGGGCGTCCTTTTGTCTCTATTAGGCTTCCTTGGTCAGTATTGTTGTAGAGATTCCATGATGAAATTGCCATGTTAGTCTTCTTTTGTCATATTAAGCTATTTTTGTCATATTAGGCTTTGTTTGTTTATTTTCTTTTGTAGATAATTTCATCGCCAGAGACTTCATCAGGAATTGTCAAAATGATATGGAATTTTTAGCAAACCCCCAGCTATCAACGGATTTGATTTGTTTTTACCAACTACCGTTTGAGTTGGGCTAGCCATGCTATTCCCCTCAGCATGATGAGTTGTTAAGGTCTTCATTTGGACTCATATGGTTTTTTTAGCAAACCCCCTGGTATCAGAGCCCGGGGGGACGTTCCTTTTGGGCGGTAGGGGTCTACAGTCTATACACAGAGTTTCTGGTGTGATGGCTACTGTTCCGGTATGTTCTGTATGTTTCTGAATTTTTATTAAGTGATATGTATTTGTTTATGTATGTTTAGATAAGTCTCTATGTTTGTTCTATATTGTAGAAAATTTTGAAAAAATCAAAAAAAAATAACTGTAGCAAAAAATCAGAAAAAAAAAATTAGGAAAAATTTGGGGAAGGATTTGTAGCATCTATAGCACTTACATGGTATCAGATTGACTATCACTTTGACCTATATTTTCTCACAACCTGTATCAATACTGTCCTAATTACACTCTAAGTGTCCCTTACTAGAATTGAGTATCCTAAAAGCCCAGATTCCTGAAGTAATCCCTTTGTTGCCGCAGGTAGGCATTTGTAGGGTGATCCTTAGGAGACGGTTTTAGGCACCATAGGCTACTCAGAGCTAGTTATCCACTGACATCTTAGATGGCTACCGACATATTGTGCAATTGCGAGATATGTAGAGCAAAGTGTAGTAAATACGACATCATGTATAATGATATATATGATATAATGAACACCCCAAAATATTCCAAAAAAAAATTTGATGAGGTAGTTCTCCGTATAGAAAGATTAAAAGAACATGATAAAAGTCTTAACTTAACTCCAGAAGGCAAAGAAGATCTGATCCAACAACTCAAAGAAATCTATAAAAAATTCAAGGGACTATTAAGTCATTTTGGATATAAACCTAGTCAAGAAAAGGTTGAACCCAGTATCATAAAAAACACTAAAAAGGACGAAAAAGACAATAGTGTAGATATCCCGGTAAGAAAGGAAGAAGGTAGTGAAGAAAAAACAACAGAAGTAGAAAAAAGTACAACTAAGAATAAAGAAAGAGTAAAGGGAGATCTCTTGCAAATAGAGAATAGTTACCAAAGTAGTGATGTAGAAAAAACAGTTGAAGATGTTATCTTAAATTCCGAGGAACCCCTTAACAGAGAAGAGGAATATACGATAAGATTCGATGAGATAATTTTTGCTCCAAAACAAGGGAGAAGGTTTAATTATGTTAAAAGAACATTTAGGTTTAAAGGCTATAAACAGTATTCGTTACATGCAAATATCCAATTAAAATAACAGGGATCAGTGCACATAAAACAACTATTCAAAGCAAAGCCAAGAACGTGGAAATTTGGCTTAATGAGAAAAAATTCATTATACCAAAACTCTTATGCTTTCCACATATAAATGGGGACATGGTTTTATGAAACAATTTTATTGAGAATATTTACGTATGATTGTGGAAAAGCAAATGGTGTCTTTACCTCAACAAGAGGGTAACCAATCCCTAAGAGTTGATATGCCACTCTTAGAGGGGCCTAGGTATAAGTGTACAGAAGATGTTTTCCCACCAAAAAGTACCCCAGACAGTGAAAACCCATCAAAGAGATGTGAGGCAATTTACGAGCTAGATCAAACCCACTGGCTTTATAAAACACTCAGTAAAAATTTTAGTGAAAATCCATTAAAACTATGGAATCGAAGCCCAAGATTTTGTAAAATTCAGTTAAGGGACGACAATATAATCATTAGAGTAAAACCCATGCTCTATACTAGGCAAGACTTAGACGAATTCGATAATCAAATAAATGAACTTTTAAGTACAGGCCTAATAGAGAAAATCACTAGCCCTCACTCTAGCCCAGCATTCATGGTTAGAAATCTTAATGAAATAAAAAGGAAAAAGCCACGAATGGTAATTAATTACAAAAGACTAAACCAAAATCTAAAATTCGATGGTTATTTTATCCCAAGAAAAGAAGTCCTAATAAACTTAACAAAAGGGTCTAGAGTATTCAGTAAGTTCGACTGTAAGTCTGGCTTATGGCAACTAAAAATGACAGAAGAATCGAAACCACTAACAACATTTAGTATGCCACGAGGACACTTTCACTGGAACGCCATGCCATTTGGGTTAAACACTGCACCACAGATATTTCAAAGACGGATGGACTCAATTTTTAATAATTTAAAGGATTTCTGTGTTGTATACATTGATGACATTGTAGTTTTTTCAAAAACAACGGAAGATCACAAGAGACATCTAAGAATCATTAGTGACATCTTTAAAAAACACGGGATAATACTCTCCCAAAAGAAGATCAAAATCGAAAAAGAGTCAATAAAATTTCTTGGAATTATCCAAGACAAAGATGGCATTCCACTACAGAAACATATCATTTCAAAAATCAAGGAATTTCCCGAAGAAATAAAAAATAAAAGACAACTACAAAGTTTACTAGGCCTATTGAATAATGGAAGAAATTTCCTACGAGAACTTACGAAAGAAGAAATACCTTTACTAAAAAAGCTAAATAAAAATCAAGATTTTATCTGGACAGACAAAGATAAAAACGTCCTAAAACAAATTAAGCAGCTCGCAGAAAAGGCACCAGAGGTCTACCTACCAAAAACAGGAGATAAACTGATTTTAGATACAGATGCATCGGATGAATATTGGGGATGCGCACTAAAAGCAATTCCAAAAGAAAACTGGGACGAAGAGGATCAACCTCTATCTCAGAATGGATCAGACCCAAAAAAAAAGCATACCACAAAAATATTAAAGTATTAAAGGCTTTGTGGGTACAACTGTGGGAAATTCAAACCGAACGAACTAAAATGGATAATATTTGAAAAGGAACTATATGCTATAAAACTTGCCCTGCAAAAATTTTAAATATTCCTTGCACCCGAATATTTTATTATTAGAACAGATAACAAGGGCGTCAGGGATTTCCTAGTAAATACAAGAAAAACTTCAGGAAAACGCATGTTATGGTATAATGAGATAGCCCAATACTCCTTTGAAATCGAGCATGTTAAAGGGAAGGATAATTTTATCGCAGATTACCCAAGCAGACCTAACAAGTAAAGAAAAAATAATTACTAAGTAATATATTAGTAATTTATTTTGCAGAAAAACGATAGAGGGAAGGCTATAGCAAATAGTGTTCTTGCTCCAGCAGCGTTTGTCGTATTCGTGGGATACCAGCCAGGTATCTACACAAACTGGGAGAAATGCTACGACCAGGTATTCGATTTCAACGGATCCTGTTGTAGACATTACTACTCAAAAGAGGACGCCATCCTAGCGTGGGAGATATCACGACAGAACCGGTACTTAGCAGAAGAGGTTCGTGATCTCGCCTATCACATGCTCGAGCCAAAAATAGGGAGCTTTCCAAAGTTAGAGATTCCACCCGCATTTTACTCCGAAATAAATGGAGCCTAGCGTGCTCACCAGAAGGCAAATCTGGGAATCGGAACTCGTCGTGCTTTCCACAGGCATATGGGGAATTTAGCTAATCTTGTAATAAAACAAGAAACAGAATTAAAGACCTTGAAAAAGATTTGCTCAGATTATATAACAAACCTAAGTGAGGGAATTATTCGGGGAGCAACCCCTAAATAAGTTGATCTCTTAAAAGACATGGGTAAACTTTTAGAAAAAGAGTTACCCAGCCTCACTACATCAAACAAACTAGAAGAGGTATCACAGTTCGGGAATATGGCACCAGAAGGATCACAAGCTTGCAACGACTCTACACAGCAGGCCGAAGAAGAGATGGACACAGAAGTCGAGGTCGAGGTGGAAGTCGACATAGCCGAAGAAGCCGCCAGCAAGGGAGTCTCTGTACAGAGGCTGCTAAAACAACTATATGAAGAAGGCAACCAGGCGGTTGGATAACTTAGAGAAGAATCTGGAAAATTCGAATACTATGTTCTATATGGGAAACCAAAAATGAAAAAATTAATTCTAAGGTCACAGCTGAACCAACAAATAACGCCAGAACCGGCAATCGTGCCTACAGGATGGGACGACCCTGACCCATCTACAAATGGATGAATGGGTCTTGCATCTCCAGAAACTTCAGTATCCGATAATTTTATCAATTTCTTGTAAATATAAATATTGTAAAAAAAAAAAGAGGAAGGTATACATATATATAATACTAAAAGGATTAGTTTGGCATATAGCCCAAATGAAATCCTTGACAAACTCATCATGCCGAGGGAAATGACATGGCTAGCCCAACTCAAACGGTAGTTGGTAAAGGCAAGTCAAATCCGTTGATAGCTGGAGGTTTGCTAAAAATCTCATATCATAATCTCTGCAACAACATTTGAGAAAAGATGCCTGACAAAACAGAAATTCTCTCTAAGCATCAGTTTCACAAAGATCCCTTCCAAGAAAAACCAAGTGAATGCCTGATAAAAACAGGAGTAGCCTAATACAATCAAATATGTGGGCTCCCATTTTTTCATCAAAACTTCACATGAAAGACAATGAGAGCCTGATATATCCAAAAAAGGTACAGGCTGCATCAATTTTCATCAAGATAAAGACCCAGCTCAAAGTGAGGATTCCTGACAGAGACAAGACGTCAACAGTAAAGATTCCTGACAGGGACAAGACGTCAACAGTATTCCTGACAGAGACAAGACGTCAACAGTAAAGATTCCTGACAGAGATAAGACGTCAACAGTAAAGATTCCTGACAGAGACAAGACGTCAACAGTGAAGGCTCGTGACAAGGCTTCCACAGAAAGATTCTTCAAATGGTTTCTCGTGCAAGGAAGACATCTATAAAAGGAGCCTCCGAGGGAAGTGAAAGATAGGGAGCAAATAAGCAAAAGAAGGAGAAATTAAGGAATAAAATAGCAAACCAACAAAAACATCAGAAGCTCCTCAACAGATCCCTCTTCTCATCACCATCCTCTCTCACCCTCTCATCCTCTTCCACCCGTCTTGCTTGGTTTATGCCTTCCGATCAACTGACCATCCACTTATAGTTATCCGCCACCCATATGTATAATTAAGTGTGCCTGAGTGTATTTCCCTTTGTATTTTCTTTTTCTTCTGCTTCAGCTATGTTTGTCTTTGTAGCTATGTGTCGTAGTGTGTTTTTTCCCTGGTATAAGATGTCAGTGGATAACTAGCTCTGAGTAGCCTATGGTGCCTAAAACCGTCTCCTAAAGATCACCCTACAAATGCCTACCCGCGGCAACAAAGAGATTATTTCAGGAATCTGGGTTTTTAGGATACTCAATTCTAATAAGGGACACTTAGAGTGTAATTAGGATAGTATTGATACAGGTTGTGAGAAAATATAGGTCAGAGTTATAGTCAATCTGATACCATGTAAGTGCTATAGATGCTACAAATCCTTCCCCAAATTTTTCCTAATTTTTTTTTTCTGATTTTTTTCTACAGTAATTTTTTTTGGGCGAGTTCTGTTTTTCCGTCGGACCAAAGTCTTGACCTACGATCAAGCTAAGAACACGAGCAAGTAGGTGGCTAGGGGGCTGCCTTTTCAATCAATCTCCGACTGCTCATTGCCGTTATTGGTGCGAGTTGTAAGGAGTCTTGGTCTCGAGTAAAGCTGGGGCATCATTTCATTCTCATACGGGAATAAGTGCACTGCAAGACCAGACAAGTTGCTCCCTTGCCTTGTAACAGTGACATCTGTCTTTTAAATGAAGTCATTTCCTCATATGGCTCCTCTTATTCTACAATAATCTAAACTGCAGCTCCATGAGTCTGCTCGGAACCGGTCGATTCCTGTGCCATTCGTTCTCCCCTCTCAGTTGGCCTTTGCCAGCCACTAGAGCAATTAAGAGAACCTATAGTGAATGAATTTAAAGAATTGTGATTTTCATCAGATTGTACACCTTTGTGTCTGTCTATATATATGGATGTGCATAAAGAAGGGATGAGACATCTCTCTCCTTTTTTACGGGAAGAGAGAGGGAAGAAGCTGAAGCTAGCCTCACGAACTTCTTACTGGGGCAGTACTATAGGCATTTTCGAGCATTTGGATGCACGTGTTTTGTTCATATTCCTGCGCAATTAAGAAAGATATTGTCCCCAAGGCAACTCTTTCTTGGATATGCTCAGTCCGAGTATAGATGCTATGACGTGAAATCCATGAGACTCGATATATCTTTGAATGTTCTTTTTAATGGGGTCGCCTCATATTTTTCTTAACCTAATTAATCAGTCCCGGGGGAGAATGATGATGGAGATGTATTGCGAACTTCTGCTATTCATCAACTTTAACCTCATTCTTCTGCAGTTGATGTTACATATCAACTTCACTCTTCAAGCCAGCAGTTTTGCTCACCATTTTCTATCGATTATCAGCCTGTTCAGCTGATCTCAAGGGATTACAATCGCCCGGCACAACATGTTTCTTCTCGGCAGCGATTACAGTCTATTTCCCAGGGTCAAACTACTCCAGAAGATCAGTAGTCTAGCCTAGTTACTTCCCTTCCTGTCGCTTCTTCTGATTCTGGATCCCTCTCTCAAATTCGTCAATCCTCTCAAGTTTATTATCCTCGTTGAAGAATTTTTATCTTATCTTCTGAATTATTTTTCCCAAAAGATCGAGCTTACCTCATGTCAGTTCAATCGTCTCATGAACCTGAATCATTTGCTAAAACTTCCAATCATTCTTGCTAGAAAGATGCTATATAGGGAAAAAATGCCCAGGGAAAAAAGATCAAGAATTAGTCTCATTGCCAACAGGAAAACAAGCCATTAGCTGCAAGTGGATTTACATAAACCAGATGGCTCAGTAGAGAGATACAAAGCTAGATTAGTAGCTAAAGGATTCCTTCAAGAATATTGAGTCGAACCCCATCTAGAGATAGGGGAAACAAATATATATTACAACAGTCTTCATTTTAAATAGCCCTATCACAGCTCGTGAAGCCTGGCTTCTCATGGAAAAGTTATTTCATGACCAAGATGCACTCTTCAAACATCAAGATCCAATTGAAGTAGCTTAAGTCCACCGTCTAAAAACCATCGCAAATTCTCTCAACTCAGTTGGTACACCAGTTTCTGATATAGATCTACTTCTCCAAAAATTTTCTGGTCTTCCTCCCTTTCATCAAAGACATCTGCTAGGGCTCGCCACCCTTCCTTGCGCGCGGCATTGCATGAGGTCCTTTGACGCGCCACACCAGCTCATCTTTCCTCATCCTCGGAGGTTACCCATAAAACCCTTCAGATCTTTCCACCGAACGTCACCTCCTGCGCTCTTTAAATTTCTGATTCTACTATATGTTAGTTTTCAATCTCATTTGAGTAGGCAAGAAGTATCAGGCGTTCGATCGATTTTTTGTGGATGTGGATTGGATGATAGATAAAGAGCTAGTAGGGTCTTGCGTCAGGTTGAACATGCAACTGACAGGGCATAGTTATGTAAATTCAAGGGTTTCTCCAGCCTATGAAAAGAAGGATGGTCCCATACCTCTTTGACATGCCTTCCATTTTGCTAAAGTAATAGTACCAGGGTAAAGACAGGTGGCATAGGGCAGCCCTCACCAATGTGAGTGACTAGACACCACATCTTGACCAAGCTCATCCCAACAGAGAGAAGAGGCCTCCTCAGCGTGATAAGCTCCATTTCCTGTCACTTGTTTAAGGCGATACGGTATCTCCATACTTTTATAACTAAGTCAATTGAAAATGACATCGGCTAGTGAGTAAACAAGCTTCAAAATCTGATAAAAGCCAAGAACCGAGGTCTAGAGTGTCCAGATCAGACTAAGAAGAAAGGTAAGGTGTTCGCGATTTTAAAGAAAAGTAGCATGTGCTCCGTTCTAGGCTGGCTCGCTTAGTCTTCAATACATCACATTGTCAATGCCAATGGCTGCTAACACCGCAACGAGGGCACTACGGGTTGTTGTCTTCCTTTCTTTTTTTTGCTAAGGCTAGCTTTCCTCAGACAGTTCCTATACTTTATCGAAGTTATCCTATGGCCGTAGAAGAGTCCCGAGGTTTTCCGCTATTCAAATCGTATTTTATTTGTAAATGGAGTTAATATGTCACCCTAAACAGAAAGTCTATCATGTTTCTGCTCCCTCCTCTACTATCCATAGGCATCGCTATTGTCTGCACCAACATCAATGTAACTCCCAATTCTTTCAGAATTCAGCCATATTATGGACACGAGTGTGTAGAAGGTGAAGAAGAGGGAAGAGCCGTGATGGGTGAGCACGGAGAACCGTCGGGAGACGAAGAGAAAACAACAATGACCAGAAAACATATACGAAAATAAAAACTCTCATAGTAGAGTGGATGACAGTTTTCCATATCTAGTGCAATATTTATGTGATGCTGAGGGTAACACAATTCCTAATCCGGGTTATTCTGCCTGGGTCAAGACTGATCAGAATGTGCATTCTTGGCTCAGCGCCACACTCAACAAGGACTTTCTTATTGAGGTCTATGACTTGTAAACTGGAGGTATGGTTGGCTCTCAAACAATGCTTTGTTGATCAATCTACTGTCCATTATTGATCGAATCAGGGCAGTTCAAATTTGCCTTGCTTAATCATCGCAAAGGCAAACCGCGGTGGTTTATCTCTGCAAGTTGAAGGAAATTGTAGATTCCTTGACTGCAATTAACTCGCCAATTTCAAACAAAGATTTGTCCCTATCGGTCCCCTTGAAAGGGTTACCTCTTGAATATGAGGCCTTTGTCACGACCATTACCAATATGAAAGAACTTCCATGTTTTGCGCAGTTGAGGGCTAAATTGCTACATCAAGAGCAGCGAAAGACATTCAAAATACTTCTAATTCTGATCAGGCCGTGGCTTCCTCTGCTAACACAATCATAACAGAAATGGCAAACATGATGGCTGTGGAGGTGTCGCACTGGCGACCGTGGTGGAACCAATTCCGGTTATTCACAACAAAACCAAAACAAAAACAATTGGAGTTCTCAGTCTGGTATTCACAGCAATAGCAGCAGTACTCTCAAGAAATGGTAAATTCATCTACTACTCCCAATCCGAACCATGGTACTGTGTCCTCTCAGTCTTCTTCATCCTGTATGTTCACTCCTAATAATTCTAATGCTAAATCATCTGTTGCTTGTCAAATTTGAGAGTATGTGAGTAGATGACGAAGATTGTGCAAATATTATAAAAGATAGTTGGCAGTAGCTAGCTCAGGGCTCTTTTAGT
The DNA here is from genome assembly GCA_036321105.1 of Dracaena cambodiana. Taxonomy (NCBI): domain Eukaryota; kingdom Viridiplantae; phylum Streptophyta; class Magnoliopsida; order Asparagales; family Asparagaceae; genus Dracaena; species Dracaena cambodiana. The sequence continues at coordinate 15,662,762 of JAYEPQ010000005.1, read as the reverse complement.
CACCAACTAGTTCAGAGATTAAAGCTATGCCAAAGAAAGTTGATTCCGTGGAGTAAAGGGGATTTTCCAAACAATAGAATTCTTCTTTCCGCTATTGAGATCACAACTTATCTTGAATCTTACGGTTTGCCTTTGCAATGATTAAGAAAAGTCAATCTTTCTCTTCTTTCTGTTTCGTGTAATAGCCCTAAGGCACTTGAGTTCAGGTCGAAGAATACACTCTTTGCGTCAAGTGCTGTTGATGCGAACCCCGTCAAGAATAATAAGACCCGTAGGAAAATCCAAGAACGTCCACGATCAGGTTTGGTTAGGAGACCTCAACCCGTTGCTTCAACAAAAACAAGAACCTCGGTATAATTGACCTCAACCCATTGCTCAATGCAAAGCAAGAACCTTGGTATAAGGACGACGCCACAAACAGTAGTGAAAAGCATTTTGATAAGTAGATGATGAATGCCATTGAAGAATTCCGATAAGTTCGAATAGTCCTTCAAAGAACCAATAAGAATAAGCTCACCAATTATCTGTAAAATGTATCCCTTCTATTCCTCCATTAGAAAAACTATTTATAGGCTAAAAAAATACAAGAAGAGTTGCTACAAGGAAAGTTCAAGAAATAGAAACAAAACAAAAGGAAACAATCAGCCCCTTAATTTGGCTGATCAAAACAAGGAAACTTCTAGAAATAGAAACAAAACAAAATGAAACAATCAGCCCCTTAATTTGGCTGATCAATATAAGAAAAATTCTAGAAATAAAACAAAAGGAAACAATCAGTTTTGACCGGATTCTTCTAGTAATTGAATCATGTTGATACATCTTTGTTGAACACGTGAACAATCCTCATTGGGCCTCCACAAATTTGCTTGAGCCCAAACCTCTTGAATTAGCCCATTAAGTGTATCTTTGAACTTCTTTTCTCGTGCTCTAATAACCGGCCTAGTTGGAACTTGAACTGGATCCTTTGTAGTCATGCCATTATTTGTATCATTCCCCTCCTCTTGAAAAGGATTTGCCCTCAAATCATCACCTACATCAAAAGGATTCAAATCAGTAACATTGAAAGTAGCACTAATATTGTACTCACCGGGCAAATCTAGCTTGTAAGCGTTGTCATTGATGCGCTCTAGAACTTGAAAAGGACCATCCCCTCTTGGAAGCAGTTTGGAATGTCTTTGCACCGGAAATCTCTCTGTTCTCATATGCAACCACACCCAATCTCCAGGTTCAAAAACAAGCTTGTGACGCCCCTTGTTGGCTTATTATGCATATTGCTCCGTTTTTCTTTCCATCCTAATTAACACGCTCAAAAACAGGTAATGGATATAAATCCAATGGAGTCAAAGGATTAAACCCATACAATTTCAAATGGTGAGGATTTAGTAACAGAATGAATAGACCTATTATAAGCAAACTCAACATGTGGTAAACACCCTTCCCATGTTTTGATATTCATTTTAATTATTGCCCTCAATAAATTAGACAAACTCCTATTTACTACTTCGGTTTGACCATCAGTTTGTGGGTTACAAGTAGTAGAAAATAAAAGTTTGGTACCTAACTTACACCACAAAGTCTTCCAAAAGTAGCTTAAGAACTTAGCATCTCTATCCAAAACAATGGTTCTAGGCATGCCATGCAATCTCACATCTCCCTAAAGAGCAAATCAGCAACATGCGAAGTATCATCCGTTTTGTGACATGGAATAAAGTGTGCCATCTTAGAAAATCTATCCACAACCACAAAAATCGAATCTCTTCCACGTTTAGTCCTAGGTAATCCTAACACAAAGTCCATTGAAATATCAATTCAAGGCTCACTAGGAATGGGCAAAGGAGTATACAAACCGTTGGGCTGCTCTGGATTTAACTTGCCGACATGTGACACATCTGCCACAAATTCGCTCAACATCTCGTTTCATGTGTGGCCAATAGAAGTGTTCCTGCAAAATAGCTAAGGTCTTAGCAACCCTAAAATGTCCCATTAATCTCCCTCCATGAGATTCCTGCACTAACAAATTACTCAAAGAACAGTTAGGCACACATAACTTATTTTCTCAAAATAAGAACCCATCATGTCTAAAGAAGTTACCACAAGCATTTTTCTCACAAACCTAGTACTCGTCACAAATTCGAGGTCATCAATGTATAAACTTTTAATGTGTTCAAAACCAAGCAATTTTGCATCAAGTGTAGAGAGTAATGTATACGTGCGAGAAAGTGCATCGGCGACCACATTCTCCTTACCTTGCTTATACCAGATGACATATGGAAATGTCTCAATAAACTCTACCCAACGAGCATGCCTTTTATTTAGCTTGTGTTGGCCGTTCAAGTGTTTCAAGGACTCATGATCAGTGTTAATCACGAACTCCTTAGGCCATAGGTAGTGCTGCCATGTCTCCAAAGCTCGAACCAATGCATACAATTCCTTGTCATAAGTCGGGTAGTTTAAGACTACCCCGCTTAATTTCTCGCTGAAATAAGCAATTGGTCATTCCTCCTGCATAAGAACCGCGCCTATGCCAATACCAGAAGCATCACATTCAATCTCAAATGTTTTAGAAAAGTTAGGTAAAGACAATAAGGGAGTATTGGTTAGCTTCTCTTTGATTAGCTGAAACGCCTTCTCTTGTTCTTCTTCCCATCTAAATCCAATGTTCTTCTTGATCACTTCAGTAAGTGGTGCGGCTATGCTACTAAAGTCCTTCACAAACCGTCGGTAAAAACTAGCAAGTCCATGAAAACTACGAACATTGCTTACACTTGTGGGACTCGGCCACTCTTGCATTGCACGTACCTTCTCTTCATCAACCTGTATATCTTGTGTACTAACAACAAATCCCGAAAATACAAGCATATCGGTGCAAAAAGTACTTTTCTTTCCTAAGAACATCTAAAACCGATTTCAATTGTACGACATGATCGTCCAAGTTTTTGCTATAAATGAGTATATCATCAAAATAGATAATAACAAACCTGCCTATAAATGCACGCAAAACATGATTCATAAGCCTTATAAAAGTGCTTGGTGCATTAGTCAATCCAAAAGGCATTACTAACCATTCATACAAACCATATTTTATTTTAAAGGCAGTTTTCCATTTATCTCCTTCTTTCATTCTAATTTGATGATAACCACTCTTTAAATAAATCTTAGAGAACACACAAGAACCATGCAACTCATCTAACATGTCATCTAAGCGAGGAATAGGATGACGATACTTTACCGTTATGTTGTTGATGGCTCGGTAATCAACGCACATTCTCCATGTCCCATCCTTACTAGGTACAAGCAAAACTGGAACGGTGCACAGACTCATGCTCTCCCTCACGTACCCCTTCTCCAACAACCGCTTACCTGCCGTTGAAGCTCCTTTGTCTCCTCGGAATTGCTCCTATAGGCTGGTTGGTTTGGAATTGTCTCATCTAGAACAAAATCAATTTGATGTTCAATCTCTCGAATTGGTGGAAATCCATATGGTGTTTCCTCGGGAAAGACATCCTCAAATTCCTACAAAAGAGAAACAACAGAACTGGACAAAACAGGGTCAAGTTCGTTAGTGTTTAAAAATGCCTCTTTGTACAAAAGTACAATCATCGGTTGATTTGAAAACATTGCTCGCTTAATCTCACTCACTTTTGCATAGAAATTCTTTTGTTTTCTCTCTGATTTTCTCTCAATGGCTGAATTTTGATTTTCTTTTTCTCTCTCATTTTGCTTGGCCACTCTCTGATTTTCACTCTTTTTCTTTTGCTCACTCTCTTTCTTTTGATCACTCTCTTTTTGCAACCTCACTTGATCTTCATAAACCTGTTTCGGTGTCATCGACACAAGAGTGATAGGTTTTTGGTTGAGCAAGAACGAGTGTTTGTTGGTCAAGACATCATGCTTAACTTTCCGATCGAATTGCCATGGTCGGCCTGTAATAGCAAATGTCCAGCTTGCATCCCATAACACAAAACTTCATCTTCATATTTTCCGATGCGGAATGAAACCAAAACCTGCTTATTCAGTTTTACCTTGCCACTATCATTCAGCCATTGCAACTTGTACGGCCTAGGATGTTTCAGTATGGACAGTCCTAATTTCTCCACCAAGATTATGCTTGCAACTTTAATACAACTTCCTCCATCAACAATCATACTGCGTACCTTGTCTTTAACGTAGTACCTAGTATGAAAGATGTTCTCCCGCTGCACTTCTTCAACTTCTTTTGTTGCAAGCTTAGAAGTCTTTTTGACACCAACAATTCACCTTGGACCGCATATTCTTCATCATCCACATCCTCCAATAGTGGCATAGAGTCGGTATCGGACTCATCGTCGGTTTCGATCTCTCTATTACCTCTTATCACCATCACTCTTTTGTTCGGGCATTGACTTGTTATGTGACCCCTGCCTTGACATTTAAAATACTTAATGTCACGATTTTGAGAAGTGGAAGGGTCATATTTAGCTTGAGTGCTATGCTTTGTTGTCTCTTTTTTTGGCTCGAGTTTAGGTTTTGCAGCTGCTTTCTCCTCTTTCTTCACATGATTCGGTTTCCATGGGGAAAAACCCGAATTATGGGATGCACGTGTACTACCCCTCCTCTTGAGTTGTTGCTCCACCCTGATGGCCATGTGCACCATATCCTCTAACTCCACATAATGCTGCATCTCCACCCTATCATGAATTTCTTGATTCAAGCCATTCAAAAACCTAGCCATAGTAGCCTCTCGGTCTTCTTCGATATTAGCCCGGATCATAGTAATATCCATCTTTTGATGATAATCCTCCACACTCCGATTAGCTTGTCGGAGCGTTTGCAATTTATTGTACAACTCCCTGTGGTAATGGCTGGATACAAACCACTTCCTCATCGCTATTTTCATCTCTTCCCACGTCTCTACTTGTCGTTCCCTATTGCGCCGCCTGTTCAACACTAACTGATCCCACCACACAATAGCATAGTCAGAAAACTCAATGGCAGCAAGTTTTACCTTCTTCATCTAGAGTAGTTGTGGCAATCGAACACTAACTCCACCTTTTTCTCCCACTCAAGATAAGCCTCGGGATCGTTTCTTCCTTGAAACGTCAGAATTTTCATCTTGATACTACCCAAATTATTATCTTCCCGATTCCTATCTTCTCTATACCGCCCTCCATATCAACTATTACCAACAACTGAACCCCGATCTTCTTCTTCATAAAAACTAGCCCCATGATACTCTCCATCTTCATCTCTCACTCCCCGATGTTGAACTCTTTCCCTCCTACGCTCATTATGAGCGTTTTGTGACTGCTCCAAACATGTATTCTCCATCGGATCAATCTGCTCATGTACCTGCTCCAATTCTAACCTCATCACATGCCTCATCTCACTCATCATGGCTTCCATGAGCAACTTTGGGTCAGCCATCCCTGTAGCACCTTCGGCGATACTCTTTTCACTATTGTGAGATATGATTGCTGCAAATCAAAGTTAGAAAATAAAAAAAAAAGAAAAAAAGACCTCGCACACTCCCTCATGTGTTTCACTTTAAAAATGATTTACTCTACTCCACTCGTGTTTCAATCAGTATAATCGGCTTTTACCCTCTAATATGTTCACCATTCTTGCCATTTCCACTAGATAATCTTCTTTCAGTTCTTTTGAAACTATTCGAACAATATTCAAAATTCCAGTAATAATTCACTAAGAACTCATAAAGGGAATTCAGATTCAAAAGGTAAGAAAACAAGGGATATGGGTGATTAGATTTTCAAAGCACAATTCAGCAAAATTTCCACGAAAATTTTTTGGTCTTTGGGGTGAGGTAATTTTTTCGGGTTTATTGGAAACAAACTTAAAAGAATCTTTCATTTTTTTTGTACCTTTTTTTTTCGGACCTTTTTTTCGGACCTTTTTTTTTCGGAACCTTTTTTTAACCCTTTTTTTAATGATCAGATTCTTTTTTTCGTTAATAACAAAATATGATTTCGAAACAGATTACGATCAAAATGGGGACCTAGGGCTTGAACCAATTCGGCCAGATAAGAAAAAAGAAACTAAATTTAAATGGGATAGGCAAATCTGAAACGAGAAAATCCTTGGTTCTGATACCAAATGATGCGAACCCCGTCAAGAATAGCGCGACCCGTAGAAAAATCCAAGAATATCCACGATCAGGTTTGGTTGGGAGATCTCGACTCGTTGCTTCAACAAAAACAAGACCTCGGTATAATTGACCTCAACCCGTTGTTTAATGTGAAGCAAGAAGCTTGGTATAAGGAAGACGCCACAAACAGTAGTGGAAAACCATTTGATAAGTCGATGATGAACGTCACGGAAGAATTCCGATAAGTTCGAATAGTCCTTCAAAGAACCAAAAAGAATAAACTCACCAATTATCTGTAAACTGTATCCCTGCCGTGGCGTTCATCATCGACTTATCAAACGGCTTTCCACTACCGTATGTGGCGTCTTCCTTATACCAAGGTTCTTAATTCGCATTAAACAATGGGTTGAGGTCAATTATACCGAGCTTCTTGTTTTTGTTGAAGCAATGAGTCGAGGTCTCCTAACCAAACCTGATCATGGACGTTCTTGGATTTTCCTACGGGTCTCGTTATTCTTGACAGGGTTCGCATCATGTTGATGCATCTTTGTTGAACACGTGAACCATCCTCAATGGGCCTCCACAAATTTGCTTGAGCCCAAACCTCTTGAATCAGCCCATTAAGTGCATCTTTGAACTTCTTTTCTCGTGCTCTAGTAACCGGCCCAGTTGGAACTTGAACTCGATCCTTTGTAGTCATGCCATTATTTGCATCAGCTGTACCAAGATGTAGGCTGTTGAAGAGAGTCCTTTTCGGGCTGACGGTCATTATAGAATCTCTGCTTTTCCATAAGGGTAAGGAAAGGATACAAGAGTAGGCCAAAAAGCATTAAGCGGAGAAGAGAGAAGCTTCATAAAGTAAAGCAGAGCTCCTAACTAGCCCTATCTTGCACGTTCCACTAACCGCTGTCACAAACTTTAGGAGAATTCTTACTCTAACTTGACAAAGAGTCAGATCGTCTATATAGACCTCAAGTCAAAAAACACAAGAAAGCAATACGTGCCTAGTAAGGCTCGGAAAAGATAAAGTCAAAATTCATTGTGTTCTCAAGGCCAAAGGCCAAGTCAAAGACAAAGACCGTGCCCCTCGGGCACCTCTGAAGAAAATGCCGCCCTTCCACTAAGCCTTCCTACTTATATTCAAATCAGTACAAAGGCAAGTATATATTTAGAGGGAAAAGGATACGGAAAATATGGACTATGCCACATGGCTGCTACATATAAAAGAAAATATGCGAGTGATACAATCAGACACATTTGGAAAAAAGGAATCATCAGCTAATACTAATAATACAACTGGATCAAAGGAAAAGACGTGGAAAAGTAGAAAGAAGTCAATGTGATAAAGTAAAAAAGGTAACGAGGCGACCAGAGGGGGGAGAAAGGATAAAGGGGTGGTAAAAAAGTGAATGTGATACTGCCCTTCATCTTGACACTGAATCTTGATCCTAGAAGGAGAAGGCGCGTGACTAGTTCTTGCGGAGATTCCCTGGGAATTTCTTTTAAGAATACGTTCGTATTTGATTAGAATTTCTCTTATCTTTCACCCGGCCAACATCCTCATGAGGTGAGTGATTCTTTCTACAAGCCTGAAATCTCGATTCCTCCTTTCTTTCTGAGTCCAGCCATATTTCCATTTGGTTATGCTATACCTTGTTCTTGTTGCGGGGGCAGGCCATAGACCTACTAAGTTGCTAGCTATATATATATATATAATTTTCTCAAGTGTGAAAGCGGAAGGTCCTGGACATAAAAAATATTCCACTTCAAAGACCTTTTAATGCCTTTGATTACGTGGTCAAGCCCCGGTACTACGGGTATGAGATGTGGCAGAAAATACCCAGAAATGGGTGTAGAATCAACTCGCAGAAATGCCTTGTCAAAGAAGGGCTTGCTAGAACTCTGAAGAAAGGCTTAAAGCAGAGCTTTCTCACTTGCTCAGGAAAGGTTCAATCATCAGAAATGGCCCTAATGAATAAAGGGAGAGACTTTTGAAAGAAAGAGAAGTGTCTTGGTTCACAAGCGTAGAACTCCTATTCGTGAGCAATATCGAATCCTTATCTCATGCATAAGAAATGGTTCATGTATAGGCCCTTCTTCCCCTTTCTTTGGAATCGAATCATCCATGGCAAGTGGTATCCTATAATAGAGTAGGCTCGTCATCTCTTTCCTGTTGATGTGACGGTAACTCGAGATAGAATACTTAAGAGAAGAAAGCTCTTTGCTTAGTTTTGGATTGTACCGTAGATAGCACTACCTTGAATTCGCTAGTTGCGTGTACTTTTCTTTATCAACTGCTTGCCAAGATTTATCTGGTTCTTTTAATAATGGTATTTCTTGCTTTGTCAATTTCTTTAGAAAATTATTTCTAACATATAGCAGTTCTAACAGGCTCTGTTATTATCTCTTATTCTTTATTTTTTTTCAAATGATTTTGGTTTTTTCAAGCTTCCTTTTTTCCATTTCTCATCCTTTATCTTCTAACAATATTTCCTCACTTTAGCAGAGCTACTGATTGTGTTTTTCATTTCTTTATGAGCATAGTATTCACTTTAGCAGAGTTCGGTGGTGGGTTGGTGTCTCATTTTTCTTTAAAATTTACATCTTTCTCCCATGCCTTTTGTCGGTCAGACAAACCAACCGGCGATTTTCGTTTGTTTTCGTGAATTGGGAGAGGAAGAAGAAGTCTCTCTTCATTTTTGGGTGGAGCAGAACTGTCATAGAATAAAGCTTTTGATATGGTGAATTTGAACGTCGTATCCATATTTCTGGGGATCGGAATGACGGTTTGAAAAGCTTCTTTTCATTTTCTTGGTGCTTTCGGAGTCGATAGCAAAACCTAAACAAATGGACAACCTCGATTGCCTACCCCTATCACTCTGTTTGCTGCCCCGTGCAATGCAGATCCCTCGACCGTGGAATGCAACCTCCTGCCATAGACGGAAGGTTGATCGGGTTCAGTAGCCCACCCTAAAAGGTAGGTAGGTGGGCTTTTTCCATACCATCACCGTAGCCTTCCTGATGAAGAAAGTATAAGCCCTACTGACGTGGACTATTTCCCATACATATACATATGTTTTTTACATAAATTCATATTTTACTTGTTAGTGCATATTGCATACTCTTTACGATACGAGTCTATTTCTTCACTATTTAGTTCAAAATATAAACTAAAATAAGATATTAATTTAGACTTAATATGCATGTATATCCCTGCTTGATATTGTTACTTGATCGTTTAATGTATTCCACACATGTACATACTTTCATATCCACACTCATATCTTATCTATTTGTTTATATTACACGCTTCCTGCTTCTTATTATTTTACTTGCCGGGTTTGACCATGAACTCCCCCACACGCTCAGGTACTATAGATGTGAGCGAGGATCTACCATTGCATGACCCGTACTTTCTGAAACAGGCAGCAGTAGATTTTTAGGCTTCTGCTTTTGTATTTTTGGTTTGGCATGTATCACCCCTTTGGGACTTTATTTCCAACTTTTGTATCAGTATTGTACTTGTTGTTTCTTATCTTAGACATGTATATCATAGTCTTCTCTTTTATATGGCAGTAGACTAAGTTTCAAGATCCTTATAGATAACTAGTATTTAGTTCCATTCATTTATACTTTTACATACTTATAGGTCTCGTGCACGTCGATTTATACGTGCCTGCCGGTAACGCACTCTGTTTTCGTATCCCTCTGGGAAATGGGGCATTACAGAGTGGTATCATAGCTCTATGTTAATCTAGGATATTTTTAGAACTACTGCCATGTAAAAACATGTCCATTATTTTTTCTTTGATATGAAATTTTATCTCGGTCCTATTACTAGTTGATTTTATATCTTTCCTTATTGTTTTATCCATATCATATCTATCTTTTGATTTTCCATATACCTAGTCTTGAATTTCTGTTGTTTGAGTCCTATTGAGTTGACAAGGTAATTATAGAGATTTATTCTCTATCGGCAATAATTACAGTCAATCATTAGAACTGTAGCAAGTGGATTTATGAGATACTCAATAGTTGATTGTCGACCAAAATCATAGAGTCTTACCTATGGGCGTGACAATAATTAATCTGCAGGCAATTATTGCAGCTATTCGCAAGGATCTTAATAAGTGAGACTTATGATTTTTTTCCATCATATATCTTTGATTATTTATCCCACTAGTTTAGATAGTATGACAAGTTAGTTTTCAATTATATTCTGATTTGAGCTATTTTCTCAATAATCTCATTCTTATTAATTGATTGATATTTTATTACTTCAATTAGTAAAAGAATTAAATTTCGAGGACGAAATTTTTTTGCAAGGAGAGTAGGATGTAACAACCTAATTTCAACATAACTTACATTTTTTATATCAGATTAAATCCAGAGTAGGTGTGTTATATTCGTTTCATTTTTGTTCATATTTTTGGTAATTTTCTTGAAATTATCTAGATAGTCACTTAAAATAATATTATTTGATTAGTCTCTCTTCTTTTGATTTAGCATCTATTACAAGCCAAAACACCTTGAAAAAATCACTGATGGAAATACCGCATGTTAGAAGCTCATTTACTCTGCTATTTAGACAACTCATTGACTGCAAGTTATTTTCGGTTCGATCAACTATCCTTTGTCGAAGCGGATATTCATAGTGCTCATTCTAAAATAAAACCGGAAAAGCCAACTCATCATTATGTTTACAAATCATTTCAGAATCAAATTTGAAAAATTGGCTATGGAGATTCCGCGCGATCAGGGATTCTTTAAGACAAAAAGAGGCCCTTATTTTCAAGCAGGAAAGTCGTTTCGATCCAATTCATTCTTAGGGTCCGAAAAAGATACAGGATATGTCAGTGACTTTGCATGACAAAGGGCTCTTCGAGGGCATAGAATGTTGGAGTTTTTGGTTAGAATCTCGATAGTAATGTCTATTTCCGATTCTCCAGTCGAAATATGGGAAAACCCAATGAAATTCTCGATGGAAACGGAGTTTTACGAATTCTCCCCGGAACTGGACGATCATTTCGAGATCTTTGAGCATATTCGAGGGTTCAATGTGACTATTGTAACTTCGGCCAACACAAAAGATGAGACTTTACCACTGTGAAGCGGCTTTTTGCTAAAAGATGAGGGAGAAACTGACGTAAGATGTCGGAGAAGCGAAATATGTGAGATCACAAATATAAATATTTCCAGGGTCGCCCTCATTCCGTAGTTGAGTTCTTTTGCATTTCTCGTATCGTTTTTCATGAATTAACATCTCGTGGTCCTTTGATGGGCATAAAGAAATCGTCTTGGTAGCAAGCAACCACCAAACCAATATAACAGAACAAAGGTTAGCTCTGCAACTGGTATACGATGCAACAGTGACGGTGCGAAACTACCTAAGGGAAGAGGAGTTGTCACGATAGAAAAGAGAAATGACTATAAGGAACCAACGATTCTCTTTTCTTAAACAACCTATATCCTCCACGTTTAACCAGCATTTGATAGATTATCAAACCCGAGCAATCTTAGTTATTGGTGGGGGTTCGGTTCGTTAGATGGTATTTGTTTTGTCATTCAGATAGTGACTGGCGTTTTTTAGCTATGCATCACACACCTCATGTAGATTTAGCTTTCAACAGCATAGAACACGTTATGAGAGATGTTGAAGGCGATTGGTTGCTCCATTATATGCATGCTAATGGGCCAAGTATGCTTCTCATTGTGGTTCACCTTCATATTTTTCGTGGTCTATATCATGCGAGTTATAGCAGTCCTTGGGACTTAGTTTGGTGTCTCGGAGTTGTCATATTCCTATTAATGATTTGACAATTTTTATAGGATACGTATCACCTTGGGGTCAAATGAGCTTTTGGGGAGCTACAGTAATTACAAGCTTAGCTAGTGCCATACCTGTAGTAGGAGATACCATAATGACTAGGCTTTGGGGTGGTTTCTCTGTGGACAATGCCATCTTAAATCGTTTTTTTACTCTCCATCATTTACTCCCCCTTATTTTAGTAAGCGCCAGTCTTCTTCATCTGGTCGCATTGCATCAATATGGATCAAATAATCCATTGGGTGTACATTCAGAGATGGAAAAAATTGCTTCTTACCATTATTTTTATGTAAAGTCAAGTTTGAGGGGAGGCGGCGTCGACCCAACCTTATGAGTATTCAGACTATAACAGTTCCGATGAACAGTCACTCACTTTTGACAGTTATACGATTCCAGATAATGATCCAGAGTTGGGTCAATCACGTTTATTACAAGTGGACAATAGAGTGGTTGTACCAGCCAAAACTCATCTACGTATGATTGTAACACCTGCTGATGTACCTCATAATTGGGCTGCATCTTCTTTAGTGTCAAATGTGATGTTGTACCTAATAGTTTAAATCAGACCTCCATTTCGGTACAACGAGGAGTTTACTATGGTCAGTGCAGTGAGATTCGTGGAACTAATCATGCCTTTATACATGCACCCAGATATATAGGCCGACTGCTGAGCCCACTCTAGCTCAGCCACACCAGCCCACCCCAGGTCGAGGTGCGAGCCACTCGACTAAGCAAGCTATTACAATGAGCGGCTGGAGCAGTTGGGAGCCAACGGAGCCAGGCAGTAGATAAGATAGAAGAAGGGGCCAGGCTCCCGGTAGAGTAGAGGAGACAGTTAGGATAACGAACTTGAAATGCGGAGCCCGAGCGGCCAGCGAGCGAGTGGTTAGTGGCAAATAGCGCCCTAGTTGATAGCATTCCTCTCTGCAGTTGGCACTCGAGGAACCACGGGGCACTCTATATAGAGCAAACGACATCGTTAGGGATGAGACGCCCGTGCAAGGACCTTAATTCTCATTAGGAGGTCAAACGACAGACCTATAGAAGTTGGGGCTACCCCGTCCTTATGGCAACGCAACAGTGTCCTAAGGGAGGAGTTGAGAGGCCTTATAGTAGCACGGATCTCTTTTTCATTCTAGGTCATGCGAAGGGAGCCAGTTTGACGATCGTACAGTTATTTTCAAAAGATAACAGATGCTCTCTTTGTCCCGACGCCACTCTCTTTCTGACATATTCCAGCTTATTCATTTTTTCTTTTCGTGCCACGGTGAACGAACAAAAAAAGAGGGTCATCTCAGCGGAAGGAGAAGGACTTGCAACGGCAGATCCCCCTTATCCTCTTCTTGTTCCTAGCCGTCTGTTACGAGTCCAGGAAGCCTGGAATCATCAATATGAGGAATCTCTTAAAGTAGAGAAGGGCGGGTAGGGCTTCCGCAAGAGCCTCCCCCCTCTTCCTGATCAATATAGATGGGAGGGGCTAACATAACCAGCCTCTTTTTATGTATGTATACCGTCTGTTTCAGGGTGGGGCTGCCCTCCCTCTTGCTAATCCGTCCTCGAACTTTTCTTTCCCACCCTTCCCGGAGGGACTTCTGACATTCTTACGATTCCCAGCCCAGTGCGAAGCATGGTTTTGTATATGTTCTGACTCGCCAGTCATTATAGATCGGGAGGCATGGCGAGGTGAAGGGATTGGATTGGAACTATGATCAGATTAGTGGGCAACCAACGTGTACTTTTTCATGTTGTTGTTGTTGACGTTGACTTTTGATGCTCAATTTTGCGTAGGCCAGGATTTTCGGAGCTGCTCCTAACTCACACTATAGTGGCAGAGGTGCCGCCGTGAAGATCTAAGAATGTGAGCATTACGAGCTAAAAGAATCTCATACTGTTTGGAGGGCAGGGACATAGATGCCAAACCTGACCCCTATCTATCGTCGTAGAAGTTGTTCCGTTGAAAGATTATGGTTCTCGGGTATCCAATCAATTAATCCTCCAAACCAACTAAACTGAGGAAGCTGAAGCGGAAATGAAATGGGAAATTGGGTGAGGAAAGGGGGGAGCTTGATGGAAGGCTTCGCTCGCTCAATTCACTCGGAAGCTCGTTTAGTAGGCAACGAGTGGAGGGCGTAGCAACAGCACCGTCATTGCAGTAGGGTTTTTCCGAAAAGCGTCGTTACTACACGAGCTCGTAAGTCAAGCACGGAACGAGCCTTGTCTACAAAGCTTCGCTTCCTCGTCATCGCTTGCTTCTGGCGAAGCTTGATGCGCACTATAACATAGGCATTATGTTATGGTAGGAAGACTCCTTTTGACGGTCGTAGGAGCGATAGCGAAGCTGACGCCATCAAATCAAAAGGCGATCAGTCCTTATAGCAATAGCAAACCAAATGGCCAACTTATAGCCCTCTTTTTTCTTATTCTGTTTAGTCGCTACTAAACTACTGAAGTCCCAAAGTCGACCGTTCCATGAGATGTCCTTCACCCCAACCTGCAGCCTTCTCTTCTCATTCCATCTTTCCGTTTTACATCTAGGAACAAGAAGTGCAAATAAGCATACAGTTCGTAAGTAGGAAGTCGACGGTTCTGAAAGAAAGTAGGTTTTTTTTTTATTTTCTCCCGCACTCGTCTAAGTAAGCACTCATTCCCAGCTTTCAGTCTGCAAGAATCTAGTAAGCATCTCGTCATATAATGTGTACTTTTGCGTTTACCGTCCGATGCAGGCAGATCACATAATCGTTCGTCATTTTGTTAGTGAGTATCGGGACTTTGTTCGACGTTTTCGAGGGGATGGAGGCTATGACTCTATGATCCGATACGCTTTTTCTGAGCTGCATCGAGCTTGAACGAGAACATAATCCCCACCTCGAGGACCAAGCCAAAGAAAGGGACCTAACTCTGAGATACGGAGTTCGTCGATTGGCTATTAAAGATAGATAACTATTTGCCGAATCCATTTTGCCTGAGAAAGTCGCCTGTTCCACCGTGCATGGCTTACGGACTGTGCCTGAGAAGAAAGACAAATAGATTTGGTTTTTGGACGGAGCGTCGAGAACCCAGAACAGAGGACAAAGAGCTGACGCATAGGTGAAAGGGGCATCGCGATTGAGTTGGGCAATCTATAGTCAAAGATAGCACGCCAGCAAAGAGATAGTGAATCTCTCCTCTTGATATAGAAGCGATTTCGGAAGTGTCTTTCAGATGTCAGATGTCATGCGTTCAATGAGTATGACTTTTTGAGTGACAAAAGGCATGATGTTGAGGCAATGGGAAGTGGAAGCACATGGGGAAATAAGATCCACAAATAAAATGTGAAAAGGAAGAGAAATAGGAATTCAGACCGATATGATGAGCCATAGAGTTGGCAAATCCATTGCCCGAGAAGACAGAAATAGGTCGTTATTTGAAAAAGACAGAGACAGAAAAGAGGAGATATTGAATAGGAAAAGAGAAGCTAATAAAAGACATTGATCTTGCCGCTTTTCAATAAGTGCATCAACCCAAAATAAATGCGCAGGCAAGTCTATCAGAACGAGAGACCGAAACTGAAATGGGGTAAGCCAATGGGATACCAAAGGGATAAGGCAATTCGATAGAGAGATGTCGTTCTTTGTGCTCGCTCTTCGAGCTCCTGTGACTTGAGTCACAGAACCCGAGTTAAATTACAGCATACAGGTCAATCAAACCTAAAGGCGACGATGCTGACGGTATGAGCGTTGAAGTGTCCATAAGCATCGAAGCATATAGGGGCAGCGATTCAAAAGTTGACGCTCCAAAAAACGAGAGATTAGCCTGTGGTGCGGATCTGCTGACTCGACTAAGAAAAGATATATTTTGAAAAATAAGAGAAAAGACGAGCATTTGATCTACGTAGAGCGGCATAAGAACAGCCCCCCTTCTTTCATTTGCTCCGCAAGACGCATTTTTGAGATATAGTGATCCATACTCTCTCTCTTTCGGGAGGCGTCGGGCGTCGGTGACTTAGGCGTTGTCTACCTGACCAACATCGACATATCTCTGTTGGGGGCTGCGGTACGTTGTTATGCACGTCGGGAAATCCCGTCTGAGTTGAAATGTAAGTCAAGAGTCCCGTCACTTGCCATGTATGTCAAGACAGTTTGAAAGGTCAGGAACAACAAGCGCTCGACGTAGAAATTTAAGAGGCTTTTTCACAATCGTCGGAGGGAATGAAGGACTGGTCTATCTTCAATCCTTTCCGGGATCAACCAAACTCGTCAGTATACCGAGTTCCCTAATAATGTTGCCTCACCCTTTTCTGACGTTTACATACAACGTCTATCCAATAATTCCAGTTGCAGTTTAGGTTTTCCTCACTCCGAAAGAGAAAGATCATCCGAGTATACGGAATTTACCCCTCTCTGGTCTCAGTACCTCATACATCAGTTCCATACACGGTACTCGGTGCGTGCATGGGTGAGACCGAACGACATCATAAGCCACTCATACAGACCCTCCGTCTGTGCTGAATGGCATTTTCCTTTCGTCTGCCCACCTGAAAAATACCATGATTATATCCACTTATCAAATCCACCATCTGAGAACGTGTACCTACACCCGCTCAGAACGTCGGGCGTAGGGTCAAATCAATATAGTTCAATGCTCTACTCTTATAGCAACAACTCACATCCTTCTTTGGTGCAGAAACTATTGGAGTAGAGGAGGGGTATCATGTATAACCCGTCATATCGTAAATTTTCATACTTGCTTGCGAATCTCATCTCCACTTTTTCATCTATGGAGCTCCAACGGATACATCCGGTGGCCGTCACACGTGCGCTCCTGGAAAAAAGATGTTGATGTACAACCTTTCTCACTTGTTGTAATCGACGTTGGGAATGGAGCAGGCATCACAATCGTCAGAATTAATCCAAAAAATATGTCTACCCCCTTTTTTTAGTATTCAAAGGCCTCCTTGAGACCTCCTTTGCTACTAAAATGTAGCACTCCTTTGCCTCCGCTACGGTATCTATGAACTAAAGAAAAAGAGTACGCGTGTGGCAGCGGCTCGCTTTGCTTTTTCGATGCCTCCGTTTGGTGGAGTAATTGACAGTCCTCCCCTTTTGGGCTGGTTGGGGACAAGGAGGGATTAAAACCCTCGACACCATATTCATAGCCACGTGCTCTAATCCTCTGAGCGACAAGCCCCACTCCGTCTCCACTAGAGTACCCTCAATAAGGAACCTCTCCTCAGCCATTTCGTTTCATTACGGGTTAAGGAGATGTGAAAGGCTGTTTCTCTCTATAAGAACAATGCGCTCCGAGGAGTGAGGGTGAGAGAAAATATGTCATAATTCTAATTGGGGTTTTGAATAAGACGACCTTTGCATTTTAAAATTTTCTCTTTTTATATTTTAAAAGTAAAATAAGAGGTGTTAAGCTTTTTAACATTCTGGCATTGAGCTTTTTATCATGTCGTAGCCCCTCGTACTTGGATATTGGCAAGAGGCATTTCCTCTACCCCTTCTTACCCTGAAAAAGCAAGGTCACCTTACATCCTCAAGCCAATAACAATCTTTCGGCTAACCTAGCCTCCTCCATCCCTCGAAATCGACAAGGGGTAGTACAGAAATATTTACCTATTGTCCATCGACTACGCCTTTCGGCCTGATCATCAGGCTTTGACTCACCCTCCGTGGATGAACCGTCGCAGTGGATCTCGACAGGCTTTTGGGGCATTCGATTCTCACCCGTATTTGCATTACTCAAGTCGACATTCTCGCTTCCACTTCATCCACACCTATTTGCGTGGGTGCTTCCCCTTGACGGCGGAACACTCCCCTACCAATGTATTTTGGCATCCCACAGCTTCGGAGATTGTTTAGCCCCGTTCATGTTTGGCGCAAGAGCGTTCGATCAGTGAGCTATTACACACTCTTTAGATGGGTGGCTGCTTTTAGGAAACCTCCTGGCTGTCTCTACACCCCTACCTCCATCTATCACTAAGCGGGTGATCCGGGCTATTTCCCTCTCGACGATGAAGCTTATCCCCCATCGTCTCACTGGCCGATCATTGGCCCCTGTAATTTTGGAGTCATATCGGGATTCAGAGTTTGCCTCGATTTGGTACCGCTCTCGCGACCCCCACCGAAACAGTGCTTTATCCCTAAATGTCCAATCAACTGCTGCGCCTCAACGCAATTCGGGGAGAACCATTTCACCCCTAACCACAACTCATCCAATGATTCCTCAACATCAATTGGTTCGGACCTCCGCATCAGTTTCACCTGACGCTTCATCCTGGTCATGGATAGATCACCCAGGTTCGGGTCCATAAGTAGTGACAATCGCCCTATGAAGACTTGCTTTCTCTATGCCTCTGGTGGGTTCCCTTAACCAACGCCATTGTTTATGAGTTGCCGGCTCATTCTTTAATAGGCATGCGGTTAGAGATCTCATTCTCCTCCCATTGCGTCGGGAGCTCACAGTTTCATGTTCTATTTCACTCCCTACTAGGGTTCTTTTCACCTTTCCCTCGCAATTGTTCCCCCTTCGCTATCGGTCACCCAGGAGTATTTAGCCTTGTGATGATGGTCCTTACTTATTCACACTGGATTCCACGTGTCCCATGCTACTCGGGTCAGAGCGTAAGCTAGTGATTCTTTCAGCTACTGGACTCTCGCCATCTAGGGTGCAGCACTCCACTACTTCGTCTAGCAGCACGACTCGTTGTAATTCTCTCCCACAACCCCATTTTCATGGTTTAGGCTGCTCCCATTTTGCTCGCCTCCCCTACAGGGATCGCTTTTGCTTTCTTTTCCTCTGACTACTCAAATGTTTCAGTTTGCCAGGTTGTCTCTTGCCTGCCTATGAATTCAATAGCAGTTCGAAAGGTTGACATATTCAGGAATCTCCGGATCTATGCTTATTTTCAACTCCCCAAAGAATTTCGTCACTTGCAACGCCCTTCTTCGTCTCTGGGTGCCTAGGTATCCACCGTGATGCCTTTCCTCGTTTGAACCTTGCCCTCCATTTCTAGGCTATGCCATCCTAACGGTGCTGCTAAATGGAAGGATGCTCCTCAACTTCCATGAATGAGAAATCATAAATCGAACTGCTGAATTGAAAAAATTGGGTGTTATCATAGTATCAATTGACGTTCACGGGTTGGAGATAAACGGACTCGAACCGCTGACATCTGCCACAGGGAAAGCATTCCCTCTTAGGCCTCCCTGACTGATTCTACCATAAAGGCCAATGATACACAATAACTCCCCCCAAGCACAACTTACAACTTTCATCGTACTGTGCTCTCCAAAGAGAAACTCTTCTCAAAATCTCAAAAGGTACTGAGTTGGAATCCCATTCATTCATTCTAATGGATTCGTAGTCTTGTGGTTCCGGAGAATCTAGCTACAGGAGAACTAGGAATAAAGAAATCTCTCCCTCTTTCCGCCCGACTCTTTGGTCGTCGATGAATGCTTTGCACTCCTTTCAACCGAAGCTGGTAGGTGGTGGGGTGTTGACAAGCCTGTCGGGTTCGATAGCTCTCCGAATCCACCAAACGTCCTTTGCTAATAAAAAGTCAAGCTATCACACGCAAGCGAAGGACATGTAGTTATTTAATCATTCCAGACAGGAAGGTAGAGGAGATTCTTTAGACAAATGTTGTAGTAGTGTGTTTTCCAATGGGACAAGACTTTACTTCGACTTCTAGACCCATATGTATTTTTGACTTACTTTCGTCATGGTAGGCATATGTTCGAACTCTCATGACAAATTGGTGAAAGCCAGTCGGTGGAATTCCTCCCTCGTTTAGTGCGAGAAAAAACGTTTAGGTTTTACCGATGACTGATAGCGTGAGCAAAATCCATAAAATCTTCACATTTTGAAGTGAATCCCCTTCTTGGTTCATCAACTCTGTCTTTTTCAATTTCTTCTACCAATCCGAAATCCGACAACTGCTTATTGATCGAGTCAATCGAGACTGACTTTCCGTAGCTTTCCTCACTATGCCGAAGCAATTCTCTTTTCATGTTTTGTAGTTCATAAGATTGGTTCAGCTTTTCAGTCTTTCATAGGTGATGGAGACCCTCTTCTCTAAACTATCGAACATGATTGACACTCGAAATCATTAAAATTCCCCTACCCGTCTTGCTTTTAAAGGGAAGGGAAGTAAAGGGGAGGAACAAAGCCTTCGTCGACGTCCAAATGGCTGACAGACCTTTTCCCAGGTCAGTGCACCCATCTATATCCACTTCGTCAAATGCAAGAGATTCTTCTTATTCTTCGGCGAGTTTCTTCCTCAGTCTCAAGAGATTAATGACTTTTACGTGGGGCCTAAAAGCAGTTATATATAGGTCTGGCCTTCATCTGGCAAATGAAAGGTTTTTTCAACTGAATCAACTGGATAGGGCAGGCCGGAGGGGATCATCCCCTTTTGTCGATTCTTCATCTCTTTTCTCATATCTAGACTCTGACAACAAAAACTTCTCTTAAAAGAGAAGCTTATGAAGTCCATCAGAGCACTTTTTGGTAGTAGGAGGGAGAAACAACAGCTCGTTGGTAACTACTGATTCTATTGGCGGATCAACTTTCTGGGTTCCACTATAAGGATAGACGATTGGGCTGCTGATGAAGGTGGGCCTGACAGCGCTTGTCGTGGATAACCAGGAATGATCGAGTAGATTGTGCTGCTTGTAAATGATGTGTTGCTTCAGGGAATATCGTTCTAGGCATGGCGCGTTGCGTGGCTATTAGAAGGGGAAGCCATTAAAGGAGGTTAACTCGCATCTGTAATATCGACGTTCCTTTTATTATGATACAGCTAGAACTGGTTGGTTATACATGAACATGCTTCATATAAGGGGTTGGGACTTATCAGTACAATGAGTTTGATGTGGAGAATGTACAAATGTCTTTCTTCCGTCACGGTAAAAAAATGGTTAGGACTTCTAGTTCCTAGAAAGCATATCATAAAGAAATTTCGTCTACTATCCATATTTTCTTTCTGTGAGAATATCGTAGGACTCCAGGAATTTGTCCGCCGAGTGAAACGGTTCCTTGCTAAAGAAAACCAACAGTTCCAATACAACTAAAGAAAGACATAGATCACTTCGTCTGCCAAATGCCAATCCTCCTAGTTTGAAAGAGAAAAAGAGTGGAGTTTTGAGAATGAGAATCATATATTTTCAAATTGATTTTTATGAGTAAGAAAAAACTGACGATGCACCCATTACACACCACACTCAGACGACGGGAGTGGTCCTTCCCCATCGAAGAGCCACGTATCCAGGATTGACCATATCATCACTCTTTTATCGACGGTGTGGCCACGGTCTCAATTTTGTCAATCTTGACATATGTCCAAGCTTGACAATAGTAGTGGAGAATTTTAGTCCCTCGAAACGTGACTCCTGTCATGAGGTAGAAGACAAAATAGATGGATTCCACATCGGTACGGTACCGTTCACGTCATGCGAAGGCTCGCTCAGAACACGTACCAACACTTTTCTCCGAAAGGAACTAACATAAGTGCTCCACCCTGAAAGAGAAGGAACGGAAAGAGCAGGCAGCATCTCTCGTCGTCTTCACGGAATTTTTCATCTAAATGACTGGAAAAAGAGAGCTGAACGGCATTTGTTTCGGGATCAAAAAGGTCAACCGATCAGGATCAAAGAAAGGTGCCTAGTGGCGACGCGCCCACTAGGAGGACCCGCCTTTCAGAAAAGATAGACAGAAGGAACGTGATGTAGAGGGCAACACGAAGTGGAAATCGCCCTACTGAAACGGTATCCTCGTACGGACTTGACAGCTTCAGCATACGACGGACCCGGGCTGAGACCAGAACATAGAACACATCACCATGACAAATCAGGATGGGTCATCCCCATGGTAAGAAACATGTCCAAGTTTCGTCACCGCAAATTACGCGGCTAGACTCCTTATTCCTTACCTTGAAAAATACCATGAAAGCCCTATTTTACCAAACTACTTATCAAATGGAATCTGACCTTCCCCCAGAATCCAACGAAAAAAGGGAGGTAAGTGCAAGCCCGAATGAAAAAACAGAATATTCTAACGCGGGTTACCTATCCTTTTCTGACGTCACCTGGCATACGCCCCTGTCCTGATACGAAAAGGACAACAACAATTCCAGGAGACTGGCATCCTGTCTATTCTGGCTATTGAGGTGAGAATCCATTTTTTGGTCTGGATGGAGAGAGGATCATTTAGAGAGCTGCCTTGATTTTGACTCGTACACTTTTGATACAGAACGGAATCCCTCGTATGGGCCCTATCAGAATGGTATCCTCGAGTGCCTCTAAGGAGCTTCGGGGACTTCCTCCGTCGACTCCTTTCACAATGACGAAGTCATTCCATTGATTCTTTAGTCATTTCAATATGCTATATCGATTGATAATCAACCCCGAGATAAAGAATGGAATTGACTTCAACACCCCATTACCTATGCTGATGTCCAGGGATTGATGGAGTGCCCTAAGAGAAAAATGAGAGAAGGTGAGCTTCAACACCCCATTACCTATGCTATTACCAAAGCAGTAAACGAAGGCGTCGGCTAGTTTAGTAAGGACAATGAATGGTACCGCTCGGGCCCAATCCCATTGTGCCCGATCCCACTTCATCAACACGGGATATATACTAGAAACAAGAAGTTGCTCTGCTTTTCGTACATCGGCATTGAAATAATCCTTCCCTCGTATTCGGCCTATAGATTTAACTCATCATTTCGGCTTTTGAACTGGAAGGAATGCTACGCACTTTATAACATATTACTATGTAGGTCGGAATAGGGCTGCCCCTACTCCAACCTATCCATCTGTTACCTTCTCTCCTGTAGGTAGGCCCTGATCTCGAAATGCTGCGGCATAAACTGGTTTTGGATATGAATCATCTGGCACTGGAGCAACCGCTACTGGTGGGCTATTCACTAGTTTAGATTCAAATGCCTTTCTTTACCTTTCTTTCTGAAGCCTCCTCCCCTGCTGCGCTTACTGTGCAGCTAGAACGACTAGACGGTTCCGTGCCGTATCTGTCGTTACAGGTGCAGCTTGCTTAGATGATGGGTCACCAAAAAAAAACTACAAGTGAAAAACTCTGGGAGATTATGATATTTCTCATCTGTACTAGGTGGTACCGAACAGGAGCAACTAAATTAATTGGATCAATATCAAATAGCCAGTCATCAAAAGCCCATCAATAACCAACCCCTTCCCAACAGGGTGGTTCTGTCCTAACGGAACAAATTCTTTAGTCCCTAGAGTGACAAACTTCTATCAGTAAAGGCAAGCGACGTGTGGGAATGATTTTGATCATTTCATTACAGTGCCCCGGTCCGAAACAACCTACAGTCGAAAAGGTGGAGCAAGGGAGTACCTATGAATGAAGAACGCGGATCAGGGGCCCAGCTAACGCGTGAAACACTCCACCTGGGGTGTACGGTCACGACGATCGAAACTCTAAGGAATTTATGGGGCCATGCACAAGCTGTGTGGCATGTGGTTTAATTCGATACAATGCGCAAAACCTTACCAGCCCTTGACATATGAACAACAAAACCTATACTTAACGGGCTGGTACTGATTTTCATACAGGTGTTGCATGGATGTCGTCAGCTCGCGTCGTGAGATGTTTGGTTAAGTCCTATAACGAATGAAACCCTCATTTTGTGTTGCTGAGACATGCGCCGACCGAGAAATGGCAACCGAAGTGAGCCAGGGAGCCGAGTGACATGCCAGGTCCCCTACGTCAACGTTGAGTGCCAGCACGTAGCTGTGCTTTCAGCAAGAATTTTACCATTGGGAGCCAGTGCCTTTCGAATCACGTCTCACGTGTTTTGCGAACCGAAGTCGTGTTGCGTCACTCGTTTCCCATGGAGACCTACCTCTCGTGACGTAGTGACCATGATAGTTTGTTCCGGCTTGGTTATGACGACGTCAAGTTAGCGGCTGAGGAAGACTCGGCATTCGAAAAAAGTTAGCCGCCCAGTGGTGTGGTACGTAGTAGTTCTTGTATGCGCCCTACTCCGAAACAGACGAAAGACGGTGCGTGCCGCACTCACGAGGGACTGCCAGTGAGATACTGAAGGAAGGTGGGGATGATGTCAAGTCCACATGGCCCTTATGGGTTGGGTCACACACGTGCTACGAGGGCAATGACAATGGGAAGCGACAGTTTTTTTGTAAAGCAAAATTAATCTGGAAAGATTGCCTCTGCTTTGATTGTTCTCTGCAACTCGGGAACATGAAGTTGACATCACTAGTAATTGTGGATCAACATGCCACAGTGAATATGTACCCGGGCCCTGTACACACTGCCCATCACACCCTGGAATGGGTTTTGCCCGAAGCATCGGACCAACGGATTACCCATGACTTCTGTGTACCACTAGTGCCACAGACGGCTTTTGGTAGTCTTATTGGAGCATGCCACGGTGGGGTCTTCGACTAGGGTGAAGTCATAACAAGGTAGCCGTAGGGGAACCTATGACTGGATTGAATCCTAAGCGATGGAAATGCTCTCGTCTACTTGACTAAACTGACAGACTTGCAACGCAAGGCAACGGATGTGTCATGTTGAAAGTCGACGTCTTCCATTTTCCTTTGTCGTTCATCAATCAAAAATCAAGACAAACCGGGCGCTACAATGAGACATGAAAACACCCGATCCCTTTCTGAACTCTATATGTGGAATCGTCTCATGCCATATGTACTGAAATTGTTCGGGAGACATGGTCAAAACCTGGTTGTTGAATTCCTTCTTTTCTCTTCTTCGTATACTGGAATGGCTTTCTTTTGCAGCAGAGAAGGCAGATCATGAGGAGAAGTAAAGGATTGAAGTCGTTTTGTGAGTCAGTCGAAATTTTTCGGAGGGGCGTAGCAAGCGCCTTTCCTTGTGGCGCGCTTTTATTCAATAGTTTTTTCTTTTCTCACTGTCGAATTCCTATACTTTTCCATTTCTTTCATTTTGAAGGTCAAACTTCCATCGTTTTGCGATCCACAAGCTCCACCAATAGATGGAGAACCGTCGTCAAAAAGAAAATTTCCTTGGATATAAGAGGAGAGATTTATGAAAATCTCTCTTCTTCCATTACCTTCCTTTCGATTATCCCAGGAATAGGAGTCGACAATCAAAGCATCATAATGAGCATTTATTGGAGTCAATCATTTCTAAAATCTATTTCTTCTTTTTTATTATGTCGTGAAAATGCCTCACAATCTTCCGTTTTACGCTTAGGTTTAAGAGAAGAAATGTTCTTGTTTACTTAAGCGATCAACTCTATTTAGTTTCTCAAAAATTAACCACTTTACAAACCTTTTTGAATTTTCCAAACTTCTCTTTATCTTCAAAAGAATGACTTGGATCTGTTCGTATGATGAAAACGTCTTCAAAAAGTTTAAAAGAAATTGATTTAAATGAAATCGATTATCAAAAGTATTTGCAATATAGAACTTTATTATCTGAAGAAATAGAAGGGAAAATTAGTTCAAAAGAAATTTTTGATTTTTATGAAAAGAATTCTGCTTCTATAAAGTATTTTTCAAAAAACTCTTCTTCTGATAGTGAAGATTATATTTTAGTTGCAAGTTCTTTTGATGAAAGTTTATATGATAATGTCACTGCTGTTGAAGATGAATTATCTATACCCTCTAACGAGGAGTCCTCTTCTACCGAGGAATTATACCACATACCCTCTAACGAGGACTATCATATACAAAATATACCCTCTATCGAGGAACAGTATTATATAAATATGGAACGTGGGGAGTCATCTACCCAAATGATTTCCTCTGGTAGAAATAATCCTCCACATCCTGAAACTACTGAAGAAACTATGTATCATAGAGATACAAATGAAAGCTATGTAGATTCTTATATCTATAAACAAGGAAAGAGACATCAAAATCCTACTTCAAACCTACTATTCAATGTAGATCATATACCATCTAATGAGTTAAGAGATTATATAGTAAATTGGGAACAACTAATGGTTGGAACCAATACCTTTATGCCAGAAGGAATCCCACATAAAGATTTCGTAATACTAGCCTGCAGATATTGGCAAGGAATAACATTACGATGGCTAACACAATACGAAAATTTATATCATAATGAAGTATTAGCATTAAATAACCACAATACTAGAAGAGAAGCTTTGCATAGTATCTGCAAATGCTTATATGCTGATCTTACTGGCGATTATATAAACGCCGAAGGAATAGATGAAAATATATTACTAAAAATGAGGTTATGCAATATCTGTTATTTAGAAGAATTTGCAAACCTATATATTAGCTATATTTTCAAGCTAAATACCTTAGAAAAGAAAATCTTTTGGATAACAGCTTTCTTTTCTAAACTACCTATACCATGGGATTCAATGATAGAGAAAAAATATAATACTCTTAGAACAGGAGGTATTCCACATAATACAGGCGCTTTAAAAAAGGCTTGTATGGAAACAGTTAAGAAAACTTGTCAATTACAAAAGGCAAATAATCATCTCTCAAAATATATTCATAAATCAGACATAAAAACATCATGTTGTCCTAAATATGATCCTGATATCAATTATCAGTTTGGGTGTCCCCCAGTATACGGGTACAACAAACCATATTTTCTAAATAAGAAAAAACACAAAAAATATACAAAGAAATCTAGATTCAAAAAACGAAGATACAAGGTATCCAGAAAGAAATGGAAACCTGAATATAAGGAAAAGTATAAAAAATCAAAGAAATACAAAAAACGAAAATTCATTAAAACAAATAAAACAGGTATGAAAAAGAACTGTACATGTTTTAAATGCGGTAAAGAAGGCCATTATGCTTCTGAATGCATAGTAAACATTAAAACAGTATGGTTAAACGAATTAGAAATGTATGATATACATACAGGAACTATAGCTGAAGTTCTTAGTGACAATTCTTCCATATATGAAATAGAAACTATATATGATGATAGTTCTTTAAATTCAGAATCTTCCGAGACAGAAGAATTTAATATAAATATGTTAACCTTAAATAAAACATATCATTTTATAAAGGTTATACCTTTATCAAAAACAACTATATTACCTAAAAGAGAATCATTAAAATTTCCAGGGCATATATTATATGCTAACAAAAACTATAGTTTGCGAAGGTATCAAACTACAGAAATATACTTAGATCTGATTATAAGAATACCATACGGCTATTATGGAGAAATCAGAAATCTAAGACATCATACACTTAGAAATATTTTTATCACCTATGGATTAATAGAATCCATGACTGATCAAAATATATGTATAACAATGAAAAGTACAAGCTTGGATGACAATCCTTATCAAATTCCTATAGGTACCCCTATTGGAATACTAATAATACATAGATATGAAGATTTCCCAATGGTTAAAGTTGAACAAGATATTTTACTTTCAACTTCTCCACCCTTAAGTCCAGAATTTACTCCTGGACAAACTTCTAAAGAACCTATGTTTGAATACAGAGTATATATGAATACTTTATCAGAGCTAGAACCTCAAGAAATTCATAATACTAGTATTGACAATAGTCAAGGAGAACATTATGAAATTACTGATGAAGATATTGAAAGATTAAAACTTTCCATAGCACATGCTAGACAAGATGAGGTATATAAACCTCAATCCAAATTCAAAACCTTATGGACAAATAAACCTACATATCTTTTTGAAAGAATGCAAGGAAATATAGAGTTAAAAGGAGATGAAGACTTTACCTCTATAAAAATATTAAATCTCCATCAGATTGAAAAACTGAAACAAAAATATCCAAAAAAGAAATATTTACATATTGGATTAATTCAGATAAAAATTACTGGTCTATTCAGATCAGGAATAGATACACCAATTATGATATATGTTGTGATGAAAGAATTATCAATAATCGTCTAAACAGTATATTAGGAGGAGCAAAATCCAATTTAGAAAATAGAATATTCGGAGTGAAATACATCCTGACTTTTGTATCAGTTTACATGACACAAATATAGAAAAGGCCTGTACACTATCTATCAATCTCAAAGGAATAGAGATGCTTCCGGGATCTAAAATTTTGGGCATTCAATGGGAACATTGCCTAGCCCTAAATGAAACATCTACTTTCAGATCAGTCACACCAACACAATTTATTAAACTCTTTGAGGTTGGAAACGAAAAAATAATCCAACCAAAATTAGTTAATATAAGACATCTAAGATATGATAATGAGATGCAAGTGTTTTTGAAAACTTTAAAACCAAAAACACATCTCCCTATTGAAACCTTTATTGCTTCTAGAAATACTATTTCTACTACGATTATAAATCCAAGTATCCCACGAAGTCTCAGTACTTCTGAACGCAGAAATACAAATTTTCATTTAGAACCAAATAGACCCAGTACGTCTACTTTTGAAAATCTTGAACATACTCCTCTTGAAGGAAGAACTCAAAGAATTCTTGATCAACAAAAAAGGTTACAAGACCAACACATTATACGATTACCAATTAGTTCTTTCGGTTTATCAAATGTTGGATCTTGAAATAAAACCCCAATTACATATATATATTCCCATGACATTATTGTTCCCCAACAATTCATGTCTTATTTTACATACTCTACTAGATTCTGGAGCAGAAACTAGTCTTATACAAGAAAAATTCGTTCCTCCGCAATTATGGTTACCACTTGAAAAACATGCTAAATTACAAGACTTTATGGGCAGACCGGTTCTTGTCACTCATAAAGCAAAAATCCCTATATCTATTCCAGATATTCATAATACACCTCATCACTATACTTTCGATTTTGCCTTACTACCCATCGATTTTGATATTGATTGTCTAGTCGGCATGAATAATCTACGTCATTATGCTCCTTTCAATACACAATATTTTCTCTTTGATAACAATCAAATCCCACGGGTTCCTTTTCCGATTCCCTTGGCTTCTTCATTCACGCCAGCCCAGCGTGGTGAAAGTCTTATTACAAAACAAAAACAACAAGTTTATACTTATCCTCTTACTATCTTCTCAAATATAGAGGACGTCATTCATAGTATGCTCCAACCATTATATTCAAACAATCCCTTACTACATTTTGACAAAGCACCTAGATATTGTTCCTTAACTATACTCGAACAATATAAAAATACAAATATATGTATATACAGTATAATGGTATCACCATTAGACAAAAAAGAATTTTCAGAACAAATCACAGATCTTTTATCTCTTAAACTAATCCAACCTAGCAAAAGTCCACATTCTTCTCCTGCTTTTCTAGTAAGAAACCATACAGAACAAAAAAGAGGAAAAGCTAGAATGGTTATTAACTACAGAAAATTAAATAGCTATACAAAGTTTGATGGCTATTTTATACTGGCTGCAGAGCAGTTAATAAAACAAATACAAGGATAAAAATACTATAGTAAATTTGATGCTAAATCTGGTTTCTGGCAAATAAGATTAGCCAATATAGAATCTATAGAATTAACAGCTTTTAGCTGCCCTCAGGGACACTATGAGTGGTTAGTAATGCCATTTGGCCTAAAAAATGCTCCGCAAATATTTCAAAAGTGGATGAATTCTATATTTGGACACTTACAATTTGTCGTAGTATATGTTGACGATATATTAGTCTTCTCACCCACTTTGGAAGACCATAAACAACATTTACTACAAGTAGTAAAACTATTACTAAATAATGGGATTATCCTAAGTCCAACAAAAATACATTTATTTAAAAAAAAATAGAATTCCTTGGAAAATATGTAAAGGAAGGCCAAATAGAATTACAACAACATATTTATTCAAAATTATAGGAATTTCCTAAAACATTCAAAACTCTAAAATAATTACAGAGTTTTTTGGGATTATTAAATTATGGAAGAAAATTCATTCCTCATTTATCCCAATTAGTTCAAAATTTACAAGAAAGACTGACTACAGAACAGTCTAAATATAAAATAGAAAACGGTGAATAACCTATTAAATGGAATACAGATAAAATAGTAATCCAACTTTCTTCTAAATAAGAAAAGGAAATAGAAAATATAAAAGAGTTAATTACCCAGCAAACAATATTATACTTTCCTAAAGATGAAAAGTTAGTAACTCTCCAAACAGATGCTTCAGACCTATTTTGGGCAGGAGTTTTAATAGCAAAACAAAAAGAAATAATTGCTTATACTTCTGGCTAATTTAGTAAACCACAGTAAAAATATTCTACTTATGATAAAGAATTGCTAGCTATCAAATTAGCTATAAAAAGCTTTAAAATATATTTGCTTAACAGACAGTTTATAATTGAAACTGACAATAAAGCAGTATCTCAATTTCTGAAAAAAAGAACGATAAATAATCCTGAAGAAAATCTCAGGAGAATAAGAATTTCTTTATATTTAGAAATTTACCAATACGATGTTAAATATATTCCTGGTTTTACTAACCATCTTGCAGATTTATTAACTCGTCCTAACAATGGACTAAGACCGCTTGAAGAGGCTTAAAGCTATGGTCGAAAAGGCCAAGTGGACTACAGTCCAAAACAACAAGAAGACCCCTGCACAAGGGAGCAACTCAAAGAAACAAACCATCCTGGACACAGGAGCAACCACCCTGAAGATAAGAGCAATCAACCTGGCTACAGGAGCATCTTCCTCCCCTACTACAGAAGATAGGCAGTTTCCACCACCAGAAATGACTGTCTTACAACCACAAAATACCACTCAGCCAAAATCTTCCTACAGCAATGTAGCAGCCGCTCAACGGCGAGTCCAACCTAACAAACCAACTGCAGCAGCAGTAATTCGAGATTGGTACAACCTCGAGCTCAAGACAACCAATCCTTACATTTATGAGAAGATGAATGGATGCTACAGAGCAATCCAGTCCAATGACTTCTCATCCTCCAAATACTGGTTATCCCAGATTGAACAAATGATACTCTCTATGCTCTCTCGGTATACCCAAGAGAAAACAGAGAAGCAAGCAATTGTTCAAGCTGCAACAGACCTCTGCACATATACAATTACTTCACAGAGTTCTGATCTAACAGAAAGAAAAAATACCTTGTTCAGAGGAACCACTCAAGACCAACAATATCTGAGAGATATGATACAAGATCTAGAGATTGCAGATCAGGTATATCACCCTCTACCAGAATTCTACAATCTTCTTAACTTGTGCAAAATTGATACTGCCACAGCTAGGCAAATGGAGGCCGAGCTACAAGTTCAGAGAATGATAGGCCTCAACCATCAAAATCTAATTCCAGACTCTCAGTTAGAACTTTCTTCCAGCAACTGGAAGCAACAGATGTTCTCCCACTTATGCAACAACATGAGCTGATATGGAACATGTACAATTCCCCCCGAATTGTTACAGGCTTCCAAGATATCCAAAGTTGCAAAAAGGCCCTACAAATGGGGCTTGTTCATGAGCTGTATGTCAATTCTTCTCATCCTGAAGAATACCAGGATGTTCTTCCAACCATATGCAGTCAGACTGTCAAGACATATGCCTCTAAGTACCAAACCAGTTTCTTCTTCTGTATCTGGAGCACTTGGGAAGAAAGAAAATATATAAAACTCTATAGTTCTGTCCAGCTATGGGAGATTCATAAAGAAAATTATGGTCCCCCTTCTGCCATCTGTGACAACCTTCCTGTTCTTGACCTAGAAGCTGAAGCAGGAAAGGCAAAGAGTTTTTTGAAGAAGCATATCAGAAAGCTCTTATTGGAGCTCATTCTATAAAAATAGAAAATAGTATCCTATTATATGACTTCATTGGTGCCTTCGAACCCTCTGAAGCAAAGACTGCCAAGGCTTTGGATTTTCTCGCCTCTCTCAAACTCGGGAAAATTGGTTCTAAAGCTAAAGAAGAATTTTATGCTAACATAGAGCATGACAAATCAGAAGGGTCAGAGAACAACTATGCAGAAGACAATCATGATCCGGACGAGCCAGCTCAGATGGATGAAGATGCCCTTCACAACATCATGTAGGATTAAAAGCATGGTGGGCCCATTCCGACTCAGCATCCACTCAAGATTCTGCCTTATCTCCCCAACGGACAAAAGGACAAGGTGGACCCTACAAAGGATAATAATGTAGTCCTTTTTTCTGTACACTTTCAGTCGTTTTGTAATAATGCAAAACTTTAACAGCTGTAAAGAGATTCCTTCTCATCAGAAAAGGATCTTACTGTAAAAAGAAAACTCTATAAATGAAAGGCTTCGACTAGGGGAAAGGTAGAGCCTATCAAGCCTTCTCCTTTTTGAAATCTCTCTGAGTTCTTAATCAAGCTTCTAGTTTTTAAATTTCTTTTTGTAAAACTGAAGAAGAAGTTGAATCTTGGCGCGTAGAGCACAACTGGTAGACTGTTCTATAGTCAGTTTTTCTTGTAAACTTTGGACCACTTGGGATAGATGAGGAATAAATTTTCTTCCATAGTTTAGTAGTCCCAAAAAACTCTGTAATTGTTTTAAGGTCTTAAATGTTTTAGGGAATTCCTTTATTTTGGAATATATATGCTGTTGTAATTCTATTTGGCCTTCCTTTATATATTTTCCAAGGAATTCTATTTCCTTTTTAAATAAATGTATTTTTGTTGGACTTAGGATAATTCCATTCTCTAGTAATAGTTTTACCACTTGCAGTAAATGTTGTTTATGGTCTTCCAAAGTAGGTGAGAAGACTAATATATCATCAACATATACTATGACAAAATGTAAATGTCCAAATATAGAGTTCATCCACTTTTGAAATATTTGTGGGGCATTTTTTAGACCAAATGGCATTACTAACCACTCATAGTGTCCTTGAGGGCAGCTAAAAACTGTTAATTCTATAGATTCTATATTGGCTAATCTTATTTGCCAGAAACCAGATTTAGCGTCAAATTTACTATAGTACTTTGATCCTTGTATTTGTTTATTAACTGCTCTGCAGCAGGTATAAAATAGCCATCAAACTTTGTATAGCTATTTAATTTTCTGTAGTTAATAACCATTCTAGCTTTTCCTCTTTTTTGTTCTGCATGGTTTCTTACTAAAAAGGCAGGAGAAGAATGTGGACTTTTGCTAGGCTGGATTAGTTTAAGAGATAAAAGATCTGTAATTTGTTCTGAAAATTCCTTTTTGTCTGTTGGGGATACCATTATACTGTTTACGCGTATATTAGTATTTTTATATTGTTCGAGTATCGTTAAGGAACAATATCTAGGTGCTCTGTCAAAATGTAATAAGGGATTGTTTGAATATAATGGTTTGAACATGCTATGAATGACGTCTTCGTTATTAGAGAAGATGGTTAGAGGATATGTATGAACTTGTTGTTGTTGTTGTATTTGTTTTGTAATAAGACTTTCACCACGCTGTGCTGGCGTGAAGGAAGAAGCCAAGGGAATGGGAAACAGATAAACAAATAACCTGGGCTGCTCATATTTGTTTTTTATCAATTTCCCTTGAAGCAGAAGTTGAGGAATTTCTACTGCTTCTAATTGGTTAAAGAAGAGGAGAAGTTGGCCGTCTTGTATGTAGTTTTGTTGATTCAAATCTATCATCTTCTTGATAGTAGCTTCCGCCTCAATTTGTTTTGACTTTTCTGTATCAATCTCTAAGGATGTTAGTAATTGTGCAAACTCAGAGAGTGGACAAATTACCATATCCGAAAGGCTGCTTTTAGAGATGATGAATTTGAGCTTTCTTTCTTCTGGAGTAGAATCAGAAAACCAAATCTTCTCTTTCTGCTTTAGCTCTTGAGATTTGGAGAGAAAGGAACTCTGACATAGCTTTCTGACTAGATCTTGGATTTCAGAAAATCTTTTCTCTAGCCTTGTTTGTTGTTGATTGAACTCGTCCCATGTCTGTGCTGGAATGGGAAGAACTCTGGTAGCCTGACACTGCTGGTGGCTTTCAAGCTGTAGTGAGAGAAGATGAGCTTTTGATTTTTTGTTGAGCCGTCTGGCTTGCTTTGTTTGATGTTATTTCCTCATGCATCTTCTTCCCATAGAGAATGAGTAGTAAAGCTATAGAATGATTTAGTATGGCTAAAACATTTGTTATGTAGGTTACCTTCGTCCATTATCGGGACGAGTGAGTAAATCTGCAAGATGGTTAGTGAAACCAGGAATATATTTAACATCGTATTGGTAAAGTTCTAAATATAAAGCAATTCTTATTCTCCTGAGGTTTTCTTCAGGATTATTTATCGTTCTTTTTTTCAAAAATTGAGATACTACTTTGTTATTTGTTTCGATTACAAACTGTCTATTAAGTAAATATATCTTTAAGCTTTTTATAGCTAATTTAATAGCTAGAAATTATTTATCATAAGTAGAACATTTTTGTTGTGGTTTATTAAATTTTCCTGAAGTATAGGCAATAATTTCCTTCTGTTTTGCTATTAGAACTCCAGCCCAAAATAGGTCAGAAGCATCTGTTTGGAGAGTTACCAACTCTTCGTCTTTGGGAAAATATAATATTGTCTGCTGAGTGATTAATTCTTTTATGTTTTCTATTTCTTTTTCTTCCTTAGAAGTAAGTTGAATTCCTATTTTATCTGTATTCCATTTTCTTGGTTGTTCACCATTTTCTATTTTGTATTTAATGCGGTAAAGAAGGCCATTATGCTTCTGAATGCATAGTAAATACTAAAACAGTATGG
This sequence comes from Dracaena cambodiana, assembly GCA_036321105.1. Taxonomy (NCBI): domain Eukaryota; kingdom Viridiplantae; phylum Streptophyta; class Magnoliopsida; order Asparagales; family Asparagaceae; genus Dracaena; species Dracaena cambodiana. Next base: position 15,628,201 of record JAYEPQ010000005.1, on the reverse strand, counting down.
TTAAACGAATTAGAAATGTATGATATACATACAGGAACTATAGCTGAAGTTCTTAGTGACAATTCTTCCATGTATGAAATAGAAACTATATATGATGATAGTTCTTTAAATTCAGAATCTTCCGAGATAGAAGAATTTAATATAAATATGTTAACCTTAAATAAAACATATCATTTTATAAAGGTTATACCTTTATCAAAAACAACTATATTACCTAAAAGAGAATCATTAAAATTTCCAGGGCATATATTATATGCTAACAAAAACTATAGTTTGCAAAGGTATCAAACTACAGAAATATACTTAGATCTGATTATAAGAATACCATACGGCTATTATGGAGAAATCGAAAATCTAAGACATCATACACTTAGAAATATTTTTATTACCTATGGATTAATAGAATCCATGACTGATCAAAATATATGTATAACAATGAAAAGTACAACCTTGGATGACAATCCTTATCAAATTCCTATAGATACCCCTATTGGAATACTAATAATACATAGATATGAAGATTTACCAATGGTTAAAGTTGAACAAGATATTTTACTTTCAACTTCTCCACCCTTAAGTCCAGAATTTACTCCTGGACAAACTTCTAAAGAACCTATGTTTGAATACAGAGTATATATGAATACTTTATCAGAGGTAGAACCTCAAGAAATTCATAATACTAGTATTGACAATAGTCAAGGAGAACATTATGAAATTACTGATGAAGATATTGAAAGATTAAAACTTTCCATAGCACATGCTAGACAAGATGAGGTATATAAGCCTCAATCCAAATTCAAAACCTTATGGACAAATAAACCTACATATCTTTTTGAAAGAATGCAAGGAAATATAGAGTTAAAAGGAGATGAAGACTTTACCTCTATAAAAATATTAAATCTCCATCAGTTTGATTATTTCTACCAGAGGAAATCATTTGGGTAGATGACTCCCCACGTTCCATATTTATATAATACTGTTCCTCGATAGAGGGTATATTTTGTATATGATAGTCCTCGTTAGAGGGTATGTGGTATAATTCCTCGGTAGAAGAGGACTCCCCGTTAGAGGGTATAGATAATTCATCTTCAACAGCAGTGACATTATCATATAAACTTTCATCAAAAGAACTTGCAAGTGAAATATAATCTTCACTATCAGAAGAAGAGTTTTTTGAAAAATACTTTATAGAAGCAGAATTCTTTTCATAAAAATCAAAAATTTCTTTTGAACTAATTTTCCCTTCTATTTCTTCAGATAATAAAGTTCTATATTGCAAATACTTTTGATAATCGATTTCATCTAAATCAATTTCTTTTAAACTTTTTGAAGACGTTTTCATCATACGAACTGATCCAAATCTTTCTTTTGAAGATAAAGAGAAGTTTGGAAAATTCAAAAAGGTTTGTAAAGTGGTTAATTTTTGAGAAACTAAATAGAGTTGATCGCTTAAGTAATTAAGCAAACTATTCTGTTGTTCAGTAGTACCATTACTAGGAAGATGTATACTATGTTCATGAGAATTTAAATTGTAAGGACATTCGTAAGTTTCAGGAATAACTAAAGCTCTAGACATTTCTGCAAAGAGTTTTTATAATCTTAGACACGTTATTTCCTTTCTTTCTTTAACTAGTTAGATAACTGTATCGCTTTGACCCTACTCTCTCCGGCACATATAACCTCTAAGGGTGGCTTTCTCCCCAGAGTTAGGCCGCAATGACTTGAACATCCCTTCAGGATTTAGTCAACCACAAGCACTATTACAGGCTTCAGAGATAGAGCACAGCCATGTTTCGTTTCCTACCTCATGGCGTAAGATACTATTATCTAGTTAGCTAAGGAAATTAAGAAAATAACATGTCTAACAGATTTAGCCAGTCATGGCTAAGTTAGAAATACTTACAAAAAAAGAAAATAGATGCCGAACCAAGGCTCTGATACCAGTTGTGCTCTACGCGCCAAGATTCAACTTCTTTTTCAGTTTATTCACAAAAAGAAATTTAAAAACTAGAAGCTTGATTAAGAACTCAGAGAGATTTCAAAAAGGAGAAGGCTTGATAGGCTCTACCTTTCTCCTTGGCCGAAGCCTCTTATTTATAGAGTTTCATATTGTTACAGTAAGATTCCTTTTTGATGAGGAGGAATCTTTTACAGCTGTTAAAGCTTTACATTATTATAAGATGACAGAGAGTGTACAGAAAAAGGTCTTCATTATTGTCCTTTGTACAGGAAAAAGGACTACATTATTGTCCTCTATAGGGTCCCACCTTTTCTGATTGTTGTCCTTCTGTCGTCTGTGGAGATAAGGCGGAATCTTGAGCTGAGTGGATGCTGAGTGGAATGGGCCCACCATGCTTCTAGTCTTGTAGGAAGAGTCCTTCTTGGTAGCATTCAGATCTAGCCTTCTGCCCGATTCTTCCAATGTTGATGGAGAGTAGAAAATTAACTACCTTTCGTAGTTTGTAGTCGGTGGGTTCAATGGCAGATAGATGATCAAAGAGTAAGATATTGTTACTGATGGTAACAGATCTTGCTCCACACAGACTGTCATTTGTTGCTTCAATGAAGAATTCTTTAGCAGCATAAAAGGCATGTTCTTCATAATTGAATTCTTGTTTTGGATAGGTTCCCCAACCATGAGCAAATTGCTGGCTTTGGTCTCAACGGATTCTTGATCAACAAAAACAGATACAAGACCAATACGTTATACGACTCCCAACACATTCTTTTGGCTTATCAAATGTTGGATCTTGAAACAAAACCCTAGTTGCATATATATATTCCCATGACATTATTATTCCCTAACAAATCATGTCTTACATTACATACTCTACTAGATTCTGGAGCAGAAACTAGTCTTATACAAGAAAAATTTGTTCCTCCGCAATTATGGTTACCTCTTGAAAAACATGCTAAATTACAAGACTTTATGGGCAGACCGGTTCTGGTCACGCAAAACTCCCTATATCTATTAAAGATATTCATAATACACCTCATCACTACACTTTCGACTTTGCCTTACTACCCATCAATTTCGATATCGATTGTCCAGTAGGCATGAATAATCTTCGCCATTATGCTCCGTTCAATACACAATTTTTTCTCTTTGATAATCATCAAATACCACGAGTTCCGATGTAGGGCGTCGCTCAGTAAGGAGTGCCCCAACAAAATTCATTTTATGACTCATATCATAATATGTGGCACTATTTTATGCTAGCTATTACAAGCCTACCACAACCGTTCTCCTTTATTCTGGATTGGGACAGATAATGAAAGGATAAATCTTTATGCCTAGCACTGTCAGAGTTTCATAAAGTGCTCATAATTGATTTTAATATTAAATAGTATTAGCGGGTTTGAAATTAATAAACGGGTTTGAATCCATCTTATTAGATAGTGAGTGAGTTAATCATAGGGTTCAATAAGATAATTAGATAAATCTAATAGGCATTATAAAAGATAGTTTTACTATCCTCAATTAATAGAGATGTAAGAGAAGGAAGAAAATGGAGATTCTCTTGGCAAAACTTCGGCGATGAGTGGTACAATGATAGTGGTCCGACGAGGTGTCCCGACAAGGTAAGAGGGAAAGAGAATTTTTTGGAGAATGAGTGTAAGATTGAACTAAGAAGAGAGGTCGAGTTTATATTGTGTTGGATTTAGGAGTTATAAAATATTAAGGGTTTAAGGAGTTATAGAAGTTGAAGGGTAAGAGAAATTATATAATATAATAGGTTTGAGGAGTTAAAGAGGATGTGGGGATTTATTTTAAAAAATTAAAATAAGGAATTAAATTGGAGATTTCATATGGGTTAATTCATAGAGAAGATGAAAAGGTTGGAGTTTAGAGAAATGAATGAGTAGAGATGTTATAAAAGATGAGAAAGATAGAAGATAAATATTCAAATTTATTATCATGTTTTGTTTGTTTATTTGTTTATTTATAGCTAATAAAGTTTAAGGATTATTACAGCAGAATGCTGTCTTGGAGATATCTTCCTTCGCCACCTGCACTTGTTGATGATATCAGAACGGAGAGCCAACTTAGAATACAATGTACCCCTGTACAATTCATCTAATAGCATCATGGACTAGAGGTATCATGAACTCATCTTTCACTGTGTTTTGGTTGAGAGAACGATAGTCGACATAGAGGTGCCACCCTTCATTCGACTTCCTGACAAACACCAATAGTGATGCGCATGCGCTGGGTACTAGGACTTATGATCCCCAAGCTCAACATCTCTTGGATTTGCTTCTCAATCTCGTTTTTTTGGTGAACTGATAGCAGCGAGGTCGAGCATTAATTGTCTTCTTATGGTCTATCAGAGGAATGTGATGGTCGCACAATCGTCGGGGCAGAAGCGATTGTGGAGACTGGAAAACCCTCCCAAAGTCCTGGATGAGTGCTTGGAGTGGTTCTGGCCGTTGTTCAGAATCCTCACACTCCATTAGGTTTCAATTGTACCGCATAAGTTATCCCTTCACCTGTAGAGTTTTATCAAACACTTCACCTTCCACCACCTCCGTTGATGTGGGCAACAAACCTTTAACACCACTGGTTTTCCCTTCATTACTTGAGCGTATGTAGTGAAAAGTCCCATAAGGTTGGCCCCAAGCTACACAACTTCATCGTTCCTAACACAATTTGGTAGTCTCCTAGCGGAACCACCAGGTCTTTTACTGGCAGCAACTTTGTCTTCCTCTAATTTAGCTTACTTCATGGCCTGAGACATACTCGTGGGGTTCTTCACCATCACCTCGAACTTGACTAGCTCTGGCCACCCACTCACAAAGCAACAAACTAAGAAATCCTCCAAAAGTCCATCGACATGGTACAACAGGTGCTTAAATTTGTGCTGATATTCATCGTATGACGTGCCCTCTTCAGTTGGGAGAGCTCTCTAAAGTAGTTGATGGTGGTAGAAGGATCACACATGGACACCAACCCCAACTAGAATTCTTCCCAAGTTAAGGGATGACCCTTCTTTTCTACATTCCATCTATACTACTGCAACGGAGCCTCATCTAAGTACAACACCACCATTCAGACTTGCTGGTCAACCCCAATAGTGTAAATTCGAGAACTTGCTCCACTCGGTATATTCTAGCGTGCACCTGCTTCCCTGAGGTGGGAAATCAGGCCTCAGTCGGTGCTGGTAACACCATTCCTCGCTGAATACCCATACATTTCTCCACCTCCACCACCAGGAGGTTGATTGGGATTGTAGGGTGGTGGTGCGGTCCGTATCAGCTCCTCTTTAGATTGACAATAATGACATTTGCTGCAGATAGTATAATGGATACCTTGTATCTTCGTTTTTTGAATCTAGGTTTGTATTCCTTAGATTTTTTTGTATATTTTTTGTGTTTTTTCTTATTTGGAAAATATGGTTTGTTGTACCCGTATACTGGGGGACACCCAAACTGATAATTGATATCAGGATCATATTTAGGACAACATGATGTTTATATGTCTGATTTATGAATATATTTTGAGAGATGATTATTTACCTTTTGTAATTGACAAGTTTTCTTAACTGTTTCCATACAAGCCTTTTTTAAGTGCCTGTATTATGTGGAATACCTCCTGTTCTAAGAGTATTATATTTTTTCTCTATCATTGAATCCCATGGTATAGGTAGTTTAGAAAAGAAAGCTGTTATCCAAAAGATTTTCTTTTCTAAGGTATTTAGAAAATATATTTTGATGAACGAGAAAGGCTATGTTCTAATCCTCCACTGCAGATAGGATACGTATATTTGTATTTTTATGATTTGATTTATACCTTTTTTGTTGAATTGTTGCTGGAATTTTGAATATTTTTCGTATAGTTTCGAAAGAACTGAAAGAAAATTATCGAGTGGAAAAAGGCAAAAGTGGTGAGCATATTAGAGGGTAAAAGCCAATTATACTGAGTGAAATACGAGTGGAATAGAGTGAATCATTTTTTGAGTGAAACACATGAGAGAGTGTGTGAGGTCTTTTCCTTTTTGTTTTCTAACTTTGATTTGCAGCAATCATGTCTCACAACAGTGAAAAGAGCATTGCCGAAGGTGCTACAGGGATGGCTGACCCAAAAGTGCTCGTGGAGGCCATGATGAGTGAGATGAGGAGTGTGATGAGGTTAGAATTGGAGCAGGTATATGAGCGGATTGATCGGATGGAGAATAAACGTTTGGAGCAACCACAAAACGCTCCTAATGTGCGTAGGAGGGAAAGAGTTCAACATCGAGGAGTGAGAGATGAAGATGGAGAGTATTATGGGGCTGGTTTTGATGAAGAAGAAGATCGGGATTCAGTTGTTGCATATATTAAAGGAATGGAATGATGGGCAGCATCAAAAGTGTCCACTTTGACTCGTCGAATGTCGGCATTTGTCGAAGGCGCTTTCGTATATAAATGAATTAGTGGATCGACGACTCGACGGTAAGCTTTAGAGCTACCGGGATTGAACGTGGCGACTACTCTCTCTTTCGTCGAGAAATGCGAATGAATAGCCTACTTTCTTTCGTACTCACAAGAATGGGAATTTGCCAACTGACCTTCAAAGATGGGCATCCACTTGTATGCTCTATGCCTTTTCCTTGACGCTCCCATTTTGCTTTCACTAGATTCTCAAAAGGCATTCCGCTCTTTGACCCTAGGAGAGGTCAATAGGAGCTACTATAGAATCCGAATCTAGCTTTGCTACGTCGAAAGCTGGACTTTCTTCTTTCTGGCCTGACTGCTTTCTTTGCTAGATGGGATCGATCCCAGACTTAGCCGCTTTGCACTGTCATGGTGGTCTCATTATCATCTTCGAAGTAGAAGAACGGTACGAAAGGTCGTCTTAGTCTTCCGGTTGAACTGAACTAGACGGGAGTGAAAAGTCACCCAGTTCACAGTGAGTTGAGTTCACGGTGAGCCGTCAGTCCTTTTGCTCTTTTCAACTCGATGAAGAAGTAAGCTCTAATCATTCTACATTGACACCCGAGGGGAGACAACTCAACTCAATATATCGAGTTGACGTGCCCTATTGGCTATGGGTCAGGAACGGAAATAAAGCTAACGTTCGACTAGTAGCTTTCACGTGGCGAGAAGGAGAAAGAAATAGCAATTTCCCCTCTTTCTCTTTGAACGAAACCGAAGTTTGAAGGAGAGATTGATGTCAAACCTTAATCCGTTGGATCGCTGGTAGTGTCTATGAAGAGGTTTGGTACTGATGCCACTTCTTTCGCCTTTAGCTTGACAGTAGGAATGTGATCTTTGCCTTTGACGCTTTGAGCTTGGCATCATCGGCAATACGAGATATAGAATGGGATAGGCCAGGCCAATTATTCTGTGTGGTTCGATAGATTTTTCTCTTGTTTCATCAATTTCCATTGGTCATGTCGTCTCCGACGGCACGGCCGTCGTGTGAAGGAAGAAGATGGCGCTATCGAATCTGCTTCCGCGCAAATCCGATCTTTTCGGGGTTGAAAGAGTAAGCGTAGCTATGAAATCCGCATCTGGCTTGACTACTGGAAAGCTTTACGTCGGCTTGTCTCGAAGGGACGAGCGATAGACAGTCTTCTTTTTCTTAGTCTTCTCTATCTAAAGAGAGTTTCGATTCCACAGAACCCTTTGGAGCAATAGATGGATTCCGTATGGTATAGTTATGGGGAAGGCGTAGAGCAGTAGCTGTCTAGAATTTTCCTATTACAGAATCGACTCTGAACGCTGCTCATGGCACGGTTAGTAGTGAAAAAGAGTAGCAATTGTTGAATCAGTTGGCTCTTTTTACTGTGATTGCTCTTGTGAAGCTCTGAGGTGAAGTTTTCTTCCGTCTACTGTCAGGAGTAGGAGTGAAGGCGATGATCCGACTTTCAATCGAATGCATAGCAGGCTTGTAGTTGAATTGAGATTGGCGATTAGTACAATGATCGAAGATTTTTCTCGCATAGACACCCATTCGACATCGGACACGTTTCATAAACAGCGTCTTTTTCATCATCAATAGTCGATGTCAGTGGTATCATCTCGAGTTCTTTACTACTATTGATCATGTCAGCTCTCTTCCATTGGATCTCTTTTCTATGCTAGGATCCCAACCCTCTTCGATTCCCCTCCTCTTGAGTTATTGCTCCACCATGATGGCCACGTGCACCATATCCTCTAATTCCACATAATGCTGCATCTCCACCCTATCATGAATTTCTTAATTCAAACCTTTCAAGAACCTAGCCATAGTAGCCTCTCGGTCTTCTTCGATATTAGCCCGGATCATAGCAATCTCCATCTCTTGATGATAATCCTCCACACTTCGGTTACCTTGTCGGAGCGTTTGTAATTTATTGTACAACTCCCGGTGGTAATGGCTGGGCACAAACCGCTTCCTCATCACTATTTTCATCTCTTCCCATGTCTCTGCCGGTCGTTCCCTATTTCGCCGCCTGTTCAACACTAACTGATTCCACCACACAATAGCATAGTCAGAAAACTCGATGGCAGCAAGTTTTACCTTCTTCATCTCAGAACAAATCACAGATAGTATAATGGTATCTTCGTTTTTTGAATCTAGGTTTGTATTCCGGATCAAATTCCTATAGGTACCCCTATTGGAATACTAATAATACATAGATATGAAGATTTACCAATGGTTAAAGTTGAACAAGATATTTTACTTTCAACTTCTCCACCCTTAAGTCCAAAATTTACTCCTGGACAAACTTCTAAAGAACCTATGTTTGAATACAGAGTATATATGAATACTTTATCAGAGGTAGAACCTCAAGAAATTCATAATACTAGTATTGACAATAGTCAAGGAGAACATTATGCGTTCTCTCGAACAAAGAAATTATACTTTTATGAGTCTTCGGAATGTCGAGTGATTGAATCAGCTTCAGAGAGCCAAGCTCACATCGAACTGAAATGAGATCCCTCTGAGTAGTTGCAGCATCTCGACATAAGTTTTGCAGGAGGCCCGGCGAAATCGACGAGTGTAGATGCTCTCGTACCACAAAAAAAGCAAAACCATGTTGCCACCAGGAAATCGAATACTCTCCTCCTTCTCGCTAGGGTGGTTAGATCTATCATGTGGCAGGTCAGTTGAATGCTTTGGTGGTTGTCGTATCCCTTTCATCGACGAAATACCTGGGGCACAGGATTCATTGATGAGCCTCTTCGTTTGAGGAAAATGAAAATCAAAGAGCACTTCATATCATCCTCCTTTCAAATTCCAGAATGCTGGTGAGTGAATCCAGCCAACAGTCAATAGTACCGAAATTTTGTGAATGCCGTGACGTGACCGGCAACTCGACGGAGCAGTGAAAACAGCGCAAAACAGGAGGATCAAAAGGTCAAAGCTGGTGGTTCGTAAACGATGATCGTCACTCAGATACGGTCTCTTCCTGTCATCGTCGGAGCGATTGAAACTGGAGTTGACCATCGCCTCCGAGGAGATAGTCCCCCACTCGACAACAGCGAAGTCTTGGTTGAGAGGCGCCACCTACCCATCTTCCAACAATTGGAATGAGGCGGTGTAAATCCCGGAGTCGCCACTTCATCGTGTTGATGTACAAAGATCTCAGGTTGAGGCAATAGACTTCCTACAGAGGAAGCACTTGTGAACATCAATGTCAGGATATCCCCCTGTTCTACACCATCTCCTGCACTCACCTGTTGGGCCCATCTCGGAAGACATCCTTTCATTCAGTACACGCCAAAGCTGCTTTGCCTGGAACGCTTTGATCTGAACGTCATCGGTCCCGTCATTCTCAGTTGGCCTTCACGGTTTGCACACCGTTGGACCAACTGGACAGATGGGATGGCGTCAGTATCCCTACCATTGCCAGACCAAAATCAGTGACGACAGTGACGTAACTTCCGGGGGGCTATTTCACGTCGGAAGGGGAAGATCTAACCAATCAGAGTGACCAAGCTGAGCTCCAATCTTCTTCTTCTGGTGGTCAGCGTAATCTATGCTTATTTTCAACTCTCCGGATCAAAAGAACACATGTCAAAAGAAGCTAATGCTGATTATGCGGCTGGTGATGAAAAGATCCGCGTTTAAGCTCCGGAGAGTTGAAAATAAGCTAATGCTTATGCTGATTATAAATTCTATGCTTATGCTGATTGAAAATAAGATGATAATGAGAGTTGAAAAGATCCGGAGAGTTGAAAATAAGCTAATGCTTATGCTGATTATAAGCATAGATCCGCGTAATCTATGCTTATTTTCAACTCTCCGGATCAAAAGAACGCATGTCAAGGGCACCTGTTGTCAAAAGAGATCCTGCTCGCTTGGGATTGCCATTGAGTTTACGAGTTTCTCTTCGCAGTCGTTTTCATCGTGTGAATTCCCAGTTGCTTTAGTCCAACCTGTTGTTTAAGCTCCGTCATGGCTTGTTCCCAAACCCATGGAACACGTATGAAAGCTCTGTCTGCAAACAAATAGGATATCTCTCCCTAAACCCAGCTGGCTGGCTTGCTCGCTGTCGGTTCCAGTTTTTCGACGTTTACATAGTGGTCAAAAGGCGAGCATACAATTCGCAGATCGCTCCTGACGACTACGTTCGCAGGTTCCTATTTTGAGTGTGGTTGGCTCTTCCAGGTGCGTCATGATGGCTGACGGTGAAGGTTCTAAAAGAGCTCGACCGAAACAGTACCAGAATGAGACATTTGCTGGTTAGGAAAGGAGGTACGGGAAGCGTCAGTATGATATTCTATATAATATTCGAATTTCGATAGAAGGATACCACTTCCAAACAAGACCACTTCACTTGACAGACCGCGATGCCCCTGATTTTTTAACTTCAACTGACAGTTGCACGGGGAGAAAAGAAAAGACAATTCAATTGGACTCTGAAAGAGAACCGATCAGTAAAATATTTATTTCAGAGAAAAGCGGGCGGTCACGGGGAATGGACCGTGACTTCATTGATTTCACGGACCGTCGCTTTGACTTCAATCACTGACTGGAATAAATCAATCCCCCGATAGTTGTGGTGAACGACACGACCGTCCCTACTCGAAGCGGAAAGCATTAATTGGCCGTTCCACTCGTGCCTATGCTTCTGCTTTCTTCATCTATGCCTATGCTACTTATGCCATTCATTCCATTCCCGTCTCCAACATCAAATCCTCTCCTCTTCTAGACATGATAGCCCTGTTGACCATCAAATTTGCGCATCCGACTCTGAACCTTCGAGCCAAGTTCCTCTGGTTTGTTGACCCACCTTCCCATGTCAAAAATGTTTTCTTCCCTTGTGGATAAGAATGAAGTTCTCTCTTTCATTACAGACGTAGTTGACCACCTATGCGATTATGAAAAGGGAAGTGACCTCTTTGCTCCCTCTCTTATCCGAGAGTCTCCACAGTGGATTTCTCACATCGAAGACAGGGAAAGCTACCGACGTCTTGGGGAGAGGAGCTTCTCCAGCATTCATTGGTTTATGCGGGCTTCGATGATCTCTGTACGGCTTCCAGATTGGAATAGGGAGGGACTCGACAATCCCCTTGCTCCGTTGACATGGCTCGACTTTTTTTTTGTTTGAATAGGGCATCACGTCGGATTTTGTCCGACGAGGGGCTGGCGGAAAAAATAATGATGTTTGGGGCCTAGATGAAGTTATGCCTTATCAGTCATGACGACATTACTGTAACAGGTAAAGGGGTGTACAGTCCGGTACTCTGCGTCCGCTTCTTTGATAGTTGGCATACCATGCATCGTCGACGCATACCTTTGGAAATCTCTTCTGAGTAGAGGCCAGAAAGACTTCTCTTCAACCAACGCGATCGTCTTATCCCTGCCAAAGTGACGTGACCTCCCAATCCTCCACCATGCAGCTCCATTGTGTTGTTTTCCCTTATGGAACCCTCAGGGATGCATAGTTGTCGGCCCATGCCGCCATCCTGAAAAAGAAAATGACGATGTATTCGACTTCTCACTCCGAACTCTCAAAATATGTGATGATACAGGATGACACTTCCTCGGCAAAAAAAAGTGTGCATTTTTTGTTTGAGTTCTTTTCCCATTTTCTTTTCTCCAGCCCCCTCAGCAACACTTTTCCGCAATTATTTAGATGATATCCCTGTGTTTGGAGAGCACGATGCAGCTGCTGGAAAGCAATTGACTCGTCATGTCGGACAGTTGATGATATCAAAGAATGAAGGTAGCATGGCGCAGCCGATGCCCTAGGAGGACAATTTTTACTATTCTCTCTAGACTGGATTAAAAAGATAAAACTGACTTTTCTACATGCAACCTAGTGCTCCTCCCCTAGATAAGAAAGTTTAAGATCTGCCAGGCTAAGTATCTTCTTTCTGTCTATTTGAGTTACAGGAGAAGTTGTTCTAGAATAGTTTAGACGCTTTTGAGACGCAAGCGACGTAGGATTTGAGAATGAATTTGTCGAAGCAACTTCTTTTTTTTCTACAGGCCTTCATTTCCGCTTTCCTCCATTCATTCGGGACCTCTAAAAGAATTGTCAAGCTCCGTGGCACTGAAAATGGCCGAAACAAAAGCGATTTATGAAGGTGATAAAGTCTCGTCATAAATCAAATGGGAAATTGGGTGAGCAGGGGGATTCCCCTTTCTCAAAGCGACAAGGAAGATCAACGAGAGAATCATGTGAAGGAGCAGAGGCATCGAAAAGGAATCCCTGTAGCTGTGTAGCCTAACGCCCGATGGAATCCCTCGTCTTTGTGCATTTTACGTATTCACCGACTTTCCAAATCGGCCTGGCCAAGCTTCGCATCAATGACGGAATCGGTCATTGGCAACTTTTCTAAGTCTTTCCGTCATCTTATCTCGCCTGAGAAAGTCCGATGCATTTCCTCTCGCACAGGCCTATGGGTGTCGACGCGATGCCCCGACGACGAAAATTAGATTCATTTCTTTTTGTCATCCGAGTTTCTTTCGCTGAACTCTCATTTCCGATGTCTTGGATCTAAAGGAGGTACGGCCTTTTACTCTTTGATCTCCTATCTCTTTCGTCGCTCCTTTTGGCAGAATGATAAAGAAAAGCACAGTCTCCATCCCGCATAGCTGAAGTCACTTTAAAAGCTAGAAAACCACTCCGATTAGGCTAACAAAACAAGCTCAGTCAAGCCAATGGAAGACTACCCTTTGATGTCAGAGGAATCAGAAGAGAAACTCTTTTTCACATTCCATAGCCTAGCTTTGCAAACACGTCGATTCGGAGATGGCACACCATACTCATAATCAATCACACCGGAAAGAATGGAATCTAGACCTAGAATTCACTGGTACCTGACGTCGTCAGATTCCTTTTACGATACGGATGTTTTCCTATCACCGTTGTATGACTTCGTCGTACAATCTTTTTCTTCCATCTGACGAATTGACCTGTTTGGTAAGTCATTTTTTTTGGGGGATAATGTTCTTTCGACGCGGTATTACAGTTTCAGTGGCAGAATTCATGCTATGATTATCATATTTTACAACAAACCATGGATCGTCAAAAAATAGACTTCGACAAAAAAAGGAAGATCTCGCGGCTCTCCGTCAATCCAACTCGCGACTTTTTATGTCAACTGGATGTTGGAAGCATTGATGATCCAGTACTTCTCCTGAGCACATGACCTATAGCTTTATACCTACTATTTCATTTGGTTTTTGGTTCCTAGTCTGATTTTATTAGTATCCATAATTGGGGCTATAGTACTGACTATGCATAGGACTACAGACGGTGAAAAGACAGGATATATTCCGACGAAATGCTCGTCGATTCTAGGATGACTTTAATGAGGAGGACGACAGACCAAATTGACATCTCGCTCACGCCACCCGGTCGACCCTGTTTGCAACCAGGGGAGGGGCTCCCGGTGAGAATGGGAGAGCCTTCGTTATATCTCATGACGTCGTATTGTAGTCTCTGCAGTCTTGTCAGCCTGCCTCCATTCTTCCAGTAGGTGCTCCCGCGCTGCCTACAGACTTCCAGCTTCGCTTCCCCCTACCTTCGAAAACCACTACTAGCCTACGGAACAGGATCGTAGACGTTCCATCGTCATTATATCTGAATCTATATCTTTTGCTCTGCACCGTCATGTGACGAACTGACAGAAGATTCGAGACTCTATCAGAATACCGAAGAGCAGTCTTTTGTCTTTCACATCAGGTGGACGTGGACGCGCTTTACTGTAGGGAAGGACTGTCAATAGCAACTTGGTTAGTAGGATCTAGGTGAACCAGGAGGGGAGAGCATACATAATGACGGAAAATGCTTGAGGAAGACTCCGCCCTAGGGTTGTCAATAAGGACTGAGCGAGAGGTCGTGATGACCAGGCTGAGCCAAGATGGCTCGTAGTAGGAAAGGAGGCATAGCCGACGCAAGACAACAAATAGGAAAAAAAAGAATGACGATTTGAATTTCACTTATAGAGTAGTGAGTCAGAATAGATGGGCGGGAGAGATCAGTGTTTGGTTAGAGTGAAGAGCGAATAGAAAGAACTACTGGAGTATGAATCTCAAAAGAGGTCTGGTGGGTAGGTTTGATGCGGGATCTGTTGCCTTGGCATTGGCTGATTAAAAACATCCTCGCTGACGGCGCCATCTTCCATCAAGTGAAAACGTGACTTTCATAGGCCTCTATGTCTTTGATTAGTGCTCTGCCTGAAAATACGAGAATTGACTTTGTCGAGACCTGTGCTACCAATGTTTGAGACTCCGTTTTGTTAACAACAGGTACTCTTTCTGCCTTCACGGGTGACGAATCATCTGTGCTATGAGTTGACGGATCGTATGTGCTATGAGTCTCTCTTCCTCTACCGTGGTCTAAGGCAAGTCGAAATCCCTCTTCCTCAATGGTGGCTGACGGCAACGAAAGTATGATCGATGATCTTCTGCGGAGGCGGGATTTTCATATCTAATATCATCGGTCGCTTCAGGAAAAAGTGTAACCTACCCGCAGAGAATTGACGATTATGAGAAAGGGGCTAGCTGCTCTCCTCGATTTCAACAGAGAATTTTGTCGGTCTTTTTCATCACGACGCACTCCAGTGCATTTTTCCTGATGCGAACCCCGTCAAGAATAACGAGACCCGTAAAACAAAAGGAAAATCCAAGAATGTCCTCGATCATGTTTGGTTGGGAGACCTCGACCCGTTGCTTCAACAAAAACAACAACCTCGATATAATTGATCTCAACCCGTTGTTTAATGCGAAACAAGAACCTTGGTATAAGGAAGACGCCACAAACGGTATAATTTAGGTTTTGCAGCTGGTTTCTCCTCTTTCTTCACATGACTCGGTTTCCAAGG
Source organism: Dracaena cambodiana (assembly GCA_036321105.1). NCBI lineage: Eukaryota > Viridiplantae > Streptophyta > Magnoliopsida > Asparagales > Asparagaceae > Dracaena > Dracaena cambodiana. The sequence goes on along the minus strand of JAYEPQ010000005.1, from coordinate 15,612,952 downwards.
GGAAAAACCCGAATTATAGGATGCACGTGTACCCCCCTCCTCTTGAGTTATTGCTCCACCTTGATGGCCATGTGCACCATATCCTCTAATTCCACATAATGTTGCATCTCCACCCTATCATGAATTTCATGATTCAAGCAATTCAAGAACCTAGCCATAGTAGCCTCTCGGTCCTCTACGATATTAGCCCGGATCATATCAATCTCCATCTCTTGATGATAATCTTCCACACTCCGGTTAACTTGTCGGAGTGTTTGCAATTTATTATACAACTACCAGTGGTAATGGCTGGACACAAACCGCTTCCCCGGTGGTAATGGCTGAGCACAAATCGCTTCCTCATTACTATTTTCATCTCTTCCCACGTCTCTACCAGTCGTTCCCTATTTCGCTGCCTGTTCAATACTAACTGATTCCACCACACAATAGCATAGTCAGAAAACTCAATGGCAGCAAGTTTTACCTTCTTCATCTCAGAGTAGTTGTGGCAATCGAACACTAATCCACCTTTTTCTCCCACTCAAGATAAGCCTCGGGGTCGTTTCTTCCTTGAAACGCTGGAATTTTCATCTTAATACTACCCAAGTTGTTATCTTCCCGATTTCTATCTTCTCTAAACCGCCCTCCATATCTCCTATTACCAATAACTGAATCCCGATCTTCTTCTTCATCAAAACCAGCCCCATAATACTCTTCATCTTCATCTCTCACTCCCCGATGTTGAAATCTTTCCCTCCTTCACACATTAGGAGCGTTTTGTGGCTCCTCCAAACGTGTATTCTCTATTCGATCAATCCGCTCATGTACCTGCTCCAATTCTAATCTCATCACACGCCTCATCTCACTCATCATGGCCTCCACGAGCACCTTTGGGTCAATCATCCCTGTAGCACCTTCGGCGATGCTCTTTTCACTGTTGTGAGACATGATTGCTGCAAATCAAAGTTAGAAAACAAAAGGAAAAGACCTCACACACTCCCTCACGTGTTTCACTCAAAGAATGATTGACTCTATTCAACTCGTGTTTCACTCAGTATAATCGGCTTTTACCCTTTAATATGCTCACCACTCTTGCCTTTTTCCACTCGAAAATCCACTTTCAGTTCTTTTGAAACTATACGAACAATATTCAAAATTCCAGCAATAATTCACCAAGAACTCACCAAGAGAATTCAGGTTCAAAAGGTAAGAAAACAAGGAATATGGGTGATTAGATTATCAAAAGCACAATTCAGCAAAATTTCCACGAAAATTTTCGGTCTTTGGAGTGAGGTGATTTTCGGGCTTATTGGAACCAAAATGGGTGAAAACAAATGAAAAAATTTTTGTCGAGTCTTTTTAATCTTTTTTTTTCCGGACCCCTTTCTTTTTTTTTAAGATCAGATTCTTTCTTTCGTTAATAACAGAACAAGATTTCTAATTAAAATTAGAGCAGACAGATTACGATCAGAATGTGGTAAAAGAAAGAAATTTGGCTAAACTATGATATGTTAAACCGAATTTTGAAAAGCTAAAGAGCACAAAATTAAAGTATAAGGAAACAACAAAATTCGAACCTAGGGCTAGAACCAATTCGGCCATAACAAATTCGGCCAGATAAGAAAAAGAAAACTAAATTTAAATGGGATAGGCAAACCTGAGACGAGAAATCCTTGGCTCTGATACCAAATGATGCGAATCCCGTCAAGAATAACAAGACCCGTAAAACATAAGGAAAATCCAAGAACGTTCTCGATCAGGTTTGTTTGGGAGATCTCGACCCGTTACTTCAACAAAAACAAGAATCTCGGTATAATTGACCTCAACCAGTTGTTTAATTCGAAACAAGAACCTTGATATAAGGAAGACGCTACAAACGGAAGTGAAAATCCGTTTGATAAGTCGATGATGAACGCCACGGAAAAATTCCGATAAGTTCGAATAGTCCTTCAAAGAATCAAAGGGAATAAAACTCACCCATTTCAAGAAAACCATCTCCCTTCTATTCCATTAGATGCCTATTAATAGGCTAAAAAAATACATGAAAAGTTTCAGAAATAGAAACAAAACAAAAAAAAAAATTCAACCTCTTAATTTGGCTGATCACATGCCCATAAAAAAAAGAAAACAATCAGAAATAGAAACGAAAAAAAAAATCAGCCCTTAATTTGGCCGATCACACGCCCACAATAGAAAAGAAAAACAATCAGCCCTTAATTTGGCTGATCACGCACCCACAATTGAAAAGGAAACAATCAACTTTGTCCGGATTCTTCTAGTAGTTAAATCATTTTGATGCATCTTTGTTGAACACGTAAACCATCCTCAATGGACCTCCACGAATTTGCTTGAGCCCAAACCTCTTGAATCAGCCCATTAAATGTATCTTTGAATTTCTCTTCTCGTGCTCTTGTAACCGGCCCAGTTGGAACTTGAACTGGCTCTTTTGTTGTCATGCCATTATTTGCATCATTTTCACTCTTCGATTTAGCAAAGAGGCGTCGGAAAGGAATCCCTATAGCTATGCAGCCTGATGCTCGATGGAATCCCTAGCTGTTCTTCCCGCTGTAGGTCGAGCCAAACGACGTTCCTAGACATGGCTTCTTTCCCTCCCTATAGGGTCAGCTCAATATCGGGGCAATCATGCAAGCGTTGGGAATCCCTTACACTCACCAACGATATGAGGCGGCTCCATAGCACGAGAACTCCAGCCGTGAATGACTTTCTGCCCCTCTTTCGCGGTATACTTTGACATCTTTGTTGAGTAGCGTGCTCTTACTTCCTTCCTCTTCCGGTTCCAGAGTGATCGACCAATCTTCGACATATGTTGGGATGGGAGTGGATCTCTTCCACAATGACTTTCGCCTTCCACGGCATGGAGAATTCACCAGTCATTTTTTTAACTGCAATCGACAGAGTTCGCGATTCAATTCAGTCTAGATCCGCTTTTGGGATTTCGTCATGGGCCAGTAACCTTCCTCACCGACCGTCGGTTCCTTCCAAGGTCGTCGGAGACTCCCGAATATGTTCTCACTGACGAAGAAGGGGAAGGAATACCGAGCATCTGATTCAGAATCAATTCAGACAGTCAAAACAACGGACCTCAATGAAAACAATGAAATCAAACTGTATTTTGTCAGAAGTGACAGAGCTTTTTGGAAAAACCCTTCTCCTCGGTCTGATTCTATGCTTGATGGTGGCAATAGAGTTTACCTCTTCCCCTACCCTAAATCGACTGTAGGAAGCCCCGAAAGACTCGGTATATGTTCGTACTGACGCTCCAATCTTAAATAGGAAGACCTTCGCATCGAGCTGATCTCCTAAATGAGAGACTGACTCTCGTAGTTCACGTCAGGCGAGAAGCTTCTTCTCTCTCGACTAGCCCGCTCACGAGGCTAGAATACTCGAGTGGGGTTCAAAAGATCACTGGCTCCATATCCGTACCGCGCTTTGACGGGCAGACTGTCTTTTTCTTTGTAGACTCGCTCACTCGAAATCCAGAAAGAGGAAGAGTTGTTCCCTCTTTGTCCATTGTTGCGTCGGTCTTTTCTTCGTAACCGAAGTCTGAAAACAACAGTCTGAGCAATGATGTCAAGCCCGTCTTCGTCATGTGGTCTCACTGATCATCTGAACTGAACCCGTCGGTCCTCTTGGTCACGAAACCCCTTCTTTTCCTCGACGAGAGGGGGCACGGGTATTCGTCAGAGATCTATAGTTGACACTCGCTTTAAGAAGCGTCATTCCGAGCTCGATCAAAAAAAAGAAAGGGCATTGAGGGCTTGGAAACAAAAGAGCATAGGTCAGTCAGGGATACGAAAGCACTAGTTGAAGCTCATCTCGAGATTTACAGGGAAAAGGGAGCCCTTTCCAATGACCTGACGACCTCCAAAGCGTACGATCAGAGTGTAGGAGCCAACTCTCTCTGAAGAGGTACAGGGGGAAACGAGTGGGGAATCTCTGTGCGTAAGGGCTACCGTCGAAAAAGGATGAGAGGTGGGAACTCCTTCTGATGCGAACCCCGTCAAGAATAACGAGACCCGTAGGAGAAAAGGAGAATCCAAGAACGTCCTCGATAAGGTTTAGATGGGAGACCTCGACCCGTTGCTTCAACAAAAATAACAATCTCGGTATAATTGACCTCAACCCGTTGTTTAATGCGAAGTAAGAACCTTGGTATAAGGAAGACGCCACAAACGGTAGTGGAAAGCCGTTTGATAAGTCGATGATGAACGCCACGGAAAAATTCCGATAAGTTCGAATAGTCCTTCAAAGAACCAAAGAGAATAAACTCACTAATTATCTGTAAACTGTATCCCTTCTATTCTATTAGACACCTATTTATAGGCTAAAAAAATACAAGGAAAGTTTCCTACAAGGAAAGTTCAAGAAATAGAAACAAAAGGAAACGAAACATCAGCCCCTTAATTTGGCCGATAAATACAAGAAAAGTTTAAGAAATAGAAACAAAACAAAAGATGTAACAATCAGGCCCTTAATTTGCTGATCAATATAAGAAAAGTTCTAGAAATAAAACAAAAGGAAACAATCAATTTTGACTAGATTTTTCTAGTAGTTGAATCATGTTGATGCATCTTTGTTGAACTCGTGAACCATTCTCAATGGGCCTCCACGAATTTGCTTGAGGCCAAACCTCTTGAATCAGCACATTAAGTGGATCTTTGAACTTCTTTCCTCGTGCTCTTGTAACCGGTCCAGTTGGAACTTGAACTGGCAACTTTGTAGTCATGCCATTATTTGCATCATTCCCCTCCTTTTGAAAAGGATTTGCCTTCAAATCATCACCTACATCAAAATGACTCAAATCAGTAACATTGAAAGTAGCACTAATATTGTACTCACCGGGCAAATCTAGCTTGTAAGCGTTGTCATTGATGCGCTCTAGAACTTGGAAAGTACCATCCCCTCTTGGAAGCAGTTTGGAACGTCTTTGCACCAGAAATCTCTTTGTTCTCATATGCAACCACATCCAATCTCCGGGTTCAAAAACAAGCTTGTGACGCCCCTTATTGGCTTGTTTTGTATACTGCTCCGTTCTTCTCTCAATATTGAGCCTTGATTTCTCATGTATCTGCTTAACAAAATCAGCCTTTTTCTTTCCATCAAAATTAATACGCTCAGAAACAGGTAATGGAGATAAATCCAATGGAGTCAAAGGATTAAACCCATAAACAATTTCAAACGGTGAGAATTTAGTAGCAGAATGAATAGATCTATTATAAGCAAACTCAACATGTGGTAAACACTCTTCCCATATTTTGATGTCCTATTTACTACTTCGGTTTGACCATCAGTTTGTGGGTGACAAGTAGTAGAAAACAAAAGCTTGGTACCTAGTTTACACCATAAAGTCTTCTAAAAGTAGCTCAACAACTTAGCATCTCTATCCGAAATAATGGTTCTAGGCATGCCATGCAATCTCACAATCTCCCTAAAGAACAAATCAGCAACATGCGAAGTATCATCCGTTTTGTGACTTGGAATAAAGTGTGTCATCTTAGAAAATCTATCTACAACCACAAAAATTGAATCTCTTCCACGTTTAGTCCTAGGTAATCCTAACACAAAGTCCATTGAAATATCAATCCAAGACTCACTAGGAATGGGCAAAGGAGTATACAAACCGTTGGGCTGCACTCTGGATTTAACTTGCCTACATGTGACATATCTACCACAAATTCACTCAACATCTCGTTTCATGTGTGGCCAATAGAAGTGCTCCTGCAAAATAGCTAAGGTCTTAGCAACCCCAAAATGTCCCATTAATCCCCCTCCATGGGATTCCTGCACTAACAAATCCCTCAAAGAACAGTTAGGCACACATAATTTATTTTCCCAAAATAAGAACCCATCATGTCTAAAAAACTTACCACAAACATTTTTCGCACAAGCCTAGTACTCTTCACAAAATTCATGGTCATCAATGTATAAACTTTTAATGTGTTCAAAACCAAGCAATTTTGCATCAAGTGTAGAAAGTAATGCATACCTGCAAGAAAGTGCATCGGCGACCACATTCTCCTTACCTTGCTTATATCTTATGACATATGAAAATGTCTCAATGAACTCTACCCAACGAGCATGCCTTTTATTTAGCTTGTGTTGGCCCTTCAAGAGTTTCAAGGACTCATGATCAGTGTGAATCACGAACTCCTTAGGCCATAGGTAGTGATGCCATGTCTCCAAAGCTCGAACCAATGCATACAACTCCTTGTCATAAGTCGAGTAATTTAAGGCTGCCCCGCTTAATTTCTCGCTGAAGTAAGCAATTGGTCGTCCCTCCTGCATAAGAACTACGCCTATGCCAATACCTGAAGCATCACATTCAATCTCAAACGTTTTAGAAAAGTTAGGTAAAGACAATACGGGGGCATTGGTTAGCGTCCCTTTGATTAGCTGAAACGCCTTCTCTTGTTCTTCTCCCCATCTAAATCCGACATTCTTCTTGATCACTTCAGTAAGTGGTGCGGCTATGATACTAAAGTCCTTCACAAACCGCCGGTAAAAACTAGCAAGTCCATGAAAACTACGAACATTGCCTACACTTGTGGGACTCGGCCACTCTTGGATTGCACGTACTTTCTCCTCATCAACCTGTATACCCTGCGCACTAACAACAAATCCCAGAAATACAAGCTTTTCGGTGCAAAAAGTACACTTTTTCATGTTAGCAAATAACTTTTCTTTCTAAGCACATCTAAAACCGATTTCAAATGTACGGCATGATCATCCAAGTTTTTTCTATAAATGAGTATATCGTCAAAATTGACAACAACAAACCTGTTTATAAATGCACGCAAAACATGATTCATAAGTCTCATAAAAGTGCTTTGTGCATTAGTCAACCCAAAAGACATAACTAACCATTCATATAAACCATATTTTGTTTTAAAGGCAGTTTTCCATTCATCTCCTTTCATTCTAATATGATGATAACCACTTTTTAAATCAATCTTAGAGAACACACAAGAACCATGCAACTCATCTAACATGTCATCTAAGCAAGGAATAGAATGACGATACTTTACCGTTATGTTGTTGATGGCTCGGCAATCAACGCACATTCTCCACGTCCCATCCTTCTTAGGTACAAGTAAAATCGGAACGGCGCACGGACTCATGCTATCCCTCACGTACCCCTTCTTTAACAACTCACTTACTTACCTGCCGTTGAAGCTCCTTTGTCTCCTCGAGATTGCTCCTATCGGCTGGTCGGTTTGGAATTGTCGCACCGAGAACAAAATCAATTTGATATTCAATCCCTCGAATTGGTGGTAATCCATGTGGTGTTTCCTCGGGAAAGACATCCTCAAATTCCTGTAAAAGAGAAATAACAGAACTGGGCAAAGTAGGATAAAGTTTGTTAGTATTTAAAAATGCCTCTTTATACAAAAGTACAATCATCGGCTGATTTGAAAATATTGCTCGCTTAATCTCACTCACTTTTGCATAGAAATTCTTTTGTTTTCTCTCTAATTTTCTCTCAATGGCTGAATTTTAATTCTCTTTTTCTCTCTCATTTTGTTCGGCCACTCTCTGATTTTCACTCTTTTTCTTTTGCTCACTTTCTTTCTTTTGATCACTCTCTTTTTTTTATTACTCTCTTTTTGCAACCTCACTTGATCTTCATAAACTTGTTTTGGTATATTGACACAAGAGTGATGGGTTTTTGGTTGAGCACGAACGAGTATTTGTTGGTGAATCCATCATATTTAACTTTCCGATCGAATTGCCACGGTCGGCCTAATAGCAAATGTCCAGCTTGCATCGGAACTACATCACACAAAACTTCATTTTCATATTTTCGGACACGGAATGAAACCAAAACCTGCTTATTCACCTTTACCTCGCCACTATCATTCAGACATTGTAATTTGTACGGCCTAAGATGTTTCAGTGTGGGCAGTCCTAATTTCTCCACCAAGGTTGTGCTTGCAATATTAGTACAACTTCCTCCATCAACAATCATACTACATACTTTGTCTTTGACGTAACACCTAGTATGAAAGATGTTCTCTCGCTACACTTCTTCAATTTCTTTTGCTTGCAAACTTAGAACTCTTCTTGACACCAATAATTCACCTTGAACTGCATATTCTTCTTCATCTACGTTCTCCAATGGTGGCATAGAGTCGGTATCGGACTTGTCATCGGTTTCGATCTCTCCATTGCCCCTTATTACCATGACTCTTATGTTTGGGCATTGACTTGCTATGTGACCCCTGCCTTGACATTTAAAACACTTAATGTCACGATTTCAAGAAGTGGAAGGGTCAGATTTACCTTGAGTGCCATGGTTGGTTGTCTCTTGTTTTGGCTTCAATTTAGATTTTGCAGCTGGTTTCTCCTCTTTCTTCACATGACTCGGTTTTCATGGGGAAAAATCCGAATTATGGGATGCACGTATACCACCTCTCCTCTTGAGTTGTTGCTCCACCTTGATGGCCATGTGCACCATATCCTCTAATTCCACATAATGCTGCATCTCCACCCTGTTATAAATTTTTTGATTCAAACCATTCAAGAACCTAGCCATAGTAGCCTCTCGGTCTTTTTCGATATTAGCCCGGATCAGAGCAATTTCCATCTCTTGATGATAATCCTCCACACTCCGGTTACCTTGTCGGAGCGTTTGTAATTTATTGTACAACTCCCGGTGGTAATGGCTGGCACAAACCGCTTTCTCATCACTGTTTTTATCTCTTCCCACATCTCAACCGGTCGTTCCCTTTTTCGCCGCCTATTCAATACTAATTGATCCCACCACACAACAGTAGAGTCAGAAAACTCAATGGCAGCAAGTTTTACCTTCTTCATCTCAGAGTAGTTGTAGTAATCGAACACTAACTCCACCTTTTTCTCCCACTCAAGATAAGCCTCGGAGTCGTTTCTTCCTTGAAACGCTGGAATCTTCATCTTAATACTACCCAAGTTGTTATCTTCCCGATTCATATCTTCTCTAAACCACCCTCCATATCTTCTATTACCAACAACAGAACCCCGATCTTCTTCTTCATCAAAACCAGCCCCATAATACTCTCCATTTTCATCTCTCACTCCCCGATGTTGAACTCTTTCCCTCCTATGCACCTTATGAGTGTTTTGTGGCCGCTCCAAACGTGTATTCTCCATTCGATCAATCCGCTCATGTACATGCTCCAATTCTAACCTCATCATACTCCTCATCTCACTCATCATAGATTCCATGAGCAACTTTGGGTCAGCCATCCCTGTAGCACCTTCGGTGATGCTCTTTTCACTGTTGTGAGATATGATTACTGCAAATCAAAGTTAGAAAACAACAAAAAAAAGGAAAGGACCTCACACACTCCCTCACGTGTTTCACTCAAAGAATGATTCACTTTATTCCACTCGTGTTTCACTCAGTATAATCGACTTTTACCCTCTAATATGCTCACCACTCTTGCGTTTTTCCACTCAATAATCCTCTTTTAGTTCTTTTGAAACTATTTGAACAATATTCAAAATTCCAGTAACAATTCACCAAGAACTCACCAAGGAAATTCAGGTTCAAAAGGTAAGAAAACAAGGGATATGGGTGATTAGATTTTCAAAGCACAATTCAGCAAAATTTCAACAAAAAAATTTTTTTTGGTCTTTGGGGTGAGGTGATTTTCGGGCTTATTGGAAACAAACGAAAAAGAATCTTTTTACTCCTTTTTTTTTACCTTTTTTTTTCGGATCTTTTTTTTTTTTTTCGGATCTTTTTTTTGGAACCTTTTTTTTGGACCCTTTTTTCGGATCTTCTTTTTTTTTCAGATTTTTTTTTTCCAGATTCTTTCTTTCGTTAATAATAGAACAAGATTTTGTATGGGGTAAAAGAAAGAAATTCGGCTAGATAAGAAATGGAAACTAAATTTAAATGGGATAGGCAAACCTTAGACGAGAAATCCTTGGCTCTGATACCAAATGATGCGAACCCCGTCAAGAATAACGAGACCCGTAGGAGAAAAGAAGAATCCAAGAACGTCCTCGATTAGGTTTGGATGGGAGACCTCGACCCGTTACTTCAACAAAAACAAGAACCTCGGTATAATTGAACTCAACCTGTTGTTTAATGTGAAGCAAGAACCTTGGTATAAAGAAGACGCCACAAACGGTAGTGGAAAGCCGTTTGATAAGTCGATGATGAACGCCACGGAAGAATTTCGATAAGTTTGAATAGTCTTTTAAAGAATCAAAGAGAATAAATTCACTAATTATCTGTAAACTGTATCCCTTCTATTCCACTAGACGCCTATTTATAGGCAAAAAAAATATAAGGAAAGTTTCTACAAGGAAAGTTCAAGAAATAGAAACAAAACAAAAGGAAACAATCAACCCCTTAATTTGGCTGATCAATACAAGGAAAGTTTAAGAAATAGAAATAAAACAAAAAGAAACAATCAGCCCCTTAATTTGCTGATCAATATAAGGAAAGTTCTAGAAATAAAACAAAAGGAAACAATAAATTTTGACCAGATTCTTCTAGTAGTTGAATTATATTGATGCATCTTTGTTGAACTCGTGAACCATTCTCAATGGGTCTCTACGAATTTGCTTGAGCCCAAACCTCTTGAATCAACCCATTAAGTGCATCTTTGAACTTCTTTCCTCGTGCTCTTGTAAACGGCCCAGTTGGAATTTGAACTGGCTCCTTTGTAGTCATGCCATTATTTGCATCATCTTCTCTATCCTACAGATCTTAAGCTCGCAACGTATCAATGGGTTGAAGAAAGGGTCAGACGGGCCAGTTGATCCTGAGTTGGCATCTTTCGTCGAATGCAATCTCAATAGAGAGTCTTTAAATGTGTCGGAAGCAGTCAACAATGGGCTGCGAGAGCTCCTTCCCGGAAGGAAGGAAGCACCAAAAGAATAAATAGTCAAAGGGGAAGGAAGGAACCAACTCAGCAGGGGAAGGGAGCGATTGTTGAGGCATATGACGTGCTTGCGTCGCTCGGATTGTTCCACCCGCTGACTGACTTTCTTTCCATAGGATATCTGGTTGCTTCCCAATTCGAGTGGCGAATGCGTGCACCTCTGTCAAAAGCCATCGCGTCCGACAACTAAAAGATGAAAAATGTTTCATGAGATTGAAGACTCCGCCTTTTCTTTGATGAATGAAAAGATTTATGAATGACGAATTCGCCATGTCAAGTCAGCTAGTCATTCAACAGAGATTGTCCGCTTTGATTACTATCTTCGAGTATGCCCTTCCCCTTCCGATAGTCAGAAAGGTAGCCTACCGCCAGAACCCCCGTAACTGTAGCTTGCACTCGAGCTGGCGTATATATCTTTTCTTCGGTCTATGGTCCTCTTTGATGCTGGGGACTTTTGGTTATGTCGGCTAGCCATCATCAGATATTCTCCCCCGAAATTGTCCTCAGCCCTTTTTTCGACAGTCAGAAGCCGATGCCACCATTTTCCGGAGTTATCAAATCGGCAGGCACAACAGAAGGAATCAACATAGGGAGTGGGATGGGAGTTCGAGGACAGCACTTACCTCTGCCACTGGATCTCGAAACCACTCTTAAAAAAAAATACAACCAGTAAATTCCACTTCACAGAAAGGCCGCAGGTAGGGAGATTTCATGGCTTTTGAGAGCCTATATATTCGTCGAAGAAGAAAAGAAAACCGATTTTCGTTCTGTCGGGTGATTTTCTGTCGTCGCATTTCCATGAATGTGATCTAGCAAGAAGCCTGATCGTCTTTGCTGATAGCAAATCAATTGACAATATTGACATAAACACATTTATGGAAGCAGCTGCCTTTCATTACGACGTCTTTCGTCTCTATCGACGGATGCATTTGAGTGATTTCATAACAACTTCTCGCTGATCAGTCAACATTCTATCATGTTAGCTCAGGAGGCTAAATGCCTCTTTCAGTTCCTTGCCAATGTTAAGGGAATCTCCTCGGACGTTCTTCTGAGTATCCCTATTATCCGATGATGCCTCAGCGAGTGCATATAAGATCATGAGTTACTTCGTTGTTGGATGATTCCATGGCTGAGAAAACGAATCTCATCCCATCTCCAGATGGAATAATCCGATGATGTTTATTCTTTCATCCTCGAAGAGCTCAAGGAGTTCATGAAAGCGGAACTGGAGAATAATCTCTCAATGGTAGTTTGCACTCTCCTCACTCGTAAGCTAGTCAAAGGTATCTTTATGCCTCTCGGTCTATGGTAAAACGTCGGAAGAGCATGACCAACGATATCAAAGACCATCTCTTTCACTTCATCACTCATGACGGAATGCTTCGATGTTGCCTTTGTCTGCTTTGACGTTCTGGAGGATAAAAAATATCATGGCATGGAATGCCTGATCCGGTTGATCCGCCATATAAGCTGGATCACGTCTGCTAGGGATTGCCCTGTTTTCTATAGAGTCCCATTACTTTGCCACGGTCCAGGATTATATGAAAATGGAATCCATAAATATATGGGTTCATGATAGACTTTCTCAGAAGAGGCGTCGGGTGACTCTCAGAGTTTCCTTTGCCCAGCTCCCCGAAAACAACGTTCGATTTGCATGTGTTAAGCATATATCCTGCGTTCCTTCTGAGCCAGGATCGAACTAGATGTCGGACTATGATTGTGCCTTGCAGTGGTAGAACGTCTTTCTGGTGAACCGGGCCTACTACGGACATATAGATTCTCTCTCCGGAACACTCTCTTCGAGATATATTCAGTCGGTGACGAACACTAACCCAGCGAAAGACGAAGGCCCTCCCGTCTGCCAGCAATACACGGTTCCGCGCCGTAGGGTGATGTCGGAGCAAGCATGTCAGGCGGGTTGCGTCTTTCGAGATCTACCTACGCAATTAGTCTTCGCAGTGGTCTCTCTCTTCGCTCTGTCTTGATAGGAGTGTTTTCCCCTACTCGAGGCTTCACGGCTCTTTGTTGATCGAGTCCCCGCGTCGTGAGTCACTGCTTTCTCATCTTCCTCTCTCTTTCGTCATTGATCGATCATGTTGTTGGACTTGCATGATCGATTTTCTGCCGTCGGGATTTTCGGAAATTCCGGACACCGTCGACTACCAACAATGTGTTGACAGTGTGTCCGATCGGTGGCGATCGTTCATCATCTGATTTTCTTCTTCTGCTTCGAGGAATAAGACACCCAACTCTTGGTCATCCTCATTATCTTCCCAATCTCGCTCTACCGGGGCTGCATCCGCTGATCGAGGGAATGACTGTTGATCGACCATCATCTCTTTCTTCGGAATAGGTAGTCGAATATTTACGAATGAAAATGATCCTTCCTCTCCATGGCCTTTCACTACATCTGTCAAAAGCCAAACAGTCAGCAGTTGCATGCTTTCGTCGCAGCATGGAAAAAGCCCGTATTGAAAGCTGTCATAACTTCTCTTAAACTCGATTGCCATCACCACAACGCTTCGCTTCCTGTTCCCTACTTCTGCAGTTGGGTTCAAGAAATGCGGTAGGCAGGTTTTGCTTCTTTCTCTCTTGCTTGTACCTGCCGACTGTGGCACGCCTGACGAAGCTACGTCGGTAAGCCTTGCCTCCACCATCCCATCCCCGTCGGTCCATTTGATGAGTGGCTTCCCGGGCCACTGACCACGACGATCGAGAGTCTACCTACCTAGGTACTGGGATGAATCAGAAGCCTCGTGGATTGGAGCAGGCCCTACACACACGGCTGCTGCTTTCTCAATCTTCCGGAGCCGATCCGCACGTTTGCTCTTCCGTCTGTTTTCTTCCCTCTGTTGAGAAGAAAAGAAGAACTGGTCTAGGAGGGGCTACTCTGCCGGAATGACGGGCTTCACGTGCCCTACTTGCCTTCTCTGTATATCGATCAGCTCCAATTTTTATTGGTAGACGCTGCTCGGGAAGCAGCGTCTACTTCCCGGGTTTCAAATGCGGAAAGGAAAGTCATTATTCTTATGAATGTACTGTCAATATAAAAACAGTATGGTTACAAGATTTAGAATCATATGATATACATTTAGGAACTATTAAAGAAATTCCTAGTGAAACTTCTACCATATACGAGTAGAAACTGTATATGACAAAACCTCTCCTTCATCTTCTGAAATAGAAGATTTAGGTATAAATATGATGACTATTAACAAAACATATCATTCTGTACAAGTTATACCATTATCTAAAACTGTGATGTTACCAAAAAGGGAATCTTTAAAATTTCCGGGACATATACTCTATGCAAATAAAAATTATAGTCTGCAGAGATATCAAACCACTGAAATATACCTAGACTTAATTATAAGAATACCCTATGGATATTATGGAGAAGTCCAAAACTTAAGATATCATACAATAAGAAATATCTTTATAACTTATGGAATAATAGAATCAATGACAGACCAAAATACTTGTATCACAATGAAAAGTACAAGCTTAGAAAATCATCCTTACCAAATTCCGTTAGGAACCCCAATTGGGATATTAATAATACATAAGTTTGAAGATTTACCATTGGTTAAAGTTGAACAAGATCCATTACTTTCAACCTCTCCTCCATTAAGTCCAAAAATAACTCCTAGACAAACTTCTAGAGAATCCATGTTCGAATATAGAGTATATATGAATATACTATCAGAAATAGACCCCTAGAAACTCATAATACAAGTATCGACAATAGTCAAGGTGAACAATATGAAATTACAGATGAAGATATTGAAAGATTGAAACTTTCAATACCTCATGCAAAACCCAATGAAGTATATAATCCACAATCAAAATTCAAGTCATTATGGTCAAATAAAAATACATATATTTTTGACCGTATGCAAGGAAATATAGAATTAAAAGGAGATGAAGATTTCACTTCTATAAAAATATTAAATCTAATACAAATTGAAAAATTAAAACAAAAATATCCAAAAAAGAAATATTTACATATTGGATTAATACAAATAAAAATAATTGGTCTATTTCGATCAGGAATTGATACACCTGTCATGAAATTTGTTGCGATGAAAGAATTATTAATAATCCTCTGAACATTATATTAGGAAGAGCAAAATCAAATTTAGCCAACAGAATATTTGGTGTTAATCTACATCCAGATTTTTGTATCAGTCTCAATGACATCAATATAGAAAAGGCATGCACTATATCTATAAATCTCAAAGGAATAGAGATGCTTCCTGGATCAAAAGTTTTGGGAATCCAATGGGAACACTGCTTGGCACTAAACGAAACATCTACATTTAGATCAGTGACACCATCGCAATTTATCAAACTTTATGAAGTTGGTAATGGAAAAATTATCCAACCAAAATTAGTCAATATTAAAAATCTAAGATATGACAATAAAATGCAAGTGTTTTTAAAAACATTAAAACCAAAAACACAACTTCCCATAGAAACTTTTATTGCTTCTGTAAATACTATTTCTACAACATTTATAAATCCAACTATTCCTAGAAGTCTAAGTTCCACTGATTTCAGGAATACTACTCTACATTTAGAACCACGTAGACCAAGTACTTCTATAATAGATAATTTAGAGAATACACCTTTAGAAGGACGAACACAAAAAATCTTGGATCAATAAAGAAGGATTCATGAACAAAATATTATACGCCTATCAACTAGTTCTTTTGGACTTTCAAATGTTGGATCTTGAAACAAAATCTCAACTGCATATTTATCTTCCTATGACTATCTCACTTTCTGATGAATACCAATGCTTTACTATTCATACTCTCCTAAATTCAGGAGCAGAAACTAGCCTTATTCAAAAGGCATTCATCCCTCAACAATTTTAGTTACCATTAGGAAAAAATGCTAAATTACACGATTTCATGGGTAGACATGTTTTAGTCACCCATAAAGCAAAATTATCAGTATCTTTCCCTGATATTGACAATCAACATCATCACTATATATTTGAATTTGCCTTATTACCTATTGATTTCGACATTGACTGCTTAGTCGGTATGAATAATCTTCGATATTATGCTCCTTTTAATACACTCTACTTTACCTTTGACAATCATCAAATCCCTCGTGTGCATTTTCCTATACCTTTAGCCCCCTCCTTCACGCAAGCACAGCGTGGTGATGCTGCCAATATAAAAAATGATGCCAATACTTTTTATACATACCCCATTTCAACAACATCTGATACGGAAACTATTGTACATAGTCTCCTAAAACCCTTATATTCAAACAATTCTTTATTACATTTTGACAAAGCACCTAGATATTGTTCATTAACAATTTTAGAACAATACAGAGATACTAAAATAAGAGTAAATAGCATTATGGTATCACCACTAGACAAAAAAAAATTCTCTGGGTTGCTGTAATATTGTTGTATGATGGTGTAGATGAGGGAGACTGGACTGGTAGTACAGTCATGCCTTGTGGTGGAAATGTCTTGGCTTCGGTAGAAGTAGAAGTTGTCGGGGCAGACGTGTGTCCTCCAGTTTCCTGGGTTGTAGAACTTCCTCCCTTTCAGGGGTCTTTTGCTTGTCATCTTTGGTGTTGCCTTCCAGTTGTGGGGTCTTCTTAGTGTTGTTGACGGTGATCCATTTGGCTTGTTCAGCCATGGACCTGAGCCTTTTCAGGCGTTCTTCGTCCATTGTCAGGACGGGTTAATAGATCTGCAAGAACATTGTGTAGCCAGGAATATATTTAACATCATATTGGTATATTTCTAGATATAAAGCAATTCTTATTCTTCTAATATTTTCCTCAGGATTGTTTATAGTTCTTTTTCTCAAAAATTGTGCTACAGCTTTGTTATCAGTTTCAATTATAAAGCTACGATTTAATAAATAAATTTTTAAGCTTTTTATAGCTAATTTAATGGCTAATAACTCTTTGTCATAGGTAGAATAGTTTTGTTGTGGTTTTGTAAATTTTTCCGAAGTATAAGCAACTATTTCTTTTTGTTTTGCTATTAAGACTCTCGCCCAAAATTGGTCAGAAGCATCTGTTTGAAGAGTTATTAGTTCTTCGTCTTTAGGAAAATATAATATAAACTGATTTGTAATCATTTGTTTAATTTGCTCTATTTCTTTTTCTTCAGCTGGAGATAGTTGAATACTTATTTTATCTGTATTCCATTTTCTAGGTTGTTCACCGTGTTCTACTTTATACTTTGACTATTCTATTGTGAGTTTTTCTTGTAGGTTTTGAACCAACTGTGATAAGCGAGGAATGAATTTCCTTCCGTAATTTAGTAATCCTAAAAAACTCTGTAATTGTTTTAGAGTTTTAAAGGTTTTAGGAAATTCTTTTATCTTTGAATATATGTGTTGCTGTAGTTCTATCTGCCCTTCTTTTATATATTTTCCAAGGAATTCAACTTCTGTTTTAAATAAAAATATCTTTTTCGAACTTAGGATAATTCCATTATTAAGTAGTAATTTTGCGACTTGTAGTAAATGTTGTTTATGCTCTTCCAAGGTGAGCAGAAGATTAGAATATCATCTACATAAACTACTACAAATGGTAGATGTCCGAATATACAATTCATCCATTTTTGGAATATTTGAGGCGCATTTTTTAAACCAAAGGGTATTACTAACCATTCATAATGTCCTTGAGGGCAACTAAATGCCGTTAATTCTATGGATTCTGTATTGGCTAGTTTTACCTGCCAGAAGCCAGATTTAGCATCAAATTTACTATAGTATTTTGATCTTTGTATTTGCTTTATTAATTGTTCTGCAGAAGGTATAAAATAACCATCAAATTTTGTACAGCTATCGAGCTTTCTTGCCTTTCTTTTTTGAATCTCTCTTGTTCTTCCTGAGTTCTTTCAGTCTTTTAAATTTTGTTTTTCTTTAAAAATTTTTGTGAATAGTCTGTGAATAATCTGGGAGAAGAGCAACCGAGCAACCAACTATAAAAATTTTTAAAGAAAAACAAAATTTAAAAGACTGAAAGAACTCAGGAAGAACAAGAGAGATTCAAAAAAGAAAGGCAAGAAAGCTCGATACCAGTTGGTTGCTCGGTTGCTCTTCTCCCAGATTATTCACAAAAATTTTTAAAGAAAAACAAAATTTAAAAGACTGAAAGAACCCAGGAAACTGGAGGACACTCTAGAGGACACACCTCTACCCCTACAACTTCTACTTCTACCGAAGCCAAGACATTTCCACCACCAGGCATGACTGTACTACCAATCCAGTCTCCCTCATCTATATCATCATACAACAACATTGCAGCAGCCCAGAGATGACTACAGCCCAACAAGCCTACAGCAGTAGCAGTAGTTCGAGATTGGTACAATCTTAACTCAAAACTGCCAATCCACATATTTATGAAAGGTTGAATGGTTGTTTCCGTGCCATTCAATCTAATGATTTTTCCTCAATCTAATGATTTTTCCTCTTCAAAGTACTGGCTTTCTAAGATAGAGCAACTGGTACTTTCTATGCTTTCATACTACACTCAGGAGAAATCCGAGAAGCAAGCCATAGTGAAAGCCACAACAGATCTGTGACTCTACACTCTGACAGCACAGAGTCCTGATCTTACTCAAAGGATGGGAACATGGTTTCAGGGCACTTCCCAAGATCAACAATACCTGAGGGAAGTGGTACAGGATATGGAGATAGCCGACCAGGTATATCATTCACTCCCCAAATTCTATAAACTTCTTGATCTTTGCAAGATTGAGAATGAAAAGGCCAGACAGTTAGAAGCAGAGTTGACTGTCCACAAAATGATCGGCCTTAATCAGCAAAATATGATTGGAGACACACAACTGAAATTATTTTTCAGAACATTGGAGGCCACAAACATTATCTCCATTCTTCAACAACATGAACTAATTTGGAATAAAAATAATTCTCTCCGAATTATTACTGCTTTCCAAGACATTAGTAACTGCAGAAAGGCTATTCAGCTTGGCCTAGTTCATGAAATTTTTGTTAATACTACTCATCCGGAAGAATATCAAGATTGTCTTCCCCAGCTATGCGTCAAAAGCGCAAAAGCAATTCTACCAGATACCAGACCAGCTTTTTCTTCAGAGTCTGGAGCTCATGGGAAGAAAGAAAATATTTGAAGATCCATCCATCAGTTCAATTATGGGAGCTTCATTCTTACAATTATGCTCCTTATTCTGTATGTGACAATCTTCCAGTCTTTGACCTGGAAGCTGAGACAAAAAAGGCGGTCAGAGAATTCTTTGATGAAGCTTATGCCAAAGCCTTTACCAGAGCCCATTCCATAAAAATTGAAAATAATATCATACTCTATGATTATGTCGGAGCCTTTGAGAATTCAGAAGTTCGAGTTCCGAAAGCCTTGGAATTCCTAGCTAGTCTACAGCTTAGAAAACAAAGTATGAAGGCAAAGGAAGAATTCTACCAGGACCTAGAAAAGGTAGAAGATGAAGACTTGGGAGGAGAAGATAATCAAGATGATAACATTAGAGAAGATATGAATGACGAAGCCCTCCACAATATCATGCAGGATTAAGCATGGTGGGACCATGGCCAGCTATGCCTTAGATTCCTCCTTATCTCTTCCACAGATAGCTCCGAATCTAAGTGGCCGACAAGCCTTTACATTATTGTACCAGGAAGCAAATAATTGTACTCTCTGTCTAAAATTATTATACTTTTCCTGTATCAATAATTTTAACTTTTCATGTTCCCAGATTCCTTCCTATCTGAAGAGAATCTGACTGTATACCAAAAGAAATGTTATAAATAAAGACTGAAATGAAATGGCAGGGGCATCGAGCTTTCTTGCCTTTCTTTTTTGAATCTGTCTTGTTCTTCCTGAGTTCTTTCAGTCTTTTAAATTTTGTTTTTCTTTAAAATTTTTTGTGAATAGTCTGTGAATAATCTGGGAGGAGCAACCGAGCAACCAACTGGTATCAGAGCTGGATCACATCTGCTAGGGATTGCCCTGTTTTCTATAGAGTCCCGTTACTTTGCCACGGTCCAGGATTATATGAAAATGGAATCCATAAATATATGGGTTCATGATAGACTTTCTCAGAAGTGGCGTCGGGTGACTCTCAGAGTTTCCTTTGCCCAGCTCCCCGAAAACAACGTTCGACTTGCATGTGTTAAGCATATATCCTGCATTCCTTCTGATCCAGGATCGAACTCAAATGTCGGACTATGATTTTGCCTTACTAAGGTAGAACGTCTTTCTGCTGAACCGGGCCTACTACGGACATATAGATTCTCTCTCCGGAACACTCTCTTCGAGATATATTCAGTCGGTGACAAACACCAACCCAGCGAAAGACGAAGGCCCTCCCGTCTGCCAGCAATACGCGGTTCCGCACCGTAGGGTGATGTCGGAGCAAGCATGTCAGGCGGGATGCGTCTTTCGAGATCTACCTATGCAATTAGTCTTCGCAGTGGTCTCTCTCTTCACTCTGTCTTGATACGAGTGTTTTCCCCTGCTCGAGGCTTCACGGCTCTTTGTTGATCGAGTCCCCGCATCGTGAGTCACTGCTTTCTCATCTTCCTCTCTCTTTCGTCATTGATAGATCATGTTGTTGGACTTGCATGATCAATTTTCTGCAGTCGGGATTTTCAAAAATTCCGGACACCGTCGACTACCGACAATGTGTTGACAGTGTGTCCGATAGGTGGCGATCGTTCATCATCTGATTTTCTTCCTCTGCTTCGAGGAATAAGATACCCAACTCTTGGTCATCCTCATTATCTTCCCAATCTCGCTCTACCGGGGCTGCATCCACTGATCGAGGGAATGACTGTTGATCGACCATCATCTCTTTCTTCGGATAGGTAGTCGAATATTTACGAATGAAAATGATCCTTCCTCTCCTTGGTCTTTCACTACATCTGTCGAAAGCCAAACAATCAGCAGTTGCATGCTTTCGTTGCAGCATGGAAAAAGCCCGTATTGAAAGCTGTCATAACTTCTCTTAAAATCGATTGCCATCACCACAACGCTTCGCTTCCTGTTCCCTACTTCTGCAGTTGGGTTCAAGAAATGTGGTAGGCAGGTTTTGCTTCTTTCTCTCCTGCTTGTACCTGCCGACTGTGGCACGCCTGACGAAGCTACGTCGGTAAGCCTTGCCTCCACCATCCCATCCCCGTCGGTCCATTTGATGAGTGGCTTCCAGGGCCACTGACCACGACGATTGGGAGTCTACCTACCTAGGTACTGGGATGAATCGGAAGCCTCGTGGATTGGAGCAGGCCCCACACACACGGCTGCTGCTTTCTCAATCTTCAGGAGCCGATCCGCACGTTTGCTCTTCCGTCTGTTTTCTTCCCTCTGTTGAGAAGAAAAGAAGAATTGGTCTAGGAGGGGCTACTCTGCCAGAATGACGGGCTTCACGTACCCTACTTGCCTTCTCTGTATATCGATCAGTTCCAATTTTTATTGGTGGACGCTGCTCGGGAAGCTTTTCTTCGTCGGCCAATGGCTTTTCCATAAGATGATCATTTTCTATTCGAGAGCCAATGTCTTTACTGGGATGTGGATGTGTATTCCGACATTCTCTGATTGTTGGAGCTGTGGGCGAGCCTTTTCTGGAGCGAACTTCATCCGATGCTTCTTTTCCGGAGGAGAAGGGTGATTCCACAACCCTAGGTTCGTCAATCCTACTCTGGTAGTGTGAATGAATAAGGCGCTGCCGATCACTTTCCTCTTTCACGTCGAAAAGGATGGTCACTCCTGACGTTGACGTATGGCTACAACGAGGTGACGGTAGGGCTATTTCACCCCGTCTCTGGCGAGTTCTCTTGCGACGCCAATTTTGTTCGATTGCAGGACCTAAAAGAAAAGGCCAGCTTCACTGCTATCGTCCGAAGCGGCTCCTACTGCTCTGACAGGTGCCATGGAAGATTCGATGACTTCGAGGGGATCCCACGAAGAAAGTGAGCCATTACCGCTTTCGTCGTGGATACGGCAACCCACGCTCTGCTTTCATTGCAAAAGAATCTCTTGCAGTCATTGAGCCACCCTCTCATACTACATCATCGGACGATGTTGAGTTGACACCGACGCCCTACCGTCTCGTAAATATCACCAGGTCCTGCCCTCTCCGCATGAGTAGGAAAGACGGAATCTACTCGTCGTGCGAAAATCGTCATCTGAGATCACATCATGCAGGTGATCTAATCGAACCCATTGCTCGTCGATTCCTGACCTAGACGATGGGTTGTCCAGTTTGAATGTTCTGTGATGGCTGGTATTTTCCATGACCATCGGTGACGAAAGCGAGGCGAAGTGGTAGCTCCAGTACAGACCATGGACAAGGGAGAGGATCCCTCGGTTTGGTCCAAAGCAGCTATGTCAGGTCCGACGGAGAGAACCATGAGGGTTGCGGAATACGAGATTTTTGACTGGTTTTCCCGGACGTCATCTCAGAAGGTTCCACAGAGTCAACTGGTACCGGTGACGGTTTTCTATATTGCATAAGCAGTGCGTGGTGCGGAAAGCTATGATAAATGGGAGGGGGGTTCTGTCGTCTGTCGGTCGAAGAAGGCAACAAAAGACCTTTTACGGATGCAACCGATGCTTTGGTCATTTGATGGAGTCGATGCTAGTCTGTGCTTGCTGTCATGCTGGCAAAAGCGGGGGTTTCGGCCGGTTTTACCTTACTATTGGATTTGAACCAATGACTCTCGCCATATGAAAGCGATACTCTAACTGCTGAGTCAAGTAGGTCAAGCTGAGTTAAGTCAGAGAAAATAGACTCTCAGAGAAAGCCAACCAAAGCGCAACCAGAGTTCTCCTCAGGGTGGAGCACTGACGAAAGAGAAAGCGTTATCGCTATACGAAATGAAGCAGCGTCCTACACTCCCAGATAAATCACGTCAGAAAAGGCGTCGCCTTTCTTTCTCGGTGTTTTCATGTTGTAATGCGGTCGTTCTCTACTAGTCTCTGTGTTTTCTAGAATTATCAACAGAGTGTAGAGATTGTCAAATTATTATGAAGCACTTTAAAAATCTAAAAATACAAAAGGAAAGATTGGTTGAAGATCTCTGTCAACAAACACAGTTAACTGTGAGCTTGCAGAAAGAAAAAGAGTGGCTCCAAAATATGAGAGAAAAAGAAAGAAAGGAGCGCCTCACAAATAAGAGCGAAACAGAATCAAGTGTAAAAAATAGAAATGAGAGCCTCCAAAATATGAGAGGTACGGAAGCTATGCAAGCCAGATTGTTTTTTAAAAAATATGATGAATTATCTTTTCTCCCAGAAGATATCAGACAGAACATTCACCAGAAAGTTCATGATAATTTCTATCGAAAAACCAAAGACAAGCAACGGATACTCAAATAAATCCAAAAAGGGGAGAGAAGATGCAAAGGAGTAACTGTAGACCAGGTGATACATTATGCCAACACCGATAGGTGCATCAACAATAATAACTGCAGCATCATGGATCTCTCACAACCAAAATGCCAATGTCAGTTAGCCTATAGCATTTACAGACTAAATATTCAATTAGGCCAAATAAAGACGGAAAAACTCCATGTAACAGATTATAGTTGGAAAGACTTCTTAGATGTGGGATTTGTTTCACAAATAATCATTAGCCATCCAGATCATACAGAATTACTCCCAGATTCTTTAGCATTTCCAGTTTTAGAAGCTTTCATAGGAAAAAAGCCACAGCTCAAGATAGAATTCGACTCCATAATAGCAGAATACATCAAAGGAGTATGGTATCCTACAAAGCACAGTGTATGGGTTACACACAGACTAGCCCATCCCCTACATTCAGATAGAGAAGAAAGAGGGGTAATTTGTGACAGAGAGATCCCAAGACAAATCAGGTACTGGAGAGCAAAAACCATAGCGTATGAATTTAACTGGCAAAAATATCATGGAAATAGATTCAGATTAGCCACAGAAACTGAAATTTATAGAGTCTATGTAGACAAAGAAATTAATTGTAAAGTCCCAAAATTTATCAAATCAGCCCATGAGGAATTAATTCAATATTATAGACAAAAGAAAATAGTAGAAGACAGAATACTTCAGGAAGACATGGCAGAATGGGCAGAGAAATACACACCATTGAATCTACTAAGACACATGGGAGATTGAAGGCATACAAAATCTCGACAACATGGGCGACTAGTCAGGACTCAAAAGACTTTTTCAAAAAAAAAAAAAAACTCTCTCGCATTTAAGCATCGGATCCTCCAAGATAAAGCTTCACAAGAAAGAAATCAAAAGACATTATAGATTCTCTACAATATAAAGGGAGCCTAATATATCCAAAAGAAGAAAAAGGAAAGATCAGATTTACGGGCCCCATCAAAAAGTTTCATCAAAAGGAAGCCCTTGAGCATCCGGCTCCTGACATCAACTACAGCATCAAACAGTGCAAGACTTCTACAGTAAAGATTCCTGACATCAACAGTGCAGACAAGACACCAACAGTGAAGATCCCTGATATCAACAGTGAAGACTCATGACGAGGCTTCTACAGCAAGATTCTCAAGAGGCTTCTCATGCAAGAAATGTCGTCTATAAAATGGGGCTTCCGAAAGATGAGGAGAGCATCGGCGAATCGGCAAAAATATCAGCAAGTTTCTCCAACACCTTTAAGCTTCTAAATGCCTCTTTTTCTTCATCACCATCCTCTCTCATCCTCTCATCCTCTCCCATCCGTTTTGCCTGCTTTATGCCTGCCGATCAAACACTAACCACTTGTAGTTCTCCACCGCCTATATGTATAATTAAGTGTGCCTGAGTGTATTTCCCTTTGTATTTTCCTCTTCTTCTGCTTCAGTTTTGTGACAGTAGTAGTAATGTGTAATAAATCTGGTATCAGAGCCCGAACGTTCCTTCTTGGACGGTAGGGGTCTGCAGTTTGTACAAAGAGTCTCCGGTGTGATGGCTACTGTTCCGGTATGTACTGTATGTTTCTGAATTTTTTAAAAGTTATCTGTATTTGTTTCCGTGTGTTAGATAAGTCTCTATATTTGTTTTATATTTTATAGAGAATTCGTAGAAGAAATCAAAAAGTTACTGTAGCAAAACTACTGTAGCAAAAAATCCCCCGAAAATTAGAAAATATCACTGTAGCAAAATCCGAAAAAATCAAGTAAAAATCAGGAAAATTAGGAAAAAATTGGGGAATGATTTATAGCACATATAGCACTTATATGGTATCAAATAGATTATAACTTTGACCTATATTTTTACAATCTGTATCATTACTGTCCTACTTACACTATAAGTGTCCCTTAGTAGAATTGAGTAAATTTAAAACCCAGATTCCTAAAGTAATCCATTTGTTGCCGCAGATAGGCGTTTGTAGGGTGATCCTTAGTAGACGATTTTACGCACCATAGGCTACTCAGAGCTAGTTATCCACCGACATTTTAGATGGCTACCGGCATATTATGCAATTGCGAGATATGTAGAGCAAATTGTAGTAAATACGACACCATGTATAATGATATATATGATATGATGAACACCCCAAGATATTCTAAAAAAAATTTGATGAGGTAATTCTCTGAATAGAAAGATTAAAAGAACAGGATAAAAGTCTCAACCTAACTTTAGAAGTCAAAGAAGATCTGACCCAGCAACTGAAAGAAATCTATAAAAAATTTCAGGGTCTACTAAGTCATTTTGGATATAAGCCTAATCAAGAAAAGGTTAAACCCGATACCTTAGACAAAACTAAAGAGGACGAAAATGAAAATAATAATAATATTCCAGTAAGAAAAGGAGAAGGTAGTGAAGAAGAAACAACAAAATTAGTAAACAGTATAACTAAGAATAAAGAAAAAGTGAAGGAAGGCAACATTAAAAATATTTTGCAAACTAAACCAATAGAGAATAACTACCAAAATGATATTGATGATGTAGAAAGAACAGTTGAAGAGGTTATCTTAAATTTCGAAGAACCCCCTAACAGAGAAGAGGAATATACGATACGATTTGATGAGATAATCTTTGCTCCAAAATAAGGAAGAAGGTTTAATTATGTTAAAGGAACATTCAGATTCAAGGGTTATAAACAATATTCATTACAAGCACTACTAGATACAGGGGCTACAGTTTCTTCCTGTCAAGAAAATGCCATACCACTAGAGAAATGGGAACCAATGAAATATCCAATTAAAATAACAGGGATCAGCGCGCATAAAACAACCATCCAAAGCAAAGCCAAGAACGTGGAAATTTGGCTTAATGAGAAAAAATTCATTATACCAAAACTTTTATGCTTTCCACATATGAATGGGGACATGGTTTTAGGAAACAATTTTATTGGAGAGTATTTACCCATGATTGTAGAAAACAAATGGTGACTTTACATCAATAAGAGGGTAACCAATCCCAAAGGGTTGACATGCCACTCTTAGAGGGACCTAGGTATAAGTGTACGGAAGATTTTCCCCCCCCAAAAAATACTCCAGGAAGTAAAGACTCATCAAAAGGATGCGAAGTAATTTATGAGCTAGATCAAACCCACTGGCTTTATAAAGCACTTAGCGAAAATTTTAGTGAGAATCCATTAAAGTTATGGGATCGAAGCCCAAGATTTTGTAAAATTCAGTTAAGAGACGACAATATAATCATTAGGGTAAAACCCATGCTCTATACTAGGTAAGATATAGATGAAGTCGATAATCAAATAAATGAACTTTTAAGTACAGGCCTAATAAAAAAAACCACTAGCCCTCACTCTAGTCTAGCATTCATGGTCAGAAATCTTAATGAACTAAAAAGAAAAAAGCCACGAATGGTGATTAATTACAAAAGGGTAAACCAAAATTTAAAATTCGATGGTTATTTTATCCCTAGAAAAGAAGTCCTAATAAACCTAACAAAAGGGTCTAGAGTATTCAGTAAGTTTGACTATAAATCTGGTTTCTGGCAACTAAAAATGACAGAGAAATCGAAACCACTAACAGCATTCAGTACACCACGAGGACACTTTCAGTGGAATGTCATGCCATTTGGGTTAAACACCACACCACAGATATTTCAAAGATGGATTGACTCAATTTTTAATAATCTAAAGGATTTCTGTGTCGTATACATTGATGACATTTTGGTTTTTTCAAAATCAAAGGAAGATCACAAGAGACACCTAAGGATCATTAGTGACATCTTTAAAAGACACGGGATAATACTCTCTCCAAAAAATATCAAAATCGAAAATGAGTCAATAGAATTTCTTGGAATTATCCTAGATAAAGATGACATTCAACTACAGAAACACATCATTTCAAAAATCAAGGAATTTCCCAAAGAAATAAAAGATAAAAAACAACTACAAAGTCTGCTAGGGCTATTGAATTATGGGAGAAATTTCCTACGAGAACTCACGAAAGAAGAAATACCTTTACTAAAAAAGCTAAATAAAAACTAAGATTTTATCTGGATAGACAAAAATAAAAACGTTCTAAGACAAATTAAGCAGCTCGCTGAAAAGGCACTAGAGGTCTTCCTACCAAAAGCAGGAGATAAACTGATTTTAGACACAGATGTGTCAGATGAATATTGGGGATGTGCACTAAAAGCAATTTCGAAAGAAAATTGAGACGAAGAGGATCCACCTCTATCTCAGAATGGAAGCAGACTAAGAAAAAGAAGTATACCACAAAAGATATTAAAATATGAGAGACTTTGTGGGTATAATTCTAGAAAATTCAAACCAAACGACCTAAAATGGATAATATTTGAAAAGGAACTATACACTATAAAATTAGCCCTACAGAAATTTCTAATATTTCTTGCACCCGTGTATTTTATTATTAGAACAGATAACAAAGCCGTTAGGGATTTTCTGGTGAATACAAGAAAAACCTCTGGGAAACGCATGCAATGGTATAATGAGATAGCCCAATACTCCTTCGAGATCGAGCATGTTAAAGGAAAAGATAATTTTATCGCAGATTACCTAAGCCGACCTAACAATAAATGATTACTAAGTAAAATATTAGTAACTTATTAATTTATTTTGCAGAAAAGTGATTAGGGGAAGGCTATAGCAAATAGTGTTCCTACTCCAGCAGCGTTTGTCGTATTCATCCGGGTATTTACACAAACTGGAAAAAATGCTACGACCAGGTATTCGATTTTAACGGATCCTGTTGCAGACATTACTACTCAAAAGAGGCTGCCATCCTAGCCTGGGAGATATCACGACAGAACCCATACTTAGCAGAAGAGGTTCGTGATCTCGCCTATCACATGCTCGAGCCAAAAATAGCGAGCTTTCCCAAGTTGGAAATTCCACCCCCATTTTACTCCGAAATAAATGGAGCTTGGCGAGCCCACCAAAAGACAAATCTGGAAATTGGAACTTGTCATGCCTTCCGCAGGCACATGGAGAACTTATCAGATCTTGTAATGAAACAAGAATCAGAACTCAAGGCCTTAAAAAAGGTCTGCTCGGATTATATACCAACCCTCAATGAGGGAATTATTAGGGGAGCAACCCCTAAGCAAGCTGAAGCTTTAGAAAACATGGGTAAACTTTTAGAACAAGAGTTACCCAGCCTCGCTATATCAAACAAATCAGAGGAGGCACTACAGTTCGAGAATACAGCACCAGAAGGATCACAAACATGCAACAACAAACAGCAGGCCGAAGAAGAGATGGACACAGAGGTCGAGGCAGAAGTGGAAATCGACATAACCGAAGAAGCCCTCAGCAGGGGAGTCTCTGTACAGAGGCTACTAAAACAACTATACGAAGAAGGCAACCCGACAGTTGGGTTACTTGGAGAAGCATCTTGGAAGTTCTAATATTATGTTCTATACGGAAAACCGAAAATGAAAAAATTAGTCCCAAGATCACAACTGAACCAACAAGAAACACGAGAACTGACGATTGCACCAACAGGATGGGACGACCCTAAGCTATCCACAAATGGATGGATGGATCTTGCATCCCCAGAAACTTCAGTATCCGACAATTTTATTAACTTCCTGTCAATGTAAATATTAAAAAAAAAAATGGGGGCTCTCTCAATGTCCTAAACATCGGATCCTCCAAGGCTTCACAAAAAAGACAGCATTTGACGGCAACATCAAATCAACAGTGCAGATTCGTGACAAGACTTCTACAGAAAAGATTCCTGGCAATAACAGTGCGATTCCTGACAGATTCCTGACATCAACAGTGTAAACACCAACAGTGAAGATTCCTGACAGAGACAAGACGTCAACAGTGAAGAATAGTGTGATTCCTGACATCAACAGTGCAGATTCGAGACAAGACACCAACAGTGAAGATTCCTGACAGAGACAAGACGTTAACAGTGAAGACTCATGACGAGGCTTCTACAGCAAAATTCTCAAGAGACTTCTCATGCAAGGTAGGTCGTCTATAAAAGGATGCTTCCGAAGCATGAGAAAGACATCGACGAATCGGCAAAAATATCAGCAAACTTCTCCAACACCTTTAAGCTCCTCAACGCCTCTTTTTCTTCATCACCATCCTCTCTCACCCTCTCATCCTCTCCCATCCGTTTTTCCTGCTTTATGCCTGCCGATCAAACCACCAACTACTTGTAGTTCTCCACCACCTATATGTATAATTAAGTGTGCCTGAGTGTATTTCCCTTTGTATTTTCTTCTTCTTCTGCTTCAGCTTTGTGACAGTAGTAGTAGTAATGTGTAATAAATCTGGTATCAGAGCCCGAACGTTCCTTTTTGGGCGGTAGGGGTCTGCAGTCTGTACAAAGAATCTCCGGTGTGATGGCTACTGTTTCCGGTATGTACTGTATGTTTCTGAATTTTTATTAAGTATCTGTATTTACTTTTGTGTGTTAGATAAGTCTCTATATTTGTTTTATTTTTAGAAATATTGTCAACAAATTCATAGAAAAATCATAAAAATTCGAAAAAAATTACTTTAGCAAAATCAGAAAAATTAGAAGGATTTTTAAGCATAAAGATTGACTATAATACCGACCTATATTATCTCACAACTTGCGTGATTACTGTTTTAGTTTCAGTCTAAGTATCCCCTGGTAGATTTGAGTAACCTTAAAGCCCAGATTCCTAAAGTGATCCCTTTGTTGTCGCAGGTAGGTATTTGTAGGGTGACCCTCAGGAGACGGTTTTAGACACCATAAGCTACTCAGAGCTAGCTACCAAGCGATATCCTAGATGGCTAGTGATATACCATGCATATTTGAGAGCTGTAGAAGAGATTATAGTCACTTAGAACATTTTTCAGTAGCAACAGAAAAAATCCTAACAAAGATTACAAGTTTTCTCAACACCCTTATTGATTATGTAGTTTGTAGGTTTAATAAGTTAGAAAAACGACTAGATAAGGTAATAGAACAAAATGAAATATATGTTTCTATGTTATGTAAAAACATTCAAGATAATCCCTCAGAACAATTCGGCAGAGAAATAACAAAGTTCGATAAGGAGGTAAGAGAAATATTAGGAAGATTAGATCGAATTGATGGTTTAGGAACAAGCTTAAGACAAAAAAAACCGAGTGAACAGATAAACATGATGCAAGTAGATAAAAAATACTCCAGAAAAGAGCATGACTCGATTGTAGAACTAATTAACTGTTGGAAAGAGCTATATAGGGACCCAAGCAATACTATTCAGGAGAGAGACCATCTAGTAAAAAGGATGTAAGAAACCTACCTACAAAATAAAGAGTTGCTACACCATTTTAATTTTGATCCTGAAATATATAACCTAGAAAGTGAAGAAGAATTAGAAAGCACCACAAATTCAGATAACGAAGACTACGGAATGACTATACACGATGAATACGAGTCTGACAGTGTGGTGATACATATTGGAGAGGATAGCAAAACTACAATAGATTTAAACAACCCACAGATAGGAGGGAGTATGAGGATCGATGATTTAATAAAGAGAAGTGTATCCCAAGGAGGAACCTATCTAGATCTATCTAATGTACATTTCAAGGATAAACAAAAAAATATAGATGACTGGACGCAATCCCTAGCCGTCGTAATAACAAATCATGAAGGATCATGGGACAATGAAAGGTTTGTCGATTACATTACGGGAACATTACAAGGAGATATTTTACAATAGATGAAACAATGGATAAATTCAGAAGAAGAAAAAAGTAAACGGAAGGAGTGGGGAGAAAGCGATAAGTTCACAAGTTTTGAAAAAATCCTCAATGATTTCATAAAAATCATCAAAGAGAATTTATGTGGGTATATAGATGATAAATCTCAAGATGAAGAAGTTCTGTATGTGCTGTCCAAAATTGAGTTATGCGAGATATGTGAATTCGATGAATACTGCAGAACGTTCTCAAAATACTTTTACAAATTGGAATACGAGAAGGCACAAAATTGGCTTGATCCTTTCTTCCACAAGCTTCCTAGCTCATGGGATACCAAAACAAGAAGCGGCTACCCAGACTACTTAAAGCGAATTGAGAAAAAAGATAATTTGGGGCACCGAATATACTATGCGCTTAAAATTATACAGGACGACTGTCTTAATATAAAATCCTACAAGAAAATGAAGAACACAATAAGTAACTCTCCTAAAGGAATAAGGTGCTGCGAAAAAATAATTGTCGAAAATTGGAAAATAGGGAGTGAGAAAAAATCAAAACCAACATTTAGAAAAAGATTTCGATGGAAACCATGGACAAGAAATAGAGGGTCTGTCAGAAGCAATAAATATGTTAGAAAGAGAAATGAGTCTTCTATACAAAGAGAATCCTCCGCACAAAAAGACAAAAAGAGTTGCAGATACTTTGTATGCGATGAAGAGGGACATTTTGCTAGAGATTGTCCGAAGAGAGGAAAAAAATGCTCAAAAGATAATAAGATATATGGATGAATAAGAACTTGAATGTTTGGGTGAAGAAATCTTGCCAACAGATATAATACTATATGAACTTGAGGTCGAGAATGATTCAGACACCGAATTAGTTTTCATGATGAACGAAGAATTAAGTCCAATCACACCCCCGGTATCAGAACTGGACAATATAACATTAGGAGACGTAGTCGGAAGAGAAACAATTTTTAGTCCGGAGGACATCGATAGAATGAAAAAGCATCAACAAATAAAGAAAACAGAAATTTACAAATTTTCACGGTTCAATTTCTTTTCCAGGAGAATAATCGAAAATTTTAACGGAAACACAACAACAAATCTGTCAGCCGGAGGAAGAGTAGACATTCCCATCTTTAGTCGAGAAAAGGTACAAAAACGGAAAAAGAAATACCCAGAAATTCGCTATATCCACGTTGGCCTAATCCAAATCAAAATTAATGCACTGTTTAGAGCTGGCATAGATATCCCTATAATAACACTCGTAATGGATAATCAATTCACCAATTGCCATCAAGCGCTAATAGGGGGGCTTCCAATCCAATCTAGTAAATCAGACTGTATGGTTTAATATCCGACCCAACTACTTTATCTCTATATCTGACCCGAACATAATAGATACTATAGGACTAAAGATTAAGACCCAAGGAATGAACATGAAAACTAACTCACACGATCTGGCCATAGAGTATACGACGATTCATGAATTGACTCAGACCACAGAAGCAAGAACAGTTTCAAATTAAAGAGAAATAATCGAAATATTTGAACCAAAACCTTTTGAGGAGGAAATCAAACCCCGACTAATGAATATAAAGGATCTCACGGTGCCTAGACAATGGTTTCTCGATGATTTAATCCAAACTGAAGAACCTAAACACTTTGGAGGGGTAGAAATACAAAGTTCTGGAAACAACCTATATATCAAAAATAATTCAAAACAACCTTTACTAACAAGAAGCAATAATGAAAGAAAAACTAGAGAAGTGGACAGAAGATCTATTACTAGGGAAGAAATAAGAGAGCCAGTGCTGTCACGACTACTAGGAGAAGATCAAAAATAAAGCCCAAACATTAAAGAAATAAGCCAAAAACTCAGTATACCTTTCATGCCAGGGTCGATGTCTCGGCAAGAGACTGTTGAAGGAGCTGTCGAGTTCAGTTATTAATAGTAATATTTCATATGAGTAAATAATTATGTACTAACCATCTTACAGGAAAACCCGAAGAAAGGAAAAGAAATGATTGTGTCAGAAAAGGCAAAAAAAAAAAAAATTCTTGAGGAAGCTAGACAAGCATTTCCAGAAGAAATCTTCCAGAGTATCAAAATAATAACGCTCAATCACAAAGAAAGTATAAGAAGAATCTTCTCAAAAAATAGAACAGATATTATTCTGACCCGAAATAACCATCCGAAGTTTTTTAAATTTATGAAAGAAGGAATGTTGGACATCCAAGGAGTCGAATGAGGGCTTGTAAGCCAGCTATGCTTCAGACTACGAGGAGAACAAGAATGGTGCAAACTACCAGCAATGTTAAGATTTTTTAGCCACAAACTAGCCATAAGCATTAATTATCATCATTTGTTCACCTTCCAAATATTCAGCATGCTTGTATGGAGGGAAGAGACAAAATTATTCCAGCCATATCAAATATGGATATTCGGCTATCCTGAGCAATGGCAGAAATTTGACCCCGAATAATTAGTAGTAGCTTTGTGACAGATTTATTACATACTACTACTACTCTCACAAAGCTGAAGCAGATGAAGAAGAAAATACATAGGGAAATATACTCAGGCACACTTAATTATACATATAGATGGTGGAGAACTACAAGTGGTTGGTGGTTTGATCGGCATGCATAAAGCAGGCAAAACGGATGGGAGAGGATGAGAGGGTGAGAGAGGATAGTGATGAAGAAAAAGAGGCGTTGAGGAGCTTAAAGGTGTTGGAGAAGTTTGCTGATATTTTTGCCGATTCGCCGATGTCTTTCTCATCCTTCGGAAGCACCCTTTTATAGACGACCTACCTTGCATAAGAAGTCTCTTGAGAATCTTGCTGTAGAAGCCTCGTCATGAGTCTTCCCTGTTGACGTCTTGTCTCTGTCAGGAATCTTCACTGTTGGTGTCTTGTCTCGAATCTGCACTGTTGATGTCAGGAATCGCACTGTTCTTCACTGTTGACGTCTTGTCTCTGTCAGGAATCTTCACTATTGGTATTTGCACTGTTGATGTCAGGAATCTGTCAAGAATCGCACTGTTGTTGCCAGGAATCTTTTCTGTAGAAGTCTTGTCACGAATCTGCACTGTTGATTTGATGTTGCTGTCAAATGCTGTCTTTTTTGTGAAGCCTTGGAGGATCCGATGTTTAGGATTGGCCAATCATCACTTGACAGCGTCCGTCGCGTCAGGCTAGGCGATCGAACCCTATTTATTGATTGATCTGATCAGAAGCTTGCTTTTTCCCAGTCCAGTACAACACGGGATCGTCACAACAAGCAGCAATATCCCCCTTTGCAGCTCGCTCTGTCAGTCCACTAGAAAGACACCGTCTACTTTGGAACGACGAGTGAAACAAGAAAAGCAGGCGTGCTCTCTCTTATTATCCCACCTCCCACTTTTGGCACACTTGCTGATGAGTTTTAGTCAGATCAGCCTTACCACGATGACGGCCGCGAGAAAATCCCTCTTTTTTTCTACAATAATGAACGACCGCAATGACACGTGGCGCGTACGTAGCCCGTACGACGGAAGTCATTCTCCTGACGAGGTCAACCTCCGCTTGTTGCGTCAGGTTGCCTTGGGATGTTCGGGGATTATTGTAGCCGCAGCGTCGTTGCTTGCTTTCTTCGTTTTTCAGCACTAGTGATAACGTCGGGGAAGGGTGAAACGAAGTGATGTGGGGGAATCCTTTCATTTGACTCGTCATATTCTCTGGATTCATAGTCACATCAGACTTTCTAATCTACCTACGGTAGAAAGAGACGGGGGTAAGGGTGGAGAATGCAGAATAAATAGTAGACTGGTGGCGGAGGCGGTACCAATGCTAAATCAGGGTCTCCCTTCCTTCCATTCCGTGGGGTCTGTCCCGCTCCCCCTCAGGAGTTAGGAGGGAGAGTCCCGAATGGATTCGAGGTTCCATCTAGACAATAAGCGAAAGGTAATAATGAATATTTAGCTACGCTATGTGCCCAACCGAGTCATGAATGGAAAGTCATAGAGACACATAGAGACACATGGGTCGATGTCTTTTGCCTTAATGCAGTGCATTGAGTGGAGTGCAGATAGCTGCTTAGTGATGTCCTCTCGGATGAGTGAAAGCTGCTATCAAATGGGAAAGGGATATCTCGTAATGACGGGTATTCCTTTGGTCGTCAAGGGGAATACATCTCCGGCTTTCTTTCGGAATGTAAAGGAGGGCCCCCTTGAAGGTATCGACAGTCAAAGTGACGGGAAGAGTCATCTCTTCCGAGCTGGATTCCTCAGTTATGAGAGGATCCCGTATGGTACGTTATGGCGGAGTTGATTCCCTACGGCTTGTTTTGGTCGGAAGTTTGTTACGCAGGAGGGGAGGAAGGAAGCCCTGGCCAAAAAGGTTAATCCAATTTGACTTTCTTTCCCGATGCGGTCAAAGCGGTTCTTCAATCGCAGGAGGAGGTCCGGACGCTTTACTTACCTGGAGGTTTCGGAGAGCTTCACGATGGATTGTCTCCTAGAGTCTGTCTTTCGTCGAGATTGAGGATACTGGCTCTATGTCTCTATCGGCTCCATAGCTCTACGACGTCTATAGCTTTACCATTGCCGGAGTTGAGGAAGACCATTCCACTTCCCCATATCGACAAAGTCAAAGCCCAATGAGAGCATGGAGTTCATTCAGAAAAAAATGACTTTAGTTGTCCCGGCATAAGAAAAAGAGCCACGACGCCCTATATAGAACAACAACTAGTGTCGGCGTCGAGATGGATTGGCGGGGGAGTGCTTTATCGAGCAGAGACCATAGATATCAGCATGACGAATGCATATCAGCCTGAGTATATGCACTATCTCAATACAATAAAAAAAAGAGTATCTCTCAGTATGATCCAAAACGTCGAGATCTCCAGTGTCCTCCAGCCAAAAAATGATTCATAAGTGGTGGTTGTTGGAGGGAGCGAGACCCTGCTACGGACGAGTTCGAAAAAGAGTCTAGCCCAGCTCGAGTATACGAGAAAGTCGGCAGCATCCCAGATCCCCCCCGGCTTTAGGACAATGGGTTTGGATGTTGGTGAAGGAGCGTCATATGTGTTCTAGATGGTAGGTTTTTTCTTCGAAGTGCTACACACCACTGCATGGGTCTTACTCTCTCTGCTCTCATTGCCCCTGTCATTTGTAAAGTGCCACTCTTTACTGACGCATCGGTCTGGGCCTTTCTGAGTTAGGTAAGTATCTTTCTCTCTCTTGGTCTAGGTGCTTCTCCGCATTGTCGATAACCTCCCTAGGTGCTTCTCCGCATTGTCGATAACCTCCCTCCTTCGTAGCTGTAGAGAGCATGTTTATCATACTTGAGAGCGGACGTCGGGAGAGGGTCCTCTTTGTTTAGCTTGGTCTATTCAGGCTAAGCCTAGTCCATCCTCGTTTCGGGATCCGACTGCATTGTGTGACTAGGCAGCGTCGGGAGGTAGTTAGGTATGTGCCGATTTCCTCTCCGCTTGTGTAATTCATGTCACCGGAAGAATCAATTAGCTGTACTGATGATCCTGTTTGCTATATTTCATCGTTTCGACATGGTGGAGTGGCTGGCTTCCCCATGTTCTCATTCCATTCTCCTACTTGATTGGCGTCACCGATGGATGTCCTGGAATCTATGTGCCTGGTTCCCCGACTACCATGTCTTTTTCTCCAAAAGAGGGAAGCGAAAGCGCCTCCCATGTCGGGCATCTAGAACAGCATCCATTAAAAGAAGCGGAAGCCCCCATTCTCCAATTGATGGAATGATTGCGCCTATGAAACACTGATGATTTTCGTCACTCTCTCAGGGCATACTCTTGACTACTCAATCGATTAGAATAAACTGACGAGAAGAGGATTGGCTACACATCTCACTCTCCATAAATGGATACGGTATATAGGCACTACCGACGCCCTATCTAGCTAGTGGACTGGTTCTGACACTCCTCCTTCTGCCTGTGGGGGATCTTCCATCTACGGTATATGGAAACCCTTTCTCTGTGGTCATGTTGACTGACTCGACTCTAGTTGATAGAATAGAAAAAGCAAGATGTCCTTCTCGGAACGCCTTTACTTTCCTCTATAAAACCGAAGTATGGTATCTATGGTTTCATGAAAGATGTCGAAAGATTCTTGCCGTTCTATGTTCTGCCAAAAAGTTCCAGCATCTGACGTTTAGAACAACAGAATGATTCCATCGAGAAGACAATTGCTGAAATATTCACTCGAATCCTGGAGCTACGAATCTCAAAGCAACTACAAAAGCCGGAGGTCAGAAGATGGATTGAAGAAATGCTAAATAAATAAAAAAAAGGTATGCTCCATCCACGTCAAACCCGAAGGCATTCTGGTAAAGGCACGTCTGGGAATATAATATCAGCTACGTATAAGGATTCGATTCAACAGAAAATCCATACCGACGTTTGAAGGCGATCCAGATGCCTGAAGATCTCTGAATCATGAACGACGGAGGAAATCGAAGATCTCTTGAGTAAAGGGCTAATTCGCCCGACTTGACGAGCCCGTGGTCCTGCATGGCATTCTATGTTAATTCTCAAAATGAGCAAGTCCAGGCCGACGGTTGGTAATCAACTACAAATCACTGAACGAGGCACTCCCATAGATTCGGTACCCAACCGCCAAACGCAGAGCATGACAGATTTCGGCAGCGACGAATCTTCAATCTTTCAGATCAAATGTTCACTCACTTTTCGGGACTTTTCCGAAATGCTTCGAGATGGGTCGAAGTGGGCATGTCACGGGAAGTACGAATGAGGAAGTATGTTACATTTCTTTCGACAGATCAGGACATCATTTATATGACGCTATAGCGAAAATGTCAGACTGGTTTGACTATCTCGTCCAGGAGTATTTACCGGGATCTCACCTACCGCATGCCGATACCGCTCGCAACGGGAAGAGCTCGATTACTACGCTTGCCAATCATGTGGAACCGCTCTTTCGTCTTCGCACTCAGGTAAGTCACGATTAACCGACCATAGGGAGGGAAGGCATGGCTTGCTAATTGATACTACATACCCGCTTGATTGCCCCTATTCTCGTCGGCTTCTGATGGGAAGCCCCTCACGTCAAAAGAAAGAAGGTAGGTAGGGCAGTCAAATAGCTTCTTCATAACCGGAAAACGTCGATGTGGGGAGGTGGTGCATCAGCGGAAAGATTTAGTAGACGGTTTCCCTAAGCGGGTCTTTACTCATTGCCTGAATGACGGGCTGCTGGTTTCATTCATGACCCGGTCGGTGTAAGAAAGTGATGCGAACCTTGTCAAAAATAACGGGACTCGTAAAACAAAAGGAAAATCCAAGAACGTCTGTTGGCAGTGAAAATTTCTAAGTTAATAGGATTTTCCACAATAGAATGCGGAGCTAACTCAGTAGCTCCGTGTTTGGCTATATTAGCCTCGCGTTTGAACAAAACTCGGAGATGTTCAATAGCTCCGCGTTAGTTCCGCGTTCTGATTCTTTAGCTCATCGTTTTGATGAGTTTAACTCCGCGTGAGCAGATAACCAGAATCTGAAATTGATTGAGATTATGATTTGGGCTTATCAAAATACCCAAATTAAGTCCGATCAGAACTCTAAATCAAGAGATTTAAATCAAGACTAAGATATTTGATTTGAATCCATGATGAGAACAAATTCTATTTAGATAGAAACTCTCAAATCATCCTAAGGCTATAAATACCCTCTTGGGGAAGCCCTAGTAGTTTTTTTTTCTTCTTTTCGGCATCTTGGAGAATTCAAGTTACGCATAGAGCCTTGAGTTAGTGAAAGACCAGAGAAGATCGTCTACAGTCGACCGTCATCTTCAAGAGAGAAGATTTCGATGTCAGATCGTCCAAAGGAGCTGCTTGACAGATCCCATCGCCACAGATCCCACAAATCATTGTAAAAGACAGCGATAGATATAAAATCCTCTCGTTTGTTCCTTCTTTCTCTTGTTCTCTTCCGTTGTAATTCGAGTTTATTCAATGGAAGGAAGGCGAAGAAATTCCGCTGCGAACAAACTTGCGACCACAGTGGGAGCCGCCTCTTTCACTAAAGAAGAGATTGTGGCGCAATCGGACGTCGATATGATCGGATCCGACGTAGACATGCTGGTCGTTGAAATCGACCAGCAGAAGTACGAGGAGTACCTCTCCTCTGAATCATCAGGTAACCTAAACGACACACGACACTATCGTCGCGTGCGCTCCAATACCCGAGCAACGGGTAAAAATGTATCCACCGAGGAACGGGGATCCTTGGAGACCGCAGCCATAGAGCCGGTGTTCGGGCAGGAAATCCTAGCAGAGGATGGTCCCTCTACTGCTGAAGAAGACCTGAGAACTGGATTGACCAGAACCCAACTCCGAAATAGAAATCGGAGAGCAAGGCGAAAAGCCCTCAAAGCCCGCTTTGGACGCGAGGCAAACATCATAGAACGCGAGGCTATGGTCCCTCGCAAACTGGCTCGCGTTAATTGCGAGACCAGTCATTATCGCGTTAAAGATGCCCCTTAATTAGTTCATGTTGTTGAAGAATGGAGATAATGTCTGTAGCCTCCAATGTTCTGAAAAATTCTTTCAGTTGAGTATCTCCAATCATATTTTACTGGTTAAGGCCGATCATTTTGTGGACAGTCAATTCTGCTTCTAATTGTCTGGCCTTTTCATTCTCAATCTTGCAAAGATCAAGAAGTTTATAGAATTCAGGGAGTGGATGAGA
The DNA here is from genome assembly GCA_036321105.1 of Dracaena cambodiana. Lineage (NCBI taxonomy): Eukaryota > Viridiplantae > Streptophyta > Magnoliopsida > Asparagales > Asparagaceae > Dracaena > Dracaena cambodiana. The sequence goes on along the minus strand of JAYEPQ010000005.1, from coordinate 15,573,287 downwards.
TACCTGATCGGCTATCTCCGTATCCTGTACAACTTCCCGCAAGTATTGCTGATCTTGGGAAGAGCCTTGAAACCAGGTTCCAATCCTTTGAGTAAGATCGGGACTCTGTGCTGTCAAGGTGTAGCTACACAGTTCTATAGTGGCTTTCACTATAGCTTGTTTCTCGGATTTCTCCTGAGTGTAATGCGAAAGCATAGAAAGTACTAGTTGCTCAATCTGAGATAGCCAGTACTTTGAAGAAGAAAAATCATTAGACTGAATGGCACGGAAGCAACCATTCAACCTTTCATAAATATGTGGATTGGCTGTTTTGAGTTCAAGATTGTACCAATCTCGAACCACTACTGCTGTTGTAGGCTTGTTGGGCTGTAGTTTTCTCTAGGCAGCTGTGATGTTGCTATATGATGGTGTAGATGAGGGAGACTGGACTGGTAGTACAGTCATGCCTGATGGTGGAAATGGCTTGGCTTCGGTAGAAGTAGAAGTTGTAGAGGCAGAGGTGTGTCCTCCAGAGTGTCCTCCAGTTTCCTGGGTTGTAGAACTTCCTCCCTTTTCAGGGGTCTTTTGCTTGTCATCTTTGGTGTTGCCTCCCGGTTGCGGGGTCTTCTTAGTGTTGTTGACGGTGATCCATTTGGCTTGTTCAGCCATGGACCTGAGCCTTTTCAGGCGTTCTTCGTCCATTGTCAGGACGGGTTAATAGATCTGCAAGAACATTAGTGTAGCCAGGAATATATTTAACATCATATTGGTATATTTCTAGGTATAAAGCAATTCTTATTCTTCTAATATTCTCCTCAGGATTATTTATAGTTCTTTTTCTCAAAAATTATGCTACAGCTTTGTTATCAGTTTCAATTATAAAGCTACGATTTAATAAATAAATTTTTAAGCTTTTTATAGCTAATTTAATGGCTAATAACTCTTTGTCATAAGTGGAATAGTTTTGTTGTGGTTTTGTAAATTTTTCCGAAGTATAAGCAACTATTTCTTTTTATTTTGCTATTAAGACTCTCGCCCAAAATTGGTCAGAAGCATCTGTTTGAAGAGTTATTAGTTCTTATTCTTTAGGAAAATATAATATAAATTGATTTGTAATCATTTGTTTAATTTGCTCTATTTCTTTTTCTTCAGCTGAAGATAGCTGAATACTTATTTTATCTGTATTCCATTTTCTAGGTTGTTCACCGTGTTCTATTTTATACTTTGAATGTTCTATTGTGAGTTTTTCTTGTAGGTTTTGAACCAACTGCGACAAGTGGGGGATGAATTTTCTTCCGTAATTTAGTAATCCTAAAAAACTCTGTAATTGTTTTAGAGTTTTAAAGGTTTTAGGAAATTCTTTTATCTTTGAATATATGTGTTGCTGTAGTTCTATCTGCCCTTCTTTTATATATTTTCCAAGAAATTCAACTTCTGTTTTAAACAAACATATCTTTTTCGGACTTAGGATGATTCCATTATCAAGTAGTAATTTTGAGACTTGTAGTAAATGTTGTTTAAAATCTTCTAAGGTGAGCGAGAAGATTAGAATATCATCTACATAAACTACTACAAGTGGTAGATGTCCGAATATAGAATTCATCCATTTTTGGAATATTTGAGGTGCATTTTTTAAACCAAAGGGCATTACTAACTGTAACGGCCACTTTTCATTGTGTTATTTCACTTCAAAATAAATAAATAAATTAATTAATTAAACTGAATTAAATTAAAAATCTGAAAAAAAAATAATAATAATTAAAATATAAAAAAATATAATGGGGTTGTAGGAGGGAAATCTAAACAGTCGGAGGGATATCAATCTCATCCGAAAAAGATTCGTTTGTTGGATCTCAACCAAATAGGTTATATCCTAACCTAAAGATAAATAAGGATCTAAAAATCTGTTCTCACCTCTCTTCTCTTCTGGAACACTGGAAATCTCAGGACGTACGGGAAGAAGAAGAGGAACGCAGGTCAGAAAAGAAAAGGAAAGGGGGAGGCGACTCAATTAAAAGTGAGTTTTTTTAAACTCACTTAACATGCTATGCTTCCTATTTTTATTTAGATGCATAAATATTAAATCGAAAATAGTCCTCTAATATTTGTTAAAAAATTGTTTATGAATTTTGTGAAAAAAAAAAAGAAGGAAGAAGTTATAATTACCTTGCTGCTATGTTTACTATTTACTATGCTGCTATGTTTACTATGCTGTAAACTAATGTTTACTAGTCCTCTAATATTTACTATGCTGCTATGTTGACTTAATTACTTAGTTAGCTGTTTAATCAAATTATAATTTGATTAATAATTCATAAATGATGATCAATTTATTGGCTTCTTCTTCACATTTTCCTTTTCCACCCCCGCATCTCCTTGTGCTCCTTCTTCGGCTCCACTTTCACATTTTCCTGTGCTTCTTCTGCTTCCATTTCCACACCTGCTTGAGTTTCTTCCTCTTCTTCTTTTCCTGCCTCTGCTACTGCTTCTTCTTCTCCTTCTTCTCCTTTATTTATTATTTTTTTTCTGCTTTTGCGTCGGCTGCTGCTGCCCTTCTTCTTTAATTAGTTGCACTGATATTTCGACTTCGGAGAAATTTTAAATGCGCAATCGAAAATTCATGTAATTGTACAACCCATGCAATTGAAGATAATAGAATTGTAAGCAACCCAACTATGCCAGCAAATAGAACCTCAAAATTTCCAAAAGAATAAAATCTCAAAATTTCTTATTAAACAAACATGAACTATGCAGCCAAAATATGCCAGCAAAAGGGACCAGGGATGGTACCTAACCCGAATCACCCGCAACCTTAACTTGGGAAAGTCTCGGGGTAGGGTCGGCGAGATGATCCGGTCGAACCCAACACCGGTGGCCGCTGACGATCTCGACTCCATCGATCTCTGCTGCTGCCCTCGTCGGTTGAAGCTTTGGGTTAGAGTCGACGAGGCGATTCGGCCGAGACGAGCGCAGGTGACCGTCGACGATCTCGGCTTTATCAATCTCTGCCACCGCCTTGTTGGATTGAAAACTTCTCTTTTTTTTCTTTTTTTTATTGAATTTTTCTTCTTTTCCTTACTTCTTTTCCTTCTCCTTTTTGCTTCTGCTTCTGCGTCTGCTGCTGCATCTCTCCTTCCTTCCCTGTTTGGTTGCAATTTCAATGAAACTTTTAGGAAATTCTAAGTGAGCACCTATTTCACTAGTGAGCACTATTTCCCCTATGTTGTAAACCACTTTATTATTTAGTATGTGGTGTGCATTTAGACTACCTGCAACAACTTTTAGGAAATTCTAAGTGAGCTCCTATTTCACTAGTGAGCACTATTTCCCCTAAGTTGTAAACCACTTTATTATTTAGTATGTGGTGCGCATTTAGACTACCTGCAACAACTTTTAGGAAATTCTAAGTGAGCACCCATTTCACTAGTGAGCACCATTTCCCCTATGTTGTAAACCACTTTATTATTTAGTATGTGGTGCGCATTTAGACTACCTGCAACAACTTTTAGGAAATTCTAAGTGAGCACCTATTTCACTAGTGAGCACTATTTCCCCTATGTTGTAAACCACTTTATTATTTAGTATGTGGTGCGCATTTAGACTACTTGCAACAACTTTTAGGAAATTCTAAGTGAGCACCCATTTCACTAGTGAGCACCATTTCCCCTATGTTGTAAATTACTTTACCAAATGGGTTGTGGTGTGCAGGTAGAACTACCTGGTTGTAGTGCAGGAAACTCTTGGGAGTTCTAAACGCGCACATCTCTGCTAGCGAGCATCATTTCCCTATGTTGTAATTCCCCTTAATTATATAGTATTGGGTGCGCATCTAGAACTACCTCAATATTGCAGGAAAACTTTAGGGAATTCTAAATGCACACATATTTTACTAGTGAACACTACTTTTTCTATACTGTAATTTACTCTACTATATAGAATGGGGTGCACATTTAGTAATTCTACTTTTTCTTCTTTTTTTTGCCTGTTTCGGCTACTGCTGCTTCTCTTTCTCCTTGCAATGATAAGTCAACTTTAGGAAATTCTAAATGCACACATATTTAGTAGTGAGCCCCATTTTTCCTATATTGTAAATCACTTTGTTATACATCATATTGGAAATAAAGCCCGAAAAGACACCGTATAAATGCAAATTGTTATTGTATAAGATTGGTGATAGATAATTAAATTACCGCAATGTTATATTGTCACTGATATTGTTACTGTTCACCGAACTCTAATTATTATCACCGATCTACATACTGAACTAAAATTTACTGAAATCATAAATTATATTGAAATTGATAATTAACACCGAACTTGATATACACTGGGGACTTGGGGGAAAATTTAGGTTTGTATGAATTAGATGGCTGAACGTAACTGTACTGTGCCACTGTTTCCCATTGTTGGGAGGATCGGGATAGGCTCCGATCAACTTACTGCGCCACTGTTTCCCATTTTTGGGAGGATCGGGATAGGCTCCGATCAACTTACTGTTCCATTTTCCCGGGGGTAGACGGGGATGCATTCAGACCAGCTATATTCATATTTCCTGAATTTTCAAATACCATAACTAAAAGACATTAACTGTAAAAATTTAAAAGATATCGATTAAAATAATAGTAATAATAAGCATAAATACGTAAAACCTTCTGTCCTTCATTTGCATGATTGTTCGTGACATTGAAATATTATTATTCATTATTTTTTTGTTGTTCTTTATTATTTAATATTGGATCGCTTTGCTGACGATCCTGGTTATGCATGACCAGATGCAGACCTCTATCAAGAGGTAGATCCACCAGTGGCAGAACAGGATATGTTGTACTTCCAGGAACAAGCAGATCTGCAGGAGTGATTACTTCCTTTTGTTAGCCGCTTTCTTTTTAGAGAAATGTAATAAGTGCACATGGTGCTATAATTAGTTTCATATGAGACAGTCCTTTTCTTTTCAGAAAGAATTTATCTGTGGTGACATTTGTTAATTTTATTTTGAGGGAATTTATTATTGCTTTGTTTTGATAAAGAAAAATTTCATTTAGTTTATGCATGTTATTCATATTAAATTGCAATTGGTGACCGTAATATTTTGTTTGAGGCTCGTCGAGTTATCATTCGACGCCGAACGTTCCAGCTTTCCACACTACTGGAAGTGGGGCGTTACAGGTGGTATCAGAGCCCAGGCTTCTTTAAGTCTATTCAAGTGATTTGAACAAACTTGAATATCATTACAGTCTGCAAATAAATAAATAAGTATAATAGTTTAAATTTACTAAACTATTTAAGGTTTGATACGACTATACACATATATGCATAAATATGATTTTCTACGTATATCTATTTACTTTTATTATGTTTATTTAAGTGATACTTACGTTATATTGTTCCTCAGAGGGATGGCCCGTCAGACTAATAGGAATGGGGGAAATTCCGGTTCGACCTCAAACTCCGTTGATGCTAATGAAATGTTGGGACTGCTTAGCAAGATGGTCGACGCGCAACAACAGCAGGCCAAAGCCTTTCGAGCGGGAGTGATGGCAACCCTAGATCGTGTGGCGGAACCGAGGGATCAGTGTCCAGGAGGGATATCGGATTTCAGACGTCTTCATCCAGCTACTTTCTCAGGAACAGTAGGAGCCTTGGAGGCTGAACAGTGGCTCATGCAGATGGAAGACTTATTAAGGGCCGCTCGGATTCCTGAAGCCGACAAAGTGAATGTCGTCAAAATCCAATTAACGAATATTGCAAGGGCTTGGTGGCAAACAGAGGAGAGCAGGCTATCCCAACCGATCTCGTGGGAAACTTTCACAACAAGCTTCCTTGCGAGGTTCTTTCCGAGAACAGCCAGGAGGGAAATGGAGCACCAATTCATCAACTTGAGGCAGGCCGGGATGACGGTAGAGGAATATGCATCAGAGTTTGTCCGTCTGAGTCGATTTGCGCCGTACATGGTATCAAATGAGGCAGATCGTGCTCATCGCTTCCAACAGGGATTGAGGATAGATATCCAGAAATATTTAGTAACCTCCAGAAAGAGACCTATGCGGAGGTTATTGATGCAGCTCAGGATGTAGAGCAAGTAATAAATAAGGAGAGGAGGATTCAATCTTCTGCGCCCAAGAGGTCGGCCAGTCAAATGTTGGGTGGAACTTCAGCTAGGAATTCGGAGAAACGGCTGGTTACGTCTTCGCAACAGAAGGTCACTTGCACACATTGCCAGAAGCCAGGACACACTATCAAGGAGTGTCGGTATGCCAACAACTTATGTCTAGCATGTGGATCAAGTGAACACAAGATCGAAGATTGCCCACGAAGGAGCAACAGGGGGCCAATGCCTCGTCTTCCAGCATCCCAATAACAACAACCACCCAAGGATCAAATCAGCAGTCAGAATAGGCGACCACTTCCACCTCAAAATAAAGTTTACGAGCAGGCCAAGAAGAATATGACAGTGGATAAAGGACGTGGGCAAGCATATAATCTAACTGCAGAGCAAGCGGAGAGGTCAGATGATGTGGTGACAGGTATGATTCTAGTATATCATGTACCTGCTTCCGTTTTATTTGACTCAGGAGCATCACATTGCTTTATTTCTTCTACATTTGTGACACGACATGCCATACCTTGTGAAAACCTGAACATTAGATGGAGAATAAGTACGGGTAATGGGAGTATTGATTCTACCCAAATGTGTAGAATGTGTCCTGTAGTGATTTGTAAAAGGGAATTTTATGCTAATTTCCTGGTTATTGATACTCACGGATTTGATGTGATATTGGGAATGGATTGGTTAAGTACCTTCCATGCAATTATTGATTGTCGGAGAAGGAGCGTGGTCTTCAAGATACCGAATCACCTGGAGTTCGAATTCATCGGGGGCAGCAGTACCAAGGAGTCAGCAGAATTCAGAGCTCAACCTAGGGAGAGAGTAATAATCCAAATGGATGCCATACCGGCGGACATCCCAGTGGTGTCGGAGTTCTTAGATATCTTCGAGGATTTCTCAGGACTACCACCAGACAGGACAGTGGAGTTCGCCATCGAGCTTCTTCCTGGCACCACACCAATCTCTCAAGCACCATATCGAATGGGTCCAGCAGAGCTAAAGGAAGTTAAGGTACAATTAGACGAGTTGGAAGCTAAAGGTTTTATCAGACCAAGTACTTCCCCTTGGGGTGCACCAGTACTTTTGACTTGGAAGAAAGATGGAGGCAAAAGATTAAGCATTGATTATAGAGGATTGAATAGGGTCACTATCAAGAATCGGTATCCACTACCGAGAATTGATGATTTGTTTGATCAACTCGGCGGTGCTAAGGTATTTTCCAAGTTGGACCTTAAGTCTGGATATCACCAAGTGAAAGTGAAGGAGTCAGACATTCCTAAAACAGCATTCCGAACTCGATATGGGCATTTTGAATTCTTAGTGATGCCATTCGGAGTAACAAATGCACCTGCAATTTTTATGAACTTAATGAATCGAATTTTTCTCCCATATTTGGATAAATTCGTTGTGGTGTTCATAGATGACATATTGGTGTATTCTAAGACCCAAGAGGATCACACTAAGCATTTAAGGATAGTCTTGGAGACGCTAAGGAAAGAAAAATTGTATGGGAAGCTCAGCAAATGTGAATTTTGGCTGAAGAGTGTTTCATTTTTGGGACACATTATTTCTCAAGAAGGAATCTCTGTTGATCCTGGCAAGGTTTCAGCAGTGAAGGATTGGCCGATTCCGAAAAATGTTTCAGATGTGAGGAGCTTTCTGGGATTGGCAGGTTATTATCGAAAGTTCGTTCAGGACTTTTCTAAGATTGCAGGGCCTCTGACCAAACTCCTGAGGAAAGGAGAGAAGTACGATTGGACAGTTGAATGTGATGCAGGTTTCAATGAGTTGAAAAGGAGGCTCACAACAACACCAGTATTAGCCGTTCCGGAAGGGACCGAAGGAATGGTTGTGTACAGTGATGCGTCCGGCAAAGGGCTAGGTTGTGTGTTGATGCAACGGGGCCGGGTCATAGCTTATGCTTCTAGACAATTGAGGCCACACGAGAAAAACTATCCCACACATGATTTGGAGCTTGCAGCTGTGATTTTTGCATTGAAGATTTGGAGACACTACTTGTTGGGTAGTAGAGTAGAGATTTATACAGACCATAAGAGCCTTAAGTATATCTTCACACAGAAAGAACTTAATATGAGACAGAGAAGGTAGCTTGAATTGATGGCAGATTATGACATCAACTTGCAGTACCATCCGGGTAAGATCAATGTGGTACCAGATGCTTTAAGCAGAAAGCCAATGGCAATGGTTCTAACTCAGCAAAAAGAGCTATTTGAAGAGATTATAAAGTTAGAATTAGAAATTTTCTTACCTGGTACTGAGGCTCAAATGCTGGCTTTGCAACTTCAACCTTCATTGGTAGAGAAAATTAAAGAAGCTCAGAAAGATGATTCTAAGTTGCAAAGATTTCGAAGACAAGTAGAAGAAGGACGGAGAACAGATTTATGTATTCACACAGATGGGTCTCTTCGATTTGGCAACAGGTTGTGTGTGCCCAAAGGAGAAATTCGGCAGGAAGTATTATCAGAGGCTCATAGTTCAGTCTATTCAATCCATCCCGGAGGAACAAAAATGTATCAAGACATGAAGCAATATTTCTGGTGGCATGGAATGAAGCGTGAAATCGCCAAGTTTGTATCCAAATGCTTGACTTGTCAACAAGTTAAAGCAGAGCATCAAAGAATGCCGGGACTCCTTCAACCTCTACCCATACCTGAATGGAAATGGGAAAGAGTTACTATGGATTTTGTTACCGCATTGCCACGTAGTCCCAAGGGTAATAATGCAATCTGGGTGATTGTGGACCGCCTTACCAAAGTAGCGCATTTCATACCATTTCGTGTAGGACAGTCTACCGAAATATTGGCAGAGAAGTATATGCGTGAAGTGGTAAAATTACATGGTGTGCCAGTCAGTATTGTATCGGATCGAGATGCTCGGTTCACTTCTCAGTTTTGGAAGAAATTGCAAGATAGTCTGGGGTTAAAATTAGAGTTCAGCACAGCATATCATCCAGAAACAGATGGCCAATCAGAAAGGACTATCCAGACATTGGAGGATATGTTGAGAGCCTGTATGCTTGACTTCGGGGGCTCATGGGAGGATTACCTACATCTAGTGGAATTCGCCTACAATAATAGCTACCAAGCAAGTATCAAGATGGCACCTTTCGAGGCTCTGTATGGAAGGAAATGCAGATCTCCGTTATATTGGGATGATATTGGAGAAAGAAAATTGCTTGGACCAGAGATAATTACCCAGGCAGTAGATAAAATTAACTTAATACGGCAACACCTGAGAGCAGCCCAAGATCGACAAAAGAACTGGGCAGACCAACGACGGCGGTTTCTGGAATTTCAAGTTGGGGACTCAGTCTTCTTGAAGGTGTCGCCCACGCGTGGAGTCATTCGCTTTGGCAATCGTGGAAAGTTAAGCCCAAGGTTTATCGGACCCTTCCAAATCTTGGAACGGATAGGCAAAGTCTCCTATCGTCTGGCACTACCGTCTACACTGGAGCAAGTACATAACGTTTTCCACGTCTCGCAGTTAAAACGATATGTTCATGATGAAAAGCATATCGTGGACTATTCAGAACTGGAGATTGGACCAGACCTCTCCTATCCAGAAGAACCAGTCTCCATACTTGACCGAATGGAGAAGACTTTGAAGAACAAAGTAATTCCACTTGTGTTGATTTCTTGGAATCGACATTCTAATCGGGAGGCAACATGGGAGCGAGAGGAAGACATTCAGGAGCGTTTTCCACACCTATTTGAATAAAGGTATAATCTCTCTACATCATTTAAGTTTAAAGAAACTTCGAGGACGAAATTTTTCTTAAGGGGGGTAGAATGTAACGGCCACTTTTCATTGTGTTATTTCACTTCAAAATAAATAAATAAATTAATTAATTAAACTGAATTAAATTAAAAATCTGAAAAAAAAAATAATAATTAAAATATAAAAAAATATAATGGGGTTGTTGGAGGGAAATCTAAACAGTCGGAGGGATATCAATCTCATCCGAAAAAGATTCGTTTGTTGGATCTCAACCAAATAGGTTATATCCTAACCTAAAGATAAATAAGGATCTAAAAATCTGTTCTCACCTCTCTTCTCTTCTGGAACGCTGGAAATCTCAGGACGTACGGGAAGAAGAAGAGGAACGCAGGTCAGAAAAGAAAAGGAAAGGGGGAGGCGACTCAATTAAAAGTGAGTTTTTTTAAACTCACTTAACATGCTATGCTTCCTATTTTTATTTAGATGCATAAATATTAAATCGAAAATAATCCTCTAATATTTGTTAAAAAATTGTTTATGAATCTTATGAAAAAAAAAAAAAGGAAGAAGTTATAATTACCTTGCTGCTATGTTTACTATTTACTATGCTGCTATGTTTACTATGCTGTAAACTAATGTTTACTAGTCCTCTAATATTTACTATGCTGCTATGTTGACTTAATTACTTAGTTAGCTGTTTAATCAAATTATAATTTGATTAATATTTCATAAATGATGATCAATTTATTGGCTTCTTCTTCACATTTTTCTTTTCCACCCCCGCATCTCCTTGTGCTCCTTCTTCGGCTCCACTTTCACATTTTCCTATGCTTCTTCTGCTTCCATTTCCACACCTACTTGAGTTTCTTCCTCTTCTTCTTTTCCTGCCTCTGCTACTACTTCTTCTTCTCCTTCTTCTCCTTTATTTATTATTTTTTTCTGCTTTTGCGTCGGCTGCTGCTGCCCTTCTTCTTTAATTAGTTGCACTGATATTTTGACTTCGGAGAAATTTTAAATGCGCAATCGAAAATTCATGTAATTGTACAACCCATGCAATTGAAGATAATAGAATTGTAAGCAACCCAACTATGCCAGCAAATAGAACCTCAAAATTTCCAAAAGAATAAAATCTCAAAATTTCTTGTTAAACAAACATGAACTATGCAGCCAAAATATGCCAGCAAAAGGGACCAGGTATGGTACCTAACCCGAATCACCCGCAACCCTAACTTGGGAAAGTCTCGGGGTAGGGTCGGCGAGATGATCCGGTCGAACCCAACACCGGTGGCCGCTGACGATCTCGACTCCATCGATCTCTGCTGCTGCCCTCGTCGGTTGAAGCTTTGGGTTAGAGTCGACGAGGCGATTCGGCCGAGACGAGTGCAGGTGACCGTCGACGATCTCGGCTTTATCAATCTCTGCCACCGCCTTGTTGGATTGAAAACTTCTCTTTTTTTTCTTTTTTTTATTGAATTTTTCTTCTTTTCCTTACTTCTTTTCCTTCTCCTTTTTGCTTCTGCTTCTGCGTCTGCTGCTGCATCTCTCCTTCCTTCCCTGTTTGGTTGCAATTTCAATGAGCACTATTTCCCCTATGTTGTAAACCACTTTATTATTTAGTATGTGGTGCGCATTTAGACTACCTGCAACAACTTTTAGGAAATTCTAAGTGAGCACCCATTTCACTAGTGAGCACCATTTCCCCTATGTTGTAAACCACTTTATTATTTAGTATGTGGTGCGCATTTAGACTACCTGCAACAACTTTTAGGAAATTCTAAGTGAGCACCTATTTCACTAGTGAGCACTATTTCCCCTATGTTGTAAACCACTTTATTATTTAGTATGTGGTGCGCATTTAGACTACCTGCAACAACTTTTAGGAAATTCTAAGTGAGCACCCATTTCACTAGTGAGCACCATTTCCCCTATGTTGTAAATTACTTTACTAAATGGGTTGTGGTGTGCAGGTAGAACTACCTGGTTATAGTGCAGGAAACTCTTGGGAGTTCTAAACGCGCACATCTCTGCTAGCGAGCATCATTTCCCTATGTTGTAATTCCCCTTAATTATATAGTATTGGGTGCGCATTTAGAACTACCTCAATATTGCAGGAAAACTTTAGGGAATTCTAAATGCACACATATTTTACTAGTGAACACTACTTTTTCTATACTGTAATTTACTCTACTATATAGAATGCAGTGCGCATTTAGTAATTCTACTTTTTCTTCTTTTTTTTGCCTGTTTCGGCTACTGCTGCTTCTCTTTCTCCTTGCAATGATAAGTCAACTTTAGGAAATTCTAAATGCACACATATTTAGTAGTGAGCCCCATTTTTCCTATATTGTAAATCACTTTGTTATACATCATATTGGAAATAAAGCCCGAAAAGACACCGTATAAATGCAAATTGTTATTGTATAAGATTGGTGATAGATAATTAAATTACCGCAACGTTATATTGTCACTGATATTGTTACTGTTCACCGAACTCTAATTATTATCACCGATCTACATACTGAACTGAAATTTACTGAAATCATAAATTATATTGAAATTGATAATTAACACCGAACTTGATATACATTGGGGACTTGGGGGAAAATTTAGGTTTGTATGAATTAGATGGCTGAATGTAACTGTACTGTGCCACTGTTTCCCATTGTTGGGAGGATCGGGATAGGCTCCGATCAACTTACTGCGCCACTGTTTCCCAATTTTGGGAGGATCGGGATAGGCTCCGATCAACTTACTGTTCCGTTTTCCCGGGGGTAGACGGGGATGCGTTCAGACCAGCTATATTAATATTTCCTGAATTTTCAAATACCATAACTAAAAGACATTAACTGTAAAAATTTAAAAGATATCGATTAAAATAATAGTAATGATAAGCATAAATACGTAAAACCTTCTGTCCTTCATTTGCATGATTGTTCCTGACATTGAGATATTATTATTCATTATTTTTTTTTTGTTCTTTATTATTTAATATTGGATCGCTTTGCTGACGATCCTGGTTATGCATGACCAGATGCAGACCTCTATCAAGAGGTAGATCCACCAGTGGCAGAACAGGATATGTTGTACTTCCAGGAACAATCAGATCTGCAGGAGTGATTACTTCCTTTTGTTAGCCGCTTTCTTTTTAGAGAAATGTAATAAGTGCACATGGTGCTATAATTAGTTTCATATGAGACAGTCCTTTTCTTTTCAGAAAGAATTTATCTGTGGTGACATTTGTTAATTTTATTTTGAGGGAATTTATTATTGCTTTGTTTTGATAAAGAAAAATTTCATTTAGTTTCTGCATGTTATTCATATTAAATTGCAATTGGTGACCGTAATATTTTGTTTGAGGCTCGTCGAGTTATCATTCGACGCCGAACGTTCCAGCTTTCCACACTACTGGAAGTGGGGCGTTACACTAACCATTCATAATGTCCTTGAGGGCAACTAAATGCAGTTAATTCTATGGATTCTGTATTGGCTAGTTTTATCTGCCAGAAGCCAGATTTAGCATCAAATTTACTATAGTATTTTGATCCTTATACTTGCTTTATTAATTGTTCAGCAGAAGCTATAAAATAACTATCAAATTTTGTACAGCTATTTAGCTTTCTATACTTTATAAACATTCTAGCTTTTCCTCTTTTTTGTTCTGCATGGTTTCTGACCATAAATGCAGGTGAAGAGTGTGGACTTGTACTAGGTCGTATTAATTTTAATTCTACTAATTCTCCTATTTGTTCTGAAAATTCCTTTTTGTCAAAAGGAGATACCATAATACTATTTAATCTTATTTTTATATCTTTATATTGTTCTAGAATTGTTAAAGAACAATATCTTGGAGCTTTATCAAAATGTAGTAAAGGATTGTTTGAATATAAGGGTTTTAAGAGACTATGGACTATAGTTTCCGTATCAGTTGTTGTTGAAATGGGATATGTATAAAAAGTATTAGTAGCATCACCACGCTGTGCTGGCGTGAAGGAGGGGGCTAAAGGTATGGGAAAATGCACACAAGAGATAGGATGATTGTCAAATGTAAAGTAATGTGTATTAAAAGGAGCATAATGTCGTAGATTATTCATACCGACTAAACAATCGATGTCGAAAGCAATAGGTAATAAGGCGAATTCAAAGATATAGTGATGATGTTGATTTTCAATATCAGGGAAAGATACTGATAATTTGGCTTTATGGGTGACTAAAACAGGTCTACCCATGAAATCGTGTAATTTAGCATTTTTTGCTAATGGTAACCAAAATTGTTGAGGGATGAATGCTTTTTGAATAAGGCTAGTTTCTGCTCCTGAATCTAAGAGAGTATGAATAGTAAAGCGTTGGTGTTCATCAGAAAGTGATATAGTCATAGGAAGATAAATATGTAGTTGAGATTTTGTTTCAAGATCCAACATTTGAAAGTCCAAAAGAACTAGTTGGTAGGCGTATAATATTTTGTTCTCGAATCCTTCTTTGTTGATCCAAGATTTTTTGTGTTCTTCCTTCTAAAGGTGTATTTTCTAAATTATCTATTATAGAAGTACTTGGTCTACTTGGTTCTAAATGTAGAGTAGTATTTCTGAAATCAGTGGAACTTAGACTTCTAGGAATAGTTGGATTTATAAATGTTGTAGAAATAGTATTTCCAGAAGCAATAAAAGTTTCTATGGGAAGTTGTGTTTTTGGTTTTAATGTTTTTAAAAACACTTGCATTTCATTGTCATATCTTAGATGCTTAATATTGACTAATTTTGGTTGGATAATTTTTCCATTACCAACTTCATAAAGTTTGATAAATTGCGATGGTGTCACTGATCTAAATGTAGATGTTTCGTTTAGTGCCAAGCAGTGTTCCCATTGGATTCCCAAAACTTTTGATCCAAGGAGCATCTCTATTCCTTTGAGATTAATAGATAGAGTGCATGCTTTTTCTATATTGATGTCATTTAGACTAATACAAAAATCTGGATGTATATTATCACCAAAAATTCTGTTGGCTAAATTTGATTTTGCCCCTCCTAGTATACTATTAAAAGGATTATTTATAATTCTTTCATCGTAACAGATGATCATAATAGGTGTATCAATTCCTGATCTAAATAGACTAGTTATCTTTATTTGTATTAATCCAATATGTAAATATTTCTTTTTTTGATATTTTTGTTTTAATTTTTCAATCTGCGTTAGATTTAGTATTTTTATAGAAGTAAAATCTTGACTATTATCTATACTTGTTCACCTTGACTATTATCTATACTTGTATTACAAGTCTCGAGAGGTTCTATTTCTAATAATGTGTTCATATATACTCTGTATTCAAACATGGGTTCTCTAGAAGTTTGTCCAGGAGTTATTTCTGGACTTAGTGGTGGTGAAGCTGAAAGTAACGGGTCTTGCTCAACTTTAACCAATGGTAGATTTTCATATCTATGTATTATTAGAATTCCAATAGGAGTTCCTAACGGAATTTGATATGGATGATTTTCTAAACTTGTGCTTTTCATTGTTATACAAGTATTTTGGTCTGTCATAGATTTTAAATCTTGTAACCATACTGTTTTTATATTGACAGTACATTCGTAGGAATAATGACCTTCTTTACCACATTTGAAACATTTACAATTCTTTTTAGGATTGAATTTATTGGTTTTAATGAATTTTCGTTTTTTATATCTTTTAGACTTTCTATATTTTTCTTTGTATTCCGGTTTCCATTTTTTCTTAGAAACCTTGTATTTCTTTCTTTTATTTTTTGGTTTATAATTTTTATAGTTTCTGTTTGACTTATAATGTTTTTTATGCCTTTTCTTATTAGGAAAATAAGGTTTATGGTATCCATAAGTTGTAGGACAACCGAATTGATAGTTAATATCTGGGTCATATTTGGGACAACATGAAGTTGTTATATCTGATTTATGTATGTATTTAGTGAGATGATTATTTGCCTTTTGTAATTGGCAAGTCTTTTTTACTGTTTCCATACAAGCTTTTTTTAAGGCACCTGTACTATGCGGTATACCTCCCGCTCTTAAATTATTATATTTTTTCTCAATCATTGAATCCCAAGGCATTGGTAATTTTGAAAAGAAAGCGGTTACCCAGAATTCCTTCTTTTCTAGAGTATTTAGTTTAAATATATAACTTATATATTGATTTACAAATTCTTCAAGGTAGCATATATTACATAATTTCATTTTTAATAACATATTTTCATCTATTCCTTGCTGAAATGTCTTCGTCAGTTAAATCTGCATATAATAATTTGCAAATACTATGTAAAGCACCTTTTCTAGAAGTATGACTATTTAATTCTAATATTTCATTAGGGCATAATTTTTCATATTGTGTTAACTATCTTAGGGCTATTTCTTGCCAATAACCACAAGCAAGTAATACGAAATCTTTATGTGTAATAGCATCTGGTATTAATGAATTCGTTCCTACCATTAATTGTTCCAAATTTACTATATAATCTCTTAATTCGTTTGCAGGTATATGATCTATATTAAATATTAAATTTTCTACTGTTCTAAGATGTCTGTTGCTTTGTTTATATATATAAGAATCAACATAAGTTTCAGCAGTATCTCTATGATACATATTATCATCAGTACCTTCTGTTCGATGAGGAGGTGGTTGTGGATGTCTAGGATGATGTATTATAGAAAATTCACCTTGTTTCATATGAACATATAAATTTTCCTCGGTAGAGGACTCCTCGTTAGAGGGTATATGTAGTGTATCTGATTCCTCGTTAGAGGATATATATGTATATGTCTCCTCGTTAGAGGGTAAAGACAACTCATCATCAAAAGAGCTTTCTACAGAAACGTAGTTATCATCAGAAAAGGATTTTTCCGATTTTTTTGTAGAAAAATAATTTATAGAAGCAGAATATTTTTCATAGAAATCAAAAAGTTCTTTAGAATCTATTTTTCTATTTAATTCTTTTGTTTGCAAAAGTTTATACTGCAAATATTTTTGGTAATCAATTTCTTTTGGATCAATATCTTTTAAAGTCTTTGAAGAAGTTTTTATCATATGGACAGAACCAAATCTTTCTTTGGAAGAGAAAGTAGGAAAGCTCAAAAACGTCTGTAAAGTAGATAGTTTTTGAGAAACAAGGTATAATTGATCACTTAAATAATTTAGCATACTGTTCTGTTGTTCAGTAGAACCATTACAAGGAAGATATATATTATGTTCATGAGAATTTAAATTGAAAGGGCATTCATAACTTTCTGGTAATACTAACGATCTAGACATTTTTAAATTTTTATAAACTAGACACGTTATTTTCTTTCTTTCTTTAGTTATCTAGATATTAATATCGCTTTGACCATGTTCTCTCCGGTACATATAACCTCTAAGAGTGGCTTTCATCTTAGGGTTCGGCTGCAAGGACTCTTTTGTCCATCAAGGACTTAGTCCACCACGAGCCTATTACATGGCTTCAGAGAGAGAGAGCACAGCCATGATTCGTTTCCTACCTCATGGCGTAAGATATTAATGTCTAGTTCACTAGAGGAATCAAGAAATAACATGTCTAACTAGTTTAGCCAGACATGGCTAAGAGAGAAAATACTTACAAAAAAAAGAAGAAGATCACTGCACAAGGCTTTGATACCAATTCTAGAAAAGCGACTGCTTTAGCTCAGAGCACCGACTATGTCACAATTTTATTCACAAGATTACTCAGATAATGCACTCAGATTACAAAGAACCAAAGAGAATAAACTCACAAATTATCTGTAAACTGTCTCCATTCTATTCCATTAGACGCCTTTTTATAGGTTAAAAAAATACAAGGAAAGTTTCCTACAAGGAAAGTTCAAGAAATAGAAACAAAACAAAAGGAAACAATCAGCCCCTTAATTTGGCTGATCAATACAAGAAAAGTTAAGAAATAGAAACAAAACAAAAGGAAACAATCAGCCCCTTAATTTGCTGATTAATACAAGGAAAGTTCTAGAAATAAAATAAAAGGAAACAATCAATTTTGACCAGATTCTTCTACTAGTTGAATCATATTGATGCATCTTTGTTGAACTCGTGAACCATCCTCAATGGGCCTCCACGAATTTGCTTGAGCCCAAACCTCTTGAATCCACCCATTAAGTGCATCTTTAAACTTCTTTCTTTGTGCTCTTGTAACCGACCCAGTTGGAACTTGAACTGACTCCTTTGTAGTCAATCCATTATTTGCATCAACTGTGCTTTCCAAAGAGCAACTCTTCTCAAAATCTCAAAAGTCCTGAGTTGGAATCCCATTCATTCATTCTGATGGATTCGTCGTCTTGTCGCTCCGGAGAATCCAGCTACAGGCGAACCAGGAACAGAGAGCTCTCTCCCTTTTTCCGCCCGACTCTTTGGTCGTCGATGAATGCTTTGTACTCCTTTCAACCGAAGCTAGTAGGTGGTGGGGTGCTGACGGGCCTGCCGGGTTTGATAGCACTCTTAATCTGCCAAAAGTTCTTTGCTAAAAAAGAAGTCGAGCTATCGCGTGCGGGCAAAGGAGATGCAGTTCTTTAATCATTCCAGACAGGAAGGTAGAGGGGATTCGTCTAGACAAATGTTGTAGTAGTTCATTACACAATGGTTCTAAAGAACAAATCAGCAATATGCGAAGCATCAATGGTTCTAGGCATGGTTCAAGCCTTCTGAAGAAGTCTTATGGCTAGGTTCTTGAATGGCTTGAATCAAGAAATTCATGACAGGGTGGAGATGCAGTATTATGTGGAATTAGAGGATATGGTGCATATGGCTATCAAGGTGGAGCAACAACTCAAGAGGAGAGGTGGTACACGTGCATCCCATAATTCGGATTTTTTCCCATGGAAACCGAGTCATGTGAAGAAAGAGGAGAAACCAGCTGCAAAATCTAAATTCGAGCCAAAACAAGAGACAACCAATTATGGCACTCAAGATAAATCTGACCCTTCCACATCTCGAAATCGTGACATTAAGTGTTTAAATGTCAAGGCAGGGGTCACATAGCAAGTTAATGCCCGAACAAAAGAGTCATGGTAATAAGGGGTAATGGAGAGATAGAAACCGACAACGAGTCCGATACCGAGTCTACCCCACCATTGGAGGACATAGATGAAGAAGAATATACAGTACAAGGTGAATTGTTGGTGTCAAGAAAACTTCTAAGTTTGCAAGTAAAAGAAATTGAAGAAGTGCAGCGGGAGAACATCTTTCATACTAGGTGCTACGTCAAAGACAAAGTATATAGTATAATTGTTGATAGAGGAAGTTGTACTAATGTTGCAAGCACAACCTTGGTGGAGAAATTAGGACTGCCCACACTAAAACATCCTAAGCCGTACAAGTTACAATGGCTGAATGATAGTGGCGAGGTAAAGGTGAATAAGCAGGTTTTGGTTTCATTCCGCATCAGAAAATATGAAGATGAAGTTTTGTGTGATGTAGTTCCGATACAAGCTGGACATTTGCTATTAGGCCGACCGTGGCAATTCGATCGCAAAGTTAAACAAGATGGCTTCACCAACAAATACTCGTTCGTGCTCAACCAAAAACCCATCACTCTTATGCCAATGACACCAAAACAAGTTTATGAAGATCAAGTGAGGTTGCAAAAAGAGAGTGATAAAAAAAAAAATAGAGTGATCAAAAGAAAGAAACCCTAGGCATTTCTAACAAACCATGCATAGGCGATGCTCGCCCGTTAGAAGTCAGTGATGATACGTGGAAAAATGACTCTCATTTTCGATGTCTTGGATCTAAAGGAGGTACGACCCTTCACTCTTTGATCTCCTATCTCATTCATCACTCCTTTTGGCGGAATGATAAAGAAAAGCACAGTCTCCATCCCGCATAGCTAAAGTCACTTTAAAAGCTAGAAAACCACTCCGATTAGGCTAACAAAACAAGCTCAGTCAAGCCAATGGAAGACTGCCCTTTGATGTTAGAGGAATCTGAAGAGAAACTCTTTTTCATGTTCCATAGCCTAGCTTTGCAAACACGTCGATTCGGAGATGGCGCACCATACTCGTAAACAATCACACCGGAAAGAATGGAATACAGACCTGGATTCACTACTACCTGACGTCAGATTCCTTTTACAATACGGATGTATTCCTATCACCATTGTATGACTTCATCGTACAATCTTTTTCTTCCATCTGACGAATTAACCTGTTTGGTAAGTCTTTTTTCTGGGGATGATGTTCTTCCGACGCGGTATTTCAAGTTCAGTGGTGGAATTCTTGCTATGATTATCATATTTTACTACAAACCATGGATCGTCGAAAGTGAGTCAGCTTCAATCTGTCTAGCCTTCTCATTGTGTATCCGAAACAATGGTTCTAGGCATGCCATGCAATCTCACAATCACCCTAAAGAACAAATCAGCAACATGCGAAGCATCATTCGTTTTGTGACATGGAATAAAGTGTGCCATCTTAGAAATCTATCCACAACCACAAAAATCGAATCTCTTCAACGTTTAGTCCTAGGTAATCCTAACACAAAATCCATCGAAATATCAATCCAAGACTCACTAGGAATGGGCAAAGGAGTATACAAACCGTTGGGCTGCACTCTAGATTTAGCTTGCCTACATGTGACACTTCTACCGCAAATTCACTCATCTCGTTTCATGTGTGGCCAATAGAAGTGCTCTTGCAAAATAGTTAAGGTCTTAGCAATCCCAAAATGTCCCATTAATCCCCCTCCATGGGATTCCTGCACTAACAAATCTCTCAAGGAACAGTTAGGCACACATAATTTATTTTCTCGAAATAAGAACCCATCATGTCTAAAGAAGTTACCACAAGCGTTTTTCTCACAAGCTTGGTACTCTTCACAAAATTCATGGTCATCAATGTATAAACTTTTAATGTGTTCAAAACCAAGCAATTTTGCATCAAGTGTAGAGAGTAGTAATGCATACTTGCGAGAAAGTGCATCGGCGACCACATTCTCCTTACCTTACTTATACCTGATGACATATGGAAATATCTTAATGAACTCTACCCAACGAGCATACCTTTTATTTAGCTTGAGTTGGCCCTTCAAGTGTTTCAAGGACTCATGATCAGTGTGAATCACGAACTCCTTAGGCCAGAGGTAGTGCTGCCATGTCTCCAAAGCTCGAACATGCATACAACTCTTTGTCATAAGTCGGGTAATTTAAGACTGCCCCGCTTAATTTCTCACTGAAGTAAGCAATTGGTCGTCCCTCCTGCATAAGAACTGCGCATATGCCAATACCTGAAACATCACATTCAATCTCAAACGTTTTAGAAAAGTTAGGTAAAGACAATAAGGGGGCGTTGGTTAGTGTCTCTTTGATTAGCTGAAACGCCTTCTCTTGTTCTTCTCCCCATCTAAATCCAATGTTCTTTTGATCACTTCGGTAAGTGGTGCGGCTATACTACTAAAGTCCTTCACAAACTGCCAGTAAAAACTAGCAAGTCCATGAAAACTACGAACATTGCCTATACTTGTGGGACTTGGCCACTCTTGGATTGCACGTACCTTCTCCTCATCAACCTGTATACCTTGTGCACTAACAACAATTCCAGAAATACAAGCTTATCCGTTCAAAAAGTACACTTCTTCAGGTTAGCAAATAACTTTTCTTTCCTAAGCGCATCTATAACCGATTTCAAATGTATGGTATGATCATCTAAGTTTTTGCTATAAATGAGTATATCATCAAAATAGACAACAACAAACATGCCTATAAATTCTCGCAAAACATGATTCATAAGTTTCATAAAAGTACTTGGTGCATTAGTCAACCCAAAAGGTATAACTAACTATTCATACAAACCATATTTTGTTTTAAAGGCAGTTTTCCATTCATCTCCTTCTTTCATTCTAATATGATGATAACCATTTTTTAAATCAATCTTAGAGAACACACAAGAACCATGCAACTCATCTAACATGTCATTTAAGCGAGGAATAGGATGACGATACCTTACCGTTATGTTGTCGATGGCTCGGCAATCAATGCACATTCTCCACGTCCCATCCTTCGTAGGTACAGGTAAAACCGGAACAGCGCACGGACTCATACTCTCCCTCATGTACCCCTTCTCTAACAACTCACTTACCTGCCATTGAAGCTCCTTTGTCTCCTCGGGATTACTCCTATAGGCTGGTCGGTTTGGAATTGTCGCACCGGGAACAAAATCAATTTGATGTTCAATCCCTCGAATTGATGGTAATCCATGTGTGTTTTCTCAGGAAAGACATCCTCAAATTCCTGCAAAAAAGAAACAACAGAACTGGGCAAAGCAGGATCAAGTTCGTTAGTATTTAAAAATGCCTCTTTGTACAAAAATACAATAATCGGCTGATTTGAAAACATTGCTCGCTTAATCTCACTCACTTTTGCATAGAAATTCTTTTTTTTTCTCTTTGATTTTCTCTCAATTGCTGAATTTTGATTTTCTTTTTCTCTCTCATTTTGCTCGGCCACTCTCTGATTTTCACTCGTTTTCTTTTGCTCATTCTCTTTCTTTTGATCACTCTATTTTTTTTTTATCACTCTCTTTTTACAACCTCAATTGATCTTCATAAACTTGTTTTGGTGTCATTGGCATAAGAGTGATGGGTTTTTGGTTGAGCACGAACGAGTATTTGTTGGTGAAGCCATCTTGTTTAACTTTTCAATCGAATTGCCACGGTCGGCCTAATAGTAAATGTCCAGCTTGCATCGGAACTACATCACACAAAACTTCATCTTCATATTTTCCGATGCGGAATGAAACCAAAACCTGCTTATTCATCTTTACCTCGCCACTATCATTCAGCCATTGTAACTTGTACGGCTTAGGATGGTTTAGTGTGGGCAGTCCTAATTTCTCCACCAAGGTTGTGCTTGTAACATTAGTACAACTTCCTCTATCAACAATCATACTACATACCTTGTCTTTGACGTAGCACCTAGTATGAAAGATGTTCTCCCGCTGCACTTCTTCAATTTCTTTTACTTGCAAGCTTAGAAGTCTTCTTGACACCAACAATTCACCTTGTACTGTATATTCTTCTTCATCTATGTCCTCCAATGGTGGCGTATACTCGGTATCGGACTCGTCGTCGGTTTCTATCTCTCCATTACCCCTTATTACCATGACTCTTTTGTTCGGGCATTGACTTGCTATGTGACCCCTGCCTTGACATTTAAAACACTTATTGTCATGATTTCGAGAAGTGGAAGGGTCAGATTTATCTTGAGTGCCATAATTGGTTGTCTCTTGTTTTGGCTCGAATTTAGATTTTGCAGCTGGTTTCTCCTCTTTCTTCACATGACTCGGTTTCCATGGGAAAAAATCCGAATTATGGGATGCACGTGTACCACCTCTCCTCTTGAGTTATTGCTCCACCTTGATGGCCATATGCACCATATCCTCTAATTCTACATAATGTTGCATCTCCACCTTGTCATGAATTTCTTGATTCAAGCCATTCAAGAACCTAGCCGTAGTAGCCTCTCGGTCTTCTTCGATATTAGCCCGGATCATAGCAATCTCCATCTCTTGATGATAATCCTCCACACTCCGGTTACCTTGTCAGAGCGTTTGCAATTTATTGTATAACTCCCGGTGGTAATGGCTAGGCACAAATCGCTTCCTTATCATTATTTTCATCTCTTCCCACGTCTCAACCGGTCGTTCCATATTTTGCCGCCTGTTCAATACTAATTGATCCCACCTCACAATAGCATAGTCAGAAAACTCAATGGCAGCAAGTTTTACCTTCTTCATCTCAGAGTAGTTGTGGCAATCGAACACTAACTCCACCTTTTTTTCCCACTTAAGATAAGCCTCGGGGTCCTTTCTTCCTTAAAATGCTGGAATCTTCATTTTAATACTACTACTCAAGTTGTTATCTTTCCGATTCCTATCTTCTCTAAACCGCCCTCCATATCTCCTATTACCAACAACTGAACCCCGATCTTCTTTTTCATCAAAACTAGCCCCATAATACTCTCCATCTTCATCTCTCACTCCCCGATGTTGAACTCTTTCCCTCCTATGCACCTTATGAGTGTTTTGTGGCTGCTCCAAACGTGTATTCTCCATCCAATCAATCCGCTCATATACCTGCTCCAATTATACCTCATCACACGCCTCATCTCACTCATCATGGCCTCCATTAGCAACTTTGGGTTAGCCATCCCTGTAGCACTTTCGGTGATGCTCTTTTCACTGTTATGAGACATGATTGCTCCAAATCAAAGTTAGAAAACAATAAAAAAGGGAAAAGATCTCACACACTCTCTCATGTGTTTTCACCCAAAGAATGATTCACTCTATTCCACTCGTATTTCACTCAGTATATTCGGGTTTTACCCTCTAATATGCTCACCTCTCTTGCCTTTTTCCACTTGATAATTCTCTTTCAGTTTTTTTGAAACTATTCGAACAATATTCAAAATTTCAGCAACAATTCACTAAGAACTCACCAAGGGAATTCAGGTTCAAAAGGTAAGAAAACAAGGAATATGGGTGATTAGATTTTCAAAGCACAATTCAGCAAAATTTCCACGAAAAATATTTTTTTGGTCTTTGGTGTGAGGTGATTTTCGGGCTTATTGGAAAACAAAAAAGAATCTTTTTACCCCTGTTTTTTTTGGACCTTTTTTTTCGGATCTTTTTTTTCGAATCTTTTTTTTTGGACCCTTTTTTTTTCGGATCTTCTTTTTTTTTCAGATTCTTTCTTTCGTTAATAAGAGAACAAGATTTCGAATGGTGTAAAAGAAAGAAATTCGGCTAGATAAGAAAAAGAAACTAAATTTAAATGGGATAGGCAAACCTAAGACGAGAAATCCATGGCTCTGATACCAAATGATGCGAACCCCATCAAGAATAACGATACCCGTAGAACAAGAAGGAAAATCCAAGAACGTTCTCGATCAGGTTTCTATGGGAGACCTCGACCCATTACTTCAACAAAAACAAGAATGTTGGTATAATTGACCTCAACCCGTTGTTTAATGCGAGTAAGAACCTTGGTATAATGAAGACGCCACAAACGGTAGTGGAAAGCCGTTTGATAAGTCGATGATGAATGCCACGGAAGAATTCCGATAAGTTCAAATAGTCCTTCAAAGAACCAAAGATAATAAACTCACCAATTATCGGTAAACTATATATCTTCTACTTCATTAGACGCCTATTTATAGGCTAAAAAAAATTACAAGAAAAGTTTCCTACAAGGAAAGTTCAAGAAATAGAAATAAAACAAAAAGAAACAATCAGCCCCTTAATTTGGCTGATCAATAGAAGGAAAGTTCAAGAAATAGAAATAAACAAAAGGAAACCATCAGCCATTTAATTTGGCTGATCAATACAAAGAAAGTTCAAGAAATAAAACAAAAGGAAACAATCAGTTTTGACCGGATTCTTCTAGTAGTTGAATCATATTGATGCATCTTTGAACTTCTTTTCTCGTGCTCATGTAACCGGCCCAGTTGGAATTTGAACTGGCTTCTTTGTAGTCATACCATTATTTGCATCATTCCCCACCTCTTGAAAAGGATTTACCCTCAAATCATCACCTATATCAAAGAGACTCAAATCAGTAACATTGAAAGTAGTACTAACATTGTACTCACTGGGCAAATCTAGCTTGTAAGCGTTGTCATTGATGCGCTCTAGAACTTGGAAAGGACCATCCCCTCTTGGAAGCAGTTTGGAACGTCTTTGTGCTGGAAATCTCTCTTTTCTCCTTTTGAGCCCAAACCTCTTGAATCAGCCCATTAAATGCATCTTTGAACTTCTTTTCTCGTGCTCTTGTAACCGGCCCCGTTGGAACTTGAACTGGCTCATTTGTAGTCATGTCATTATTTGCATCAGAAAGGAGAATGGAAATACCGAGACAAGGCATCCTTTGGTGAACGAGCGGACTCGGCTACGTGGAACGTTAGGATATTTGACAGTGTCGACTTCAGGTTTGGATGGGAGATCTCGACCCGTTGCTTCAACCTCAACCCGTTGTTTAATGCGAAGTAAGAACTTTGGTATATAAAAGACGCCACAAACGGTAGTGGAAAGCCGTTTGATAAGTCGATAATGAACGTCACAGAAGAATTCCGATAAATTCGAATAGTCCTTCAAATTACCAAAGAGAATAAACTCACAAATTATCTGTAAACTATATCTCTTTTATTCCATCAGACGCCTTTTTATAGGCTAAAAAAATATAAAGAAAGTTTCCTACAAGGAAAGTTCAAGAAATAGAAACAAAACAAAAGGAAACAATCAGCCCCTTAATTTGGCTGATCAATATAAGGAAAGTTTAAGAAATAAAAACAAAGAAAAGGAAACAATCAGCCCCTTAATTTGGCTGATCAATACAAGAAAAGTTCAAGAAATAAAACAAAAGGAAACAATCAGTTTTGACCGGATTCTTCTAGTAGTTGAATCAGGTTGATGCATTTTTGAACTTTTTTTCTCGTGCTCTTTTAACCGGCCCAGTTGAAACTTGAACTAGCTCATTTGTAGTCATGCCATTATTTGCATCAAGTTTTGTCCATCTCGACGAAGCAAGGGAAGGCGAGTGAAGTGAGGGCAAAGGGTCCTTTCCGATGAACCTGAATCTGAATCGGGTCGACGTTCCTGATTTAGACCGTCAGTGCGGAAATAAAAGATGCGTTCTTACTCAATCAATTTCTGAAACTGTCGAGGCATCCGTTAGAACACGTTAGCATCGAAAGTTCTGATAGTGATCCAATTCTTTCCACAGTCCCGGAAGCATATTGAAGTGACGAGGACACTGACTTTTCTCCCTGCTTAGCTTCATGGATCTTGCGCTTCCACTCATAAACCTGAGCCATATTGCCAATGGAGTTGGGAATGACGTTACTGAAAAGGCATCCTATATTTCCGTCAGCAGTATCTAGAACAATGGGGATACTGCTGATTTCCGGCTCCATTGAGTGAATGAGCCAACACACGACGGTAGAGTTCTCTATTTCCCACCTCCGGTAAGAGGGATCATCCGATGGTGGCTCCGGAGCTTTCCAAGTCAAATAAAAAAAAAGGACCTTGGCTCTTCCATAAAGAGCAGAGTAGACAGTATACGTAATGGTCTGCTAGGAGCGAAGAATAGCTCAGCGACTGGATAAACCGTTGATGAGAATACCAATCCTCTCCTCTCCCTTTGTCATTTACTGAAGCAGGAATAAAAAGGAAGGGAATTGCCCACGTCTATGAAAGAAGCCCCATCGTCGGATATTATTTGCTCTCTCTAGATTAGTAAGTGACGTCAGTCTCTCCCAGTAGTGGAGCCGACCACCCAGTAATAGCATAGTTCCAGTAGTGGGGCATCCGTCGTAGTAAAGGAAAGGTGCGCAAATGCTTTTTAGCAGGAATAGCAGACCGTAAAGCACTTTCTCGGTCCGGGTGATGCCCCTTTTCCCGATTGCTTTGATACGATAGTGACGGTAGGGTTCTTCGCTCGATATGATTGATTCGCATAAGTCGGTACCCCTAGTATTGGTAGTAGCATCAGTCTATTTCCCTTCCCTCTGGATGAATTCAGAGACTGAGGAAAAGTCTACGGAGTATAGGGATACTCCACCTGACGATTCGTCATCTTCTTTCGCAGAATGCTTTCGTCGGTCACCGCTGCGAAAAAAAGCATCAACGCACTGACGAGTAGACGACATATGGGACGGAATGGTTCGACGCTCGTCGAACTACCACACCAAGGTTCCAAACCTGCGCCTTGAAGATGAAATGAATGCATATAAAGAGAAAAGCGAGTTGAGGATCGAAAGGGGGTCATTTTCTGTGCCATAGAAGCGTCGAAAAATTTCCTATACGTCGATTGATTTTGTCAAATGGGGAACTCTATCCCCTCACATCCAGGTGACGGTAACCCGTCCCACACTGAAACGGACGATGCGGCGCACTATTTCTTATCGGGACTACCTTTCCTGTATTTTTTCATTGAAAATCGGAGTGGTTGGCTTATGTGAATCGAATTGTTTCATTGGTGTCATGAGTTGCCTCGATTGATATTCATATTCTGTGACGTCCCCCTTTTCTCCCTACTTGTGGTTTTGAGACCTGCTATTGTCTCCGTCATGTGTTTTTGCTCTGCCCCTATTCCTCTTCGTTGTGGCCTGTCTCTTCCCTAGTATATTTGTCTGTGTTTCCGGTTGCGCCTTCCGCTATCCTCCTACATCCCTCCTTCTCCTGCGTTATCCGTGGAAAGCTGAAGCGTGTGAGGCCCTAGTGTGGGCACCCCTCCCTGCCCATAGGTCTCTACCCCCATAGTGCCCTAGGGTAGTAAAGAGAGTAGAGATTATAGCTCCCCCCGATGTTCGGTTATGAGCAAATCCCCTTCGTCGTGAGTGGTCTTCCGTCAATAGGTCTCATGGGTTAGAGTACGTCGAGCCTGGAAAAAGGATCTCAAAGGCACTTTCTTCTAGTAAGCCTCTCCGTAGCTCATACCGCTCCTCTCGTTCGACGTAGTTGTTGAGTTGTCGGTGACGAAAGGAAGCTCCTCCATCCTAGTCCGGAGAGTCTGACAAAGCAGCAGACAGGCAGGGAAATAAGCTCAAACATGCTCTCCATTTGACGTTAGAGCAGGTAAAGCCAGGATTGACGAGGAAGAGGTCTTTATCAAAAAGAAGCCAAAAGCACGCACGGCAGGAAAGCAGAGATTTGCCAGTAGTACCCTACCCTATACATGAGTAATGAAAATCCCATCCCGCTCATGGATACCAAAACCAGAAATCCAAGCAAGTAAGACAGATCGACTCCCCTAAGGCAAACTAGACTAGGTAGTCAAGCTACGGCTAGTATAGTGACGGTCAAAGATGCTAGTCTTAGCTGACAAAAGAAAGGAATCTATAAGATACCTTCCCATGACGAAGAGGTATTTCTCTCTCCCCAGAGAATATCTCGACGGCATGAAGATGTTCTGTAACGGCCACTTTTCATTGTGTTCATTTCACTTCAAAAAAAAAATAAATAAATAAATGAATTAATTAAACTAAATTAAATTAAAAATCTGGAAAAAAAATAATTATTTAAATATAAAATATATAATGGGGTTGTTGGAGGGAAATCTAAACAGTTGGAGAGATATCAATCTCATCCGAAAATATTCGTTTGTTGGATCTCAACCAAATAGGTTATATCCTAACCTAAAGATAAATAAGGATCTAAAAATCCGTTCTCACCTCTCTTCTCTTCTGGAATGCTGGAAATCTCAGGACATACGGGAAGAGGAACAGGAACGCAGGTCAGAAAAGAAAAGGGAAGGGGGAGGCGACTCAATTAAAAGTGAGTTTTTAAACTCACTTAACATACTATGCTTGTTCTTTATATAGTTCCTATTTTATTTAGATGCATAAATATTAAATCGAAAATAGTCCTCTAATATTTGTTAAAGATTGTCTATGAATTTTGTAAAAAAATAGATCTATGAATTTTACAATCGTGATTGATTAGAGCATTCATAATATTTTATTTTAGGTGAAGTATATTTGACAAAGAATAAATTAATAATAAGTTAATTCTATTGACTTCTATGCTGATA
The DNA here is from genome assembly GCA_036321105.1 of Dracaena cambodiana. Classification (NCBI taxonomy): domain Eukaryota; kingdom Viridiplantae; phylum Streptophyta; class Magnoliopsida; order Asparagales; family Asparagaceae; genus Dracaena; species Dracaena cambodiana. Next base: position 15,543,925 of record JAYEPQ010000005.1, on the reverse strand, counting down.
CGCCTCTTTTAGTAGCTACACAAGCAGGTAGATACAACTCACTACTTAGTATTCAAATCGTCGGGTACTGCACTATCCTCTTTTTTCTTTATTTAATGCAAAGTATTCAGCTTCGGTTTACTGCTTTGATTGTTCTACTCTTTTCTACCGATCTAATTTCAAACTAGCACACTTCGTACACTTGTTTCTTATAAGACATAGTGCGTAGATTAGTTAAATGACTTTATACTCATAGTATTAACCACATTTAATAGTTTTCGTTATTATGCTGCTACGTTGACTTAATTAGCTGTTGAATCAAATTATAAGTTAATTAATAATTCATAAATAATGATCAAATTACTGGCTTCTTCCGCTTCCGCATCTGCTTGTGTTTCTTCTTCACCTTCCGCGTCTGCTTGTGCTTCCGCGTCTTCATCCTCGCTTTTTCCTTTCTGTGTTGTGGTTGCGGGTCAGCAAGACAACTCGGCCGGCGGCCGTCGGCGATGTCGGCTCCATTGATTCCTGCTCGCGCTTCCACTTCCGTTTTCCACTTCCACTTCCACTGCCACTTGCATTGTGCTTCTACTTCCACTTCCACTTCCACTTGCGCATGTGCTTCTTCTTCATCTTCTCTTTCCCCTTTCTGTGTTCGGTTACGGATGGGCAAGGAGACTCGGCCGAGACCATGCGCCAGCAGCAGTCGACGATCGCGACTCCATCGATGCTGCCGCTGCCCCCGTCGGTCGCGGCTAGGCGAGGCGATCCGACCGAAGCCAACGATAGTGGTCGCCGATGTCGACTCCATCGATCCCTGCCACCGCCTCGTCGGACTTCACCGTCCGCTCCCGTTTTCCACTTGCGCTTGTGCTCCTTCTTCTCCTCCCGCTTCTGCTAGTGCTTCGGCGGTTTCTTCACTTTCCCTTCTCTCTTCGTTGGGTTGCAGGGGCAAGGGAAACTTTTTGGGAAATTCTCAAAAGGGGAACCTGGTTTTTGGGGGGGGGATTCTAAAACGCACCCACTTCTACGTGAACACCCATTTTCCTATGTTGTAGACCATCTCACGTGGGTGCGCAGTTATAACAACCTCAAATCACGAATGCTGCAGCCCATGGTTTTGGGTAATTGCTAAGTGAGCACATAATTTTACTTGTGAACACCTCTTTGTGTTGTAAATCTCTTTAGCATGTGTGCGCACTTAGACCAACCCTAAGTCCAGTGAAATACTGCATTTGGTTTCGGTGATGACTAAGTGCGCACACACACAGACCTAGAGAGCACTATTTTCCCTATGTTGTAAATCACCTTACTGTGTGTTATGTGGCGCGCATTTAGAACTACCCCGATTTCTTTTTACATGTAACTACTATTGTTATCTGAACCCACAGACATGTTATTTTAAGAGTGATTAAATAAAATCCACACATTTATATTTTTTTGAAATATGCATATAATCCAGAAGTTATGTTATAAGTTTTAATTCAAATTTTTATTATATATTGAAAGGAAAAGAAAGATAACACTGATATGAAGTAAGATAAGATACTGTTTAAATGCAAACTGCTACTGTATATGATTGGTGATAGATAATTAACCACTGTAATGTTATACTGTTCCTCAAATGTCACTGTTATTGTTACTGTACCCTGAACTTTAATTATTATCACCAATCTACATACTGAACTGAAATTTCTAAAATCACCAATTGATACTAAAATTTGACAGTTAATACCGAACCTGATATACACTGGGGATTTGAGGAAAATTTAGGTTCATATGAATTAGACGGCTGAACGTAACTGTACTGTGCCAATGTTTCCCACTTGTGGGAGGATCGGGATAGGCTCCGATCAATTTACTGCGCCACTGTTTTCCATTTTTGGGAGGATCGGGATAGGCTCTGATCAACTATTGTTCTATTTTCCCGGGGGTAGACGGGGATGCGTTCAACTCAGCTATATTCATATTTTTTTGAATTTTCAAATACCATAACTAAAAGACATTAACTGTAAAAATTTAAAAGATATCGATTAAAATAATAGTAATGATAAGTATAAATACGTAAAACCTTCGGTCCTTCATTTGCATGATTGTTCCTGACGTTGAGATATTATTATTCATAATTTTTTTTGTTATTCTTTATTATTTAATATTGGATCGCTTTGCTGACGATCCTGGTTATGCATGATCAGATGCAGACTTCTATCAAGAAGTAGACCCACCAGTGGTAGAACAGGATATGTTGTACTTCCAGAAACAAGCAGATCTACAGGAGTGATTACTTCCTTTTGTTAGCCGCTTTCTTTTTAGAGAAATGTAATAAGTGCACATGGTGCTATATATAGTTTCATATGTGACAGTCCTTTTCTTTTCAGAAAGAATTTATCTATGGTGACATTGCAGATTTTGTTTGAAGGAATTTATTATCTCTTTGTTTTTCAAAAAAAAATATTCATTTATCTCTGTATGTCATTCATATTAAATTACAATAGCGACTGTAATATTTTTTTGAGGCTCGTTGAGTTATCATTCGACGCCGAACATTCCAGCTTTCCACACTACTGGAAGTGGGGCGTTACAGGTGGTATCAGAGCCAGGTTATTTAAATCTGTTCAAGTGATTTGAACAAACTTGAATATCATTACAGTCAGCAAAATGTTTATGTATATAATAATAGTTTAATTTTGTTAAAGTAGTTAAGGTTCGATACGACTATACACATATATGCGTAAATATGATTTTCTACATATAACTATTCACTTTTATTATGTTTATTTAAGTAATACTTACGTTATTTTGTTCCTTAGAAGGATGGCTTGTCAAGCTAATAGGAATGGGGGAAATTCCGGTTCGACCTCAAACTCCATTGATACTAATGAAATGTTGGGACTGCTTAGCAAGATGGTCGACGCGCAACAACAGCAAGCCGAAGCCTTTCGAGCGGGAGTGATGGCAGCCCTAGATCGTGTGGCGAAACTGAGGGACCAGCGTCCATGAGGGATATCTGATTTCAGACGTCTTCATCCAGCAACTTTCTCAGGAACAGTAGGAGCCTTGGAGGCTGAACAGTGGCTCATGCAGATGGAAGACTTATTAAGAGCTGCTCGGATTCCTGAGGCCGACAAAGTAAATGTCGTCAAAATTCAATTGACAAATATTGCAAGGGCTTGGTGGCAAACAGAGGAGAGCAGACTATCCCAACCAATCTCGTGGGAAGCTTTCACAACGAGCTTCCTTGCAAGATTCTTTCCGAGAACAACCAGGAGGGAAATGGAGCACCAATTCATTAACTTGAGGCAGGCCGGGATGACAGTAGAGGAGTATGCATCAGAGTTTGTCCATCTGAGTCGATTTGCGCCGTACATGGTGTCAAATGAGGCAGATCGTGCTCATCGCTTCCAACATGGATTGAGGATAGATATCCAGAAATATTTAGTAACCTCCAGAATAGAGACCTATGCTGAGGTTATTGATGCAGCTCAGGATGTAGAGCAAGTAATAAATAAGGAGAGGAGGATTCAATCTTCTGCGCCCAAGAGGTCGGCCAGTCAAATATTGGGTGGAACTTCAGCTAAGAGTGCGGAGAAGCAGCTAGTTACTTCTTCGGAACAGAAGGTCACTTGCACACATTGCCAGAGGCCAGGACACACTATTAAAGAGTGTCGGTATGCCAACAACTTATGTCTAGCATGTGGATCGAGTGAACACAGGATCGGAGATTGCCCACGAAGGAGCAACAGGGGGCCAATGCCTCATCTTCTAGCACCCCAACAACAACAACCACCCAAGGATCAAATCAGCAGTCAGAATAGGCGACCACTTCCACCTCAAAATAAAGTTTACGAGCAGGCCAAGAAGAATATGACAGTGGATAAAGGACGTGGGCAAGTATATAATCTAACTGCGGAGCAAGCGGAGAAGTCAGATGATGTGGTGACAGGTATGATTCTAGTATATCATGTACCTGCATCCGTTTTATTTGACTCAGGAGCATCACATTGCTTTATTTCTTCTACATTTGTGACACGACATGCCATACCTTGTGAAAATCTGAACATTAGAAGGAGAATAAGTACGGGTAATGGGAGTATTGATTCTACTCAAATGTGTAGAATGTGTCCTGTAGTGATTTGTAAAAGGGAATTTTATGCTAATTTCCTGGTTATTGATACTCACGGATTTGATGTGATACTGGGAATGGATTGGTTAAGTACCTTCCATGCAATTATTGATTGTCGGAGGAGGAGCGTTGTCTTCAAGATACCGAATCACTTGGAGTTCGAATTCATCGGGGGCAGCAGTACCAAGGAGCTAGCAGAATTCAGAGCTCAACCTAAGGAGGGAGTAATAATCCAAATGGGTGTCATACCGTCGGACATCCCAGTGGTGTCGGAGTTCTTAGATATCTTCGAGGATTTCTCAGGACTACCACCAGACAGGACAGTGGAGTTCGCCATCGAGCTTCTTCCTGGCACCACACCAATCTCTCAAGCACCATATCGAATGGGTCCAGCAGAGCTAAAGGAAGTTAAGGTACAATTACACGAGTTAGAAGCTAAAGGTTTTATTAGACCAAGTACTTCCCCTTGGGGTGCACCAGTACTTTTGACTGGAAAGAAAGATGGAGGTAAAAGATTATGCATTGATTATAGAGGATTTAATAGGGTCACTATCAAGAATCAGTATCCACTACCGAGAATTGATGATTTGTTTGATCAGCTTGGCGGTGCTAAGGTATTTTCCAAGTTGGACCTTAAGTCTGGATATCACCAAGTGAAAGTGAAGGAGTCAGACATTCCTAAAACAGCATTCCAAACTCGATATGGGCATTTTGAATTCTTAGTGATGCCATTCGGAGTAACAAATGCACCTGCAATTTTTATGAACTTAATGAATCGAATTTTCCTTCCATATTTGGATAAATTCGTTGTGGTGTTCATAGATGACATATTGGTGTATTCTAAGACCCAAGAGGATCACATTAAGCATTTAAGGATAGTCTTGGAGACGCTAAGGAAAGAGAAATTATATGGGAAGCTCAGCAAGTGTGAATTTTGGCTGAAGAGTGTTTCATTTTTGGGACACATTTTTGGATCACACTAAGAATTTTTTTTGTTATTCTTTATTATTTAATATTGGATCGCTTTGCTGACGATCCTGGTTATGCATGATCAGATGCAAGCTTCTATCAAGAAGTAGATCCACCAGTGGCAGAACAGGATATGTTGTACTTCCAGAAAAAAGCAGATCTGCAGGAGTGATTACTTCCTTTTGTTAGCTGCTTTCTTTTTAGAGAAATGTAATAAGTGCACATGACGCTATATTTAGTTTCATATGAGACAGTCCTTTTCTTTTCAGAAAGAATTTATCTATGGTGACATTGCAGATTTTGTTTGAAGGAATTTATTATCTCTTTGTTTTTCAAAAAAAAATATTCATTTATCTCTGTATGTCATTCATATTAAATTACAATAGCGACTGTAATATTTTGTTTGAGGCTCATCGAGTTATCGTTCGATGCCAAACGTTCCAGCTTTCCATACTACTGGAAGTGGGGCGTTACATGTTCCTCCCGTGACTTCTAGCGATAATGCCTCGTTCCTGACGTTTTTTCGAAGTTCCAGTCGTGGAGGGATGCCAGGGCAATTGATGCTGGCCTAGCAATTGATGCTCCCTCCTGTTCGTGCTCTGGGAACCAATCCATTTGCGTGTGCCCACTAAGAGCTCTGCCACAGGTTGTTTCACGAGCCCTCCCTGCCACTACAAAAGCCGTTTTCCTGTACCATGACGCTTTTAGGCTACTTTCCCAAGTAACTTTCCAGTGAGTGAAATGGTAGGCGACCTGTGGTCGATCAGACGCGAGTCCCGTATGCGTTTTGCAACTTTCCAGGTTGGGACCAACTCCCTTCCAATAGTGCCCGCCTTTCGTGTGCGATATAAGCGATAAACGAAGGCAAATTACGAACCGTTCATGCATGAGGCAGACGAGCAGGAAGGGGAAGCCATTGTGTAAGCATGAAAATGGCTAATCAGTCCTTTTCTTTCCTTTCAGTTGAAGTTTTATTAAACTATTCCAGTCCCTGACGGGAATCGCCCAACCCGTCGACGTGTCGAGTGATAGTTGGAATAGTATGATACTCTTTCAGCTCCTAACGGGAACCCGACGAAGTGGTTTTCCTTTCGTCTAGTAGGCCTAGTTCTTTAGTCTTGCTAATCGTGCTCTCATCAGAGTAGAGCTTTGTGCGGCTTCAATGTCTCCGGGTAAGCGCTCAGCCTCAAAACCCCAGAGCGAGTCTTCTGTCTCCCATTGCTATGAGGATCGTGTCTTGCTACATAGACAAGTTTGTTTATCGACTTTAATAGGTCGTCTAAATAAATAAAACAGCTTGCTTGAGGTTCGATAAAAGTGCTTTTTTCGGCGTCGGTAGAGCCTTTGTTACTTCTCGACAAGAGTACTTTGCTTGTCGACATTAGGACTTTGTCGATCAACGCTGGGGAAGCGAAAGTGAAGTTTGGTTAAGACGTTGAGTGTGACGTATTTCTACAGGGCTAAGTGAATCAGTGAATCACAAAAGGATTCTTCCGGAGCCGTTTTACGAGGGCGATGGGCAAAGACGTCGGGCTACGTCAAGTGTTGCACTGAGTGAGGGAGGGTGGAAAATGTTCTCATTATAGAAGTTCAAAGATCACCAGACGGTGGTGGGCAGGGAAGTCAACCGTGAATGGGAGGTATTACGACCATAGGCTCCCTTCATGGGAGGCGAACGGAGTAAGGAAACGATAGTGAACCCTCCCTTCCTGTTAGGTGTGACGGCTTCGTCTATTCCCTGTACATCATCTCGACGTCTCACGATCAGGATCAGGTAGCTAAAGAATGAGTTTTCATCGGTGACATTCAGATTCATAGTCATAGCCATGAAACACATGGGATGCACTTTTCATTCCGCACGGTGCAACCTACACTTTGATGAGCACAGCGCGGAATATTTCACGTCACAGTGACTTTGTTGTCTACAACTCATGCACCGTACGATAGTACTCGACTCGTGCTCCCCATTTCTGCCCGGGAAATTTCTTCGTTGTTACTCTACTAAAAGGAAATGACTAGATGGCTGTCGGAATGTCATGCCCTTCTCCTGGTCTTCCTGTAGCTTGTCGAGCAGGGATAGATGTAAATACCACTCTCTTTTCCAGTCTGACTCTGGTTGATCCCCCGTTAAGAGTAACGAGACCCTTGGAGAAAAGGAGAATCCAAGAACGTCCTCGATCAGGTTTGGATGGGAGATCTCGACCCGTTGCTTCAACAAAAATAAGAACCTCCGTATAATTGACCTCAACCCGTTGTTTAATGTAAAGCAAGAACCTTGGTATAAGAAAGACGCCACAAACGGCAGTGGAAAGCCGTTTGATAAGTCGATGATGAATGCTACGGAAGAATTCCGATAACTTCGAATAGTCCTTCAAAGAACCAAAGAGAATAAACTCACCAATTATCTGTAAACTGCCTCCCTTCTATTTCATTAGACGTCTTTTTATAGGCTAAAAAAATACAAGGAAAGTTTCCTACAAGGAAAGTTTAAGAAATAGAAACAAAATAAAAGGAAACAATCAGCCCCTTAATTTGGCTGATCAATATAAGGAAAGTTTAAGAAATAAAAACAAAACAAAAGAAAACAATCAGCCCCTTAATTTGCTGATCAATACAAGGAAAGTTTTAGAAATAAAACAAAAGGAAACAATAAATTTTGACCATATTCTTCTAGTAGTTGAATCATGTTGACGCATCTTTGTTGAACTCGTGAACCATCCTCAATGGGCCTCCACGAATTTGCTTGAGCCCAAACCTTTTGAATCAGCCCATTAAGTGCATCTTTGAACTTCTTTCCTCGTGCTCTTGTAACCGGCCCAATTGGAACTTGAACTGGCTCATTTGTAGTCATGCTATTATCTACATTATTCCCCTCCTCTTGAAAAGGATTTGCCCTCAAATCATTACCTACATCAAAATGACTCAAATCAGTAACATTGAAAGTAGCATTAACATTGTACTCACCGGGCAAATCTAGCTTGTAAGCGTTGTCATTGATGCGCTCTAGAACTGGAAAAGAACCATCCCCTCTTGTAAGCAGTTTGGAACGTCTTTGTGCCGGAAATCTCTCTGTTCTCATATGTAACCACACCCAATCTCCAGGTTCAAAAACAAGCTTGTGACGCCCCTTGTTGGCATGTTTCGCATACTGCTCCGTTCTTCTCTCAATATTGAGCCTTGCCTTCTCATGTATCTGCTTAACAAAATCAGCCTTTTTCTTTCCATCAAAATTAACACGCTCAGAAACAGGTAATGGAGATAAATCCAATGGAGTCAAAGGATTAAACCCATAAACAATTTCAAACGGTGAGAATTTAGTAGCAGAATGAATAGATCTATTATAAGCAAACTCAATATGTGGTAAACACTCTTCCCATGTTTTGATGTTCTTTTTAATTATTACTCTCAGTAAAGTAGACAAAGTCCTATTTACTATTTCGGTTTGACCATCAGTTTGTGGGTGACAAGTAGTAGAAAACAAAAGCTTGGTACCTAGCTTACACCATAAAGTCTTACAAAAGTAGCTCAAAAACATAGTATCTCTATCCGAAACAATGGTTCTAGGCATGCCATGCAATCTCACAATCTCCCTAAAGAACAAATCAGCAACATGCGAAGCATCATCCGTTTTGTGACATGGAATAAAGTGTGCCATCTTAGAAAATTTATCCACAACCACAAAAATCGAATCTCTTCCACGTTTAGTCCTAGGTAATCCTAACACAAAGTCCATTGAAATATCAATCCAAGGCTCATTAGGAATGGGCAAAGGAGTATACAAATCGTTGGGCTGCACTCTAGATTTAGCTTGCCTACATGTGACACATCTACCACAAATTCGCTCAACATCTCATTTCCTGTGTGGCCAATAGAAGTGCTCTTGCAAAATAGCTAAGGTCTTAGAAACACCAAAATGTCCCATTAATCCCCCTCCATGGGATTCTTGCACTAACAAATCCCTCAAAGAACAGTTAGGCACACATAATTTATTTTCTAGAAATAAGAACCCATCATGTATAAAGAACTTACCACAAGCGTTTTTCTCACAAACTTGGTACTCTTCACAAAATTCATGGTCATCAATATATAAACTTTTAATGTGTTCAAAACCAAGCAATTTTACATCAAGTGTAGAGAGTAATGCATACCTGCGAGAAAGTGCATCGGCGACCACATTCTCCTTACCTTGCTTATACCTGATGACATATGGAAATGTCTCAATGAACTCTACCCAACGAGCATGCCTTTTATTTAGCTTGTGTTGGCCCTTCAAGTGTTTCAAGGACTCATGATCAGTGTGAATCACAAACTCCTTAGGCCAGAGGTAGTGCTGGCATGTCTCCAAAGCTCGAACCAATGCGTACAACTCCTTGTCATAAGTCGGGTAATTTAAGACTGCCCCGCTTAATTTCTCGCTGAATTAAGCAATTGGTCGTCCCTCCTGCATAAAAACTGCGCCTATGCCAATACCTGAAGCATTACATTCAATTTCAAACGTTTTAGAAAAATTAGGTAAAGACAATAAGGGGGCGTTGGTTAGCATCTCTTTGATTAGCTGAAATGCCTTCTCTTGTTCTTCTCCCCATCTAAATCCGACGTTCTTCTTGATCACTTCGGTAAGTGGTGCGGCTATGCTACTAACATTGCCTACACTTGTGGGACTCGGCCACTCTTGGATTGCACATACCTTCTCCTCATCAACCTGTATACCCTGTGCACTAACAACAAATCCCAGAAATACAAGCTTATCGGTGCAAAAATTATACTTATTCAGGTTAGCAAATAACTTTTCTTTTCTAAGCACATCTAAAACCGATTTCAAATGTACGGCATGATCATCCAAGTTTTTTCTATAAATGAGTATATCATCAAAATAGACAACAATAAATCTGCTTATAAATGCACGCAAAACATGATTCATAAGTCTCATAAAAGTGCTTGGTGCATTAGTCAATCCAAAAGGCATAACTAACCATTCATATAAACCATATTTTGTTTTAAAGGCAGTTTGCCATTCATCTCTTTCTTTCATTCTAATATGATGATAACCACTTTTTAAATCAATCTTAGAGAACATACAAGAACCATGCAACTCATCTAACATGTCATCTAAGCGAGGAATAGGATGACGATACTTTACCGTTATGTTGTTGATGGCTCGATAATCAACACACATTTTTCACGTCCCATCCTTCTTAGGTACAAGTAAAACAAGAACGACGCACGGACTCATGCTCTCCCTCACGTACCCCTTCTCTAATAACTCACTTACCTGCCGTTGAAGCTCCTTTGTCTCCTCGGGATTGCTCCTATAGGCTGGTCAGTTTGGAATTGTCGTACCGGGAACAAAATCAATTTGATATTCAATCCCTCAAATTAGTGGTAATCCATGTGGTGTTTTCTCGAGAAAGACATCCTCAAATTCCTGCAAAAGAGAAACAACAGAACTGGGCAAAGCAGGATCAAGTTCGTTAGTATTTAAAAATGCCTCTTTGTACAAAAGTACAATCATCGGCTGATTTGAAAACATTGCTCGCTTAATCTCACTCACTTTTGCATAGAAATTCCTTTGTTTTCTCTCTGATTTTCTTTCAATGGCTAAATTTTGATTTTCTTTTTCTCTCTCATTTTGCTCAGCCACTCTCTGATTTTCACTCTTTTTCTTTTAATCACTCTCTTTCTTTTGATCACTCTCTTTTTTTTTATCACTCTTTTTACAACCTCACTTGATCTTCATAAACTTGTTTTGGTGTCATTGGCACAACAGTGAGGGGTTTTTTGTTGAGCACGAACGAGTATTTGTTGGTGAATCCATCATGTTTAACTTTCCGATCGAATTACCACGGTCGGCCTAATAGCAAATGTCCAGCTTGCATCGGAACTACATCACACAAAACTTCATCTTCATATTTTCCGATGCAGAATGAAACCAAAACCTGCTTATTCACCTTTACCTCGCTACTATCATTCAACCATTGTAACTTGTACGGCCTACAATGTTTCAGTGTGGGCAGTCCTAATTTCTCCACCAAGCTTGTGCTTGCAACATTAGTACAACTTCCTCCATCAACAATCATACTACATACCTTGTCTTTGACGTAGCACCTAGTATGAAGGATGGACTATAGAATCGGATGCGCTGGCCAAGCAAGAAAGGCCCTGCCACGTCAAAAAAAGAAAGAAGAGAACGAAAAGAGAACAAGACTTCGTATTTGGTAACTCTACTATATAGTAGTCATGTTTAACCAGATCTGACAATTTGAGGGGCTACTGTATACCTGGTCAGCAGAGGAGGGAGGAGGGTCCTATCTTTATAGAAAGCTTGACATAACTATAAGGGGGAATCGTCGACGGGGGAAAACCTATTCCCTGGGTCTATGTCACTTTCTGCCTGCTAGAATCTCTGATCATTCCCCATTGGTAGTCAAGCATGCTGAGCTTCGGTGGCAACAAGACAGGTGGAAGGACAATTTCGGGATTTTGACACAAATCATGAATACCCAGCCCTTTCTGTTCATGGTTGCTGTGAACGCTGCTATGCCATGTACTTCTCGCATAGATTCTTAACCTGCTGTTCAATATCCGCTGCTGGCTGTTGCTGAGATTTAGTCACCTTCTTTGAACCACTCCAATAGCTGGTCTTCTGACAAAAGTTTTTCCCACATAAAGTCTTGTTGTCCTCATGGGGTCTAGGGGGATCAAATGCTTTTCCAGAATAGATACTCCTTGTCTCCGAGCTTTTACCCTGAAAGAGCTGACGCTATGATATGGAATTCTAGACTCCGCATCTCGTAAAGTACTTTTGCAGTCTATCTCTACTCTAGTACCCCTCCGTCACTGCATCATTGGTAGGCAGTTGATTCCCTACCGTCAAAGAAATCTCCTTCCCTTAATCAACCAACGAGATAGGAGAACTCAGGAACTGTCTTAGATATTTGTCCCTTCGACAGCCAACGCCTTATCTTCGTCTTTGAACTCGACGCTTTCCCTTTATGAACTATGAACATGGATTGGCCTTCTCCTATTCCTCGGAACCGCCTAGTGAATCTTCTCTCTCTGGTCATTGGTCCGACAGTCAACTCTTGTCTATGGAACTGAGCTCCTCTCGTCGGGGCACTAATCTCTCTCTTCTCCTTATCAGTATTATAGCATTGTCTCAGAAATCGAAAGCACACCCGTAAGCCAGAAAAGTGGTTAGTAGTCACTCTCAGTTGGGATTCACTTGAAGGTATGATGCCTAGGAAAGCCTGCTCACGACGGCCCGGTTCTGAAAGCAATGGGTGGGTTTCGTGTTTGATTTTCTCCGTAGCAGCTATGATTCGGGCTATAGTACTGACTATGCATAGGACTCTACTGACGGTGAAATGACAGGAGGTATTCCGACGAAATGCTCGTCGATTCTAGGTGGACTATAATGAGGAGGATGATGGACCAATCACGATCCACTAGACAGGAAAGTGGGGTCGGGTGGTTCGAATCCACGTCATGAGAATGTCGGGGAGGAAAAGGCGTAGGTGAACCTGCCTTTGGCTTGCAGCATAGAGCTGCGGTAGGGGAGCTTGCTAGATGCTAAATGGAGATATCTTTTGAGTTCTATCGTGAGACCATCGGTAGATCTCATCTTTAGTCCGTCCCAGGTGGCTTTAGAAAGTATCGTATTTATTAAGATAAAATGATTCTATGTAAAAGCTCCCCGAGTCCGGACGTCTCTCCCTCCTCCACTCTTCGCTAGAAGCCATCAATGCAAATAGAATCTCAGATGAAATGACTTTAGTTATCTATTACAACCCGTCACTACATGAGGGATCAATCTCAAAGGCCTACTATTCACGCTAGAAAGCTAGATGGGCTCACCCTAAACCGTCCCCCGATGGCAGGAAGAAAAGACGATGGTCCTTATGACGAAGAAATTCCGTCATACAAACAAGCCGTTTCACTCCTGCCCACTGACTTAAAGCAAGATTCTGTAAAGGGAAGCCCAACGTTTCACTCGCCGTCAAAGCACCATACGGAGTAGGCGACGGTTACCTCTGTACAGTCAGTAGACAAAGGAAAGGAAAAGATATTCCGAACACTAAAGTTGTAAAGCCAGCTGAAAGCTGACGAAAGCAAAGCCTTCCGTCACCAGAGTCTAACATTCCCTGAGTAGGGAATCGCTTGAGAACGGAATGCATACCTGAATTCCGCTTGTGTGTGCATAGCTTCCTCTTTCCGTTTGACGACTTCCTTTAGGACTCCTGAAAGTGTTCTAAGGGCAGCTAACCCTACTTCTCATGTCCCCACTCTTGCGATTAGCTGATACGAGAGATGGAGTTAAGCTACATCAGTTATAGAATCGAATAATGGACCGGAAAGCAATCGACGATCGGAAAAAAAAGTTGGCAACTGTTAGACTAGTTGCTCCTTCTTCAGAACAAGCAAACTAGCTACTCCTCTCCAGGAATCTGAGGTTATATACCGTTTATTTAGTGTGGTTCTATGAGAATTTCTTTCTCATTCCGTAGAAAGCCATTCCTTGGGAGTTCCACCAGCGGCCTGAAGGCCTTCCCCATGGCTCCCGCTTGTGCTGCTAAGAACTCGAACTGCCAACTACAGCTACAGCTTAGTTTCCCTACCCTAGTAGTCAGTGAAAGAAGTCTCCGAAGGTTGAGCCGATGCCAGGGGTTTACATCATGTCGCTTGTAAAAACAGAGAGCGATGTCCAGAAAGCAGCTAAGTAACAACTGGGAGAGGACTCACGATACCAAATACTCGACGGATGGAAGTAACGAAATCAGCAAGAGAAGAGAAAGCCGCAGCCGTAGTAGATCTACGATTAGAGCAGAAAACGACGTCCGTCGGATACTTGCCCTGAGACCCGAAGTGATGTAGCCACAAGGGAATCACAAACCGGAAGTGAGCTTGTGTTCACATCTCGTTTTCCAATCTTTCTAATTCCGGGAAGGTGGCTATAAAGGACATCGGAAGGCCTCCCGACCAGAGCTCGTTGACGGTCAACCCTTACACAATAGCCGATACAATGAGTTAAGCTAAAACATAGGATAAGCCGAGCTAATCGATGGCTCCAGGACTATAGTGAGACTTCCGGAGTTGCCATTTCACTACTTTTCCAGTCGACGCCCTATTCTGCGCTACAATCTACACATACCATATACAGAAACCAGAGTCTCGTTTCGCTGAAACCCCCGCCTCATTACCAGATTTGCTCTCATTGCTCCCATTGCTGACAACAGGACATCTCCATCAAAGAAAACTACCCCCGTCATCGACGCATATCACATGCCCGGTCCGTTCTCTTACACTCACTGCTCCGCTCATCCATTCAATCATTTCTTTTCGACATCGCATTCCCTTATTCCCGCGAGTAAACTACCCCGCTCCGTCGCATCGGATAAATGCAACAACCATTCCGTTCGATTGCCCACGCTTACTTATGCTTAGCTACTGTGACCTGGGTATCGACGGCAGGCAGCTGACGGGACTACGTAGACCATAGTTCCAAACTAGGAGCTAAAACTCGACGGAGATATTCTATTTAAACCAAAAAGTAATTGACTTTTCACTCGCATTCGACGCGGCCTTCAGGCTTCCTTCCCCATGGGAATTACGGAGAAGACTCATTTGGAGACTGGAGTTCGACGCTCCTACTTCGAAGTAAGCCAACAAACTACAAAGAAAAAGAAAGAACAATATACTACAGCCTGGTTACATCTGGAGAGAGACCCCATGATTCTATCAGCCATCTCTCCGAAGGAGACGGCATCAAACCCCAACAATGAGTTGATTCTAGTCCGGAACCAAAAGAGAATATCAGAATACAGGTGGAAAACATTTCTAGGCTGATACCATCATCAGGAAAATGGGTAGAGTCTAGGGCAATTCGGATTGGGAGGGGAGATTCTCGGGTTCCGAAGCTTTCTTTCTTCCCTCCCATATTTCCGATCATTCTTCTATGGTTGTCAAGTTGTCAGAGTTGCCTAGATTGAAGAACCTTTCGACGTTCTTTGACAAATGTGCTCCTCATCCGTCTCATCTTTCTTTGGTTGAGGAGGTGTGGTCGAGGGAAGTGGAAGGCACTCCTATGTTTTGGCTATGTACTGACGCTACAAAAGCGTCAGACGGTAGGCTCGACGCATTATCTTCGGAACGACATCCCAGTTTTTTTACCTCCATAGTAGAGTTGTACAATCCCGAGAGAAGATGGAACATGTTCAGCATCAACGTCAAGCTTAACCCTTCCGATTCTGAGTTGGGCAAGGAAGAGGTAAGGACTGTGAAGGAGAATGGGGAGCCCGTAGGGCAGAGGTTATTAAATACTCAACAAACCCGTCGATCCTAACCCTCGGGAATGAAATTTCAGCCAATTCGACGATCCTTCGAGAGTTGCAGATCGAGATGAATATGCTTCGTCGAGACGAAGGAATTTTTGTATGCGTGAACGACCGGGACTTATCCTTTCAGTGATCGAGCAGAGCACTACGGGTGAAAACAGTGGTGGAAGGGGGGGACACCACCCTATCTTTCTAGAAAAGAACGAATGTGGGAGAGGAAATAGCGAAGGAAAAGCCTTTTTTAGGAGAATAGAGCTAAGTCGTATAGCTTCACATATCCCTGGCTAAAAATATTCCAATCAGAAATGGTTTTGCATGGTATGGCAGTTATTCCATTCCCACAGCCCTCCAAACAAAGTAGGAAACTGCAGTGCGCGCATTTGGTGCGCTATTGAATAACATTTCTATGACGTGGTCAAACCATCTCCAGGAGGTCCTCCACTGTCGGTTGGCTAGTCGATCTTCCTCTCTCCGAATTGACATTTTGATCACCCTCGTTGTACGTCACTATGGTTTTGCTCAGTCACTAGTAAATCATCATATTTGGAAAATCAAAATCGAGAGCCGGTTACTCATCATTTTCCGGGTGGTTATGGTTCCCCAATTCCCTCAATCCCCTCCGCCAAGGGTTTTCCCTCAGAGACGTCGGCTGGGATGGGATGGACAGGGGCTTTTAAGCCACATCACGCTTTTCAGGCACCGATCGACTACGCCGTTTTTCTTCCAGAGACATTTTTTCTCTGGTTCCTCCTGAAATCGTCGAATCCCGGGATGGAGTCTATGGGTAAGGTCGACATTGCTAAGCCGCTGACTTCTGTCAATTAACTTCTGACGAAGAGGGGACTCCCTAACTCGACATTGGCTTGCCTGATTCGGACAGGTTTACTTTTGGATGTAGGATCGCCGACCCCATTCCTCGAGTTTTTGAGTTCTCCATTTCAACTTCCTGAGCTGACCCCTTTCGAAAGGGAAGATGTGGATCCTCGATCCGAGTTGTCAAAAGAAAGTTTCGATGTTGGTGAGCAGAAGAAAGCGGAACATAAGAGTAGACCTTCGGAACTGTGTCGAAGGTTGGGTGTTAAAATCACACATCTTTCCTCCATTTTCTTTTGCGAATGGACAAAAAAGATGTTATGTTCGAGACTAAGAAGCTATAACTGAGCCATCCTCTCCAGCAGAACTTGCTTGTCCCTCGGATTTTTTCGAGCGGCAGCTGGTGTCTTTCTTGCCCGAGACCATGGGTGGCTTCGTCGATCGAAAAAGTGTATTCCCTACTGATGGCGTCTTTCCTCTCGTTCGTCTCTTAGAGAATGAAGACAAGTGAACGAAGTAGCCCTTTGGTAAGGGACACGAGTGAACGGATTCGACGGGAAAGTTGAAATCGCTTCCCCTTGAGTGAGGAGGGAAACCAGCCTCGCTAAGCGCAAAATAGCGTCTATATAGAATAGAACTTCCACATCATTGTGACTCCTAGACAACAGTCCTCTCCGAATCTCCTGAAAGAGGTGTGGATGTCTTTGGGGTGAGGCATGAAAGGAGGATTTATGAGAAGCGGCTCTTTTGTCGAATTTCAGAGGGCTGGGCTACTCAGAATGTACCGACGCAACCGTCGCGTTGGTTTGCAGAGACGAAAGGGAACAGATCAGGCCGAGACGGAAGCGTCAAGTTAGAGTCGTCGGAGACTTCTCACTCAACCCAAACCGTCATTTTGAGATTTCGGAATGGCAAGCAGCAGAAAGAGGGGTTGCTGGTTCAGGAAAGGAGTAGAGCCACGGTAAGCCAACGTCATCCGGTAGCGGGTCAACGAAAGAGACAAAATGTCGAGCGAGGAACGGGCTCAGCCCTAGTTCGTCAAAACAAAGTATCACATGAAAGACAAAACTCAACATGAGATGCGAAACACAAAACTCGGCTAGAAAAGGATCGACAACCCGTCCTCCAGGAAGACAGCAAGAGGTTGTGTAGAAAAGGGCTCGAAAGCTGAGGAAGATCCAGAGAGATATTCCCAATTGCACGGGAAGAGCCGGAGCAAGCAGATTGTCGAAAAGGGCTTTCTGCAAGCAGGAAAACGACCGTCTTCGACCCAGAGGAGGCACTCGACCGCCGCGGTTGTACAATTATCTACTGCTGCTGACGACGACTGAGAGGGTTGGGTGACTCACCCAACAATTGTTGGTGGAGATGCCACATGATTATCGGAGAGGGTCGGTGGTCGGAAGGTGACTCGAAACATGTGTGATGCAAATAATGGCTTAACTACAAAGGAGCCAGTTCAAGTTCCAACTGGGCCGGTTACAAGAGCACATGGAAAGAAGTTCAAAGATGCACTTAATGGACTGATTCAAGAGGTTTGGGCTCAAGCAAATTCGTGGAGGCCCATTGAGTATGGTTCACGAATTCAACAAAGATGCATCAATATGATTCAACTAGTAGAAGAATCTGGTCAAAATTGATTGTTTCTTTTTGTTTTATTTCTAAAACTTTCCTTATATTGATCACCAAATTAAGGGGCTGATTGTTTTCTTTTGTTTTGTTTCTATTTCTTAAACTTTTCTTATATTAATCAGCCAAATTAAGGGGCTGATTGTTTCGTTTTGTTTTGTTTCTATTTCTTGAACTTTCCTTATAGGAAACTTTCCTTGTATTTTTTTAGCCTATAAAAAGGCGTCTAATGGAATAGAAGGGAGACAGTTTACAGATAATTGGTGAGTTTATTCTCTTTGGTTCTTTGAAGGACTATTCGAACTTATCGGAATTCTTCCGTGGCGTTCATCATCGACTTATCAAACGGCTTTCCACTACCGTTTGTGGCGTCTTCCTTATACCAAGGTTCTTGCTTCGCATTAAATAACGGGTTGAGGTCAGTTATACCGAGGTTCTTATTTTTGTTGAAGCAACGGGTCGAGGTCTCCCATCCAAACCTGATCGAGGACGTTCTTGGATTCTCCTTTTCTCCTACGGGTCTCGTTATTCTTGACGGGGTTCGCATCATTTGGTATCAGAGCCAAAGATTTCTCGTCTCATGTTTGCCTATCCAATTTAAATTTAGTTTTCTTTTCTTATCTAGCCGAATTTCTTTCTTCTACCCCATTCGAAATCTTGTTCTGTTATTAAGGAAAGAAAGAATCTGAAAAAAAAAATCTGAAAAAAAAATATCCGCAAAAAAAAAAGATCCGAAAAAAAAAGAAAAAAAATGATCCAAAAAAAAAGGTCAAAAAAAAATTAAAAAGATTCTCTTTCGTTTGTTTCCAATAAGTCCGAAAATCTCCTCACACCAAAGACTAAAAAAAATTTTTTTTTGGAAATTTTGCTGAATGGTACTTTGAAAATCTAATCACTCATATCCCTTGTTTTCTTACCTTTTGACCTGAATGGTGAATTCTTGGTGAATTGTTACTGGAATTTTGAATATTGTTCGAATAGTTTCAAAAGAACTGAAAGAAGATTATCGAGTGGAAAAACCCAAGAGTGGTGAGCATATTAGAGGGTAAAAGCCGATTATACTGAGTGAAATACTAGTGGAATAGAGTGAATCATTCTTTGAGTGAAAATACGTGAAGGAGTGTGTGAGGTCCTTTCCTTTTTTTTGTTGTTTTCCAACTTTGATTTGCAGTAATCATGTCTCACAACAGTGAAAAGAGTATCACTGAAGGTGCTACAGGGATGGATGACCCAAAGTTGCTCATGGAAGCCATAATGAGTGAGATGAGGCGTGTGATGAGGTTAGAATTGGAGCAGGTACATGAGCGGATTGATCGGATGGAGAATACACATTTGGAGCAGCCACAAAAACACTCATAAGGTGCATAGGAGGGAAAGAATTCAACATCGGGGAGTGAGAGATGAAGATGGAGAGTATTATGGGGCTGGTTTTGATGAAGAAGAAGATCGGGGTTCAGCTGTTGGTAATAGGAGATATGGAGGATAGATTAGAGAAGATAGGAATCGGGAAGATAACAACTTGGGTAGTATTAAGATGAAGATTCCAGCATTTCAAGGAAGAAACAACCCCGAGGCTTATCTTGAGTGGGAGAAAAAGGTGGAGTTAGTGTTCGATTGCTACAACTACTCTGAGATGAAGAAGGTAAAACTTGTTGCCATTGAGTTTTCTGACTATGCTTTGTGTGGTGGGATCAATTAGTATTGAACAGGCGGCGAAATAGGGAAAGACCGGTTGAGACGTGGGAGGAGATGAAAATAGTGATGAGGAGGTGGTTTGTGCCCAGCATTACCACCGGGAGTTGTACAATAAATTACAAACGCTCCGACAAGGTAACCAGAGTGTGGAGGATTATCATCAAGAGATGGAAATTGCTAAGATCCGGGCTAATATCGAAGAAGACCGAGAGGCTACTATGGCTAGGTTCTTGAATTCATGACAGGATGGAGATACAGTATTATGTGGAATTAGAGGATATGGTTCACATGGCCATCAAGGTGGAGCAACAACTCAAGAGGAGAGGTGGTACACGTGCATCCCATAATTCGGGTTTTTCCCCATGGAAACCGAGTCATGTGAAGAGTATCAGGCTTGTGAGAAAAACGCTTGTGGTAAGTTCTTTAGACATGATGGGTTCTTATTTCGAGAAAATAAATTATGTGTGCCTAACTGTTCTTTGAGGGATTTGTTAGTGCAGGAATCCCATGGAGGGGGATTAATGAGACATTTTGGGGTTGCTAAGACCTTAGCTATTTTGCAGGAACACTTCTATTAGCCACACATGAAACGAGATATTGAGCGAATTTGTGCTATATGTGTCACATGTAGGTAAGCTAAATCCAGAGTGCAGCCCAACGGTTTGTATACTCTTTTACCCATTCCTAGTGAGCCTTGGATTGATATTTCAATGGACTTTGTGTTAGGATTACCTAGGACTAAACGTGGAAGAGATTCGATTTTTGTGGTTGTGGATAGATTTTCTAAGATGACACACTTTATTCCATGTCACAAAACGGAAGATGCTTCGCATGTTGCTGATTTGTTCTTTAGGGAGATTGTGAGATTGCATGGTATGCCTAGAACCATTATTTCGGATAGAGATGCTAAGTTCTTGAGCTACTTTTGGAAGACTTTATGGTGTAAGTTAGGTACCAAGTTTTTATTTTCTACTATTTGCACCCACAAACTGATGATCAAACCGAAGTAGTAAATAGGACTTTGTCTACTTTATTTAGGGCAATAATTAATAAGAATATCAAAACATAGGAAGAGTGTTTACCACATGTTGAGTTTGCTTATAATAGATCTATTCATTCTGCTACTAAATTCTCACCGTTTGAAATTGTTTATGGGTTTAATCCTTTGACCCCATTAGATTTATCTCCATTACATATTTCTGAGCGTGTTAATTTTGATGGAAATAAAAAGGCTGATTTTGTTAAGCAGATACATGAGAAGGCAAGGCTCAATATTGAGAGAAGAACGGAGCAGAATGCAAAACAAGCCAACAAGGGGCGTCACAAGCTTGTTTTTGAACCCGGAGATTGGGGGTGATTGCATATGAGAACAGAGAGATTTCCGGCGCAAAGACATTCCAAACTACTTCCAAGAGGGGATGGTCCTTTCCAAGTTCTAGAGCGCATCAATGACAACGCTTACAAGCTAGATTTGCCCGGTAAGTACAATGTTAGTGTTATTTTCAATGTTACTGATTTGAGTCATTTTGATGTAAGTGATGATTTGAGGGCAAATCCTTTTCAAGAGGAGGGGAATGATGCAAATAATTGCTTGACTACAAAAGAGCCAGTTAAAGTTCCAACTGGGCCGGTTACAAGAGCATAAGGAAAGAAGTTCAAATATGCACTTAATGGGCTGATTTAAGAGGTTTGGGCTCAAGCAAATTCATGAAGGCCCATTGAGGATGGTTCACGAGTTCAACAAAGATGCATCAACATGATTCAACTAGTAGAAGAATCTGGTCAAAATTGATTGTTTCTTTTTGTTTTATTTCTAGAACTTTCCTTGTATTGATCAGCAAATTAAGGGGCTGATTGTTTCCTTTTGTTTTGTTTCTATTTCTTAAACTTTCCTTATATTGATCAGCCAAATTAAGGGGCTGATTGTTTCGTTTTGTTTTGTTTCTATTTCTTAAACTTTTCTTATAGGAAACTTTCCTTGTATTTTTTTAGCCTATAAAAAGGCGTCTAATGGAATAGAAGGGAGACAGTTTACAGATAATTGGTGAGTTTATTCTCTTTGGTTCTTTGAAGGACTATTCGAACTTATCGGAATTTTTCCGTGGCATTCATTATTGACTTATCAAACGGCTTTCCGCTACCGTTTGTGGCGTCTTCCTTATACCAAGGTTCTTGCTTCGCATAAACAATGGGTTGAGGTCAATTATACCAAGATTCTTGTTTTTGTTGAAGCAACGGGTCGAGGTCTCACATCCAAACCTAATCGAGGACGTTCTTGGATTCTCCTTTTCTCCTACGGGTCTCGTTATTCTTGACGGGGTTCGCATCAGTGTGGCCTCTCCGACTGGTCTATAGGTGGAGATGGATTGGCCCATCAGTGGTATGGCAATGTATCTCCGGCTGAGGGGAAATGACTTCTGTCCAATCGGTGTAGCATCGGGCTCAGAGACTATGCACTCGCAAAAGACTGAATTGGCCTGCAGGGAGAAAAGTGGCATACCTTTTTCGGTGAATGGGAAAGGGGGGTGGTAGGCCCCTTTTCTTTGGGCTGGGCTAGCTGCCCTTACAATCTGAGAAAGTGTTCCGTGAAAGTCTAGTGTTCGCCCTTCCATGGGACTGAGTGTTGATGGTACGCCCATCTTTCGATAGAAGTAGAATGCCACAAAGAGATCCACTCCCGTCTTCCAATTCCTAGAGCCAACGGAATCGATTTCGAGTTGCGGAATTTACCCAGAAGTTCCGGCCCTTCCGACGGTGGGGATTATGCTTGTATGGGTGGTCGTTTTCCTTTTCTTTGTTGTGCCCTCTCCTCGTCATTCCGAGGAGTAGTCTCTCTAGCGTAAACTCCGAATCTGATAAGAGGTTCTGTCTTGATGTCTAATATGGCAGGGATAGGGCACTCCCAGTTTTCGATCGGTTACGAAAAGCCAATGCCAAATAGTGCCTCAGGAACCCGTCTGTCATAGGCCGGTCCCTTCATTCTCATAGATGCCTGGTGAGGAGCTCTTTTCGTTGCTATGGTGTATCAGCAGTAGAAAGCCCTTTGTCTGCTCTCTCTTATATAACCTAAAAGTCAGTCGGGGAAGGCCGAGTCTTTTCCTAAACTCTGCTTTGTGGAAGGAGCTTTCCGGTCTATTTTTCTATCACTGAAGGCAAGAATCACAACCAGTTCTGTCTATGCGATCGACTTCTGTTCCAATGGTAGTTGGCTAGGTGAACGGCGGTGGTAGTGAAAAAGAGATTGTTTTCCGGCGGTTTCATCTCTCTTCTTCCCTTCTGTCGGGGAGGAGCGGAAAGGGCAGAGAAGTCCCGAGAAGTACTTCCCCCATCAATTGATAGGATCATTGCCAGAACATTGGCTTCATCGAGATCGGATAGCACATGACGAAAGCATTTTCTGAATGAGAAGATTCTCTTTCTACACTCTAGACATATCTTGCCTCTTCCTTCCGTCGCCCGCATAAGAATATTCCTTCCTTTCGACTGGTAGGACGAAGTCGCATTGATTGAATCGGTCTGGTCTTTGCTGAAAAAGTGAGGTTTTACGTCGACGAGTATACCGTCCGTTACCCAATGAATCATTTGCAACATACGTGGGAAGTTCCATGTCCCGGGAAGCTAAAGTGAAAGTGATGCCTTCAGTTCATGAAAGTTGTTAGACGGATATGTTCTGACAGACCTCCCGTAACAACCCCCTCAGATGGGCAGTGCAAGTACTGAGAGTGTTTACCTCTCTCTTTTGGGTGAATTTCTTCCGTCGCATGGCGGGGAGAACGAAGTGATGCTCAGGACTTCCACCAATGTGATGCGAACCCCGTCAAGAATAACGAGACCCGTAGGAAAATCAAGAACGTCCATGATCAGGTTTGGTTGGGAGACCTCGACCCGTTGCTTCAACAAAAATAAGAACCTCGGTATAATTGACCTCAACCCGTTGTTTAATGCGACGCAAGAGCCTTAGTATAAGGAAGACGCCACAAACAGTAGTGGAAAACCGTTTGATAAGTCGATGATGAACGCTATGGAAGAATTCCGATAAGTTCGAATAGTCCTTCAAAGAACAACAGAGAATAAACTCATCAATTATCTGTAAACTGTATATCCCTTCTATTCTATTAGACACCTATCTATAGGCTAAAAAATACAAGGAAAGTTCAAGAAATAGAAACAAAATAAAAGTAAGCAATCAGCCCCTTAATTTGGCTGATCAATACAAGGAAAGTTTTAGAAATAAAAAATAAAACAAAAGGAAACAGTCAGCCCCTTAATTTGGCTGATCAATACAAGGAAAATTTTAGAAATTAAAATAAAAGGAAACAATCAGTTTTGATCAGATTCTTCTAGTAGCTGAATCATGTTGATGCATCTTTGTTGAACTCGTGAACCATCCTCAATAGGCCTCCACGAATTTGCTTGAGCCCAAACCTCTTGAATCAGCCCATTAAGTGCATGTTTGAACTTTTTTTCTCGTGCTCTTTTAACCGGTCCAGTTGGAACTTGAACTTGCTCTTTTGAAGTCATGCCATTATTTGCATTATTCCCCTCCTCTTGAAAAGGATTTGCCCTGAAATCATTACCTACATCAAAAGGACTCAATCAGTAACATTGAAAGTAGCACTAATATTATATTCACCAACCAAATCTAGCTTGTAAACATTGTCATTGATGCGCTCTAGAACTTGGAAAGGACCATCCCCTCTTGGAAGCAGTTTGAAACGTCTTTACGCCAGAAATCTCTATATTCTCATATGCAACCACACCCAATCTCCGGGTTCAAAAACAAGCTTGCGATGCCCCTTGTTAGCTTGTTTTGCATGCTACTCCGTTCTTCTATCAATGTTGAGCCTTACCTTATCATGTATCTGCTTAACAAAATCAGCCTTTTCCTTTCCATCCAAATTAACACGCTCAGAAACAGGTAATGAAGATAAATCCAATGGAGTCAAAGGATGAAACCCATAAATAATTTCAAATGGTGAGAAGTTAGTACCAGAATGAATAGACCTATTATAAGCAAACTCAACATGTACTAAACACTCTTCCTATGTTTTGATGTTCTTTTTAATTATCGCACTCAATAAAGTAGACAAAGTCATATTTACTACTTCGGTTTGACCATCAGTTTGTGGGTGACAAGTAGTAGCAAACAAAAGCTTGGTACCTAACTTACACCACAAAGTCTTCCAAAAGTAGCTCAAGAACTTAGCATCTCTATCCGAAACAATGGTTCTAGGCATGCCATGCAATCTCACAATCTCCCTAAAGAACAAATCAATAACATGCAAAGCATCATCCGTTTTGTGACATGGAATAAAATTTGCCATCTTAGAAAATCTATCCACAACCACAAAAATCAAATCTCTTCCACGTTTAGTTCTAGGTAATCCTAACACAAAGTCCATTGAAATATTAATCTAAGGCTCACTAGGAATGGGCAAAGGTGAAGCGAACCCCGTCAACAATAACGAGACCCATAGAACAAGAGGAAAAATCCAAGAACGTCCTTGATCAGGTTTGGATGGGAGACCTCGACCCGTTACTTCAACAAAAACAAGGAACCTCGGCATAATTGACCTCAACCCGTTGTTTAATACGAAGCAAGAACCTTATTATAAGGAAGACGCCATAAACGGTAGTAGAAAGCCGTTTGATAAGTCGATGATGAACGCCACGGAAGAATTCCGATAAGTTCGAATAGTCCTTCAAAAACCAAAGAGAATGATTTCTTACCATAAAGGCTGGTGAAGAATGTGGACTATTACTTGGTTGTATTAATTTTAATTCTAATAGTTCTGTTATTTGTAGTGCAAATTCTTTTTATCTAATGGTGCTACCATTATACTATTTACTCTTACTAATGGTATTAACGAAGTGATACTCAGGACTTCCACCAAATGATACGAACCCCATCAAGAATAAAGAGACCCGTAGGAAAATCCAAGAACGTCCATGATCAGGCTTGGTTGGGAGACCTCGACCCGTTGCTTCAACAAAAACAAGAACCTCGATATAATTGACCTCAACTCGTTGTTTAATGCGAAGCAAGAACTTGGTATAAGGAAGACGCCACAAATGGTAGTGGAAAGCCGTTTGATAAGCTGATGAGGAACGCCACGAAAGAATTCCGATAAGTTCGAATAGTCCTTCAAAGAACCAAAGAGAATAAACTCACCAATTATCTGTAAACTGTATATCCCTTCTATTCTATTAGACACCTATCTATAGGCTAAAAAATACAAGAAAACTTCAAGAAATAGAAACAAAACAAAAGGAAACAATCAGCCCCTTAATTTGCTGATCAAAAAAAGGAAAGTTCTAGAAATGGAAACAAAATAAAAGGAAACAATCAGCCCCTTAATTTGGCAGATCAATACAATGACAGTTCTAAAAATAAAATAAAAGGAAACAATCAATTTTGACCAGATTCTTCTAGTAGTTGCATCATGTTGATGCATCTTTGTTGAACTCGTGAACCATCCTTAATGGGGCTCCACGAATTTGCTTGAGCCCAAATCTCTTGAATCAGCCCATTAAGTGCATATTTGAACTTCTTTCTCGTGCTCTTGTAACTGGCCCAGTTGGAATTTGAACTGGCTCCTTTATAGTCATGCCATTATTTGCATCACAATGGCTTTGTCTCCAATTATTCGGAAGACCTTCCCCACGGGATGGAATGATCAGTTATCCCACCAGTAGCAGATCGAAACCGTCGGTAACTCACGTTTCATGACATCCTTTTATCTCCCTAATCGGCTTATTTGTCGTGAGGAGTTGTTGGTCGGATGCTGACTTTTTGGCTCTTGCCTATTGGTATGTGGCTTACATAGGGGCATTGCCTGTTCCCACGGTTGCTCTAAAGAAGACTACAACAACTCTTCCTCTTCAAGTCGACACGCTGCCTGTTCATATGATGGGCTCTCAGTCCGGACTATAGAATCTGATTCCTTCACGGTTTCCTGTGTCGTCATTCATCAGGAGGACCGAAAAACAATGCTTTGATCTGGGGATCTAAGAGTTTTGAAGTTGCGATTGACTTTGTCTGTGTGAACCCTCGTCGGGACTGTCATCATCAGACAGAGCCGGTCTCAAAGAATGATTATGATTATAGCGATGAAGCGTCGCTACGAGATGAACCGGGTCAAAAGCCGTTGCGATGCGAAGATTTCTTTCATCCGATTCTTTAGATTTTCCGTGAGAAAGGTACATCAGTGTACCGAAGCTCCCCTTTTCCATTGAAAAGAGATGGGTGCATGCCACTGAAGAAGAACAACCCATTTCCATCCATGAAAGGAAGGTGATTGGTCTGCTGATCCATCAGGAACAAGCAGCCTTCTTCGATTCCAAATCAAACAAAGTCTGAAGCACAAGGCCTACTGATTCCCTTTCGTCTCTTTACCGAGATCCAAGGGATCGACAATATCTATTCCTGTAACCACAATTATTGTGTATCCCTGTAGCAAGATTCCTTCTTATCCTACAGCATCAACACCAACAAAAGTCAATACTATTTACTCTTAGTAAATAGTATTATGGTACCAAGTACGAGCCAGTATTTTGATGAACAATATCTATTACATCCGATGCAGAAAGGGTTATTCATACTATATTAGAACCTCTACATTCTAATAACTCTCTACTACACTTTGATAAATCCCCAAGATATTGTTCTTTAACAATTTTAGAACAATATAAAGATACAAAAATAAGAGTAAATAATATCTTTATATTGTTCTAGAATTGTTAAAGAACAATATCTTGGGGATTTATCAAAGTGTAACAAAACAGCATGCTAAATTATTTAAGCGATCAATTGTATCATATTTCTCAAAAATTGACTGTTTTGCAAAAAAACTCTACTTTACCTACTTTTGTTTCAAAAGAAATATTTGGATATGTTCGAATGATAAAAATATCTTCAAAATCTTTAAGACATATTGATCCAAAATAAATTAATTATCAAAATTAATTTCTTTAATAAGACCAAGTACTAGGCTTGAATTACTTCTCTCAAGTATTGTTGGTCTTGAGAGGATCCTTGGAACCAAGTTCCGATCCGCTGAGTGAGATCAGAACTCTGAGTGGTAAGAGAGTAATTGCATAGCTCTGCTACTGTCTTGATAATGTCCTGCTTCTCTGTTTTTTCCTGAGTATAATGGGAAAACATTGATAGAACTAATTGTTCTATCTGTGAGAGCCAGTATTTTGATGAAGAAAAGTCATTAGATTGGATGGAAAAGCCATTCCTTTTTCTGAAATTCTCTTGTCTTCTTGAGTTCTTAAGTTCTTCCAGTTTTCCTTTTTAATTTTGTGAATAAAATAAAAGCGTGAACAGAGTTTGCACCCAACTGGTATCAGAGCCTTGGTCCAGAGTTCCTCTTTTCTTTTTGTAAGTATTTTGATTAATGTCTGGCTAAACTAGTTAGACATGTTATTTTCCTGATTTCATTAGCTATCTAGATAATAGTATCTTACGCTATGAGGTAGGAAACGAATCATTATATTAAAATAGTATTTCGATATTGCTATATGTTATGGATACTCTATTACATCTAATGCAGAAAGGGTTATTCATAGTATATTAGAACCTCTCTATTCTAATTACAAATGGAGTTGGCCTTCCAGAGTTTTATGCAACATCCTTAACTAGGAAAATAAGAGGATTAGCCGAACTAACTCATTTTTTTGATAGGCAACTAATTGATTGAATTATAAATGGAGTTGGCCTTGCAAGTTTCTCTGTAGGAGAAGGGGCAATCATCACTCACGGACCAACAGTAGCAGCAGCAGCCGACACTACCAACCAAACAACTCAGCAGACTACTTTTTTAATTATTGTACCCTTCATTACTATTCTAGTGGCAATTATTGTACTCCTTTCTGTAACCACAATTATTGTGTATTCCTGTAGCAAGATTCCTTCTTATCCTACTGTATAAAGAAAGGCTATAAATAAAGACTTAAGCGGAAGGGCAAGGGCATAGAGCTTTCTGGCCGTTCCTTTTTCTGAAATTCTCTTGTCTTCTTGAGTTCTTAAGTTCTTCCAGTTTTCCTTTTTAATTTTGTGAATAAAATAAAAGCGTGAACAGAGCCTGCTCCCAACGGGTGTCAGAACAAGTCCAAGGGATATGTGGTGTCTTAGTCCACCCAAGCCTAGTACTTGGTCTTATTAATTTTAGATTTAGTAATTTTTTAATTTGTTCTGAAAATTACCTTTTATCAAAACGAGATACCATAATACTATTTACTCTTATTTTTGTATCTTTATATTGTTCTAGAATTGTTAAAGAACAATATCTTGGGGATTTATTAAAGTGTAGTAGAGGGTTATTAGAATATAGAGGTTCTAATATACTATGAATAACCCTTTCTGCATTTTTGGTTTAAAAAATGCACCTCAAATATTTCAAAAATAGATGAACTCTATATTCGGACATTTACCTTTTGCAGTTGTTTATATTGATGACATTTTGATCTTTTCTCATACCTTAGACGAGCATAAACAGCATTTATTACAAGTTGCAAAATTACTACTAGATAAAGGAATTATCTTAAGTCCAAAAAAGATTTGCTTATTTAAAACAGAGGTTGAATTTCTCAAAAAATATATAAAGGAAGGACAAATAGAATTGCAACAAGACATATACACAAAATTAAAAGAATTTCCTAAGACTTTTAAGATGTTAAAACAGTTACAAAGCTTTTTAGGATTATTAAATTATGGAAGGAAATTTATTCCTCATCTATCCGAGTTAGTACAAAATCTACAAGAAAAATTAACAGTAGAATAGTCAAAATACAAAGTAGAAAATGGTGAACAACCTAGAAGATGGAATACAGACAAAATAAGTATTCAGCTATCTCCTATTGAAGAAAAGGAAATAGAAAAAATTAAACAATTAGTTACTAAACAACCTATACTTTATTTTCCTAAAGAAGAAGAATTAGTAACAATTCAAACTGATGCTTCAGACTTATTTTGGGCAGGAATTTTAATTTGTTCTTATTAATTTTGATAAATCCCCAAGATATTGTTATACACTTTGATAAATCCCCAATATATTGTTCTTTAACAATTCTAAAACAATATAAAGATACAAAAATAAGAGTAAATAGTATTATGGTATCTCCTTTTGATAAAAGGGAATTTTCAGAACAAATTAAAGAATTACTAAATCTAAAATTAATAAGACCAAGTACGAGTCCACACTCTTCTCCTGCTTTTATGGTAAGAAATCATGCAGAACAAAAAGAGTAAATAGTATTGATAAATCCCCAACCTATACTTTATTTTCATAAAGAAGAAGAATTAGTAACACTTCAAACTGATGCTTTAGACTTATTTTGGGCAGGAATTTTAATAGCTAAACAAAAAGAGATTGTAGCCTATACTTCAGAAAAATTTGCTAAACCACAACAAAAATATTCTACTTATGATTAAAAATTATTAACTATTAAATTAGCTATAAAAAGTTTAAAAATTTATTTGCTAAATCGCCAGTTTATAATTGAAACAGATAACAAAGCTGTAGCACAATTTCTAAAGAAACGAACTATTAATAACCCAGAAGAAAATATTAGAAGAATAAGAATTGCTTTATATTTGGAAATTTATCAATATGATGTTAAATATATTCCTGGTCATACTAATTTTCTTGCAGATCTTTTGACGCATCCTCATGGATGAGGATCGCATTAAAAAGCTAAGAAGTATGGCTGAACAAGCCAAGTGGACAACTGTCAACAACATCAAAAAGACCCCACAACTGGGAGGAAACACTAAAGGAGATAAGGCAAAGATCCCTGAAAAGGGAGAGACTTCAAGCACCCTGGCAACAGGAGGATCCACCACAACAGCAACAACTACAAAGACCCCATCTACAATGGGAGAAAAGGCATTTCCACCACCTGGTATGACTGTTTTACCAGCATCAACACCAACATATAGCAATATCACAGCAGCACAAAGGAGACTGCAACAAAAAAAACCTTTTGCTGCCTCTGTGGTTCGGGATTGGTATAATCTTGAACTTAAAAACTCAAATCCACACATATATGAAAGATTGAATGGTTGCTTCAGGGCCATCCAATCTAATGACTTTTCTTCATCAAAATATTGCCTCTCACAGATAGAACAATTAGTTCTATCAATGGTTTCCCATTATACTCAGGAAAAAATAGAGAAGCAGGACATTATCAAGACAGTAGTAGAGCTATGCAATTACTCTCTTACCACTTAGAGTTCTGATCTCACTCAGCGGATCGGAACTCGGTTCCAAGGATCCTCTCAAGACCAACAATACTTGAGAGAAGTAATTCAAGACATGGAGATAGCAGACCTGATCAATCTACCACTTCCAGAGTTTTACCAACTCCTAGACCATTGTAAAATTGAAAGTGAAAAGGCTCGGCAACTTGAAGCCGAACTAACAGTACACAAGATGATTAGTCTTAATCAACAAAATATGATTGGAGATCAACAGTTGAAGAATTTCTTCAAACAATTGGAGGCCACAGACATCATAGCAATCCTCCAACAACATGAACTTATTTGGAACAAGAATAAAGCCCCATGGATTATTACTTGTTTCCAAAACATTTCAAGCTGCAAGAAGGCTATTCAGCTCGGCCTTGTACATGAAATCTTTGTGAATTCTACTCATCCTGAAGAATACGAGAACAGTCTTCCTCAAATTTGTGTCAAGAGCATAAAGGCATATTCTTCAAAATACCAAACCAGTTTTTTCTTCAGAGTCTGGAGCACCTGGGAAGAAAGAAGCTTTTTCCCTCAGTACAACTTTGGGAGCTACATGGACAAAATTATATTCCTTCAGACACTTGTGAAAATCTTCCAGTCTTGGATTTAGAGGCAGAAACTCAGAAAGCTGCCAGAGAATTTTTTGAAGAAGCCTATCAGAAAGCCTTGATAGGATCTCATTCTATCAAGATTGAAAACAATATCTTGCTCTACGACTTTATTGGTGCCTTTGAAAATTCTGAGGTTCGTATTCCTAAAGTTTTAGAATTCCTTGCAAACTTACAATTAGGTAAACAACGATCTAAAGCCAAAGATGAGTTTTACACCGAGCTTGAAAAGATAGAAGATGACGATCTTGGAGGTGAAGATAACAATGACATCAGAGAAGATATGGATGAAGAAGCTCTCCAGAATATTATGCAGGATTAAAGCGTGGTGGGACCATGCTTGCCGACACCACCAGATTCATCCATATCATCACTCACGGACCAACAGTAGCAGCAGCAGCCGACACTACCAACCAAACAACTTAGCAGACTACTTTTTTAATTATTGTACCCTTCATTACTATTCTAGTGGCAATTATTGTACACCTTTCTGTAACCACAATTATTGTGTATTCCTGTAACAAGATTTCTTCTTATCCTACTATATAAAGAAAGGCTATAAATAAAGACTTAAGTGGAAGGGCAAGGGCATAGAGCTTTCTGGCCATTCCTTTTTCTGAAATTCTCTTGTCTTCTTGAGTTCTTAAGTTCTTCCAGTTTTCCTTTTTAATTTTGTGAATAAAATAAAAGCGTGAACAGAGCCTGCGCCCAACTGGTATCAGAGTTGGGACTATCAAAGTGTTTACTCTTATTTTATAGCCTTTCTGAATTGGGTTGGTGTTATAGATCTGAATGTTGATGTTTCATTTAGGGCTAAACAGTGCTCCCACTGAATGCCTAATACTTTTGATCCAGGAAGCATTTCTATACCTTTAAGGTTTATAGATAATGTACAAGCCTTGTCTATATTTTTGTCATTTAGACTAATACAAAAGTTTGGATGTATATTGACTCCGAATATTCTATTGGCTAAGTTTGATTTTGCTCCGCCTAATATACTGTTTTTTAATTATTGTACCCTTCATTACTATTCTAGTGGCAATTATTGTACTCCTTTCTGTAACCACAATTATTGTGTATTCCTGTAGCAAGATTCCTTCTTATCCTACTGTATAAAGAAAGGCTATAAATAAAGACTTAAGCGGATAAATGTTGTTTATGCGCTTAACACCAAATATATTATTGTGTATTCAACCCAAATATATTTTCCGAGAAATTCAACCTCTGTTTTAAATAAGCAAATCTTTTTTGGACTTAAGATAATTCCTTTATCTAGTAGTAATTTTGCAACTTGTAATAAATGTTGTTTATGCTCGTCTAAGATATGAGAAAGTTAAAGAACAATATCTTGGGGATTTATCAAAGTATAGTAGAGGGTTATTAGAATATAGAGGTTCTAATATACTATGAATAACCCTTTCTGCATCGGATGTAATAGAGATGGGATATGTACAAATAGTAGTAGTAATATCCTTAGTTATATATGGCGAAATTGTGTTACCAATAAGTTTGGTTTCATCATGCTGGGCTGGCGAAAAAGTGGGAGATAAAGGTATAGGAAAAGGGATACGAGGAATAGAATGATTGTCAAAAAGAAAATAATGTGTGTTAAAAGGGGCATAATGACGGAGATTATTCATACCAAGTAAACAATCAATGTCAAAAGCCTTAGGTAATAAAGCAAATTCAAAGAAATAGTTATGTTTATTATTATGAATGTTTTTCGCCAGATATAACTAAGGCAATTACTACTACTATTTGTACATATCCCATCTCTATTACATCTGATGCAGAAAGGGTTATTCATAGTATATTAGAACCTCTATATTCTAATAACCCTCTACTACACTTTGATAAATCCCCAAGATATTGTTCTTTAACAATTCTAGAACAATATAAAGATTCCTGTAGCAAGATTCCTTCTTATCCTACAGCATCAACACCAACAAAAGTCAATACAGATATTGTCGCATTGATTGAATCGATTGAATTGGTCTGGTCTTTGATAAATTCCTGTAGCAAGATTCCTTCTAAATAGATATTGTCGCATTGATTGAATCGGTCTGGTCTTCGCTGAAAAAGTGAGGCTTTACGTCGACGAGTATATCGTCAGTTACCCAATGAATCATTTGCAACATACGTGGGAAGTTCCATGTCCCGGGAAGCTAACGTGAAAGTGATGCCTTCAGTTCATGAAAGTTATTAGACGGATATGTTCTGACAGACCTCCCGTAACAACCCCCTCAAAGGGCAGTGCAAGTCCATTACTGAGAGTGTTTACCTCTCTCTTTTGGGTGAATTTCTTCCGTCGCAAGGCGGGGAGAACGAAGTGATGCTCAGGACTTCCACCAATGTGATGCGAACCCCGTCAAGAATAACGAGACCCGTAGGAAAATCAAGAACGTCCATGATCAGGTTTGGTTGGGAGACCTCGACCCGTTGCTTCAACAAAAATAAGAACCTCGGTATAATTGACCTCAACCCGTTGTTTAATGCGACGCAAGAACCTTAGTATAAGGAAGACGCCACAAACAGTAGTAGAAAGATGTTTGATAAGTCGATGATGAACGCCACGGAAGAATTCCGATAAGTTCGAATAGTCCTTCAAAGAGCAAAAGAGAATAAACTCATCAATTATCTGTAAACTGTATATCCCTTCTATTCTATTAGACGCCTATTTATAGACTAAAAAATACAAGGAAAGTTCAAGAAATAGAAACAAAATAAAAGGAAACAATCAGCCCCTTAATTTGGCTGATCAATACAAGGAAAGTTTTAGAAATAAAAAATAAAACAAAAGGAAACAATCAGCCCCTTAATTTGGCTGATCAATACAAGGAAAGTTCTAGAAATTAAAACAAAAGGAAACAATCAGTTTTGACCAGATTCTTCTAGTAGTTGAATCATGTTGATGCATCTTTGTTGAACTTGTGAACTATCCTCAATGGGCCTCCACGAATTTGCTTGAGTCCAAACCTCTTGAATCAGCCCATTAAGTGCATGTTTGAACTTTTTTCTCGTGCTCTTTTAACCGGTCCAGTTGGAACTTAAGCTGGCTCTTTTGTAGTCATGCCATTATTTGCATTATTCCCCTCCTCTTGAAAAGGATTTACCCTCAAATCATCACCTACATCAAAAGGACTCAATTCAGTAACATTGAAAGTAGTACTAATATTGTACTCACCAAGCAAATCTAGCTTGTAAACATTGTCATTGATGCGCTCTAGAACTTGGAAAGGACCATCCCCTCTTGGAAGCAGTTTGGAACGTCTTTACGCCGGAAATCTCTCTATTCTCATATGCAACCACACCCGATCTCCGGGTTTAAAAACAAGCTTGCGATGCCCCTTGTTAGCTTGTTTTGCATGCTGCTCCGTTCTTCTCTCAATGTTGAGCCTTAACTTATTATGTATCTGCTTAACAAAATCAACCTTTTCCTTTCCATCAAAATTAACACGCCCAGAAACAGGTAATGGAGATAAATCCAATGGAGTCAAAGGATTAAACCCATAAACAATTTCAATTGGTGAGAAGTTAGTACCAGAATGAATAGACCTATTATAAGCAAACTCAATATGTACTAAACACTCTTCCCATGTTTTGATGTTCTTTTTAATTATCGCCCTCAATAAAATAGACAAAGTCCTATTTACTTGGTACCTAATTTACACCACAAAGTCTTCCAAAAGTAGCTCAAGAACTTAGCATCTCTATCCGAAATAATGGTTCTAGGCATGCCATGCAATCTCACAATCTCCCTAAAGAACAAATCAATAACATGCAAAGCATCATCCGTTTTGTGACATGGAATAAAATGTGCCATCTTAGAAAATCTATCCACAACCACAAAAATCAAATCTCTTCCACGTTTAGTTCTAGGTAATCCTAACACAAAGTCCATTGAAATATTAATTTAAGGCTCACTAGGAATGGGCAAAGGTGAAGCGAACCCCGTCAAGAATAACGAGACCCATAGAACAAGAGGAAAAATCCAAGAACGTCCTTGATCAGGTTTGGATGGGAGACCTCGACCCGTTACTTCAACAAAAAAAAGGAACCTCGGTATAATTGACCTCAACACGTTGTTAATACGAAGTAAGAACCTTGTTATAAGGAAGACGCCACAAACGGTAGTGGAAAGCCGTTTGATAAGTCGATGATGAACGCCACGGAAGAATTCCGATAAGTTCGAATAGTCCTTCAAAAACCAAAGAGAATGATTTCATACCATAAAGGCTGGTGAAGAATGTGGACTATTACTTGGTTGTATTAATAATTCTAATAGTTCTGTTATTTGTAGTGCAAATTCTTTTTATCTAATGGTGTTACCATTATACTATTTACTCTTACTAATGGTATTAATGAAGTGATACTCAGGACTTCCACCAAATGATGCGAACCCCATCAAGAATAAAGAGACCCGAAGGAAAATCCAAGAACGTCCATGATCAAGTTTGGTTGGGAGACCTCGACTCATTACTTCAACAAAAACAAGAACCTCGGTATAATTGATCTCAACCCGTTGTTTAATGCGAAGCAAGAACTTGGTATAAGGAAGTCGCCACAAACGGAAGTGGAAAACCGTTTGATAAGTTAATGATGAACGCCACGAAAGAATTCCGATAAGTTCGAATAGTCCTTCAAAGAACCAAAGAGAATAAACTCACCAATTATCTGTAAACTGTATATCCCTTCTATTCTATTAGACACCTATCTATAGGCTAAAAAATACAAGGAAACTTCAAGAAATAGAAACAAAACAAAAAGAAACAATCAGCCCCTTAATTTGGCTGATCAATAAAAGGAAAGTTCTAGAAATGGAAACAAAATAAAAGAAAACAATCAGCCCCTTAATTTGGCTGATCAATGCAATGAAAGTTTTAGAAATAAAATAAACGGAAACAATTAGTTTTGACCAGATTCTTCTAGTAGTTGCATCATGTTGATGCATCTTTGTTGAACTCGTGAACCATCCTTAATGGGGCTCCATGAATTTGCATGAGCCCAAACCTCTTGAATCAGCCCATTAAGTGCATATTTGAACTTCTTTCTCGTGCTCTTGTAACCGGCCCAGTTGGAATTTGAACTGGCTCCTTTATAGTCATGCCATTATTTGCATCACAATGGCTTTGTCTCCAATTATTCGGAAGACCTTCCCCTCGGGATGGAATGATCAGTTATCCCACCAGTAGCAGATTGAAACCGTCGGTAACTCATGTTTCATGACATCCTTTTATCTCCCTAATCGGCTTATTCGACGTGAGGAGTTGTTGGTCGGATGCTGACTTTTTGGCTCCTGCCTATTGGTATGTGGCTTACATAGGGGCATTGCCTGTTCCCACTGCTGCTCTAAAGAAGACTACAACAACTCTTCCTCTTCAAGTCGACGCGCTGCCTGTTCATATGATGGGCTCTCAGTCCGGACTATGGAATCTGATTCCTTCACGGCCCCCTGTGTCGTCATTCATCAGGAGGACCGAAAAATAATGCTTTGATCTGGGAATCTGAGAGTTTTGAAGTTGCGATTGACTTTGTTTGTGTGAACCCTCGTCGGGACCGTCGCCGTCAGACGGAGCCGGTCTCAGAGAATGATCATGATTATAGCGATGAAGCGTCACTACGAGATGAACCGGGTCAAAAGCCGTTGCGAAGCGAAGATTTCTTTCATCCGATTCTTTAGATTTTCTGTGAGAAAGGTACATCAGTGTACCGAAGCTCCCCTTTTCCATTGAAAAGAGATGGGTGCATGCCACTGAAGAAGAACAACCCATTTCCATCCATGAAAGGAAGGTGATTGGTTTGTTGATCCATCAAGAACAAGTGAGTCACCCTTCTTCGATTCCAAATCAAACAAAGTCTGAAGCACAAGGCCTAACTGATTCCCTTTCATCTCTTTACCGAGATCCAAGGGATTGACTTACGCGTGCCCTTACCAGAAGTGGTTGACAACACAAATCAGCTCGTTCGTAGGGACGGATCGACAGTGGCTTTTGGGGGAGCAGTGAGGCGGTTCCAGGCTTTCGTTGGTTATGTGAGTGGGTTTAGACGGTTTTATCTCATGGTATCCTAGACCGGAAAGACCCGACGTTCATTATCAGTGATGAATGTTCGGTTTGATGAATCTGCTATGATGAAGTCGAGAGAGTCGAATCGGCATAGCACTGTTGAGGTGGAGCTGGAAACCGATGAACAATCGGATAGTGAGACTTTGGTAGATTGTTATTACCGACCTCCGAACGAACCGAATGTGCAGGATTTTCAGAAGGAGGAAGAGGACACAGGGAAGCAATAGCATAGAAAGTGAGAAGCAAAAACAAGCGAAGCTGCTGATAGTAGAGGTCAACTTTTGTCAAAAGCGGAGTTCAAATCGATAGATCGGGATGCTGTAAATCAACTCCTCCAATGCCTTCCGACATCCTTTGCGACGGTTTACTTATCATGACTTACTGCGACGGACTTCTCCTGCTGTCTATGTTTGTCAGGTCAGGAACTCAAGATAATGATAAAAGACGGATTGTCGTTACCTTTTTTTTTTTACAGGAGGTACTTGGGAACGACAAACGCACCCCAGAAAAAAGGCTCAATGACGAAATGGGGTGCATGAACTGGAAAAAGTTTTTCATTTTCAGCAAGGCCCAAAAAGAAAAATCATTCCTCCTGAAAATGCAGAGGATCAACTTCCTGTCTATCCGCCGTCACCCATCGATATCTGAATAGTCGACAACAACAAATGCCACGGGCTCCTCCAAACATGCGAGCTGTGCCACCCCCACGTCAATTTGACAGAAGAGCGGCCGTCGCAACCCAAAAGAGAAGAGGGGCTCCGTTGCTAGAAACACTCCAATCTCCACGTCGGATGGCTGCTCGGAATGCATTCAGATATCCTCCAAAGAAAGCAAAGTCATGGCCTCCGAAACGTCTTTTTATTCGACAGTAGGGGGGACCATTCCACAGATATCCAGCCATAACATTTGACGATTGCATCCAATTCCGGAACATGGTCTATGACCTCAATGATCAAGGCATGATTGATTGGCAAGGACTGATGAGGCCGACGATCGAGCAAACCCAAATCGACAATATGGGCATTTATCGACAATCCTCCTCAGGCCCAGGAAAGACGAACTCACTCATTCGATCAGGAAAGAAAAGCATGCGACGGAAGAGAATGGAGCAAGATAACAAATGATTTCGGTTATAGATGGAATCCCCTTTGATTTGACCGGGCATGGCTCATCGAGTTTGGAAAAGGAAAACCGAAATCCTTCATATTGGGATCCATTTGCTCATCAAAGCAAGTTCAGAATGACCGAAGAAGAGAATAGCACACAACCCTATTGATGAATTGCTAAAAAAGGGATTGATAGGTGGTACCCTTTCCGTCTATGAATGCTTATTGCAAGCCCAAACCTGTTGTTCGGGGATTTTCTCTTCTCTCCAGTTATCCCTTTCTCTGCTGGGACTCCGTGACTGGAAGAACCTTCTTTCCTGCCTGTTTGACCTATTTGTGCAGTATGCTTCGTCGATCTGGCCTTCGGAATGTCGAGTTATGGAAAGTCCCTTCGATTCATAGTCAGGGATACACCAGTGGATGGTTCGAGATGCAGGCGTCGGGATCTGAGCCCTTATGAAGAAAATGAAGAGGTACTCTGGTTGAATGAGCCTTTTTCTGCCCCGACGACAAGGAAAAAAGCCGGCAGCATAGCATTGTCGGTTGAAGTAGGAGCGCCTCCCATGTCTTTCAATGGGCGGAGCTAGTGAACAGGGCTGCTGCCAGTTCGTCATACGGTGTATGGTGCGGAATCTTTTGCATTCTGTTAGGGTGTCATTCCCTCCCTTTCTAGTGGAACTTCGATTCCTTACACCGCCATGCATATTTTACCGAGCATGATGACGAGGGTACTGAGTGCTCAAAAAGCTTCTGCACCACTCATTGAGAGACAACAGCCTGCTTCCACCATCTGTGCTCTAGCAACCCAAAGGTAACCAACCAAAAGGGCAAAAAAAAACCATACGATTGATCTTCAGATTTCGTCATGCATACTGATTGAATATCGGGTGCCCCTGGCCTCATCTTTTATAGATCCTGCTTCCGACATCCCTCATAACCCTATTGCTAGAGATCGTGCGGGCCGACCTGAGCACTAGTCATTCCGCCCATCTTGTGATGCTTGTTTCCCTCTTCTATAAATCCAGAGATTCCTTTGATAGCACTTTTTCAAAAGCCATCGTCAGCTTGTGGGACTTCCTTCTTCGAGATTGGCCCGACATCCCAAAAAGAATATCCGCTGACGACAGTGAGGAAGGGAAGACCGATCTCATATTTATGCCCATTGCGAGAGGTGGACTGCCATGCCTCTGCCTCCCGTTGGACTCGGCCCATCGTTGGAAAGTTCGTAGTGACGAAGGGAGAGAGAGCAGAGAGCCGACAAAGAAAGAGCAATCGACGGCATCATATCTTCTCCAATCAAAGCTCTGAGAGTAATTCGATATAGACAGATGGGGGAGGAATCACCTTGACGTCTCATGCATTCCGAGCCTCCCCCGAAAACAGTCTTTCATCCCTTGGAGGGAAATGAAATCTGGGCGACAAACCCATACCCATAGGCAGATCTAACTCATTGAATAAGCCCAACGGAGGGAAGCGCCCATGACATGGATATCTATCTTCTCCAGGGATGGAAGAGAGGGATCTCATAGTTCCTGTACTGACTTCTTCAGCCGAGATCCATTGTTTGGAGACAACCCCTTCCATGCCGACAGTCAAAGGCCGGGCTTATGATTTGCCATCTTCCTTCTTGACAAGGCCTGGCAACACTATGTGGATTTAGAAAGGACTGAGATCTAGAGCCACGCTTCCTCCAGTGGAGCACTTGGATCATTGACCGACACTATAGACGATTTGGCAACTTTTGATCCCCTATTCCCCTTCTACCAGGTTACGTATTGACACATCATCAATGTCGAATGAATGGATGAATGCTCCGTCGGCTGAACGCGGAGAAGGGCTGCTACCTCAGTTTTCTAAATCGAAGGTTGAAAGAAGGTTCGGAGAGGTAATTTGGCCATCGTATCATCTAGGGTGGCTACTCCTCGTTGGAAAAAGTCTCTATATAGCGATCATCACGTCACCGCACTCTCATCCTTCATCAATTTTCGAATGGAGGCTGAAAGGACCAACCCATGATTGAGCTCACCCGTCGGCCATCGTCACTTACTCTGTCGTGTGCTTGACCTTCCCTATGTGAAGGATTTTAGGTCAAAGATATCTCCCACCCTCTTCAGACGCTCTAATCTCGAAAAGGAATCCATATAAATCGAAGGTTGAAAGAAGGTTCGGAGAGGTAATCTGGCCATCGTATCATCTAGGGTGGCTACTCCTCGTCGGAAAAAGTCTCTGTATAGCGATCGTCACGTCACCGCACTCTCATCCTTCGTTAATTTTCGAATGGAGGCTGAAAGGACCAACCCATGATTGAGCTCACCCGTCGGCCATTGTCACTTACTCTGTCGTGTGCTTGACCTTCCCTATATGAAGGATTTTAGGTCAAAAATATCTCCCACCCTCTTCAGACGCTCTAATCTCGAAAAGGAATCCATAGGAAGTTGCGTCAAAGGCAAATCTTGTCGTTTTGTTGATACCATTCTTCTCTCTTCTGGTTGCGGTAGACAATAGATGGTAGAGGGAGAGAGCTGAGGCAAGTCGTCGGTTGGAGAGTCGTCAGTCCCAGGAACAGACTCCCCTTTCTCTCCCCTCTGACAACCAATTCAGATGATCTTTCGGAGAAACAAGTGCGCCGCATCCTAGTGTAGTGGCTAGAAGGGATTCCGTCGATGATGGTGCAGCTCCGTCGGAGGTCGTTCGAGTAAATGCAAAGCACTCCGTCGTCGTTCTTTTTTTTATCAACCCATCCTACTCTCCGGTACCAACGAAAGCGATGAAGGTCTATCACGAAGGGAATGATGGCTGTCGTTGGAGATAAAAGCCAGGCAATGAGTCTAGGACAACTCGTTCGACGAGACATGTGATAGCGCGATGGCAAATCGATCCACCCATATTGCATTTACCGTATTCGATGCGACGGTAGAAGTGACCAACACCTTTGATCTCGCTCTCTTTCGAATCTGATGAAAACTGTAGCTGCGAACCAGAGAATTACCCTGGGATTGATCGTTGTAAACCTACCATCTGCGTTTCCCCATGATAACAAGTAGTAGATCTCCGATTTGATTGCATCTCTGAGTTGTTGCTCGCTCTCGACGTCATGCATCCCGACGTCAGTGCAACCCGTCACGTCACACGACCTTCATGGCCTACAACGAGAGGATACAAAAGGAGGAGGGAATGGGTTCGGACTCCTGTCGAATGAGGAAAACTATACTAGATTTACATTGTAAAGCAATTCCGGGCTGGAGCAATTGGCAATCTTTTTCCTTCAAGATTTAGGAGACTCGACGATGCCTTGAATCCTAGATCTTCTCTTTCGAAACTGGGAAAGTGCATTGGATTTTCTAGTGTGAACGGGCTCCCTTTCTGCTTTCTTTCCTAATTCAATTGTAATGGATATGGGGCTGGAGGAAGGAGCATGTCATCCGACGGAGAGGGCGCTCATGTCGAATATGACGTCGATGGGGTCCTGCCACTATGAGAGATTGGACGACCCGTCGACGCACTTGCGATAGAAGGTAGATAAGTAGAGCCAGATCCTATTCACCTGACGCCGACACACTGGCCTCGACGAATCCCGATCTGAGGCCAAAGGAACAAGGTGGCTCATCCGTCGTTCTAGATCGTCATAAGCCCTCATTGTTCTCACGACGACTCCCACAGCCCAATGATTCATAGAGTGATTGGCTCAAATCCGTGAAAGATGAAGAGGGTAGGACTGAGCGAGAGAGGAGCAATATCATGTCGGCTTTATCCAGACCCGAACTCAGCCTCGAACGATTCCTTTGGAATAAACAGGATCCCACTCTGCTATGGAGGGGCAGTTGTGCCCTCATGGAGTCGGGCTTTGACGCAACCAGCGTCTGATGAGAAAGATCTACGCTCTCATCACCAGGGCTCTTTTCATTGGCATGCGACTTATCATGCTCTCAGCATATCAGATTGGCACCTCAAACTTTCTATCCGTATGAGTTTGATCAAAAGAGTACGATACTGACGTTTAGAGCATCCTCCTCCAGTATTCTCATGACATGACGGTGGGCCATCTATAGATATAAAGCCAGTGAGAGAGGGGCCTTCGGACAAAGAGGGTGTATGGTGGAAGGCCTGTTTGGATTGAAGAGAGGGAGGGGAGTGAAGAGGACACTACCACGAGGGCCGCAGCCTGACGATGGCACAACCACTTGAGACATGATAATGAGATAATATGGGAGACTATTCAGCATCTTTTCTTCTTTCCATTGACGGAGGGTTCAGGATTCGTCGAACGCTAGTCAATGGTAGAGCTCTACAGAATCTGTCCTTAAATCGCCCGGGATGCTTTCGACAGAAGAGAGAAGAAGAGATTGAAAGGCATACCTCGTCAGATCCTCCGCTATAGATCCCAGGCCCTGACGGCATCCTCTCGACTTAGGCTCAGTTGCAGTATCGGTTTGTAGCTTCGACAGAATGGTAGCCACCATCAATCATCGGCTGTAACTACCTCTTTCCCTCTTCCTTTGCGTTGGAAGTACACGACGGGTCAGGCTCCCGCTACACTCAGACATATCAAAATAGCTCTCTCGTCGCATTCAGGAGCGTGGAGGGGATTGAGCCTTCTGGCATAACCTTCCTCCCCCCCCCTAAGGGGGAGAGGGCCACTCACGCGAGTACGACTTCTAGTAGTGACGGAAGACACATAGAATGCCCTTGCTCTCTTTCTATTATATTTTCATGTATGCTCTCGATGATCATGGGTTTTGTTCTCTGACTTTTCAAAAAGAGATGA
The DNA here is from genome assembly GCA_036321105.1 of Dracaena cambodiana. Lineage (NCBI taxonomy): Eukaryota > Viridiplantae > Streptophyta > Magnoliopsida > Asparagales > Asparagaceae > Dracaena > Dracaena cambodiana. The sequence continues at coordinate 15,500,591 of JAYEPQ010000005.1, read as the reverse complement.
TTTGCAAGGCTTGCAGAAGGAGGGCGTCGCAGACTACCTAGATCTTGCTCTACCGAAGACGGACGAGTAGAAATTCCCTCTCCCCCTTCCGTCATTCTGTTGATTCCATTCTCCTGTCTGTCCGGACTATTTGCCATTCGACATAGAACCGTCAGCAGAGAACAACAAATGCCTGTTGTTCTGGCACACAGATCCGCGACGAATGGGGCATTTTGGCAGATATAATATACTGAGGCTATAGACGTGAGATATGGCTGCTCACAATGCATCAGAAATCTGGTTGGTAATAACTCCAACTCCGTAGAGCAGCGTCGGTAGCTCGTGAGGTGCAGGAGATGGACGGTTGCAGGTTCAAATCCTGTTTTCGCAAGCCCTACATTCCCCCTTCGACGCGTCGGCCTAGGATTTTGAATTCCAGCTCGTCTTCTAGTTTGTATTCAGGATCTGAGTCTGACGTCGATTGCTTGGGATTGCTTTTTTCTTGTTCTCTTTCGTTTTCAATCTCTTTCTTTGGGGAGAGTTTTCAGAAAGGGATGCGTGGAATGGGCCAGAAGGAGGGTGTTAGCTAGCTCGACCAGCAGGGGAAGCAGTGTTGCAGGGAATAGGGATTGGGGGTTAGCATCAGCCTACGCAAACAGTAGCATCGTTGAACGCCCACTCATTGAGTTTCGTCGAATCAGTTGATGTAAATAATGGCATGACTATAAAGGAGCCGTTCAAGTTCCAACTGGGCCGGTTACAAGAGTATGAGAAAAAAAATTCAAAGATGCACTCAATGGGCTGATTCAAGAGGTTTGGGCTCAAGCAAATTCGTGGAGGCCCATTGAGGATGGTTCACGTGTTCAACAAAGATGCATCAATATGATTCAACTACTAGAAAAATCCAGACAAATTAAGGGCTGATTGTTTTCCTTTTCTATTGAACACGAGTGATCAGCCAAACTAAGGGCTGACTGTTTTCTTTTGTTTTGTTTCTATTTCGGATTGTTTCCTTTTTTTTATGGGCGTGTGATCAACCAAATTAAGGGGCTGCTTGTTTCCTTTTATTTTGTTTCTATTTCTGGAACTTTTCTTGTATTTTTTAGCCTATTAATAGGCATCTAATGGAATAAAAGAGGGAAACTTTCTGGAAATTGGTGAGTTTTATTCTCTTTGGTTCTTTGAAGGACTATTTGAACTTATCGGAATTCTTCCGTGGTGTTCATCATCGACTTATCAAACGGATTTCCACTACCATTTGTGGCGTTTTCCTTATACCAAGGTTCTTATTTCGCATTAAACAACGGGTTGAGATCAATTATACCGAGATTCTTGTTTTTGCTGAAGCAACGGGTCGAAGTCTCCCAACCAAACCTGATCGAGGACGTTCTTGGATTTTCCTTTTGTTTTACGGGTCTCGTTATTCTTGACGGGGTTCGCATCAATTAGTATCAGAGCCAACGATTTCTCATCTCAGATTTGCCTATCTCATTTAAATTTAGTTTACTTTTCTTATCTGGCCGAATTGGTTTTAGCCCTAGGTTCGAATTTTGTTGTTTCCTTGTGCTTTAATTCCGTGCTCTTTAGCTTTCCAAAATTCGGTTTAACTTATCATAGTTTAGCCAAATTTCTTTCTTTTACCCCAGTCTGATCATAAAAAAAAAGAAAGGGGTCAAAAAAAAAATGGTCAAAAAAAAAAAGAGTAAAAAGACTCGACGAAAAAAAATTTCATTTGTTTCACCCATTTTGGTTCCAATAAGCCTGAGAATCACCTCACCCCAAAGACCAAAAATTTTCGTGGAAATTTTGCTTTTGAAAATCTAATCACCCATATCCCTTATTTTCTTACCTTTTGAACCTGAATTCCCTTGGTGAGTTTTTGGTGAATTGTTGCTGGAATTTTGAATATTGTTCGTATAATTTCAAAAGAACTGAAAGAGGATTATCGAGTAGAAAAAGGCAAGAGTGGTGAGCATATTAGAGGGTAAAAGCCAATTATACTGAGTGAAACACGAGTGGAATAGAGTGAATCCTTTTTTGAGTGAAACACGTGAGGGAGTGTGTGAGGTCTTTTCCTTTTTATTTTCTAACTTTGATTTGCTGCAATCACGTCTCACAACAGTGAAAAGAGCGTCACCGAAGGTGCTACAGGGATGGTTGAACCAAAGGTGCTCGTGGCGGCCATGATGAGTGAGATGAGGCGTGTGATGAGGTTAGAATTGGAGCAGGTACATGAACGGATTGATCGGATGGAGAATACACGTTTGGAGCAGCCATAAAATACTCCTAATGTGCGTAGGAGGGAAAGAGTTCAACATCCGGGAGTGAGAGATGAAGATGGAGAGTATTATGGGGCTAGTTTTGATGAAGAAGAAGATCGGGATTCAGTTGTTGGTAATAGGAGATAAGGAGGACAGTTTAGAGAATATAGGAATCAGGAAAATAACAACTTGGGTAGTATTAAGATAAAAATTCCAGCGTTTCAAGGAAGAAACGACCACGAGGCTTATCTTGAGTGGGAGAAAAAGATAGAGTTAGTGTTCGATTGCCACAACTACTCTGAGATGAAGAAGATAAAATTTGCTGCCATAGAGTTTTCTGACTATGCTATTGTGTGGTGAGATCAGTTAGTGTTGAACAGGCGGCGAAATAGTGAATGACCGGTAGAGACGTGGGAAGAGATGAAAATAGTGATGAGGAAGCGGTTTGTGCCCAGCCATTACCACCGGGAGTTGTACAATAAATTACAAACGTTCTGATAAGGTAACCGAAGTGTGTGGAGGATTATCATCAAGAGATGGAGATTTCTATGATCCGGGCTAATCATGAAGAAGACCGAGAGGCTACTATGGCTAGGTTCTTGAATGGTTTGAATAAAGAAATTCATGATAGGGTGGAGATGCAGTATTATGTGGAATTAGAGGATATGGTGCACATGGCCATCAATGTTGAGCAACAACTCAAGAGAAGGGGTGGTACACGTGCATCCTATAATTCGGGTTTTTTCCCATGGAAACCGAGTCATGTGAAGAAAGAGGAGTAACCAGCTGTAAAACCTAAATTTGAGCAAAAACAAGAGACAACCAACCATGGCACTCAAGGTAAATCTGACCCTTCCACTTCTCGAAATTGTGACATTAAGTGTTTTATATGTCAAGCCAGGGGTCACATAGCAAGTCAATGCCCGAACAAAAGAGTCATGGTGATAAGGGGTAATGGAGAGATCAAAATCGACGACGAGTCCGATACCGACTCTATGCCACCATTGGAGGACGTGGATGATGAAGAATATGCGGTTCAAGGTGAATTGTTGGTGTCAAGAAGACTTTTAAGTTTGCAAGTAAAAGAAGTTGAAGAAGTGCAGCTGGAGAACATCTTTCATACTAGGTGCTACGTCAAAGACAAGGTATTTAGTATGATTGTTGATGGAGGAAATTGTACTAATATTGCAAGCACTACCTTGGTGGAGAAATTAGAACTGTCCATACTGAAACATCCTACGCCGTACAAGTTACAATGGCTTAATGATAGTGGCGAGGTAAAGGTGAATAAGCAGGTTTTGGTTTTATTCCGCATCGAAAAATATGAAGATGAAGTTTTGTGTGATGTAGTTCCGATGCAAGCTGGACATTTGCTATTATGCCAACCGTGGCAATTCGATCGAAGAGTTAAGCATGATGGCTTCACCACCAAATACTCGTTCGTACTCAACCAAAAACCCATTACTCTTGTGCCGATGACACCGAAACAGGTTTATGAAGATCAAGTGAGGTTGCAAAAAGAGATTGATCAAAAGAAAGAGAGTGAGCTAAAGAAAAAGAGTGAAAATCGGAGAGTGGCCGAGCAAAATGAGAGAAAAAGAAAATCAAAATTCAGCCATTGAGAGAAAATCAGAGAGAAAACAAAAGAATTTCTAGTATTATCTATTTTGGATGCACCTTTAAATATCAGAATGGCATACCTCCTTGCGAATCAAGGTTTGTGCACACTCGATCTCATCTTATTCTATTTCTGTTAGTTTTTATGATTTATCAGAGAAATTAGATACATCTTAGTATGATAAAGAGTTGGTAGACAGTAAACTGAATATGAATTTGTACAGGTTCCTCCATCCAGGGATGAATGGGCGCCTGGTCGGCCCTATTCAAAAATTTTGAATTAAAACTGAAAATTTCGTTTTGTAATATAAATATTTGAATAGGGCGGGCTAGGGGCATAATGACCTTGGATTTGCCCATACTCATCTCTATACCAGAACATATGCTTCTACTGCCACGAAAGTAGTAGCTAGTTAGTTACTAATCAATAGCTATGCAGTACGGACACTTCAAAGTGAATATTGTCTTTCCTAAGGAAACACCACATGTATTACCACCAATTCCAGAGATTTCACATGAAATTGATTTTGTTCCCGGTGCGACAGTTCCAAACTGACCAGCCTATAGGAGCAATCCCGAGGAGACAAAGGAGCTTCAACGACAAGTAAGTGAGTTGTTGGAGAAGGGGTACGTGAGGGAGAGTATGAGTCCGTGCGCCATTCCTGTTTTACTTGTACCTAAGAAGAATGGGACGTGGAGAATGTGCATTGATTGCCGAGCCATCAATAACATAACAGGAAAGTATCGTCATCATATTCCTTGCTTAGATGACATGTTAGATGAGTTGCATGGGTCTTGTGTATTCTCTAAAATTGATTTAAAGAGTGGTTATCATCAGATTAAAATGAAATATGGAGATGAATGGAAAACTGCCTTTAAAACAAAATATGGTTTGTATGAATGGTTAGTTATGCTTTTTGGGTTGATTAATGCACCAAGCACTTTTATGAGACTTATGAATCATGTTTTGCGTGCATTTATAGGCAGATTTGTTGTTGTCTATTTTGATGATATACTCATTTATAGATGATCATGCCGTACATTTGAAATCGGTTTTAGATGTGCTTAGGAAAGAAAAGTTATTTGTTGACCTAAAGAAGTGTATTTTTTGCACCGGTAAGCTTGTATTTCTGGGATTTATTGTTAGTGCACAAGATATAAAGGTTGATGAAGAGAAGGTACGTCCAATCCAAGAGTGGCCAAGTCCCACAAGTGTAGGCAATGTTCGTAGTTTTCATGAACTTGCTAGTTTTTACCGGCAGTTTATGTAGGATTTTAGTAGCATAGCCGCACTACTTACCGAAGTGATCAAGAAGAACGTCGAATTTAGATGGGAGAAGAACAAGAGAAGGCGTTTCAGCTAATCAAAGAGAAACTAACCAACGCCCTCTTATTGTCTTTACCTAACTTTTCTAAAACGTTTGAGATTGAATGTGATGCTTCAGGTATTGGCATAGGCATAGTTCTTATGCAGGAGGGACGACCAATTGCTTATTTCAGCGAGAAATTAAGCAGGGCAGCCTTAAACTACCCGACTTATGACAAGGAGTTGTATGCATTGGTTCGAGGTTTGGAGACATGGCAACACTATCTATAACCTAAGGAGTTCGTGATTCACACTGATCATGAGTCCTTGAAACACTTGAAGGGCCAACACAAGCTAAATAAAAGGTATGCTCGTTGGGTAGAGTTCATTAAGATATTTCCACATGTCATCCGGTATAAGCAAGGTAAGGAGAATGTGGTCGCCGATGCACTTTCTCACAGATATGCATTACTCTCTACACTTGATGCAAAATTGCTTGGTTTTGAACACATTAATAGTTCATACATTGATGACCATGAATTTTGTGAAGAGTACCAGGCTTGTGAGAAAAACTCTTGTGGTAAGTTCTTTAGACATGACGGGTTCTTGTTTCGAGAAAATAAGTTATATTAGTGCAGGATTCCCATGGAGGGGGATTAATGGGACATTTTAGAGTTGCTAAGACCTTAGCTGTTTTACAGGAACACTTCTATTGGCCACACATGAAACGAGATGTTGAGCGGATTTGTGGCAGATGTGTCACATGTAAGCAAGCTAAATCCAGAGTGCAGCCCAATGGTTTGTATACTCCTTTGCCCATTCCTAGTGAGTCTTGGATTGATATTTCAATGGACTTTGTGTTAGGATTACCTAGGACTAAACGTGGAAGAGATTCGATTTTTGTGGTTGTGGATAAATTTTCTAAGATGACACACTTTATTCCATGTCACAAAATGGACGATGCTTCGCATGTTACTGATTTGTTCTTTAGGGAGAATGTGAGATTGCATGGCATGCCTAGGGCCATTGTATCGGATAGAGATGCAAGTTCTTGAGCTACTTTTGGAAGACTTTGTGGTGTAAGCTAGGTACCAAGCTTTTGTTTTCTACTACTTGTCACCCACAAACTAATGATCAAACCGAAGTAGTAAATAGGAATTTGTCTAATTTATTGAGGGTAATAATTAAAAAGAACATCAAAACATGGGATGAGTGTTTACCACATGTTGAGTTTGCTTATAATAGGTCTTTTCATTCTGCTACTAAATTCTCACCATTTAAAATTGTTTATAGGTTTAATCCTTTGACTCCATTGGATTTATCTCAATTACCTGTTTCTGAGCGTGTTAATTTGGATGAAAAGAAAAAGGTTGATTTTGTTAAGCAGATACATGAGAATGCAAGGTTTAACATTGAGAGAAGAACGGAGCAGTATGCAAAACAAACCAAAAAGGGGCGTCACAAGCTTATTTTTAAACCCGGAGATTGGGTTTGGTTGCATATGAGAAAAGAGAGATTTTCAGCGCAAAGACGTTCCAAACTACTCTCAAGAGGGGATGGTCCTTTCCAAGTTCTAGAACACATCAATGATAACTCTTACAAGCTCGATTTGCTCAGTGAGTACAATATTAGTGCTACTTTCAATGTTACTAATTTGAGTCCTTTTGATGTAGGTGATGATTTGAGGGCAAATCCATTTCAAGAGGAGGAAAATGATGTAAATAATGGCATGACTACAAAGGAGCCAGTTCAAGTTCCAACTGGGCCAGTTACAAGGGCATGAGAAAAGAATTTCAAAGATGCACTTAATGGGCTGATTCAAGAGGTTTGGGCTCAAGCAAATTCGTGGAGGCCCATTGAGGATAGTTCACGTGTTCAACAAAGATGCATCAACATGATTCAACTACTAGAAGAATCAGGAAAATTAAGGGCTGATTGTTTTCCTTTTCTATTGTAGGCGTGTGATCAGCCAAATTAAGGACTGATTGTTTCTTTTTGTTTCGTTTCTATTTCTGATTGTTTCCTTTTTTTTTATGGGCGTGTGATCAGCCAAATTAAGTGCTGATTGTTTTCTTTTGTTTTGTTTCTATTTCTGAAACTTTCCTTGTCTTTTTTAGCCTATTAATAGGCGTCTAATGGAATAGAAGAGGGATAGTTTTCTGGAAATTGGTGAGTTTTATTCTCTTTGATTCTTTGAAGGACTATTCGAACTTATCAGAATTCTTCCATGGCATTCATCATCGACTTATCAAATGGATTTCCACTACCGTTTGTGGTGTCTTCTTTATACTAAGATTCTTGTTTCGTATTAGACAATGGGTTGAGGTCAATTATACCGAGATTCTTGTTTTTGCTGAAGCAACGGGTCGAGGTCTCCCAACCAAACCTGATCGAGGACGTGGGTCTCGTTATTCTTGACGAGGTTCGCATCATCAGTAGCTTCAGTGGGACCCTCTTTCCTCATGTGACCGTGGGTTCCACATGATGGAATAGCAAAAGGGGTTAAAGTGAGAGCATGAATCTCTTCGATTCTGATTGGGCCTCCTTCTCTGTCACCTCTATCCCCTTCCATATGGTCTGTGGAGCATGAGAATACATGCACAACCGTCTAAGAGGCGACGGTATGCGGAGAAGCAGCCAGCCGACCTCCGGAAGATGGGACTTCGGATTCGTGATCGTGACCAATTGGCCCACAAGGTATTGAGAGCCCCATCGACATCCCTTTCCAGAGAAGGCGTGCTAAGACTAGGGTTACCTCGATGGATTGGATCAGAAGGAAAAGAAGATGAGGCACATACGTCTGCGGAGAAGGTTGAGTTGGAGCGAGAGCGCTCAATGAGGCCACGGATCACAAGCTGAGAGTCTCGAGATGTGCTATGTCGGTCATCGTCAGTCAGTCAAATACGTGGCGCCTTTCTTTTGTCATAGGAATATTTAGAGAAGTGCGTCGCTTCTCTTCGAGTGCGTATGCTTTGATTTAAGCAGACGTGCTCCTTTTTTTCAGCCACGCCGACGCTACAGGGCCCTTCTGATAAGGAATTCAAGTCAATTCAGACGGTCTCATGACAAATCTGGTTCGATGGCTGTTCTCTACTAACCACAAGGATATCGACACTCTATATTTCATCTTCAGTGCCATTGTTGGAGTGATGGGCGCATACTTTTCTGTACTGATTCGTATGGAATTAGCCCGACCCGGCGATTAAATTCTTGGTGGGAATCATTAACTTTATAATGTTTTAATAACAACTCATGCTTTTTTAATGATCTTTTTTTATGGTTATGCCGGCGATGATAGGTGGATCTGGTAATTGGTTTGTGCCGATTCTGATAGGGTCATGGCATTTTCACGATTAAATAATATTTCATTCTGGTTGTTGCCACTAAGTCTCATGCTCCTCTCCAGCTCAGCCTCAGTAGAAGTGGGTAGCGGCACTAGGTGGACGGTCTATTCGCCTTTAAGTTGTATTACAAGCCATTCTGGAGGAGCAGTTGATTTAGTAGTTTTTAGTCCTCATCTATCAGGTGTTTCATCAATTTTAGGTTCTATAAATTTTATAACAACTATCTTCAACATGCGTGGACCTGAAATGACTATGCATAGATTACCCCTTTTTGTGTGGTCCGATCTAGTGACAACATTCCTACTTTTATTATCACGTCCGATACTGGCAAAGGCAATTACCATGTTATTAACCGATCGAAAGTTTAATACAACTTCTTTTGATCCTGCAGGAGGGGGAGACCCCATATTATACCAACATCTCTTTCGGTTCTTCGGTCATCTAGAGGTGTATATTCTCATTCTGCCTGGATTCGGTATTATTAGTCATATCGTATCGACCTTTTCGGGAAAACCAGCCTTCGGGTATCTAGGTATGGTTTATGCCATGATCAGTATAGGTGTTCTTGGATTTCTTGTTTGGGCTTATCAAATGTTTGCTGTGGGCTTAGACGTTGATACGCGTGCTTACATCACCGCAGCTACCATGATCATAGTTGTCCCCACTAGAATCAAAATCTTTAGTTGGATCGCAACCATGTGGGGATGTTTGATACAATACAAAACACCCATGTTATTTGCTGTAGGGTTCATCTTTTTGTACACCATAGGAGGGCTCACTGGAATAATTCTAGCTAATTCTGGGCTAGACATTGCTCTAATGATACTTATTATGTGGTTGCACATTTCCATTATGTACTTTCTATGAGAGCCGTTTTTGCTTTATTTACAGGATTTTACTATTGGGTGGGTAAAATCTTTGGTCAGACAAACCCAGAAACTTTAGGTCAAATCCATTTTTGGATCACTTCTTTCAGGGTTAATCTGACCTTCTTTCCTATGCATTTCTTAGGGCTTTCGGGTATGCCACGTCGCATTCCAGATTATCCAGATGCTTACACCGGATGGAATGCTCTGAGCAATTTCGGCTCTAAGATATCCGTAGTTGGGATTCGTTGTTTCTTCGTGGTTGTCGCAATCAATTTAAGCAGTGGAAATAACAAAAAATGTGCTCCAAGTCCTTGGGCTATTGAACAGAATTCAACCACACTTGAATGGATGGTACAAAGTCCTCCAGCTTTTCATACTTTTGGAGAACTTCCAGCTATCAAGGAGACGAAAAGTTATGTGAAGTAAAAAAAGAAAAGGTCGCCGACTGCTACTGACAAACCTAACAGAACAAATAAATCCGGTCCGAGTGGCTGACGAACGGCAGGCCTACAGGAGAAATTTTTTTCGGAGAAGTATGATGACGTGTTGTTGTTTATTGAGTCTCGGTCATGCTTTGTGCTCCCATTCTTCCCACGTACAAAGAACTTTTGTTGTTTGTTTCTGCCATTCTCGTACCCCATCAACTTTGAAGAACTGGGCGGCATCTTTGTTGGTTTTGCGGGGTGCTTTAACCCCGAAACTACAGAGGGAAAATCATTGCACGCAAACTCTAGAAAAAGGGGGCAAACACCTCCACACTATGCTAGCGTCGGTTCATGTGCAGGAAGAGGAGGATGTCGGTCGGCCTGAGCTGATGCAAATAATGACATGACTATAAAGGAGCCAGTTCAAGTTCCAACTGGACCGGTTACAAGAGTATAAGAAAAGAAGTTCAAACATGCACTTAATGGGCTGATTCAAGAGGTTAGGGCTCAAGCAAATTCGTGGAGGCCCATTGAGAATGGTTCACGAGTTCAACAAAGATGCATCAACATGATTCAACTACTACAAAAATCCGGTCAAAGCTGATTGTTTCCTTTTGTTTTGTTTCTATTTCTTGAACTATCCTTGTATTGATCAGCCAAATTAAGGGGCTGATTATTTTCTTTTGTTTTGTTTCTATTTCTTAAACTTTCCTTGTAAGAACTTTCCTTGTATTTTTTTAGCCTATAAATAAGCGTCTAATGGAATAGAAGAGATACAGTTTACAGATAATTTGTGAGTTTATTCTCTTTGGTTTTTTGAAGGACTATCAGATCTTATCAGAATTCTTTCGTGGCATTCATCATCGACTTATCAAACGGCATTCCACTACCGTTTGTGGTGTTTTCATTATACCGAGGTTCTTATTTTTGTTGAAGCAACAGGTTGAGGTCTCCCAACCAAACCTGATCGTGGACGTTATTGGATTTTCCTACAGGTCTCGTTATTCTTGACGGGGTTCGCATCATATGATATCAGAGCCACGAATTTTCTCGTCTCAGGTTTGCCTATCCCATTTAAATTTAGTTTCTTTTTTTTCTTATCTGGCCGAATTTGTTGTGGCCGAATTGGTTCTAGCTCTAGGTCCCCATTCTGATCGTAGTCTGTTTCGAAATCTTGTTATGTATTAACGAAAGAAATAATCTGATCATAAAAAAAAGAATAAAATAAAGGGTCTGAAAAAAAAGGGTCCGAAAAAAAAAAAGAGTAAAAAATTCTTTTTTTTTCGTTTGTTTCCAATAAGCCCGAAAATCACCTCACCGCAAAGACCAAAATTTTCGTGGAAATTTTGCTGAATTATGCTTTGAAAATCTAATCACTCATATCCCTTGTTTTCTTACCTTTTGAACCTGAATTCCCTTGGTGAGTTCTTGGTGAATTATTACTGAAATTTTGAATATTGTTCGAATAGTTTCAAAAGAACTGAAAGAAGGTTATTGAGTGGAAAAAGGCAAGAGTGGTGAGCATATTAGAGGGTAAAAGCCGATTATATTGAGTGAAACACGATTGGAATAGAGTGAATCATTCTTTGAGTGAAATACGTGAGGGAGTGTGTGAGATCTTTTTCTTTTTTTTTTTGTTTTCTAACTTTGATTTGCAGCAATCATGTCTCACAATAGTGAAAAGAATATCGCCGAAGGTGCTACTGGGATGGCTGACCCAAAGTTGCTCATGGCGGCTATGATGAGTGAGATGAGGCGTGTGATGAGCTTAGAATTGGAGCAGGTACATGAGCAGATTGATCGGATGGAGAATACACGGTTGGAGCAGCCACAAAACACTCATAAGGTGCATAGGAAGGAAAGAGTTCAATATCGGGGAGTGAGAGATGAAGATGGAGAGTATTATGGGGCTGGTTTTGAAGAAGAAGAAGATCGGGGTTCAGTTGTTGTAGGAGATATGGAGGGCAGTTTAAAGGAGATAGGAATCAGAAAGATAACAACTTGGGTAGTATCAAGATGAAAATTCCAGCATTTCAAGGAAGAAACGATCCCGAGACTTATCTTGAGTGGGAGAAAAAGGTAGAGTTAGTGTTCGATTGCCACAACTACTCTGAGATGAAAAAGGTAAAACTTGCTGCCATTAAGTTTTCTGACTGCGCTATTATATGGTGGGATCAATTAGTGTTGAACAGTTGGCGAAATAGGGAACGACCGGTTGAAACGAGAGAAGAGATGAAAATAGTGATAAGGAAGCGGTTTGTGCCCAGCCACTACCACCGGGAGTTGTACAATAAATTGCAAATGCTCCGACAAGGTAACCAGAGTGTGGAGGATTATCATCAAGAGATGGAGATTGCTATGATCCGAGCTAATATCGAAGAAGACCGAAAGGCTACTATGGCTAGGTTCTTGAATGGCTTGAATCAAGAAATTCATGATAGGGTGGAGATGTAGCATTATGTAGAATTAGAGGATATGGTGCACATGGCCATCAAGGTGGAGCAACAACTCAAGTGGAGGGGTGGCTCACGTGCATCCTATTATTCGGGTTTTTCCCCATGGAAACTGAATCATGTGAAGAAAGAGGAGAAACCAGCTGCAAAACCTAAATTCGAGCCAAAACAAGAGACAACCAACCATGACACTCAAGATAAATCTGATCCTTCCACTTCTCAAAATCGTGATATTAAGTGTTTTAAATATCAAGGCAGGGGTCACATAGCAAGTCAATGCCCGAACAAAAGAATCATGGTGATAAGGGGTAATGGAGAGATCGAAACCGACGACGAGTCAGATACCGACTCTATGCCACTATTAGAGGACGTGGATGATGAGAATATGCGGTTCAAGGTTAATTGTTAGTGTCAAGAAGACTTCTAAGCTTGCAAGCAAAAGAAGTTGAAGAAATTCAGCAGGAGAACATCTTTCATACTAGGTGCTACGTCAAAGACAAGGTATGTAGTATGATTGTTGATGAAGGAAGTTGTATTAATGTTGCAAGCACAACCTTGGTGGAGAAATTAGGACTGCCCATGCTGAAATATTTTAGGCCGTAAAAGTTACAATGGCTAAATTATAGTAGCAAGGTAAAGGTGAATAAGTAAGTTTTGGTTTCATTCCGCATCAGAAAATATGAAAATGAAGTTTTGTGTGATGTAGTTCCGATGCAAGCTGGACATTTGCTATTAGGCCGACTGTGGCAATTCGATCGGAGAGTTAAGCATGATGGCTTCACCAACAAATACTCGTTCGTGCTCAACCAAAAACCATTCACTCTTGTGTCGATGACACCGAAATAGGTTTATGAAGATCAAGTGAGGTTGCAAAAAGAGAGTGATCTTTTGTAGCCATTGAGAGAAAAGAGTGAAAATCAGAGAGTGGCCGAGCAAAATGAGAGAGAAACCAAAAATTAAAATTCAGCCATTGAGAGAAAATCAGAGAGAAAACAAAATAATATCTATGCAAAAGTGAGTCAGATTAAGCGAGCAATATTTTCAAATCAGCCGATGATTGTACTTTTGTACAAAGAGCCATTTTTAAACACTAACGAACTTGACCCTGCTTTGCCCAGTTCTGTTGTTTCTCTTTTGCAGGAATTTGAAAATGTCTTTCCCGAGAAAACACCACATGGACTACCACCAATTCGAGGGATTGAACATCAAATTGATTTTGTTCCCGATGCGACAATTCCAAACCGACCAGCCTATAGGAGCAATCTTGAGGAGACGAAAGAGTTTCAACGGCAGGTAAGTGAGTTGTTAGAGAAGGGGTACGTGAGAGAGAGCATGAGTCCCTGCGCTGTTCCGGTTTTACTTGTACCTAAGAAGGATGGGACGTGGAGAATGTGCGTTGATTGCCAAGCCATCAACAACATAACGGTAAAGTATTGTCATCCTATTCCTCGCTTAGATGACATGTTAGATGAGTTGCATAGTTCTTGTGTGCTCTCTAAGATTGATTTAAAGAGTGGTTATCATCAGATTAGAATGAAAAAAGGAGATGAATAGAAAATTACCTTTAAAACAAAATATGGTTTGTTTGAATGGTTAGTTATGTCTTTTGGGTTGACTAATGCACCAAGCACTTTTATGAGACTTATGAATCATGTTTTGCGTGCATTTTTAGGCAGGTTTGTTGTTGTCTATTTTGATGATATACTCATTTATAGCAAAAACTTGGATGATCATGTCGTACATTTGAAATCGGTTTTAGATGTGCCTAAGAAAGAAAAGTTATTTGCTAACTTGAAGAAGTGTACTTTTTGCACCGATAAGCTTATATTTCTGGGATTTGTTGTTAGTGCACAGGGTATACAGGTTGATGAAGAGAAGGTACGTGCAATCCAAGAGTGGCCGAGTCCCACAAGTGTAAGCAATGTTCGTAGTTTTCATGGACTTACTAGTTTTTACCGATGGTTTGTGAAGGACTTCAGTAGCATAGCCACACCACTTACCGAAGTGATCAAGAAGAATGTCGGATTTAGATGGGGAGAAGAACAAGAGAAGGCGTTTCAGCTAATCAAAGAGACGCTAACCAACGCCCCCTTATTGTCTTTACCTAACTTTTCTAAAACATTTGAGATTGAATGTGATGCTTCAGGTATTGACATAGGCACAGTTCTTATACACGATGGATGACCAATTGCTTACTTCAGCGAGAAATTAAACGGGACAGCCTTAAACTATCCGACTTATGACAAAGAGTTGTATGTATTGGTTCGAGTTTTGGAGACATGGCAGCACTATCTATGGCCTAAGGAGTTCGTGATTCACACTGATCATTTGTCCTTGAAACACTTGAAGGGCCAACACAAGCTAAATAAAAGGCATGCTCGTTGGGTAGATTTCATTGATATATTTCCATATGCCATCTGGTATAAGCAAGGTAAGGAGAATGTGGTCACCGATGCACTTTCTCGCAGGTATGCATTACTCTCTATACTTGATGCAAAATTGCTTAGTTTTGAACACATTAAAAGTTTATACATTGATGACCATGAATTTTGTGAAGAGTATCAGGCTTGTGAGAAAAACGCTTGTGGTAAGTTCTTTAGACATGATGGTTCTCGTTTCGAGAAAATAAGTTATGTGTGCCTAACTGATCTTTGAGGGATTTGTTAGTGCAGGAATCTAATGGAGGGGGATTAATGGGACATTTTGGAGTTACTAAGACCTTAGCTGTTTTGCAGGAACACTTCTATTGGCCACACATGAAACGAGATATTAAGCGGATTTGTGGCAGATATGTCACATGTAGGCAAGCTAAATCCAGAGTGTAGCCCAACGGTTTGTATACTCTTTTGTCCACTCCTAGTGAGCCTTGGATTGATATTTCAATGGACTTTGTGTTAGGATTACCTAGGACTAAACGTGGAACATATTCGATTTTTGTAGTTGTGGATAGATTTTCTAAGATGACACACTTTATTCCATGTCACAAAACGGATAATGCTTCGCATGTTGCTGATTTGTTCTTTAGGGAGATTGTGAGATTGCATGGCATGTCTTGAACCATTGTTTCGAATAGAAATGCTAAGTTCTTGAGCTACTTTTGGAAGACTTTGAGGTGTAAGCTAGATACTAAGCTTTTGTTTTCTACTACTTGTCACCCACAAACTGATGGTCAAACCAAAGATGTAAATAGGACTTTGTCTACTTTATTGAGGACAATAATTAAAAAGAACAGCAAAACATGGGAAGAGTGTTTACCACATATTGAGTTTGCTTATAATAGGTCTCTTCATTCTGCTACTAGATTCTCACCGTTTGAAATTATTTATGGGTTTAATCCTTTGACTCCATTGGATTTATCTCCATAACCTGTTTCTGAGTGTGTTAATTTGGATGGAAAGCAAAGGACTGATTTTGTTAAGCAGATACATGAGAAAGCAAGGCTCAACATTGAGAGAAGAACGAGAAGTATGTAAAATAAGCCAAAAAGGGGCGTCACAAGCTTGTTTTTGAACCCGGAGATTGGGTGTGGTTGCATATGAGAACAGAGAGATTTCCGGTGCAAAGACGTTCCAAACTGCTTGCAAGAGGGGATGGTCCTTTCTAAGTTCTAGAGCGCATCAATGATAATGCTTACAAGCTAGATTTGCCCGATGAGTACAATGTTAGTGCTACTTTCAATGTTACTGATTTGAGTCCTTTTGATGTAGGTGATGATTTGATAGCAAATCATTTTCATGAGGAGGGGAATGATGCAAATAATGGCATGACTACAAAGGAGCCAGTTCAAGTTCCAACTGGACCGGTTACAAGAGCACGAGAAAAGAATTTCAAACATGCACTTAATGGGCTGATTCAAGAGGTTAGGGCTCAAGCAAATTCGTGGAGGCCTATGGAGGATGGTTCACGAGTTTAACAAAGATGCATCAACATGATTCAACTACTAGAAGAATCCGGTCAAACCTGATTATTTCTTTTTATTTTGTTTCTATTTCTTGAACTTTTCTTGTATTGATCAGCCAAATTAAAGGGCTGATTGTTTCTTTTTGTTTTGTTTCTATTTCTTGAACTTTCCTTGTAGGAACTTTCTTTATACATTTTCAGCCTATAAATAGGCGTCTAATGGAATAGAAGAGATACAGTTTATAGATAATTAGTGAGTTTATTCTCTTTAGTTCTTTGAAGGACTATTCAAACTTATCGGAATTCTCATCGACTTATCAAACGGCTTGGCGTCTTCCTTATACCAAGATTCTTATTTTGCATTAAACAATGGGTCGAGGTCAATTATACCGAGATTCTTGTTTTTGTTGAAGTAACGGGTGGAGGTCTCCCAACCAAACCTGATCGTGGACGTTCTTGGATTTTCCTACGGGTCTCGTTATTCTTGACGGGGTTCGCATCATGAGCCACCAGCGTGCTCCCGATACACGCCATGTGACGAAAAGCCCAGTTAACTGCCTTGTCTACTGAGCTCAAAGTGTCCTGTGATTATACCTATTTTTTTTAATGTGTTCCCCTACAAACAAGCGACACGGTCGCTCAGCCATCCAAAAAACCAATGAAATGGACCCCGTAGCGTTCTCTAATTTTGTAAATTTCTGTTTTCTTTATTAATTGATATTTTTTCATTCTTTGGATGTCCTCTGGACTAAAAATTGTTTCTCTTCCGACTACATCTCCTAATATTATATTGTCTAGTTCTGATACCGGGGGTGTGATTGGACCTAATTCTTCGTTCATCATGAAAACTAGTTTGGCATCCGAGTCATCCTCGACCTCAAGTTCATAAAGTATTATATCTGTTGGCGTGATTTCTTCACCCAAACAGATTTCAAGTTCCTATTCCTCCATATATTTTATCATTTTTTGAGCATTTTTTCCTCTCTTAGGACAGTCTCTAGCAAAATGTCCCTCTTCATCGCATACAAAGCATCTGCAATTCTTTTTGTCCTTTTGTGTAGGGGATTCTCTTTGTGTAGAAGACTCGTCTCTCTTTCTAACATATTTATTATTTATGACAAACCCTCTACTCTTTGTCCATGGTTTCCATCGAAATCTTTTTCTAAATGTTGGTTTTGGCTTTTTCTCACTTCCTATTTTTCATTTTTGGCCAATTATTTTTTCGCAGCACCTTCTTTCTTTAGCAGAGTTACTTATTGTGTTCTTCATTTTCTTGTAGAATTTTATATTAAGACAGTCGTCCTATATAATTTTAAGCGCATAGTGTATACGGTGCCCCAAATTATCCTTTTTCTCAATTCGCTTTAAGTAGTCTGGGTATCCGTTTCTTGTTTTGGTATCCCATGGACTAGGAAGTTTGTGGAAGAACGGATCAAGCCAATTCTGTGCCTTATCGTATTCTAATTTGTAAAAGTATTTTGAGAATGTTTTGCAGTATTCTTCGAATTCACATATCTCTCATAACTCAATTTTGGACAGCGCATACAAAACTTCTTGTTCTTGAGACTTCTCATCTATATACCCACATAAATTTTCCTTAATGATCTTTATGAAATCATTGAGGATTTTTTCAAAACTTGCGAACCAATTGCTTTCTCCCCACTTCTTCCGCTTACTTTTTAAGGACACTTTTTAAGAAGAGATGTACAGATTACTCAATTCTAGTAAGAGACACTTAGAGTGTGGAAAAAAAAGTCTGGTATCAGAGCCCAGGGGGACGTTCCGTTTTGGGCGGTAGGGGTCTGCAGTCTGTACAAAGAGGCTCCGGTGTAATGGCTACTGTTCCGTTATATACTGTTTGTTTCTGAAATTTTATAAAGCTATCTGTATTTTTTCTGTGTGTTAGATAAATCTCTATGTTTGTTTTATATTGTAGAGAATTTGTAGAAAAAATCATAAAAAATTTCGAAAAAATCAAAAAAAAATTACTGTAGCAAAAATCCTCCGAAAATTAGTAAATGTCACTGTAGTAAAATCCGAAAAAATTAAGTGAAAATCAGAAAAATTAGGAAAAAATTGGGGAAGGATTTATAGCACATATAACACTTATATGGTTCAAATAGACTATAATTTTGACCTATATTTTCACAATCTATATCATTACTATCCTCGTTACACTCTGAGTATCTCCTACTTGAATTGAGTAATCTCAAAACCCAGATTTCTAAAGTAATCCCTTTGTTGCCGCGGATAGGTGTTTGTAGGGTGATCCTTAGGAAACGGTTTTTAGCACCATAGGCTACTCAGAGCTAATTATCCACCGACATCTTAGATGGCAACCGGCATATTATGCAATTGCGAGATATGTAGAGCAAGTTGTAGTAAATACGACACCATGCATAATGATATATATGATATGATGAACACCCCAAAATATTCCAAAAAAAAATTTGATGAGGTAGTTCTACGAGTAGAAAGATTAAAAGAACAAGATAAAAGTCCCAATCTAACTTTAGAAGTCGAAGAAGATCTGACCCAACAACTCAAAGAAATCTATAAAAAATTTAAGACTCTACTAAGTCATTTTGGATATAAGCCTAATCAAGAAAAGGTTAAACCCGATACCTTGGACAAAACTAAAGAGGACGAAAAAGAAAAAAATAATAATATTCCAGTAATAAAAGGAGAAGGTAGTGAAGAAGAAACAACAAAAGTAGTAAACAGTATAACTAAGAATAAAGAAAAAGTGAAGGAAGGCAATATTAAAAATATTTTGCAAACTAAAACAATAGAGAATAACTGCTAAAATGATATTGTTGATGTAGAAAGAACAGTTGAAGAGGTTATCTTAAACTCCGAAGAACCCCCTAACAGGAAAAAGAAGTGTACGATAGGAAACGATGAAGTAGTTCGAGAGACAAAGGAAGCAGTAGGAAGGATAGATCATATTGGCAGACTAGGAAAGTTTAAAACAAAAAGGTCCAAGACAACCAATTGACACGATGCAAACCAAGAAAATATACTCCAGACAAGAATACAACTCGATACTTGAGATAATTAATTACTGGAAAGAGTTGTATAGGGATCAAAATAGCACTACTCAAGAAAAAGACTATCTGGCCAATAGGATATAAGAGACATACCTCCAGCATAAAGGTTTGTTAAACTATTTTAGGTTTGGCCCTGAGATATACAACTTAATTGAAAATCAAAACAAGAGTAGAATGACTACAGGTGATGAGTACAGGACAGAATCAAAAGAGAATGTCAGATCTAGCAAAAAGTTGATATATGTTAGGAAAATGTTTAAAACACCAAGTAACTGGAATAGTTTACAAATAAAGAGAAATAAAAGGAATAATGATTCAAAGAGTATACCACAAAATAAAATCCATCTAAAACTATCTAATAAGTACTTTAAGATTGGGCAAAAGATCATAATACTCACAAAAAATAATGAAGCACAGGATGTGAAAAGATTTGCAAATCACATAACAGGAACCCTTCAAGGAAATATGCTACAAAGGACTAAAGATATTTTTCACCTTAAACAAATCATAAATAAAAATTTATACACAAAGACACATAATGAATATTTTTTCCATCAAATATTAAGAAGATTAATAGAAAAGAGAATAATATGATCAAACAAAAATGGTATAGAGTCCTTAGGTCATAGAATAGAGCTTCCCAACAAAGAAAGAATAAAGACAAAAGGAATAACTAGGTGTGCAAACAGAAAATTCGATCGAATAACCAATGCATATCGACTATACTGTATAGCAATTAATAAATTAGTATTCAAATTAAAGAAAAAGAAATTATGTGAATGGACAAAGTTTATAGGACCTAAATACGGACCAAAATTTGAGCATTTAATTACAAAAAAATTATCTAGACTAATTCTTTGGTGTTTAAATTTGCAGACGAATTCCAGCGAGTTCATGAGATTTGGAGATATATATCTCAAGCAGTATGCCACTCAGAGTAAAGAGTCATTCAGAATCACTGAATTTCAGGTAGATTTAGTGCAACAATATCTATTAGATAATTTGTGGAATTTAAGACTAGATCAGCCAAAAGAGAAGGTTAAAGTAATCAAGCATTAGCTTATTATTTTAAAGGTATTATCCAGACACCCCAGTCACGGAGTTTTATATGCTACGTCATACTTAGAGGTCATCAAGTAGGAATTTACAGAAATTGGAATACAGTTAGAAGATTAGTCTCAAACTTTGATAATCCAGTGTTTAGAGGTTTTTATAATTTTAAAGAATCTATAGAATATGCAAAAAATAATATTCCAACCTCCTGGCATTTCGACGAAAACCTTAAAGAATTTATGCCACAAGAGAGTCAACAGAGTACAAGTACGCTAGAATTATCAACAGAGTGTACAGACTGTCAAGTTATTATGAAGCACTTTAAAAATCTAAAAATACAAAAGGAAAGATTGGTTGAAGATCTCTGTCAACAAACACAGTTAACTGTGAGTTTGCAGAAAGAAAAAGAGTGCCTCAAAAATACGAGAGAAAAAGAAAGAAAGGAGTGCCTCACAAATAAGAGTGAAACATAATCAAGTGTAAAACATAGAAAAGAGAGCCTCCAAAATATGAGAGATACGGAAGCCATGCAAGCCAGACTGTTTTTTATAACAAATGATGAATTATCTTTTCTTCCAGAAGATATCAGACAGAAGATTCACTAGAAAGTTTAGGACAATTTCTATCGAAAAGCCAAAGACATGCAACGGATACTCAAAGAAATCCAAAAAGGGGAGAGAAGATGCAGAGGAGTGACTGTAGACCAGGTGATACATTATGCCAACACCGATAGATGCATCAACAATAATATCTGCAACATCATAGACCTCTCACAACCAAAATGCCAATGTGAGTTAGCCTATAGCATCTACAGACTAAATATTCAATTAGGCCAAATACGGAAAAACTCCATGGAATAGATTATAGTTGGAAAGACTCTTAGATATGGGATTTGTTTCACAAATAATCATTAGCCATCCAGATCATGCAGAATTACTCCCAGATTCTTTAGCATTTCCAGTTTCAGAAGCTTCATAGGAAAAAGGCCACAGCTCAAGATAAAATTCGATTCCATAATAGCAGAATATATAAAAGGAGTATGGTATCCTACAAAGCACAGTGCATGGATTACACACAAACTAGCCCATCCCCTACATCCAGATAGAGAAGAAAGAGGGGTAATTTGTGACAAGAGATCCCAAGACAAATCAGGCACTGGAGAGCAAAAACCATAGCGTATGAATTCAACTGGCAAAAATACAGTGGAAATAGATTCAGATTAGCTACAGAAACTGAAATTTACAGAGTCTATGTAGACAAAGAAATTAATTGTAAAGTCCCAAAATTTATCAGGTCAGCCCATGAGGAATTAATTCAATATTATAGGTAAAAAAAAATGGTAGAATACAGAATACTTCAACAAGACATGGCAGAATGGGCAGAAAAATACACACCATCAGATCTACTAAGACACATGGGAGATGAAGGCATACAAAATCTCGACAACATGGGCGACTAGTCAGGACTCAAGAGACTTTTTCAAAAAAAAACTCTCATTAATCTAAGCATCGGATCCTCCAGGATAAGGCTTCACAAGAAAGGAATCAAAAGACATCATAAATTCTCTACAACATAAAGATGAGGGGAGCCTAATATATCCAAAAGAAAGAAGGAAAGATTAGATTTACGGGCTCCATCAAAAGGTTTCATCAAAAGGAAGCCCTTGTTCAACAAAAGCATCCGGTTTCTGACATCAACAGTGCAGATTCGTGACAAAGACTTCCACAGTAAAGATTCCTGACATCAACAGTGCAGATTCAAGACAAGATATCAACAGTAAAGATCCTTGACAGAGACAAGACGTCAACAGTGAAGACTCATGACAAGGCTTCTACAGCAAGATTCTCAAGAGGCTTCTCATGCAAGGAAGATTGTCTATAAAAGGGGGCTTCCGAAGGATGAGAAGGACATCGGCAATTCGGCAAAAATATCAGCACGCTTCTCCAACAACTTTTAAGCTCCTCAACGCCTCCTTCTTCATCACCATCATCTCTCACCCTCTCATCCTCTCCCATCCGTCTTGCCTGCTTTATGCCTGCCGATCAAACCACCAACCACTTGTAGTTCTCCACCACCTATATGTATAATTAAGTGTGCCTGAGTGTATTTTCCTTTGTATTTTCTGCTTCATCTGCTTCAGCTTTGTGACAGTAGTAGTAGTGTTCTTAAGTCTGGTATCAGAGCCCAGGGAGGACGTTCCTTTTTGGGCGGTAGGGGTCTGCAGTCTGTACAAAGAGTCTCCGGTGTGATGGCTATTGTTCCCGTATGTACTGTTTGTTTCTGAAATTTTTTAAAGCTATCTGTATTTGTTTCCGTGTGTTAGTTAAGTCTCTATGTTTGTTTTATATTTTGTAGAGAATTCGTAGAAAAAATCACCAAAAAATTAAGTAAAAATCAAAAAAAAAATTTGGAAAATTTCGAGAAAAGATTTATAGCGTATATAAAAATTACATGGGATCAAATTGACTATAATACCGACCTATATTATCTCACAACCTGCGTGTTTACTGTCCTAGGGTCATTCTAAGTATCCCCTACTAAATTTGAGTAACCTTAAAGCCCAAATTCCTAAAGTGATCCCTTTGTTGCCGCGGATAGGTGTTTGTAGGGTGACCCTCAGGATACGGTTTTATGCACTATAGGCTACTCAGAGCTAGCTACCAAGCGATATGCTAGATGGCTAGCGATATACCATGCATATTTGAGAGCTGTAGAAGAGATTATAGTCACTTAGAGCATTTTTCAGTAGCAACAGATAAAAACCTAACAAATATTACAAGTTTTCTCAACACCCTACTCGATTATGTAGTTTGTAGGTTTAATAAGATAGAAAAACGACTAGTAATAGAACAAAATGAAATATATGTTTCTAAGCTTTGTAAAACCGTTCGAGATAATCCCTCAGAACAATTCGACAGAGAAATAACAAAATTCGACAAGGAAGTAAGAGAAATATTAGGAAGATTAGATCGAATTGATGGTTTAGGAACAAGCTTAAGACAAAAGAAACCGAGCGAATAGATAAACATGATGCAAGTAGATAGAAAATACTCCAGAAAAGAGCATGACTCGATTGTGGAGCTAATTAACTGTTGGAAAGAGCTATGTAAGGACCCATGCAATACTGTTCAGGAAAGAGACTATCTAGTAAATAGAATACAAGAGACCTACCTACAAAATAAAGAGTTGCTACACCATTTTAATTTTGATCCTGAAATATATAACCTAGAAAGTGAAAAAGAGTCAGAAAGCATCACGGATTCAGATAATGAAGACTACGGGATGACTATACACGATGAATACGAGAAAGGAATTGAATCTGACAGTGAGGTGATACATGTAGGGGAAGATAGAAAAACTGTAATAGATTTAAACAACCCACAAATAGGAGGGAGTATGAGGATCGACGATTTAATAAAAAGAAGTGTATCTCAAGGGGGAACCTATCTAGATCTATCCAATGTACATTTCATGGATAAACAAAAGGTTATAGATGACTGGGCGCAATCTCTAGCCGTCGTAATCACAAATCATGAAGGATCATGGGACAATGAAAGATTTGTCGATTATATTACATGAACTTTACAAGGAGATGTCTTACAATGGATGAAACAATGGATAAACTCAGAATAAGGAAAAAGTAAACGGAAGGAGTGGGGAGAAAGAAATAGGTTCGCAAGTTTTGAAAAAATTCCCAATGATTTCATAAAGATCATTAAAGAAAATTTATGTGCGTATATAGATGAGAAGTCTCAAGAAGAAGAAGTTTTGTATACGCTGTCCAAAATTGAGTTATGCGAGATATGTGAATTCGAATAATATTGCAAAACATTCTCAAAATACTTTTACAAATTAGAATACGATAAGACACAGAATTGGCTTGATCGTTTCTTCCACAAACTTGCTAGTCCATGGGATACCAAAACAAGAAACGGATACCCAGACTACTTAAAGCGAATTGAGAAAAAGGATAATTTGGGGCACCGTATATACTATGCGCTTAAAATTATACATTACGACTGTCTTAATATAAAATCCTACAAGAAAATGAAAAACACAATAAGTAACTCTCCTAAAAAAGAAGGTGCTAAGAAAAAATAATTGGCGAAAAATAAAAAATAGGAAGTGAGAAAAAGCCAAAACCAACATTTAGAAAAAGATTTCGATGGAAACCATGAACAAAGAGTAGAGGGTTTGTCAGAAATAATAAATATGTTAGAAAGAGAGACGAATCTTCTACACAAAGAGAATCCCCTACACAAAATGACAAAAAGAATTGCAGATGCTTTGTATGCGATGAAGATGGGCATTTTGCTAGAGACTGTCCTAAGAGAGGAAAAAATGCTCAAAAAATGATAAAAAATATTGGGGAACAGGAACTTGAAATCTGTTTGGGTGAAGAAATCACGCCAACAGATATAATACTTTATGAACTTGAGGTCGAGGATGACTCGGATGCCGAACTAGTTTTCATGATGAACGAAGAATTAGGTCCAATCACACCCACGGTACCAGAACTGGACAATATAACGTTAGGAGATATAGTCGAAAGAGAAACAATTTTTAGTCCAGAGGACATCGATAGAATGAAAAAATATCAACTAATAAAGAAAACAGAAATTTACAAAATTTCACGGTTCAATTTCTTCTCCAGAAGAATAATCAAAAATTTTAACGGAAACCCAACAGCAAATCTGTCAGCCGGAGGAAGAGTAGACATTCCCATCTTTAGTCGTGAAAAGGTACGAAGAAGGAAAAAGAAATATCCAGAAATTCGTTATATCCACGTTGGCCTGATTCAAATTAAAATTAATGCGCTGTTTAGAGCTGGCATAGATATTCCTATAATAACACTCGTAATGGACAATCGATTCACCAATTGCCATCAGGCTCTAATAGGGGGCTCCAATCCAATCTAATAAATCAAACCGTATGGTTCAATATCCGACCCAACTATTTTATCTCTATATCTGACCAAAACATAATAGATATTGTACGACTAAAAATTAAGACCAAACCAACGGGAAATAATCGAAATATTTGAACCAAATCCTTTGGAGGAAGAAATCAAACCCCGACTAATGAATATAAAGGATCTCACGGTACTTAGACAATGGTTCCTTGAATATTTAATTCAAATTGAAGAACCAAAACACTTTAGAGAGGTAGAAATACAAAGTTCTGGAAACAACCTATATATTAAAAATAATTCAAAACAACCTTTACTTACAAGAAGTAATAGTGAAAGAAAAACTAGAGAAGTGGCTAGGAGATCTATTACCAGGGAAGAAATAAGAGAACCAGTACTGTCACGATTACTAGGAGGAGATCAAAGATTAAGTCCAAACATTAAAGAAATAAGCCAAAAACTCAGTATACCTCTCATGCTAGGGTCGACGTCTCGGCAAGAGGCTGTCGAAGGAGCTGTCGAGTTCAGTTATTAATAGTAATTTTTCATAAGTAGATAATTATGTACTAAATATCTTACAGGAAAACCCGAAGAAAGGAAAAGAGATTATTGTGTCAGAAAAGACGAAAAGAAAACAAATTCTTGAGGAAGCTAGACAAGCATTTCCTGAAGAAATCTTCCGGAGTATCAAAACAATGACGCTCGATTACAAAGAAAATATAAGAAGAATCTTGTCAAAAAATAGAACAGATATTATCCTAACCCGAAATAACTATCCGAAACTTTTTAAATTCATGAAAGAAGGAATGTGGGACATCCAAGGAGTCGAATGGGGGCTCGTATGCCAATTGTGCTACATACTACGAGGAGAACACGAATGGTGCAAACTACCAGCAATGTTAAGATTTTTCAGCCACAAACTAGCCACAAGTATTAATTATCATCATTTGTTCACCTTCCAAATATTCAGCATGCTTGGATGGAGGGAAGAGACAAAAATTTTCCAGCCATATCAAATATGGATATTCGGCTATCCTGAGCAATGGCAGAAATTTGACCCCAAATACAACATTGAAGGAGTTAATTATAATTATTTATGGTATAAGAGTTTTATCGAGCTAGTCGACAGAGCAAGGAAGCTTATCAAAAATATCAGCAACTACTCAATCATAACAGATGGAGAAGGATAGTCGCCACGAAGGACTATCATGCAAAGTTTAGCTTTCCGAAAGGACAAAACCACAATGCAATGAAGCTGTTACAAGATATTATAGCTTTCAACCAGAAGAATTTAGAAATCCCAATAGAGTTCAAGTGGATATGTAAAAATAATATATGAAAAAAAAATGGGGGGGCTCTCTCAAAAGTCCTAAACATCGGATCCTCCAAGACGTCACAAAAAAGACAGCATTTGACGACAAACATCAAAGATTCGTGACAAGATTTCTACAGTAAAGATTACTGGCAACAACAGTGCAGACACCAATAGTGAAGATTCCTGACAGAGACAAGACGTCAACAGTGAAAAACAGTGTAATTCCTGACACCAACAGTGCAGATTCGAGACAAGACACCAACAGTAAAGATTCCTGGCAGAGACAAGACGTCAACAGTGAAGACTCATGACGAGGCTTCTACAGCAAAATTCTCAAGAGACTTCTCATGCAAGGAAGGTCGTCTATAAAAGGGGACTTCCGAAGGATGAGAAGGACATCGGCAATTCGGCAAAAACATCAGCAAGCTTCTCCAACAACTTTTAAGCTCCTCAACGCCTCCTTCTTCATCACCATCCTCTCTCACCCTCTCATCCTCTCCCATCCGTCTTGCCTACTTTATGCCTGCCTATCAGACCACCAACCACTTGTAGTTCTCCATCACCTATATGTATAATTAAGTGTGCCTGAGTGTATTTCCCTTTGTATTTTCTTCTTCTTCTGCTTCAGCTTTGTTACAGTAGTAGTGTGTTCTTAAGTCTGGTATCAGAGCCCAGGGGGGACGTTCTTTTTTGGGCGGTAGGGATCTGCAGTCTGTACAAAGAGTCTCAGGTGTGATGGCTACAGTTCCGATATGTACTGTTTGTTTCTGAAATTTTTTAAAACTATCTGTATTTGTTTCTGTGTGTTAGATAAATCTCTATGTTTGTTTTATATTGTAGTGAATTCGTAGAAAAAATCATAAAAAATTTCAAAAAATCAAAAAAAAAGGTACTGTAGAAAAATTACTATTGCAAAAATCCTCCGAAAATTAAAAAATGTCACTGTAGCAAAATCCGAAAAAATCAAGTGAAAATCGAAAAAATTAGGAAAAAATTGGGGAAGGATTAATAGCACATATAGCACTTATATGGTATCAAATAGACTATAACTTTGACCTATATTTTCACAGTCTGTATCATTACTATCCTAATTGCACTCTAAGTGTCCCTTATTAGAATTGAGTAATTTTAAAATTCAGATTCCTAAAGAAATCCTTTTGTTGTCGCGGATAGGCGTTTGCATAGTGATCCTTAGGAGACGGTTTTAGGCACCATAAGCTACTCAGACCTAGTTATCCGCCGACATCTTAAATGGCTACCTGCATATTATGCAATTGCGAGATATGTAGAGCAAGTTGTAGTAAATAGACACCATGTATAATGATATATATGATATGATGAACACCCCAAGATATTCCAAAAAAAAATTTGATGAGGTAGTTCTTCGAATAGAAAAATTAAAAGAACAAGATAAAAATCCCAACCTAACTTTAGAAGTCGAAGAAATCTATAAAAAATTTAAGGGTCTACTAAGTCATTTTGGATATAAGCCTAATCAAGAAAAAGTTAAACTCGATACCTTGGACAAAACTAAAGAGGACGAAAAAGAAAATAGTAATAATATTCCAGTAAGAAAAGGAGAAGGTAATGAAGAAGAAACAATAAAGCCAGTAAACAGTATAACTAAGAATAAAGAAAAAGTGAAGGAAGGCAACACTAAAAATATTTTGCAAACTAAACCAATAGAGAATAACTGCCAAAATGATATTGATGATGTAGAAAGAATAGTTGAAGATATTATCTTAAATTCCGAAGAACCCCGTAACAGGAAAAAGAGGTGTACGATAGGAAACGATGAATTAGTTCGAGAAACAATGGAAGCAGTAGGAAGGATAGATCATATTGGCAGACTAGGAACTAGTTTAAAACAAAAAGGTCCAAGACAACCAATTGACACTATGCAAACCAAGAAAATATACTCCAGACAAGAATACAACTCGATACTTGAGATAATTAATTGCTGGAAAGAGTTGTATAGGGATCCAAATAGCACTACTCAAGAAAAAGACTATCTGGCCAATAGGATACAAGAGACATACCTCCAGCATAAAGGTTTGTTACACTATTTTAGGTTTGACCCTGGGATATACAACTTAATTGAAAATCAAAACAAGAGTAGAATGACTACAGGTGATGAGTACATGACAGAATCAAGAGAGAATGTCAGATCTAACAAAAGGTTGATATATGTTAGGAAAATGTTAAAGACACTAAGTAACTCGAATAGTTTACAAATAAAGAGAAATACAAGGAATAATGATTCAAAGAGTATACCACAAAATAAAGTCCATCTAAAACTATCTAATAAATACTTTAAGATTGGGCAAAAGGTCATAATACTCACAAAAAATAAAGAAGCACAGGATGAGAAAAGATTTGCAAATCACATAACAGGAACCCTTCAAGGAAATATGCTACAAAGAACTAAAGATATTTTTCACCTTAAACAAATCATAAAAGAAAATTTATACACAAAGACACATAATGAATATTTTTTCCATCAAATATTAAGAAGATTAATAGAAAAGAGAATAATAGGATCAAACCAAAATGGTACAGAGTCCTTAGGTCATAGAATACAGCTTCCCAACAAAGAAAGAATAAAGACAAAAGGAACAACTAGGTGTGCAAACAGAAAATTCGATCGAATAACCAATGCATATCGACTATACTGTATAGCAATTAATAAAATAGTATTCAAATTAAAGAAAAAGAAATTATGTGAATGGACAAAGTTTATAGGACCTAAATACGGACCAAAATTTGAGCATGTAATTACAAAAATATTATCTAGACTAATTCTTTGGTGTTTAAATTTGCAGACGAATTCCAGCGAGTTCATGAGATTTGGAGATATATATCTCAAGCAGTATGCCACTCAGAGTAAAGAGTCATTCAGAATCACTGAATTTCAGGTAGATTTAGTGCAACAATATCTATTAGATAATTTGTGGAATTTAAGACTAGATCAGCCAAAAGAGAAGGTTAAAGTAATCAAGCATTAGCTTATTATTTTAAAGGTATTATCCAGACACCCCAGTCACGGAGTTTTATATGCTACATCATACTTAGAGGTCATCAAGTAGGAATGTACAAAAATTAGAATACAGTTAGAAGATTAGTCTCAAACTTTGATAATCCAGTATTTAGAGGTTTTTATAATTTTAAAGAAGCTATAGAATATGCAAAAAATAATATTCCAACCTCCTGGCATTTCGACGAAAGCCTTAAAGAATTTATGCCACAAGAGAGTCAACAGAGTACAAGTACGCTAGAATTATAAACAGAGTGTAGAGACTGTCAAGTTATTATGAAGCACTTTAAAAATCTAAAGATACAAAAGGAAAGATTGGTTGAAGATCTCTGTCAACAAATACAGTTAACTGTGAGTTTGCAAAAAGAAAAAGAGTGCCTCAAAAATACGAGAGAAAAAGAAAGAAAGGAGTGCCTCACAAATAAGAGTGAAACAGAATCAAGTGTAAAAAATAGAAAAGAGAGCCTCCAAAATATGAGAGATACGGAAGCCATGCAAGCCAGACTGTTTTTTTAAACGAATGATGAATTATCTTTTCTTCCAGAAGATATCAGACAGAACATTCACCAGAAAGTTCAAGACAATTTCTATCGAAAAGCCAAAGACATGCAACGGATACTCAAAGAAAACCAAAAAGGGGAGAGAAGATGCAAAGGAGTAACTGTAGACCAGGTGATACATCATGCCAACACCGATAGATGCATCAACAATAATATCTGCAACATCATAGACCTCTCACAACCAAAATACCAATGTGAGTTAGCCTATAGCATCTACAGACTAAATATTCAATTAAGCCAAATAAAAACGGAAAAACTCCATGGAACAGATTATAGTTGGAAAGACTTCTTAGATATGGGATTTGTTTCACAAATAATCATTAGCCATCCAGATCATACAGAATTACACCCAGATTCTTTAGCATTTCTAGTTTCAGAAGCTTTCATAGGAAAAAGGCCACAGCTCAAGATAGAATTCGATTCCATAATAGCAGAATACATAAAAGGAGTATGGTATCCTACAAAGCACAGTGCATGGATTACACACAGACTAGTCCATCCCCTACATCCAGATAGAGAAGAAAGAGGGGTAATTTGTGACAGAGAGATCCCAAGACAAATCAGGCACTGGAGAACAAAAACCATAGCGTATGAATTTAACTGGCAAAATACAGTGGAAATAGATTTAGATTAGCCACAGAAACTCAAATTTACAGAGTCTATGGAGACAAAAAATTAATTGTAAAGTCCCAAAATTTTTCAGGTCAGCCTATGAGGAATTAATTCAATATTATAGACAAAAGAAAATGGTAGAAGACAGAATACTTCAGCAAGACATGGCAGAATGGACAGAAGAATAAACACCATCAGATCTACTAAGACACATGGGAGATGAAGGCATACAAAATCTCGACAACATGGGCGACTAGTCAGGACTAAAGAGACTTTTTCAAAAAAAAAAAACTCTCATTAATCTAAGCATCGGATCCTCCAAGATAAGGCATCACAAGAGAGGAATCAAAAGACATCATAAATTCTCTACAACATAAAGACAAGGGGAGCCTAATATATCCAAAAGAAAAAAGAAAAGATTAGATTTATGGGCCCCATCAAAAAGTTTCATCAAAAGGAAGCCCTTGTTCAACAAAAGCATCCGGTTCCTGACTCAACAGTGCAGATTCGTGACAAAGACTTCCACAGTAAAGATTCCTGACATCAACAGTGCAGATTCGAGACAA
Source organism: Dracaena cambodiana (assembly GCA_036321105.1). Lineage (NCBI taxonomy): Eukaryota > Viridiplantae > Streptophyta > Magnoliopsida > Asparagales > Asparagaceae > Dracaena > Dracaena cambodiana. The sequence goes on along the minus strand of JAYEPQ010000005.1, from coordinate 15,469,338 downwards.
GACATCAATAGTGAAGATTCGTGACAGAGACAAGACGTCAACAGTGAAGACTCATGACAAGACTTCTACAGCAAGATTCTAAGAAGGCTTCTCATGCAAGGAAGGTCGTCTATAAAAGGGGGCTTCCGAAGGATGAGAAGGACATCGGCAATTCGGCAAAAACATCAGCAAGCTTCTCCAACAACTTTTAAGCTCCTCAACGCCTCCTTCTTCATCACCATCCTCTCTCGCCGTCTCATCCTCTCTCATCCGTCTTACCTGCTTTATGTCTGCCGATCAGACCACCAACTACTTGTACTTCTCCACCACCTATATGTATAATTATGTGTGCCTGAGTGTATTTCCCTTTGTATTTTCTTCTTCTTCTGCTTTAGCATTGTGACAGTAGTAGTAGTGTTCTTAAGTCTGGTATCAGAGCCCAGGGGGGACGTTCCTTTTTGGGCGGTAGGGGTCTGCAGTCTGTACAAAGAGTCTCCGGTGTGATGGCTACTGTTCTGGTATGTACTGTTTGTTTCTGAAATTTTTTAAAGCTATCTGTATTTGTTTCCGTGTGTTAGTTAAGTCTCTATGTTTGTTTTATATTTTGTAGAGAATTCGTAGAAAAAATCGCAAAAACATCAATTAAAAATCAAAAAAAAAATTAGGAAAATTTCGAGAAAAGATTTATAGCGTATATAACAATTACATGGGGTCAAATTGACTATAATACCGACCTATATTATCTCACAACCTGCATGTTTACTGTCCTAGTTTCATTCTAAGTATCCCATGCTAGATTTGAGTAAGCTTAAAGCCCAAATTCCTAAAGTGATCCCTTTGTTGCCGCGGATAAGCGTTTGTAGGGTGACCCTTAGGAGACGGTTTTAGGCACCATAGGCTGCTCAGAGCTAGCTACCAAGCGATATCCTAGATGGCTAGTGATATACCATGCATATTTGAGAGCTGTAGAAGAGATTATAGTCACTTAGAGCATTTTTCAGTAGCAACAGATAAAACCTAACAAATATTACAAGTTTTCTCAACACCCTACTCGATTATGTAGTTTGTAGGTTTAATAAGATAGAAAAACGACTAGATAAGGTAATAGAACAAAATGAAATATATGTTTCTAAGCTTTGTAAAACCGTTCGAGATAATCCCTCAGAACAATTCGACAGAGAAATAACAAAATTTGACAAGGAAGTAAGAGAAATATTAGGAAGATTAGATCGAATTGATGGTTTAGGAACAAGCTTAAGACAAAAGAAACCGAGCGAATAGATAAACATGATGCAAGTAGATAGAAAATACTCTAGAAAAGAGCATGCATGACTAGATTGTGGAGCTAATTAACTGTAGAAAAGAGCTATATAAGGACCCATGCAATACTGTTCAGGAAAGAGACCATCTAATAAATAGAATGCAAGAGACCTACCTACAAAATATAGAGTTGCTACACCATTTTAAATTTGATCCTGAAATATATAACCAAGAAAGTAAAGAAGAGCTAGAAAGCATCATGGATTCAGATAACGAAGACTACGGGATGACTATACACGATGAATACGAGAAAAAAATTGAATCTAACAGTGAGGTGATACATGTAGGGGAAGATAGCAAAACTGCAATAGATTTAAACAACAAACAAATAGGAGGGAGTGTGAGGATCGACGATTTAATAAAAAGAAGTGTATCCCAAGGGGGAACCTATCTAGATCTATCCAATGTACATTTCAAGGATAAATAAAAGGTTATAGATGACTGGGCGCAATCTCTAGCCGTTGTAATCACAAATCATTAAGGATCATGGGACAATGAAAGATTTGTCGATTACATTATAGGAACTTTACAAGGAGATGTCTTACAATGGATGAAACAATGGATAAATTCAGAAGAAAGAAAAAGTAAACGGAAGGAGTGGGGAGAAAGCAATAGGTTCGCAAGTTTTGAAAAAATCCTCAATGATTTCATAAAGATCATTAAAGAAAATTTATGTGGGTATATAGATGAGAAGTCTCAAGAAGAAGAACTTTTGTATGCGCTGTCCAAAATTATGTTATGCGAGATATGCGAATTCGAAGAATACTGCAAAACAATCTCAAAATACTTTTACAAATTAGAATACGATAAGGCACAGAATTGGCTTGATCCTTTCTTCCACAAACTTCCTAGTCCATGGGATACCAAAACAAGAAACGGATACCCAGACTACTAAAAACTAATTGAGAAAAAGGATAATTTGGGGCACCGTATATACTATGCGCTTAAAATTATACAGGACGACTGTCTTAATATAAAATCCTACAAGAAAATGAAGAACACAATAAATAACTCTCTTAAAGGAAGAAGGTGCTGCGAAAAAATAATTGGCGAAAAATAGAAATAGGAAGTGAGAAAAAGCCAAAACCAACATTTAGAAAAAGATTTCGATGGAAACCATGGACAAAGAGTAGAGGGTTTGTCAGAAATAATAAATATGTTAGAAAGAGAGACGAGTCTTCTATACAAAGAGAATCCCGTACACAAAAGGACAAAAAGAATTGCAGATGCTTTGTATGCGATGAAGAGGGACATTTTATTAGAGACTGTCCTAAGAGAGGAAAAAATGCTCAAAAAATGATAAAATATATGGAGAAATAGGAACTTGAAATCTGTTTGGGTGAAGAAATCACGCCAACAGATATAATACTTTATGAACTTGAGGTCGAGGATGACTCGGATGCCGAACTAGTTTTCATGATGAACGAAGAATTAGGTCCATTACACCCCCGGTATTAGAACTAGACAATATAATATTAGGAGATATAGTCGGAAGAGAAATAATTTTTAATCAAAGGACATCGATAGAATGAAAAAACATCAACAAATAAAGAAAACAGAAATTTACAAAATTTCACGGTTCAATTTCTTCTCCAGAAGAATAATCGAAAATTTTAACGGAAACATAACAGCAAATCTGTCAGCCGGAGGAAGAGTAGACATTCCCATTTTTAGTCGTGAAAAGGTACAAAGATGGAAAAAGAAATATCCAGAAATTCGCTATATCCACGTTGGTTTGATTCAAATTAAAATTAATGCGCTGTTTAGAGCTGGCATAGATATTCCTATAATAACACTCGTAATGGACAATCGATTCACCAATTGCCATCAGGCTCTAATAGTGGGCTTCCAATCCAATCTAGTAAATCAAACCGTATGGTTCAATATCCGACCCAACTATTTTATCTCTATATCTGACCCAAACATAATAGATACTGTACGACTAAAAATTAAGACCCAAGGAATGAACATGAAAACCAACTCACACGATCTGGCCATAGAATATACGACGATTCATGAATTAACTCAGACTACAGAAGCAAGAACAGTTTCAAACCAACAGGAAATAATCGAAATATTTGAACCAAAACCTTTTGAGGAAGAAATCAAACCCCGACTAATGAATATAAAGGATCTCACGGTACCTAGGCAATGGTTCCTTGAATATTTAATTCAAACTGAAGAACCAAAACACTTTGGAGAGGTAGAAATACAAAGTTCTGGAAACAACATATATATTAAAAATAATTCAAAACAACCTTTACTTACAAGAAGTAATAGTGAAAGAAAAACTAGAGAAGTGGTTAGGAGATCTATTACTAGGAAAAAAATAAGAGAACCAGTGTTGTCACGATTACTAGGAGGAGATCAAAGATTGAGATCAAAGATTAAGCCCAAACATTAAAGAAATAAGCCAAAAGCTCAGTATACCTCTCATGCCAGGGTCGACGTCTCGGCAAGAGGCTGTCGAAGGAACTGTCGAGTTCAGTTATTAATAGTAATTTTTCATAAGTAGATAATTACGTACTAAATATCTTACAGGAAAACCCGAAGAAAGGAAAAGAGATGATTGTGTCAGAAAAGACGAAAAGAAAACAAATTCTTGAGGAAGCTAGACAAGCATTTCCTGAAGAAATCTTCCTGAGTATCAAAACAATGACGCTCGATCACAAAAAAAATATAAGAATAATCTTGTCAAAAAATAGAATAGATATTATCCTAGCCCGAAATAACTATCCGAAACTTTTTAAATTCATGAAAGAAGGAATGTGGGACATCCAAGGAGTCGAATGGGGGCTCATAAGCCAATTGTGCTACAAACTACGAGGAGAACACGAATGGTGCAAACTACCAGCAATGTTAAGATTTTTCAGCCACAAACTAGCCACAAGCATTAATTATCATCATTTGTTCTCCTTCCAAATATTCAGCATGCTTGGATGGAGGGAAGAGACAAAATTTTTCCAGCCATATCAAATATGGATATTCGGCTACCCTGAGCAATGGCAAAAATTTGACCCAAATACAACATTGAAGGAGTTAATTATAATTATTTATGGTATAGCAGTTTTATCGAGCTAGTCGACAGAGCAAGAAAGCTTATCAAAAATATCAGCAACTACTCAATCATGACAGATTGAAGAAGGATAGTCGCCACGAAGGACTATCATGCAAAGTTTAGCTTTCCGAAAGGATAAAACCACAAAGCAATGAAGTTGTTACAAGATATCGGTTTCAACCAGAAGAATTTAGATATCCCAACAGAGTTCAAGTGGATATGTAAAAATAATATATGTAAAAAAAAGGGGGGAGGGGGCTCTCTCAAAAGTCCTAAACATCGGATCCTCCAAGGCTTCACAAAAAAGACAACATTTGACGGCAAACATCAAAGATTTGTGACAAGATTTCTACAGTAAAGATTCCTGGCAACAACAGTGCGACAGCAACAGTGAAGATTCCTGACAGAGACAAGACGTCAACAGTGAAAAACAGTGCGATTCCTGACACCAACAGTGCAGATTCGAGACAAAACACCAACAGTAAAGATTCCTGACAGAAACAAGATTTCAACAGTGAAGACTCATGACGAGGCAGAAAAAGGAAAAAGTAAACGGAAGGAGTGGGGAGAAAGCAATCGGTTCGTAAGTTTTGAAAAAATCCTCAATGATTTCATAAAGATCATTAAAGCAATAGGCAACGCCTCCTTCTTCATCACAATCCTCTCTCACCCTCTCATCCTCTCCCATCCGTCTTGCCTGCTTTATGCCTGCCGATCAGACCACCAACCACTTGTAGTTCTCCACCACCTATATGTATAATTAAGTGTGCCTGAGTGTATCTCCCTTTGTATTTTCTTCTTCTTCTACTTCAGCTTTGTGACAGTAGTAGTAGTGTTCTTAAGTATGGTATTCTCTTTTCTATTATTCTCTTTTCTATTAATCTTCTTAATATTTGATGGAAAAAATATTCATTATGTGTCTTTGTGTATAAATTTTCTTTTATGATTTGTTTAAGGTGAAAAATATCTATAGTCCTTTATAGCATATTTCCTTGAAGGGTTCCTATTATGTGATTTGCAAATCTTTTCTCATCCTGCGCTTCTTTATTTTTTGTGAGTCTTATGACCTTTTGCCCAATCTTAAAGTATTTATTAGATAGTTTTAGATGGACTTTATTTTGTGGTATACTCTTTGAATCATTATTCCTTGTATTTCTCTTTATTTGTAAACTATTCGAGTTACTTGGTGTTTTAAACATTTTTCTAACATATATCAACCTTTTGTTAGATCTGACATTCTCTTTTGATTCTGTCCTGTAGTCATCACCTGTAGTCATTCTACTCTTGTTTTGATTTTCAATTAAGTTGTATATCCCAGGGTCAAACCTAAAATAGTGTAACAAACCTTTATGCTGGAGGTATGTCTCTTGTATCCTATTGGCCAGATAGTCTTTTTCTTTAGTAGTGCTATTTTGATCCCTATACAACTCTTTCCAGCAATTAATTATCTCAAGTATCGAGTTGTATTCTTGTCTGGAGTATATTTTCTTGGTTTGCATCATGTCAATTGGTTGACTTGAACCTTTTTATTTTAAACTAATTCCTAGTCTGCCAATATGATCTATCCTTCCTACTGCTTCCTTTGTCTCTCGAACTATTTCATCGTTTCCTATCGTACACTTCTTTTTCCCGTTAGGGGGTTCTTCAGAGTTTAAGATAACCTCTTCAACTGTTCTTTCTACATCGTCAATATCATTTTGGCAGTTATTCTCTATTAGTTTAGTTTGCAAAATATTTTTAATGTTGTCTTCCTTCACTTTTTCTTTATTCTTAGTTATACTGTTTACTGCTTTTATTGTTTCTTCTTCACTACCTTCTCCTTTTCTTACTGAAATATTATTATTATTTTCTTTTTCGTCCTCTTTAGTTTTGTCCAAGGTATCGGGTTTAACCTTTTCTTGATTAGGCTTATATCCAAAATGACTTAGTAGACCCTTAAATTTTTTATAGATTTCTTTGAGTTGTTGGGTCAGATCTTATTCGACTTCTAAAGTTAGGTTGGGATTTTTATCTTGTTCTTTTAATCTTTCTATTCGGAGAACTACCCCATCAATTTTTTTTTTGGAATATCTTGGGGTGTTCATCATATCATATATATCATTATACATGGTGTCGTATTTACTACAACTTACTCTACATGTCTCGCAATTGCATAATATGTCGGTAGCCATCTAAGATGTCGGTGGATAAATAGCTCTGAGTAGCCTATGGTGCATAAAACCGTCTCCTAAGGATCACCCTATAAACGCCTATCCGCGGCAACAAAGGAATTACTTTAGGAATCTGGGCTTTAAAATTACCCAATCCTAGTAAGGGACACTTAGAGTGTAAGTAGGATAGTAATGATACAGATTGTGAAAATATAGGTCAAAGTTATAGTCTATTTGATACCATATAAGTGATATATGTGCTATAAATCCTTCCCCAATTTTTTCCTAATTTTTCTGATTTTCACTTGATTTTTTCGGATTTTGCTACAGAGATATTTTCTAATTTTTGGTTGATTTTTGCTACAGTAATTTTGCTACAGTTACTTTTTTATGATTTTTTCGAAATTTTTTATGATTTTTTCTACGAATTCTCTAGAATATAAAACAAATATAGAGATTTATCTAACACACAGAAACAAATACAGATAGCTTTAAAAAATTTCAGAAACAAAGAGTACATACCGGAACAGTAGCCATCACACCGGAGACTTTTTGTACAGACTGCAGACCCCTACCGCCCAAAAAGGAACGTCCCTCAGGGCTCTAATACCAGACTTAAGAACACTACAGACCCCAGTGTTTGTAGTGGCGGTAAGTCTGGTATCAGAGCCCAGGGGGACGTTCCTTTTTGGGCGATAGGGGTCTCTATGCGGTCTGTACAAAGAGTCTACGGTATGATAGCTACTGTTCTGGTATGTACTGTATGTTTGTGAATTTTTATAAAAGTTATCTGTATTTGTTTCTGTGTTTGATAAGTCTCTATGTTTGTTTTATATTTCATAGAGAATTCGTAAAAAAAAAAAATCATACAAAATTCTGAAAAAATCGAAAATGTTACTGTAGCATAATTACTGTATCAAAAATAACTCTAAAATTTAAAAAATGTTACTGTAGCAAAGTCCGAAAAAATCAAGTAAAAATCAGAAAAATTAGGAAAAAATTGGGGAAGGATTTATAGCATAGATAGCACTTATATGGTATCAATTAGACTATAACTTTGACCTATATTTTCTCACAATATGTATTATTACTGTTCTAGTTACACTCTAAGTGTCCCTTACTAGAGTTGAGTAACCTTATTAAAGCTCAGATTCCTAAATTAATCTCTTTGTTGCCGCGGATAGGCGTTTGTAGGGTGATCCTTAGGAGACGGTTTTGGGTACCATAGGCTACTCAGAGCTAGTTATCCACTGACATTTTAGATGGCTACCGGCATATTATGCAATTGCGAGATGTGTAGAGCAAATTGTAGTAAATACGACGCCATGTATAATGATATATATGATATGATGAACACCTCAAGATATTCCAAAAAAAAATTTGATGAGGTAGTTCTCCGAATGGAAAGATTAAAAGAACAGGATAAAAGTCCCAACCTAATTTTAGAAATCAAAAAAGATCAGATCCAACAACTCAAAGAAATCTATATTAAATTTAAGGGTCTACTAAGTCATTTTGGATATAAGCCTAATCAAGAAAAAGTTGAACCCAATACCTTAAACAAAACTAAAAAGGACGAAAAAGAAAATAATAGTAATATTCCAGTAAGAAAGGGAGAAGGAAGTGAAGAAGAAATAACAAAAGCAGTAAACAGTATAACTAAGGTTAAAGAAAAAGTGAACGAAGATAACATTAAAAATATTTTACAAATTAAAACTAATAATAAAATAACTGAAGAAGATGAAAAGATAAATGAAGAAAGTAATAGTAATCTTCCTGTAAAAGAGAAAAATGAATGTAATAACCTATCACAAGTCAGTAACCAAAAAGATAATAATAGTCAAAGTGGTCTCTCACAAAAGTCCAATAGATAATAGTTACCAAGAAAATAGATATAAGGTAGAGAGAACAAATGAAGAATTCATCTTGAGTTCTAACAAAGAAGAAGGGTGTGTGATAAGATACGATGAAGTAGAGGAAGCGGTAGGAAAGTTAGATCAAATTGACAAATTAGGAACTAGTTCAAAACAAGATAAACCAAGTCAACCATTAGATATGATGCAAGCCGAGAAAACATCCTCCAGAGAAGAATACAACTCAATACTTGAGATAATTAATTGCTGGAAAAGGTTGTATAGGGATCCAAATAGCACTATTTAAGAGAAAGACTATTTAGTGAATATGATAAAAGAGACGTACCTCCAACATAAAAATCTATTACACCATTTCAAATTTGATCATGGGATATACAGTTTAGATGAAGACCTAGAAAATGAGAGCATCACGAAACCAGAGAATAAAGACTGTGGAATGACTACACATGATGAGTACAGGACAGAATTTAAAGAACATATCGAATCTAACAATAAGCTGATGGAAAATGACCTAAAGATTAGTGATCTAGATTTGCCCAAAGTACTTTTCAAGGATATAAACGACTGGGCACAATTCCTAGCCATCGTAATCACAAATCATAAAGAATCATGGGACATTACGAGAATATTACAAGGAGATATTTTGCTAAGAATGAAACAATGGATAAATTCGCAAAAAGAGTGGGATGAAAACAATAAATCAATTGGATCTGAGGATATCCCCATTGACCTTATATAAGAAAATTTATGTAGGCTAATAGATGATAAGGCTCATGAGAAGATAATCCTTTATGCAATATCTAAAATTGAACTATGTGATATATGCGAATTCAAAGAATACTACAAAACGTTCTCAAAATACTTAGAATACAATAAGACACAAAACTGGATTGATCCGTTCCTTCACACATTTCCAAGTCTATGGGATACAAAAATACAAAACAGATATCTAGAATACCTAAAACAAATAAAGAAAGAGAACGATTCAAGACACTATATTCAAAATACAGAACCTTATAAGGAAGTGAAAAATGCAACAAGTAACTCTCCTAAAAAGAGGAAATATTATAATAACGAGAAATGGAAAAAAGGAAGAAAGAAAAGACCAAAAAAGGAAAAGGATAAAAAGCAACAACAGAGCCTACTAGAACTACTAAATTGTAGGAAAAATTTTCAAAAGAAACTGTCCAAGCAAGAAAAAACACTATTAAAAAAGATAAATAAAAATCGAGGTTTTATCTGGATAGATGAAGACAAAAGAGTTTTAAAACAGTAAGCTGAAAATGGCCAAAAGGTCTACCTACCTAAAATAGTAGCTAGAAAACCGTGGAAAAACAAAAGGGGATTTATCAAGAGTAACAAGTATATCCAGAAGCATGATGAATTCTCTACACTAATAGGTAAAAAGGAATGCAAGTATTTTGTATATAACGAAAAGGGACACTGTCCTAAAAAAGGAGAAGATGCTCAAAAAATGATAAAGCAAAATTTAGAAGTCTACATTGGAAAAGAAATTACCCGTTCCGATATAGTGCTCTATGGACATAAGAGCAATTCAGAGTTTAAGATAATCCCTATAATAAACAACGAATCAGATATAATCACACTTCTAACGTCAGGATTAAGCAACTTAACGTTAAGAGATGTAGTCGAAAGAAAAACAGCCTCTAGTCCAGGATACATCAAAAAACAAATAAATAATAAATTCTTAATAAAGGAAAGCAATAATGATATATCAATCAAGATTTTGAAGAAGAGAAACATGGTGAGAGCTATAACAAATAGTATTTCAGCAGTATTTATTGTATACGTAGAATACCAACCAAGTATATACCCAATACGGGATAAATATTATAAACAGGTATTCAGTAGACATCATTACTCCTGTAATGATGCTATATCACTTCAGACAGAAGAAACAAAAGTGATTAGACAAAGATTCCCAGAGCTAAGAGAAGCCTAGAAATTACAACAAAGAATAATTCGTACGGCCAAAAACCATCAAGCAGTATATAAGGCAAGGATCACAAAGAAGCTGCTCATCCGTACTAAATCCAGATTGCAGTTTAAGATCTTGGCGAAAGAGGATTTGCATTCTCAGAGATAAGATGATCAAAGAAGTAGAAGTAGACAGAAGTATCGATCTCTGTAACGGTAAAAACACTATCCAACAACAATATAAACGAGTATTCAAATGTACAACATGCAACAAACAGTTCACTTCGTTCCAAGCACTCGGAGGCCACCGGGCAAGCCACAGAAGGTCAAAAAAGCTACATGAAAAAGAAAGGAAACCTAAAGTACACAAGTGTTTCATCTGTGGAATCGAGTTTATGAACGGGAATGCACTTGGAGGGCACATGAGGACACATAGAGCTAGAGAAATTCAAGAAGATTCTAGTGCCAAGAATGGTTTGTGTCTAGATCTGAGCTTGGGATCTTCCAGCTATGTCAACAAGGTAAGACGACCTCGCATTTCCAGGTATGGTAAAAATCTCAGCCTCTGGTAATTTATATAATTATCTGTAAGTATACTCGTATAAAAATATTATATAGATATAGCCTATTCGAAAAAAAAAGGGTATTCTGTAAAAACCAAAATCTGCTAAAAGGATTAGTTTGGCATAAAAGTCCAAATGAAGTCCTTAACAACTCATCATGCTGAGGGAAATAGCATGGCTAGCCCAACTCAAACGGTAGTTGGTAAAGGCAAATCAAATCCGTTGATAGCTGGGGGTTTGCTAAAAATCCCATATCATTTGACAATTCCTGAATGTGACAATATTATCTACAAAAGAAAATAAACAAATAGCCTAACATGGCAACATCAAAAGAAGCAGGCTAAAACTTCACAAAGAAAGAATCTAAAGCCTTCACAAGAAAGGAACCAAAATACATCATAGATTCTCTACAACATAAAGACAAGGGGAGCCTAATATATCCAAAAGAAAAAAGAAATATTAGATGTACGGGCCCCATCAAAAAGTTTCATCAAGAAGAAGCCCTTGCATCGGTCTCCAAGTCTTCTGACAAAAATAGTATGATTCCTAAATCAACAGTGAAAATTCGAGACAAGATTTCTACAGTGCGATTCCTGACATCAATACTGTAGATTCGTGACAAGACTTCTACAGAAAAGATTCCTGTCATCAACAGTGTAGATTCGAGACAAGACACTAACAGTGAAGATCCCTAACAGAGACAAGACGTCAACAGTGAAGACTTATGACGAGGCTTTTACAGTAAGATTCTCAAGAGGCTTCTCATGCAAGGAAGGTTGTCTATAAAAGGGGACTTCCGAAGGATGAGGGGGATATCGGTAATTCGGCAAAAACATCAGCAAGCTTCTCCAACAACTTTTAAGCTCCTCAACGCCTCCTTCTTCATCACCATCCTCTCTCACCCTCTCATCCTCTCCCATCCGTCTTGCCTGCTTTATGCCTGCCGATCAGACCACCAACCACTTGTAGTTTTCCACCACCTATATGCATAATTAAGTGTGCCTGAGTGTATTTCCCTTTGTATTTTCTTCTTCTGCTTCAGCTTTGTGACAGCAGTAGTAGTGTTCTTAAGTCTGGTATTAGAGCTTGACAGTAGTAGTAGTGTTCTTAACTCTGGTATCAGAGCTTAAAAGTCTGGTATCAGAGCCCAGAGGGGACGTTCCTTTTAGGGCGGTAGGGGTCTGCAATCTGTACAAAGAGTCTTCAGTGTGATAGCTACTGTTCCGGTATGTACTGTTTGTTTCTGAAATTTTTTAAAACTATCTGTATTTGTTTCTGTGTGTTAGATAAATCTCTATGTTTGTTTTATATTGTAGAGAATTCGTAGAAAAAATCATAAAAAATTTCGAAAAAATCAAAAAAAAAGTTACTGAACAAAATTACTGTACAAAAATCCACCGAAAATTAGAAAATGTCACTGTAGCAAAATCCGAAAAAATCAAGTGAATCAGAAAAATTACGAAAAAATTGGGGAAGAATTTATAGCACATATAGCACTTATATGGTATCAAATAGACTATAACTTTGACCTATATTTTCACAATCTTTATCATTACTATCCTACTTATACTCTAAGTGTCCCTTACTAGAATTGAGTAATCTTAAAACCCAGATTCCTAAAATAATCCCTTTGTTGCTGCGGATAGGCATTTGTAGGGTGATCCTTAGGAGACGGTTTTAAGCACCATAGGCTACTCAGAGCTAGTTATCCACCGACATCTTAGATGACTACAGGCATATTATGCAATTGCGAGATATGTAAAGCAAGTTGTAGTAAATACGACACCATGTACAATGATATATATGATATGATGAACACCCCAAGATATTCCAAAAAAAATTTGATGAGGTAGTTCTCCGAATAGAAAGATTAAAAGAACAAGATAAAAGTCCCAACCTAACTTTAGAAGTCGAAGAAGATCTGACCCAATAACTCAAAGAAATCTATAAAAATTTAAGAGTCTACTAAGTCATTTTGGATATAAGCCTAATCAAAAAAAGGTTAAACCCGATACCTTGGACAAAACTAAAGAGGACGAAAAAGAAAATAATAATAATATTCCAGTAAGAAAAGGAGAAGGTAGTGCAGAAGAAACAACAAAAGCAGTAAACAGTATAGCTAAGAATAAAAAAAAGTGAAGGAAGGCAACATTAAAAATATTTTGCAAACTAAACCAATAGAGAATAACTGCCAAAATGATATTGATGATGTAGAAATAACAGTTGAAGAGGTTATCTTAAACTCCGAAGAACCCCCTAACGGGAAAAAGAAGTGTACGATAGGAAACGATGAAGTAATTCGAGAGACAAAGGAAGCAGTAGGAAGGATAGATCATATTGGCAGACTAGGAACTAGTTTAAAACAAAAAGGTCCAAGACAACCAATTGACACGATGCAAACCAAGAAAATATACTCTAGACAAGAATACAACTGATACTTGAGATAATTAATTGCTGGAAAGAGTTGTATAGGGATCAAAATAGCACTACTCAAGAAAAAGACTATCTGGCCAATAGGATACAAGAGACATACCTCCAGCATAAAGCTTTGTTACACTATTTTAGGTTTGACCCTGGGATATACAACTTAATTGAAAATCAAAATAAGAGTAGAATGACTACAGGTGATGAGTACAGGACAGAATCAAAAGAGAATGTCAGATCTAACAAAATATTGATATATGTTAGGAAAATGTTTAAAACACCAAGTAACTCGAATAGTTTACAAATAAAGCGAAATACAAGGAATAATGATTCAAAGAGTATACCACAAAATAAAGTCCATCTAAAACTATCTAATAAATACTTTAAGATTGGGCAAAAGGTCATAATACTCACAAAAAATAAAGAAGCACAGGATGAGAGAAGATTTGCAAATCACATAACAGGAACCTTTCAAGGAAATATGCTACAAAGGACTAAAGATATTTTTCACCTTAAACAAATCATAAATAAAAATTTATACACAAAGACACATAATGAATATTTTTTCCATCAAATATTAAGAAGATTAATAGAAAAGAGAATAATATGATCAAACAAAAATGGTATAGAGTCCTTAGGTCATAGAATAGAGCTTCCCAACAAAGAAAGAATAAAGACAAAAGGAATAACTAGGTGTGCAAACAGAAAATTCGATCGAATAACCAATGCATATCGACTATATTGTATAGCAATTAATAAATTAGTATTCAAATTAAAGAAAAAGAAATTATGTGAATGGACAAAGTTTATAGGACCTAAATACGGACCAAAATTTGAGCATTTAATTACAAAAAAATTATCTAGACTAATTCTTTGGTGTTTAAATTTGCAGACGAATTCCAGAGAGTTCATGAGATTTGGAGATATATATCTCAAGCAGTATGCCACTCAGAGTAAAGAGTCATTCAGAATTACTGAATTTCAGGTAGATTTAGTGCAACAATGTCTATTAGATAATTTGTGGAATTTAAGACTAGATCAGCCAAAATAGAAGGTTAAAGTAATCAAAGAATTAGCTTATTATTTTAAAGGTATTATCCAGACACTCCAGTCACGGAGTTTTATATGCTACGTCATACTTAGAGGTCATCAAGTAGGAATTTATAAAAATTGGAATACAGTTAGAAAATTTGTCTCAAACTTTGATAATCCAGTGTTTAGAGGTTTTTATAATATTAAAGAAGTTATAGATTATGCAAAAAATAATATTCCAACCTCCTGGCATTTCGACGAAAGCCTTAAAGAATTTATGCCACAAGAAAGTCAAAAGAGTACAAGTATGCTAGAATTATCAACAGAGAGTAGAGATTGTCAAGTTATTATGAAGCACTTTAAAAATCTAAAAATTCAAAAGGAAAGATTGGTTGAAGATCTCTGTCAACAAACACAGTTAACTGTGAGTTTGCAGAAAGAAAAAGAGTGCCTCAAAAATACGAGAGAAAAAGAAAGAAAGAAGTGCCTCACAAATAAGAGTGAAACAGAATCAAGTGTAAAAAATAGAAAAGAGAGCCTCCAAAATATGAGAGATACAGAAGCCATGCAAGCCAGACTGTTTTTAAATCAAATGATGAATTATCTTTTCTTCCAGAAGATATCAGACCGAAGATTTACCAGAAAGTTCAGGACAATTTCTATCGAAAAGCCAAAGACATGCAATGGATACTTAAAGAAATCCAAAAAGGGGAGAGAAGATGCCGAGGAGTAATTGTAGACCAGGTGATACATTATGCCAACACCGATAGATGCATCAACAATAATATCTGCAACATCATAGACCTCTCACAACCAAAATGCCAATGTGAGTTAGTCTATAGCATCTACAGACTAAATATTCAATTAGGCTAAATAAAGACGAAAAACCTCCATGGAACATATTATAGTTGGAAAGACTTCTTAGATATGGAATTTGTTTCACAAATAATCATTAGCCATCCAGATCATGCAGAATTACTCCCAGATTCTTTAGCATTTCCAGTTTCAGAAGCTTTCATAGGAAAAAGGCCACAGCTCAAGATAGAATTCGATTTCATAATAGCAGGATACATAAAAGGAGTATGGTATCCTACAAAAGTACAGTGCATGGATTACACACAGACTAGCCCATCCCCTACATCCAGATAGAGAAGAAAGAGGGGTAATTTGTGACAGAGAGATCCCAAGACAAATCAGGCACTGGAGAGCAAAAACCATAGCGTATGAATTCAACTAGCAAAAATACAGTGGAAATAGATTCAGATTAGCCACAGAAACTGAAATTTACAGAGTCTATGTAGACAAAGAAATTAATTGTAAAGTCCCAAAATTTATCAGGTGAGCCCATGCGGAATTAATTCAATATTATAGACAAAAAAAATGGTAGAAGACAGAATAATTCAGCAAGACATGGCAGAATGGGCAGAAGAATACACACCATCAGATCTACTAAGATACATGGGAGATGAAGGCATACAAAATCTCGACAATATAGGCGACTAGTCAGGACTCAAGAGACTTTTTCAAAAAAAAAAAACTCTCATTAATCTAAGCATCGGATCCTCCAAGATAAGGCTTCACAAGAAAGGAATCAAAAGAAATCATAGATTCTCTACAATATAAAGACAAGGGGAGCCTAATATATTCAAAAGAAAAAAGGAAAGATTAGATTTACGGGCCCCATCAAAAGGTTTCATCAAAAGGAAGCCCTTGTTCAACAAAATCATCCGGTTCCTGACATCAACAGTGCAAATTCGTGATAAAGACTTCCACAGTAAAGATTCCTGATATCAATAGTGCAGATTCGAGACAAGACATCAACAGTGAAGATCCCTGACAAAGACAAGACGTCAACAGTGAAGACTCATGACAAGGCTTCTACAGTAAGATTCTCAAGAGGCTTCTCATGTAAGGAAGGTCGTCTATAAAAGGGGGCTTCCGAAGGATGAGAAGGACATCGGCAATTCGGCAAAAATATCAGCAAGCTTCTCCAACTACTTTTTAGCTCCTCAACGCCTACTTCTTCATCACCATCGTCTCTCACCCTCTCATCCTCTCCCATCCGTCTTGCCTGCTTTATGCCTGCCGATCAGACCACCAACCATTTGTAGTTCTCCATCACCTATATGTATAATTAAGTGTGCCTGAGTGTATTTCCCTTTGTATTTTCTTCTTTATTTGCTTCAGCTTTGTGACAGCAATAGTAGTGTTCTTAAGTTTGGTATCAGAAGAGGTTCGTGATCTATCCACAAAACCTCTCTAGTATTGCACTTGGAGGCCACCGGGACTCAGATGATTTATCCCACTACTACTACTGGGAGATATCACGACAGAACCCATACTTAGCAGAAGAGGTTCGTGATCTTGACTATGTCAACAAACAAAGCTGAACCTCTTTTGGTATCAGAGCCCAGGGGACGTTCCTTTTTGGGCGGTAGGGGTTTGCAGTCTTTACAAATAGTCTCCGGTGTGATGGCTACTGTTCCAGTATGTACTATTTGTTTCTGAAAATTTTTAAAGCTATCTGTATTTGTTTCCGTGTGTTAGTTAAGTCTCTATGTTTGTTTTATATTTTGTAGAGAATTCGTAAAAAAAATCAAGTAAAAATCAGAAAATTTAGGAAAAATTGAGGAAGGATTTATAGCACATATAGCACTTATATGGTATCAAATAGACTATAATTTTGACCTATATTTTCACAATCTGTATCATTACTGTCCTACTTACACTCTAAGTGTCACTTACTGGAATTGAGTAATTTTAAAACCCAGATTCCTAAAGTAATCTCTTTGTTGCCGTGGATAGGCGTTTGTAGGTTGATCCTTAGGAGACGGTTTTAGGCATCATAGGCTACTCAGAGCTAGTATCCACTGACATTTTAGATAGCTACCGGCATATTGTGCAATTGCGAGATATGTAGAGAAAATTGTAGTAAATATGACACCATGTATAGTGATATATATGATATGATGAACACCCCAAGATATTCCAAAAAAAAATTTGATGAGGTAGTTCTCCTAATAGAAAGATTAAAAGAACAGGATATAAGTCCCAAGCTAACTCTAGAGTCAAAGAAGATCTGACCCAACATCTCAAAGAAATCTATAAAAAATTTAAGGTACTATTAAGTCATTTTGGATATAATCCTAATCAAGAAAAGGTTGAACCCGATATCATAAACAAAACTAAAGAGGATAAAAAAGAAAATAATGATAATAATCCAGTAAAAAAGGAAGATGGCAGTGAAGATGAAACAACAAAAGCAGTAAACAGTACAATTAAGGATAAAGAAGAGTGAAGGAAGATCTTTTACAAACTAAACTAATAGAGAATAGTTACCAAAATGATGATGTAGGAAGAACAGTTGAAAAGGTCATCTTAAATTCCAAAAAACCCCTTAACAGAAAAGAAGATAGTTACCAAAATAATATTGATGATGTGGAAAGAACAATTGAAGAGGTAATCTTAAATTCTGAAGAATCCCTTAACAAAGAAGAGGAATACACGATAAGATTTGATGAGATAATCTTTGCTCCAAAATAAAGAAGAAGGTTTAATTATGTTAAAGGAACATTCAGATTTAAGGGCTATAAACAATATTCATTACACGCACTACTAGATACAGGGGCTACAGTCTCTTCTTGTCGAGAGAATGCCATACCACTAGAAAAATGGGAACCAATGAAATATCCAATTAAAATAACAGGGATCAGTGCACATAAAACAACTATCCAAAGCAAAGCCAAGAACGTGGAAATTTGACTTAATGAGACAAAATTCATTATACCAAAACTCTTATGCTTTCCACATATGAATGGGGACATGATTTTAGGAAACAATTTTATTGGAGAGTATTTACCTATGATTGTAGAAAAACAAATGGCGTCTTTACATCAACAAGAGGGTAACCAATACCGAAGGGTTGACATGCCACTTTTAGAGGGACCTAGGTATAAGTGTACAGAAGATTTTTCCCCCCAAATGGTACCCCAGACAGTGAAAACTCATCAAAAAGATGCGAAACAATTTATGAGCTAGATCAAACCCACTGGCTTTACAAAACACTTGGTGAAAATTTTAGTGAAAATCCATTAAAGTTTTGGGATCGAAGTCCAAGATTTTGTAAAATTCAGTAAGAGACGACAACATAATTATTAGGGTAAAATCCATGCTCTATACTAGGCAAGATATAGATGAATTCGATAATCAAATAAATGAACTTTTAAGCACAGGCCTAATAGAGAAAACCACTAGCCCTCACTCTAGTCCAGCATTTATGGTCAGAAATCTTAATGAATTAAAAAGAAAAAAGTCTCGAATGGTAATTAATTACAAGAGACTAAACAAAAATCTAAAATTCGATGGTTATTTTATCCCTAGGAAGGAAGTCCTAATAAACTTAACGAAAGGGTCTAGAGTATTCAGTAAATTCGAGTGTAAATTTAGTTTCGGGCAACTAAAAATGACGGAGGAATCGAAACCACTTACAGAATTTAGTACGCCGCGAGGACACTTTCACTGGAATGTCATGCCATTTGAGTTAAACACCGCACCACAGATATTTCAAAGATGGATGAACTCAATCTCTAATAATTTAAAGGATTTCTGTGTCGTATACATTGATGACATTTTGTTTTTTTCAAAAACAAAAGAAGAACACAAGAAACATCTAAATATCATTGGTGACATCTTTAAAAGACACAGGATAATACTCTCTCCAAAAAAGATCGAAATCTAAAAAGAGTCAATAGAATTTCTTGGAATTATCCTAAACAAAGATGGCATTCAACTACAGAAGCACATCATTTCAAAAATAAAGGAGTTTCCCGAAAAAATAAAAGATAATAAACAACTACAAAGTCTGCTAGGGCTATTGAATTATGGGAGAAATTTCCTACGAGAACTCACGAAAGAAGAAATAACTTTACTAAAAAAAGCTAAACAAAAACCAAGATTTTATCTGGACAGACAAAGATAAAAACGTTCTAAGACAAATTAAGCAGCTCGCCGAAAAGGCACCAGAGGTCTACCTACCAAAAGCAGGAGATAAACTGATTTTAGTCACAGATGCGTCGGATGAATATTGGGGATGTGCACTAAAAGCAATTCCGAAAGAAAATTGGGACGAAGAGGATCCACCTCTATCTCAGAACGGAATCAGACTCAGAAAAAGAAGTATACCACAAAAGATATTAAAGTATGAGAGACTTTGTGTGTATAATTCTGAAAAATTCAAACCGAATGAACTGAAGTGGATAATATTTGAAAAGGAACTATACACTATAAAATTAGCCCTACAGAAATTTCAAATATTTCTTGCACCCGAGTATTTTATTATTAGAACAGATAATAAAGCCGTTAGGGATTTTCTGGTGAACACAAAAAAAACCTCTGGAAAACGCATGCAATGGTATAGAGATAGCCCAATACTCCTTCGAGATCGAGCATATTAAAGGAAAGGATAATTTTATCGCAGATTAGCTAAGCCGACCTAATAATAAATAATTACTAAGTAAAATATTAGTAACTTATTAATTTATTTTGCAGAAAAGTGATAAGGGGAAGGCTATAGCAAATAGTATTCCTGCTCCAGCAGTATTTGTCGTATTCGTGGGATAGCAGCCGGGTATTTACACAACTAGAAAAAATGCTATGACCAGGTATTCGATTTTAACGGATCCTGTTGCAGACATTACTACTCAAAAGAGGATGCCATCATAGCCTGGAAGATATCACGACAGAACCCATACTTAGCAGAAGAGGTTCGTGATCTCGCCTATCACATGCACGAGCCAAAAATAGCGAGCTTTCCCAAGTTGGAAATCCCACCCCCATTTTACTCCGAAATAAATGGAGCTTGGCGAGCCCACCAGAAGGCAAATCTGGGAATTGGAACTCATCGTGCTTTCCGCAGGCACATGGAAAACTTAGCAAATCTTGTAATGAAACAAGAATCAGGACTCAAGACCTTGAAAAAGGTCTGCTCGGATTACCCTCAATGAGGAAACTATTAGGGGAGCAACCCTTAAACAAGCTGAAGCCTTAGAAAATATTGGTAAACTTTTAGAACAAGAGTTACCCAGCCTCGCTATATCAAACAAATCATAGGAGGCACTACAGTTCGAGAATACAGCACCAGAAGGATCGCAAACATGCAACAACACACAAGGAAGGAAGGCCTTCTCATGACGAGTCTTCTACAGTGAAGACTTATGACGAGACTTCTACAGTAAGATTCTCAAGAGACTTCTCATGCAAGGAAGGCCCCCAAGATATTCCAAAAAAAAATTTGATGAGATAGTTCTCCGAATAGAAAGATTAAAAGAATAAGATAAAATTCCCAACCTAACTTTAGAAGTCGAAGAAGATCTGACCCAACAACTCAAAAAAATGTATAAAAAATTTAAGGGTCTACTAAGTCATTTTGGATATAAGTCTAATCAAGAAAAGGTTTAAACCCGATACATTGGACAAAACTAAAGAGGACGAAAAAGAAAATAATAATAATATTTCAGTAAGAAAAGGAGAAGGCAGTGAAGAAGAAACAACAAAAGCAGTAAACAATATAACTAAGAATAAAGAAAAAGTGAAGGAAGGCAACATAAAAAATATTTTGCAAACTAAACCAATAGAGAATAACTGCCAAAATGATATTGATGATGTAGAAAGAACAGTTGAAGAGGTTATTTTAAACTCCGAAGAACCCCCTAACGGGAAAAAGAAGTGTACGATAGGAAACGATGAAGTAGTTCGAGAGACAAAAGAAGCAGTAGGAAGGATAGATCATATTGGCAGACTAGGAACTAGTTTAAAACAAAAAGGTCCAAGACAACCAATTGACACGATGCAAACCAAGAAAATATACTCCAGACAAGAATACAACTCGATAATTGAGATAATTAATTGCTCGAAAGAGTTGTATAGGGATCCAAATAGCACTACTCAAGAAAAAGACTATCTGGCCAATAGGATACAAGAGACATACCTGCAGCATAAAGGTTTGTTACACTATTTTAGGTTTGACCCTGGGATATACAACTTAATTGAAAATTAAAATAAGATTAGAATGACTACAGGTGATGAGTACAGGACAGAATCAAAAGAGAATGTCAGATCTAACAAAAGGTTGATATATGTTAAGAAAATGTTTAAAACACCAAGTAACTCGAATAGTTTACAAATAAAGAGAAATACAAGGAATAATGATTCAAGAGTATACCACAAAATAAAGTCCATCTAAAACTATCTAATAAATACTTTATGATTGGGCAAAAGGTCATAATACTCACAAAAAATAAAGAAGCACAGGATGAGAAAAGATTTGCAAATCATATAACAGGAACCCTTCAAGGAAATATGTTAGAAAGGACTAAAGATATTTTTCACCTTAAACAAATCATAAAAGAAAATTTATACACAAAGACACATAATGAATATTTTTTCCATTAAAAATAAAGAAGATTAATAGAAAAGAGAATAATAGGATCAAACAAAAATGAGACAGAGTCCTTAGGTCATAGAATAGAGCTTCCCAACAAAGAAAGAATAAAGACAAAAGGAACAACTAGGTGTGCAAACAGAAAATTCGATCGAATAACCAATGCATACCGACTATTCTGTATAGCAATTAATAAATTAGTATTCAAATTAAAGAAAAGGAAATTATGTGAATGGACAAAGTTTATAGGACCTAAATACGGACCAAAATTTGAGCATGTAATTACAAAAAAATTATCTAGACTAATTCTTTGGTGTTTAAATTTGCAGATGAATTCCAGAGAGTTCATGAGATTTGGAGATATATATCTCAAGCAGTATGCCACTCAGAGTAAAGAGTCATTCAGAATCACTGAATTTCAGGTAGATTTAGTGCAACAATGTCTGTTAGATAATTTGTGGAATTTAAGACTAGATCAGCCAAAAGAGAAGGTTAAAGTAATCAAAGCATTAGCTTATTATTTTAAAGGTATTATGCAGACACCCCAGTCACGGAGTTTTCTACTCTCTTACGTCATTTGTCGACGGATGCAGCCCTACTCGGGTCATTCTCTCTCACTCTCTCCTTCCCAACCCGTCGTTAGTGAGTGATTGGTAATCTTCCTCTATGCCTCCGTTCACTAAAGGAAAGGGAATCTCGTTCTTCAATTCATCTGCGGAAGTGCGCATCACAAAGGCAAGAAAGAGAGAAATGGTGATATCAAACGTCTGTTTCCCTTTGTTACAGACGGCCCTGCCATTTGAGGGGAGCAAAGTGACGGCCTTTCCGTGGTCAAGCCATAGAGACGTGAGGCTTTGACGGCCTCGGAGCCTAGCCTGCCTATCTTCGATGTTGAGGCATTCAGGCGACGTAGCCAAGCCTAACGATGACGAAGGGGGTTCGTGTGTTCCCTCCGAGCTATGGAGAATGAGTTTCATTACGTCTAACTATCGTCAGGCAGTTTATGACGACTATAGGACTATCTCTTTGTTATTCAATTGTGTAATTTCGTCGACATCACCGTGACTTTTTTCATTAGATCAGCAGCCTGACGACTGCTTCTGCAACTACCTTCTCTCCGAGTGCCAGGACCACAACAATAGCTCCAATCATAGTGAAGTAAGCGATGGATCAGTTACTCATGAAAACGTAGAATGGGTCGTGTACAGTGGGATCGATTCGACTGCGTCGAACATAGTTTCAATGGATCAAAATATTCGTCCGGCAGTAAAAACAATTTCAATGACGTTTATCATGAATTTTCCCATAGTGAAGACAGCCTGTATTATATGCCCTTTCTTCGCACAGAGGCAATTTTTTATACAGCTTGAGAAATATGGGTGACATGTTAGTTTTGTGGCCTGACCAAAAGAAATCCTAAATGCAGGAGGAAATTGATTTAAATATCTTCTCCGGAAGCCTGAAAGCAGACGACCCTCTGATGTGAAGGCTTGCAAGCACTGAGGAGATGAGCTCCATTCTTCTGGCATATGACTACAGTCTTCCTTTCCAATTGCGTCTTCGGAAATTGAACGTCGTCCGACGAGGGAGAGACAGTCGGAGTGTCTCAATCTGGTAGATCCCCGGGGCAGTCCCTAGTATATCGAGAGGGAGCTGCACCTCACGGAAGCCGACGAGTACGAATGATTTTTCGTTTGACCCTATACCCCGTAGCCGATAATGAGAGGGAACAATTTGCTTTCTCCATCCCAATACTTGCCTAGCTATGAAACTCATTTAGCACGTCGGTTGATGGCCAATGCATTACGTACGGAGCAATATGCGAATCTCCAATAAAATCATAAGTATATATTTTTCCATACACTCTATGTTTCGTCAAATATTCGGCGAATGGGTGATCAGATTGTTGTTTACTTCCCTTTCCAACTTCCAGCTGAATATTTCCATGAATAGGGTGAAAATACAGGCTCTGACAAGACACCTGTCTCAAACCGTAGCCCCCTTGAAGAATCCCGATGGGGATCCGTTAATCATAACTGCAAAGGGAGATACATTGTTGGAGACATCTTACCTGATATTTTAGGAAACTTCGACGGATTCGACGGGTATTGAGGATAGCATCCCGACGGAACTGAGTCGTATGCCTTGCGAATATCGGAATTAGCGCAAAATGTCAGAAGTTCCTTTTTTGTCTTTATGAAAGTGACGGACCAACTCGTGAGCCATGACGAATGTTTTCACTGATCTTCCTGCCGTCTGAGGAAAGCCGACTGATGGGGATCCACCAACTCGATGCACAGAAAGAGGTACATCGGGAGGGTTTTTCCGGAAAGTACCTTCAGTATGCGGGACGTTACTCCCGTCATCTTGTCTAGTCTATGCCCATCTAATCACAAGACTCGACAAATCATTCGTCAGAGTCACTCATTTCGAGGATGTGACGTCTTCTCAGGCCGTTGAAAGTGGCAATCAGTTCTGAGTGTGAGAGAATATTGCTCTCTCGTCAAATTGATGCATAGTCAGATATTTGCCTTTACCCTCCTTATAAAAATATCGATTTATTCTATTGAGAACTGTCAGATCATGAGACGATCGTCGTTTGTGTGCATGCGACGCAAGCCTGAGCATCTTCTTCACCATCAACTAGTGCTCTCCATATATGAAAAAAATTCGTACTTTTCTATTCCGAAGAGAGGGAAGTACTCCACTTCTGATTGCCTTTCTTTCGAGATTGGTTGCATTGGTTGTTCGAGATCTACTTCACTTGCGGATAAATGCTGTCGACGGGATCCCTGCCTCATCCCGCACAGGGCAGACCGACGATAGATGGCAACTCGACCTGGACACTTTTGCCTATCTGAATCGAATGTCCGTCGGTAGCAAATGGCTTTTCAAACTGACGCTACTTGTTGCGACTGTCAAGGCCATCTCTGTGGCCAAATCACCCAACTTCATGGTATTGACTACGATAAGACATTCAGTCCCATAGGCAAACAAACCTGTGACAATTGTCGACTGTTCTCTCCGTCCTCTCATGTCTCACTGGATCCTCTCTCCGAGAGGGGAGGAAAAGAATAGCAAGTCTAGTTTATCATGCATCAATATGGGAGGCTCTTCGAGACCTCAGTCCCAATAGTTCTCCCTCCGACATCTCATTCGAGATGGGATGGCTTATCAGTGAATCTATCAATCCCTCCCCCAACAACTGATGGCATAGGAGCAAAAGACTCATGCTACTTTGCTGTGCTTGCGTCGCGGTTCCGAACACACAGAGCACATAGCGCAAACAAAGGGTCCTCCGCACGAAGCAAAGACATAGAGGTGGGAGCGCACTGACGCAGAGTCGTCATAGGCCCTAGTGCACAGAGCAGTAGTGAGGCTACTTCACTCGAGAAGAAGAAAGACGCTCTCGCTCGACTCAGATAATGATTAAGCTCGACCCCATCTCTTGCCAAGCAGGATCCGATGCTACTGCTCGGCTCAGCTCTGATGATGCGAACCCCGTAAAGAATAATGAGACCCGTAAAACAAAAGGAAAATCCAAGAACATCCTCGATCAGGTTTGATTGGGAGACCTCGACCTGTTGCTTCAACAAAAACATGAACCTCGGTATAATTGACCTCAACCCGTTGTTTAATGCGAAGCAAGAACCTTGTTATAAGGAAGACGCCACAAACGGTTGTGGAAATCCTTTTGATAAGTCGATGATGAACGCCACATAAGAATTCCGATAAGTTCGAATAGTCCTTCAAAGAACCAAAGAGAATAAAACTCACCAATTTCTAGAAAACTATCCTCCTTCTCTTCCACTAGACGCCTATTAATAGGCTATAAAAAAACAAGAAAAGTTCCAAAAATAGAAACGAAACAAAAATAAACAATCAGCCCCTTAATTTGGCTGATCACATGTCCATAAAAAAAAAGAAAAGGAAACAATCAGAAATAGAAACGAAACAAAAGGAAACAATCAGCCCTTAATTTGGCTGATCACACGTCCACAATAGAAAAGGAAAACAATCAGCCCTTAATTTGTCTTGATTCTTCTAGTAGTTGGATCATGTTAATGCATCTTTGTTGAACATATGAACCATCTTCAATGGGCCTCCACGAATTTGCTTGAGCCCAAATCTCTTGAATCAACCCATTAAGTGCATCTTTGAACTTCTTTTCTCGTGCTCTTGTAACCGCCCCAGTTGGAATTTGAACTGGCTCCTTTGTAGTCATGCTATTATTTGTATCATTCCCCTTCTCTTGAAAAAGGATTTGCCCTCAAATCATCATCTACATCAAAAGGACTCAAATCAGTAACATTGAAAGTAGCACTAACATTGTATTCATCAGGCAAATCTAGCTTGTAAGCATTGTCATTGATGCGCGTTAGAACTTGGAAAGGACTATCCTCTCTTGGGAACAGTTTGAAACGTCTTTGCGCCAGAAATCTCTCTTTTCTCATATGCAACCAAACCCAATCTCCGGGTTCAAAAATAACCTTGTGACGCCCCTTGTTGGCTTGTTTTGCATACTGCTCCGTTCTTCTCTCAATGTTGAGCCTTGCCTTCTAATGTATCTGCTTAACAAAATCAGTCTTTTTCTTTCCATCCAAATAAACACGCTCAGAAACAGGTAATGGAGATAAATCCAATAGAGTCAAAGGATTAAATTCATAAATAATTTCAAACGGTGAGAATTTAGTAGTATAATGAATAGACCTATTATAAGCAAACTCAACATGTGGTAAATACTCTTCCCATGTTTTGATGTTCTTTTTAATTATTGCCCTCAATAAAGTAGACAAAGTCTTATTTACTATTTCGGTTTGACCATTAGTTTGTAGGTGACAAGTAGTAGAAAACAAAATCTTGGTACCTAGCTTACACCACAAAGTCTTCCAAAATTTGCTCAAGAACTTAGCATCTCTATCTGAAACAATGGTTCTAGGCATGCTATGCAATCTCACAATCTCCTTAAAGAATAAATCAGCAACATACGAAGCATCATCCATTTTGTGATGGAATAAAGTGTGCCATCTTAGAAAATCTATCTACAACCACAAAGATCGTATCTCTTCCACGTTTAGTCTTAGGCAATCCTAACACAAAGTCCATTGAAATATCAATCCAAGGCTCACTAGGAATGGGCAAAGGAGTATACAAACCGTTGGGCTGCACTCTGGATTTAGTTTGCCTACATGTTACACATCTGCAACAAATCCGCTCAACATCTCGTTTCATGTGTGGCCAATAGAAGTGTTCCTATAAAACAGCTAAGGTCTTAGCAACTCCAAAATGTCCCATTAATCCCCTCCATGGGATTCCTGCACTAACAAATCCCTCAAAAAACAGTTAGGCACACATAACTTGTTTTCTCGAAATAAGAACCCATCATGTCTAAAAAACTTATCACAAACATTTTTCTCACAAGCCTGGTACTCTTCACAAAATTCGTGGTCATCATTGTATGAACTTTTAATGAGTTCAAAACCAAGCAATTTTACATCAAGTGTAGAGAGTAATGCATACCTACGAGAAAGTGTATCGGCGACCACATTCTCCTTACCTTACTTATAGTGGATGACATATGGAAATGTCTCAATGAACTCTACCCAACGAGCATGCCTTTTATTTAGCTTGTGTTGGCCCTTCAAGTGTTTCAAAGACTCATGATCAGTGTGAATCACGAACTTCTTAGGCCATAGGTAGTGCTGCCATATCTCCAAAGCTCGAACCAATGCATACAACTCCTTGTCATAACGGCGCACGGACTCATACTCTCCCTCACGTACCCCTTCTCCAACAACTCACTTATCTTCCGTTGAAGCTCCTTTGTCTCATCGGGATTGCTCCTATAGGCTGGTCGAGTTGGAATTGTCGCACCGGGAATAAAATCAATTTGATGTTCAATCCCTCGAATTGGTGGTAGTCCATGTGGTGTTTTCTAGGGAAAGACATCCTCAAATTCCTGCAAAAGAGAAACAACAGACTGGGCAAAACAGGGTCAAGTTCGTTAGTATTTAAAAATGCCTCTTTGTACAAAAGTACAATTATCGGCTGATTTGAAAACATTGCTTGCTTAAACTCACTCACTATTGCATAGAAATTCTTTTGTTTTCACTCTGATTTTCTCTCAATGGCTGAATTTTGATTTTCTTTTTCTCTCTCATTTTGCTCGGCCACTCATCGATTTTCACTTTTTTTCTTTTACTCACTCTCTTTCTTTTGATCACTCTCTTTTTGCAACCTCACTTGATCTTCTTAAATTTGTTTCGGCGTCATCGGTACAAGAGTGATTGGTTTTTGGTTGAGCACGGACGAGTATTTGTTGGTGAAGCCATCATGTTTAACTTTCTGATCGAATTGCCACGGTCGGCCTAATAGCAAATGTCCAGCTTGCATCATAACTACATCACACAAAACTTCATCTTCATATTTTCCAATGCGGAATGAAATCAAAATCTGCTTATTCATCTTTACCTCGCCACTATCATTAAGCCATTGTAACTTGTACGGCCTAGAATGTTTCAGTATGGGCAGTCCGAATTTCTCCACCAAGATTGTGCTTGCAACATTAGTACAACTTCCTCCATCAACAATCATACTACATATCTTGTCTTTGATGTAGCACCTAGTATGAAAGATGTTCTCCTGCTGCACTTCTTCAAGTTCTTTTGCTTGCAAACTTAGAAGTCTTATTGACACCAACAATTTACCTTTAACCGCATATTCTTCATCAGCCACGTCCTCCAATGGTGGCATAGAGTCGGTATCGGACTCGTCGTCGGTTTCGATCTCTCTATTACCCCTTATCACCATGACTCTTTTGTTTGGGCATTGACCTGCTATGTGACCCCTGCTTTGACATTTTAAACACTTAATGTCACGATTCCGAGAAGTGGAAGGGTCAGATTTACCTTGAGTGCCATGATTGGTTATCTCTTGTTTTGGCTCGAATTTAGATTTTGCAGCTGGTTTCTCCTCTTTCTTCACATGACTCGGTTTCCATGGGGAAAAACCCGAATTATGGGATGCACGTGTACCACCCCTCCTCTTGAGTTGTTGCTCCACCTTGATGGCCATGTGCACCATATTCTCTAATTTCACATAATGCTGCATCTCCACCCTATCATGAATTTCTTGATTCAAGCCATTCAAGAACCTAGCCATAGTAGTCTCTCGGTCTTCTTCGATATTAGCTCGGATCATAGCAATCTCCATCTCTTGATGATAATCCTCCATACTCCGGTTATCTTGTCGGAGCGTTTGCAATTTATTGTACAACTCCCGGTGGTAATGGCTGGGCACAAACCGCTTCCTCATCACTATTTTTATCTCTTCCCACGTCTCTACCGGTCGTTTCCTATTTCGCCTCCTGTTCAACACTAACTGATCCCACCACAGAATAGCATAGTCAGAAAACTTAATGGCAGCAAGTTTACCTTCTTCATCTCAGAGTAGTTGGCATGTCCAACACTAACTGATCCCACCACATAATAGCATAGTCAGAAAACTTAATGGCAGTGGTATCTGGTACTTTTATAGCCAATTTAGGATATTGTTCCTTTTGTGTGTCTAATATTTTTTGTGTTCGACCTTCGAGGGGTTCTAGAAGTTCTGGTTCCTCATATATTTGTGCAGATGAATGACTTGATCTGGCGGGTTCTAATTGTATTGGATTAAAGTGTCTATATCTGGTAGTACTTAGACTTCTAGGTATAGAAGGGTTCATAATTGTAGTTGATATAGTATTTCCTGAAGCAATGAATGTTTCTACAGGGATATTAATTCTGGGTTTTAATGTTTTAATAAATACTTGCATATCATTATCATATTTTAAATGTTTAATATTTACTAATTTTGGTTGAATTACTTTTCCATTTCCTACTTCATATAATTTAATAAACTGTGTAGAAGTAATAGATTTGAATGTTGAAGTGTCATTTAATGCTAGACAATGTTCCCATTGTATTCCCAGTACTTTTGATCCAGGTAATAATTCAATACGTTTAAGATTAATAGATAATGTACATGCCTTTTCTATATTTCTATCATCTAGACTGATACAGAAATTAGGGTATATATTTACTCCAAATATTCTGTTAGCTAAATTTGATTTAGCTCCTCCCAAAATACTATTTAAGGGATTATTTATTATTCTTTAATCGCAACATATTATCATAAAAGGAGTATCTATTCCGGATCTAAATAGACCAGTAATTTTAATCTGGATTAATCCAATATGTAAATATTTCTTTTTAGGATATTTTTGTTTTAATTTTTTAATTTGTGTCATATTTATCGATTTTACTGAAGTAAAATCTTCGTCACCTTTTAATTCTATATTTCCTTGCATTCTTTCGAATATATATGTACTTTTGTTTAAAAATATTGATTTGAACTTTGGTGTTTGTTTATATATTTCAGACTCCTAGGGGACTAGGAACATAACATGTCTATTGTTTTAGCCAGACATAAAATAAGAAAGACTTACAAGAAGGGGAGATGAAGAACGTCGACCAAGGCTCTGAACAATTAATAATCTAGAAGAAAATCTTCGAAGAGTTAGAATTGCTTTATATCTAGAAATTTATCAATATGATGTTAAATATATTCCTGGTTATACTAATTATGTTGCAGAAGGTTCCAGATAATAAAGCAGTAGCTCAATTTTTAAAGAAAAGAACAATTAATAATCCAGAAGAAAATCTTCGAAGAGTTAGAATTGCTTTATATCTAGAAATTTATCAATATGATGTTAAATATATTTCTGGTTATACTAATTATCTTGCAAGTCTTTTGACCCGTCCTCATGGATGAGGATAGGATAGCAAAGCTAAAACAATTGGCGGAAAAAGCCAAAACGCCACAAGGAGAACAATGGCAACAAGTCAACAACAAGAAGACAAAAGTAGAGAAGCAAACCCCAGCTATGGGAGGTAACACCCCTACCAAGGGAGAAAAAACCCCAGCAATGGGAGGTAAGACATCTACCCTGTCCGCAGGAGAAACTACCCTTGACAAGAAAGGAAATACCCAAGAAATTGGAGATAAAGCATTCCCACCTTTGGGAATGACAGTATTACCAGTCGGCTCTTCCAGCCAATCTATACCCTCTTTCAGCAACGCCGTCGCTGCACAGAGGAGAATTCAACAACAAAAGCCATTTGCAGCCACAGTAGTATGTGACTGGTATAATCTGGAGTTAAAAAACTCTAATGAATTTACTTACGGTAAATTGAATGGTTGCTTTCGGGCAATCCAATCTAATGACTTTTCTTTTGCAAAGTATTAGCTAACACAGATAGAGCAGATGGTTCTATCTATGCTTTCTCATTATCAGCAGGAGAAGGAGAAAATACAAAATATTACAAAGACCGTCCAAGATCTTTGTCGATATTCTATCACTTCACAAAGTGCAGCTCTATCTCAAAGAATTGGTGAATGGTTCCATGGGACGTCTCAAGATCAGCAACATTTGAGGCGAACTGTTCAAGACATGGAGCTTTCAGATTTAGTGAATCTGCCCATCCAAGAGTTCTGCACATTACTCGAACTCTACCAAGTTCATAATGAAAAAGCAAGACAGCTGGAGACAGAACTAACAGTTCACAAGATGATAAACCTAAATTTGCAACAAATGATTGGAGATCAACAGCTAAGAAACTTCTTCAAACAGCTCGAAGCTACTGATATAATTGCCCTCTTCCAGAACAATGACTTGATCTTGAACAAGAATAGATCCCCAAGGATCATTACTTGTTTCCAGGACATAAAGTACTGTCAGAAAGCCATCACTACTGGTCTGGTACATGAAATCTTCATCAGTGCTACTCACCCGGAAGAATATGAAACTATTCTCCCTCCTATCTGTGTGAGCAGGGTAAAATCTTATGCTACCAAATATCAATCCAGTTTCTTCTTCAGAATCTAGAGTGTTTGGGAAGAAAGAAAATATCTGAAATTATTTCCTTCAGTACAACTATGGGAACTTCATAGCCAGAACTATATCCCTTCAAAGGTATGCGAAAACTTTCCTGTTCTAGAACTAGAAGAAAAAACAAAGAAAGCTGCAAAAGAATTTTTTACTGAAGCATATCAATAGGTACTGAGTGGAGCACATTCAGTACAAATCGAAAATAATCTTCTTTTGTATGACTATTTAGGGAGTTTTGAAAACTCCGAAGTACACATACCCAAAATCCTTGAATTCCTCGCTAATTTACAGTTAGGGAAGCAAGGGATGAGAGCCAAAGAAGAATTTTATGAAGAACTAGATAACCCTGGAGACCAGGACCTTGACATGGGAGTAGAGGACAATATTGATTTCGGGGATGATGCTGAACAAAACATGATAGCAGACTAAAAGCATGGTGGGCCCTAAAAAGCACTCAGCCGACGCACCCAGACAACGCACTCAGCTGACAGCCTCCTCAATTATTGTACTTTTACTGTGGCAATAATTGTACTTTTCACTGTAGCAATTATTGTACTTTTACTGTAACAAGATTCCTTTTTATCTAAAAGGAATCCCACTGTACAAAGCAGTCAACTATAAATAAAGCATTACGCCGAGGGGGAAGGGACATCAAGCCTTCCTTCGCCTTCGTTTTCTTTTCAGCCCTCTTGAACAGTTATAGTGTGAATTTGAGTGTAAATATAGTGTAAATATAGGAATCCAACTGGCATCAGAGCCTTGGTTGACGTTCTTCATCTCCCCTTCCTGTAAGTCTTTCTTATTTTA
The DNA here is from genome assembly GCA_036321105.1 of Dracaena cambodiana. Classification (NCBI taxonomy): domain Eukaryota; kingdom Viridiplantae; phylum Streptophyta; class Magnoliopsida; order Asparagales; family Asparagaceae; genus Dracaena; species Dracaena cambodiana. The sequence goes on along the minus strand of JAYEPQ010000005.1, from coordinate 15,436,827 downwards.
TGTCTGGATAAAACAATAGACATGTTATTTTCCTAGTCCCCTAGGAGTCTGAAAACTGGTATCTTACGCCATGAAGTAGGAAACGAATCATGGTTGTACTCTCTCTCTCTGAAGCCATGCTCTAAGGGGTCCTTGCGGCTTAACTCTAAAATGAAAGCCACTTTTAGAGGTAGTATGTGCCGGAGGGAATAGGGTCAAAGTGATACTAAAATTCAGACAACTCGAGGAAAGGAAAATAACATGTCTACTACAAATCATGTCAAAACCCGTATTTTTTCTAGATTCATATCAATGTCCTTATCAGCTAGAATCACACACTCTTATTATACATATTCCAGAGCATGCTACTGTAGAATATCAAAATAGTATGTTAAACTATATCTGTGACCAAATATTTAATTTATCAAAATAAATTTCTACTTTAAGACAAAATAAAATCCCGATATACTCTAGTAAGGACAGCTGAAAGCAGTTAATTCAATTGTATTTTTATTGGCTAACTTTATTTGCCAAAATTCAGATTTAGCATCAAATTTACTATAATATTTAGCTCCTTGAATTTGTTTAATTAGATGCTCTGCTGAAGGTATAAAGTATCCATCAAATTTAGTATAACTATTTAATTTACGGTAATTTATAACCATTCTCGCTTTTCCTCTTTTTTGCTCTGCATGATTTCTTACCATAAAAGCAGGGGATGAATGTGGACTCATACTAGGTTGTATTAATTTTAAATTTAATAATTCTTTGATTTGTTCGTCAAACTCTTTTTTATCAATTGGGGATACCATAATGCTGTTCACTCTTATCTTAATATCTTTATATTGGTCTAATAGTTCTAGAGAACAGTATCTTGGAGATTTATCAAAATATAATAGAGGATTGTTTGTGTATAAAGGTTCTAACATGCTGTGTATGATTTTTTCAAAGTCCGAAGTGATCTGAACCGGATATGTATATAAAGGTGTAAAATTGCGATCAATTAGTTGAATATCACCACGCTGGGCTGGCGCAAAATATGGTAATAAAGGAAAAGGAAAATGAACACGAGGTATTTGGGTGTTGTCGAATTGAAAATAATGTGTATTGAAAGTGGCATAATGATGTAGATTATTCATACCAATAATGCAGTCAATGTCAAAATCAGGAGGTAATAAAGCAAATTCGAATGTATATTCTTTTTCCTGACCGTGGATATCAGGAATAGAAATTGGTAAAATAGTCTTATGTGTTACTTGAACTGGTCGTCCCATAAAATCATTTAATCTTGCTTGTTTATCCAATGATATCCAATATTTTTGAGGTATAAAGGTGTTTTGTATTAGACTGGCTTCAGCTCCAGAATCTATAAGGGTTCTAACATACTATGTATAGGTTTATCAAAATCTGAAGTAATTTGAACAGGGTATGTATATAAAGGGGTGAAATTGCGATCGATTCGTTGAATATCACCACGCTGGGTTGGTGCAAAATGTGGTAATAAGGGAACAGGAAAATAAACACGAGGAATTTGTGTGTTATCAAATTGAAAATAATGGGTATTGAAAGGGGCATAGTGTCGTAAATTGTTCATGCCAATGATACAATCTATGTCAAAATTTGTAGGTAATAAAGCGAATTCAAATGTATAAGATTTTTCATGACCATGGATATCAGGTATTGTGATTGGTACTTGGACAGGTCTACCCATAAAGTTGTTTAATCTTGCTGCTTTATCTAAGGATATCCAATATTTCTGAAGTATAAAAGTATTTTGTATTAGACTGGCTTCAACTCCTGAATCTATTAAAACATGAATTGTGAATTCTACTTCCTTTTCTATGAGATTAGGTAGATGGATTGTTATAGGAATATAAATATGTAATTGCGATTTCTTCTTAAGGTCTAGCATTGCTAGGTAATCCTAGGATAGTATTATCTGGTATTTTTATAGTTAATCTAGGATACTGTTGTTCTTCTCTATCTTTTTGTATATCTAATAATTTTTGTGTTCGTCCTTCTAAAGATTCTAAATGTTCTGTATTATTCTCTGTATCATATGTTTGTATAGAAGAATGACTTGATCTTGAAGGTTCGAGTTTAATTGGGTTTGTATGTCTGTATCTTGTAGTGCTTAAACTTCTAGGTGTAGAAGGATTTATAATTGTAGTTGATATGGTATTTCCTGATGCTATAAATGTTTCTACAGGAATATTTACCTTTGGTATTAAGGTGTTAATAAATACTTGCATATCATTATCATATTTTAAATGTTTAATATTTACTAGTTTAGGCTGGATTACTTTTCCATTGCCTACTTCATATAGTTTAATAAATTGGGTTGGTGTAACTGATTTAAATGTAGAAGTATCATTTAATACTAGACAATGTTCCCACTGGATTCCTAAAACTTTGGATCCTTGTAATAATTCAATACCTTTTAGATTAATAGATAGTGTGCATGCCCTTTCTATATTTTTGTCATCTAGGCTGATAGAAAAATCAGGATGTATGTTGGCACCAAATATTCTATTTGCTAAATTTGATTTAGCTCCTCCCAAGATACTGTTTAGGGGGTTGTTAATAATTCTTTCATTACAACATACTATCATAATAGAGGTATCTATTCCTGATCTAAATAAACCAGTAATTTTTATCTGAATTAATCCAATATGTAAATATTTCTTTTTAGGATATCTTTGTTTAAGTTTTTCTATTTGTGCCATACTTAGAAGTTTTATGGATGTAAAGTCTTCATCACCTCTTAATTCTATATTTCCTTGCATTTGTTCAAATATATATGTGTTTTTATTTAAAAACATAGATTTTAATTTTGGTTGTCTTTTATAAACTTCATTCTTCTCTGCATGTGGAATAGATTCTTTAAATTTTTCTATATCTTTATCAGTAATTTCAAATTGTTCACCTTGACTGTTATCTAGATTGTTATTATATATTTCTTGAGGTTCTATTTCTGTTAATGTATTCATATATACTCTATACTCATACGTTGCTTCTTTTGATGTTTGTCCAGATTCTATGTCAGGACTTAAAGGTGAAGATGATACTTCTGATTCTATCTTTATGAAAGGTAAATCTTCATATTTATGTATTATTAATAATCCTAAAGGTGTTCCTTTAGAAATATAATAAGGGCAATTTTCTAGACTTGTACTTTTCATTATAATTCTTTTGATCAGACATAAGATCTATCATTCCATGTGTTATAAAGATATTTTTTATTGTATGATATCTAGTATTATGTATTTCTCCATAATAGCCATATGGAATTTGAATTATAAGATCTAAATAAATTTCTGTTGTCTGATATCTTGGTAATGAATAGTCTCTTCTAAAATAAATTGTATGGCCTGGGGATCTTAGCGATTCTCGTCTAGGTAATAAGGCTAATCTAGTAAATGGTATGATTTTAACATAATTATATGTTTTATTCATTGTAATTATATTAGTAGATAGTTGTTCGATTTCTATGTCTGTTTCACTAGAACTACTTGTGTCGTAAATGGATTCAGCTTCATATATGGTTGAATTATCATCACTAGGAATCTCTTCTATTGTTCCTAAATGAATACCATAAGTTTCAAGATTTGATATTATTAAGGATGTTATATTTAACGGGCATTCATATACAAAATGTCCTTCTTTATTATATTTAAAACATTTACAATCTTTTTTAAACTTTGATTTATTCTTGATAAATTTTTTCTTTTTGAATGTGGGCGATGTTTTTTTTCTTATATGTAGGTTTCCATTTTTTTCGAGATATTTTATATTTCTTTGATTTGATTTATATTGTTTAATTTTGTGTTTCTTTTTAGGTTTATTTGGTTTGTTATAACCATATACTGGTGGACAACCAAATTTGTAATTGATATCTTCATCATATTTGGAACAACATGATGTTTTTAAACTTGATTTATTTATATATTTATTCACATGAGAAGATACTTTTTGGAATTGGCATGCTTTCTTTACTGTTTCCATGCAGGCTTTTTTTTTAATAATCCTGTGGAATGTATTGAATTTGAATTTGAACCTACGTAATTGTATAATCTTAAATTATTATATTTTTTCTCTATCATTGTATCCCATGGTATAGGTAGTTTAGAAAAGAAAGCAGTAACCCAAAATATTTTCTTTTCTATGGAATCTAATTTAAAAATATGACTTATATATTCATTTACAAACTCCTCAAGATAACATATGTCACATAAGTTTAGCTTAATTAATATTTGTTCATCATGACTTTCTGTTATTAATTCTTCACCCGTTAGATCCGCATATAACAATTTACAGATACTATTTAAAATATCTTTTTTATTAGGATAGCTGTCTAATGCTGCAATTTCTATTGGATGTAATTTTTCATATTGGGTAAGCCATCTTAGAGCTATTCCTTGCCAATAGCCACAGGCATGTAGTACAAATATTTTATTGGGAATAGTATCAGGCATTAGGGTCATTGTTCCTACCATTAATTGCATCCAATTGAGTATATATTTTCTAAGTTTATTTGTTGGTATGTGAGTTATATTAAATATTAAACTTGTTATGAGTGTTGATTGTCTTTTACCTTGTCTATAAAGATAATCATCAATATACGATGCTGCTGTATCTCTGAGATACATATTTTCATCTATTACCTCTGGACCCGTTGGATGTTGCTGTGTTGCTTGTATAATGGAAGGTGATTCTCCACGTTCCATATGAATAAAATAAGAATCAGTTATATTCTCTTCTTCTTTTGAAGAAGGTTCCTCCTCGGAAATCGAGGGTAATTTCTCCTCAATATTAATTGAGGGTATAATCTCCTCATCTTCAGAGGGTATATTTTCCTCCTCTTCATTTGAGGGTGCATTTTTAGATGTAAAATATTGTATTGAAGAAGAATGTTGATCATAATATTGATAAAGTTCGATAGAAGTAATTGTTCCTTCTAATTCTTGTTACTGTAACCTTTTATAATGTAAATATTTGTCATAATAATTTCTTCTGATTCTATATGACTTAAGTTTTTTGAGGAATATTTGGCCATGTATACTGAACCAAATTGTTCATTATTAGAATATATTGGAACTGTATATGACGTTAACTTAGCTACTTGTTTTGATAAATTATATATCTGATCACTCATATAATTTAACATACTATTTTGAAACTCTGTATTAGCAGTTTCTAGTAAGTGAATAACATGATTGTGTGATGCTAAATTGTATGGGCATTTGTAAGAATCAGGAAAAACTACAGTCTTTGACATGACGAGCATAGACATGTTATTTTCCTTTTCCTTTACTTATCTGGATTCTAGTATCGTTTTGATCCTGTTCTCTCCGGCACATACTATCTCTAAGAGTGGCTTTCATCTTAGAGTGAAGCTGCAAAAACCCACTGTTTACCACAGGCTTATAGCATGGCTTCAGAGAGAGAGAGCAAAGCCATGGTTCGTTTCCTACTCCATGGCGTAAGATACTAGACTCTAAACTTCTAAGGGACTTAGGAAAATAACATGTCTAGTAATTTAGCTAGACATAAAAAAGAAAAAACTTACAAAGAAGGAGAAGAAAATGCCGATCTACAAGGCTCTAATACCAGTTGAAGCTTGGAGCGATTTCAACTATTATTCACAAAATTATTCACAATAACACTCAAACTTAAAAGCTCAAAGGGTGAACGAGATAAGGAGAATGAGGAAGAGGAAAGGTTGCCTATGCCCCCTCTGCCCTCAGCTGCTTTCTTTATATAATAGCTTCTGTGCACAGTAAGATTCCTTTTGATAAGAAGGAATCATTGTACAGTAGTCTACAGGAGAAAGTACAATAATTTAATCTGCTTTTTTTAAATGAGGAAGGCCACATCTCTCTTAGGATAAGAAGGCATCTTGGGCTGATCTGTCATGGGCCCACCATGCTTCAATCATTCATTAAATTCTGCAAAGCATCTTCATCATCTTCGATGCCTCCATTATTGTCTTCTGCATTATTGCCACCCATCTCTTGGTCTTGATCAGGATTATCAAGTTCTTGGTAAAATTCGTCCTTTGCCAGCATTCCTTACTTTCCCAGTTGTGTACTAGCAAGAAATTCTAAGACTTTGGCGATGCGAGTCTCTGATTGTTCAAAGGCACTTAGGTAGTCATAGAGGAGCACATTGCCTTCTATTTGAACAGAATGGACTCCCGAGAGAACTTGATTATAGGCTTCAGAAAAGAATTTTTTAGCAGCTTTTTTTGTTTCTTCTTCCAAATTTATGATTGGAGGAGTGTCATAGGCATCTGAGGGTACATAGCTTTCTCTGTGCAATTCCCTCAGCTGGATGGATGTAAATAGCTTCAGATATTTGTGTTCTTCCCAAACGCTCCATATTCTGAGGAAGAAACTAGCCTGATATTTTGTAGCATATGCTTTAATTCGGTTAACACAGACAGGTAGTAGCACTGCTTTATATTCTTCTGGATGATTGGAATTGATGAAGATTTCATGAACCATTCCAGTTGTGGTAGCCTTACTGCAACATTTGATATCCTGAAAACAAGTAATGATCCGGGGGGATCTATTCTTGTGGTAGATGAGATCATGTGCTCGGAACAGGGCAATCACATCAGTGGCTTCTAATCTCTTAAAGAGTTCCCTCAGCTGAGAATCTTCAATCATTTGCTGCTGCTTGAGATTAATCATCTTCTGGACCATTAACTCAGCTTCCAATTGCCTTGCCTTTTCACTATTAACCTGACACAGTTCCAGTAAATAGCAAATTTCGGGAATAGGCAGGCTCACCAGATCTGAGAGGTTCATGTCTTGTACAATTCTTCGGAGGTGTTGCTGGTCTTGGGATGTTCCGGTAAACCAGTCTCCGATCCTTTGGCTTAATGAAGTACTCTGAGCCGTTACAGAGTAATTGCAAAGTTCTGCAACAATGTTGGCTATCTTCTGATTTGTCTCCTTTTCCGGAGTATAATAAGTATAGATAGACAGAACCATATATTCTATCTGTGTTAGCCAGTATTTCTTTGAAGCGAAATCATTAGATTGGATAGCCCGGTAATATCCATTTAGTTTATTATAAATATACTCATTAGAACCTTTCAGTTCTAAATTGTACCAGTCTCTTACCACCGTTGCAGCAAATAGTTTGGACTGTCGCTCCAGTCGTCTTTGGGCTGCTGCTGCATTGATGTATGTTGTTGAAGAAGTTACTGGCAAGACTGTCATGCCAGGTGGTGGAAATGTCTTATCTCCCATTGTTGGGGTCTGTTTGCCTCCCATAGAAGGGGACTGGTCATCTTTGTTTCCCATTGCTGGAGTGTTTGCACTGCCTCCCTTAGTTGGGGTCTTTGAACTTTCTCCCTTTGTAGGGGTACCTTCCATTTTTGGGGTCTTGACGTCTGCCTTAGTCTTTTTGTTGGTTGCTGCTTACCAAACTTCGTCTTCACGAAGCTTAGCCTTTTCTACCATCTGTTTTGACTTCTTTAGTCGTTCTTCTTTCGCAGAACAAAAAGAAATTGTAGCCTATACAGTTTGATTTACTAAATTGGATTGGAAACCCCCTATTAGTACTTGGTAGAAGTTGGTGAATCGATTGTCCATTACGAGTGTTATTATAGGGATGTCAATGCCAGCCCTAAATAGTGCATGAATTTTAATTTGGATTAGACCAACATGAATATAACGAATTTCTGTGTATTTCTTTTTCCATCTTCGTACATTTTCTCGACTAAAGATGGCGATGTCTACTCTTCCTCCAGCTGACAGATTTGCTATTGTGCTTCCATTGAAATTTTTTATTATTCTTCTAGAAATGAAATTGAACCGTGAAATTTTGTATATTTCTGTTTTCTTTATTTGTTGATATTTTTTCATCCTATCGATGTCCTCTAGGCTAAAAACTGCTTCTCTTTCAACTATATCTCCCAGTGTTATATTATCCAGTTCTAATGCTGGGGTGTGATAGGATCTGATTCTTCGTTCATCATAAAAACTAGTTCGGCGTCTGAATCATTTTCGACTTCAAGTTCATATAGTATTATATCTGTTGGAAAGATTTCTTCACCCAAACAGATTTCTAGTTCTTGTTCCTCCATGTATTTTATCATTTTTGAGCATTTTTTCCCTTCTTAGCGCAATCTTTAGCAAAATGTCCTTCTTCATCGCATACGTAGCATCTGCACCCCTTCTTGTCCCTTTGAGCAGAAGACTCGTCCCTCTTTCTAATGTATTTATTTCTTCTAACAAATCCTCTACTCCTTATCCATGGTTTCCATCGAAAACTTTTTCTAAATGTTGGTTTTGGCCTTCTTTCACTTCTTATTTTTTATTTTTTGCCAATTATTTTTTCGCAGCACCTTCTTCTTTTAGGAGAGTTACTTATCGTGTCCTTCATTTTCTTGTAGGATTCTATATTAAGGTAATCGTCCTGTATTATTTTAAGCGCATTTTGTAAACAGTGCCCCAAATTATCCCTTTTCTCAATTCGTTTTATGTAGTCTGGATATCCATTTCCTGTTTTGGTATCCCATGGACTAGAAAGCTTGTGGAAAAAAGGATCAAGCCAATTTTGTGTCTTATCGTATTTCAATTTGTAAAAGTATTTTGAGAATATTTTGCAGTATTCTTCGAATTCACTTATCTCGCATAATTTAATTTTGGACAGCGCATATAGAACCTCTTCTTCTTGAGCTCTATCATCATGAACCCACATAAATTTTCTTTGATGATTTTTATGAAATCAGTGAGGATTTTTTTCAAAATTAGTGAACTTATCGCTTTATTCCCACTCCTTCAGTTTACTTTTCCCTTCTTCCAAATTTATCTATTATTTCATCCATTGCAAGACATCTCCTTGTAATGTTTCCGTAATGTAATTGACAAATCTTTCATTGTCCCATGATCCTTCATGATTTGTGATTTCGACGGTTAGGGATTGCGCCCAGTTGTATATATCCTTGTGTTTATCCTTGAAATGTACATTGGACAAATCTAGATAGGTTCCTTCTTGGGATACACTCCTTTTTATTAAATCATCAATCCTCATATTCCCTCCTATTTGTAAGTTGTTTAAATTTGCTGTAGTTTTTCTATCTTCCCCAACATGTATCAGCTCACTATCTGATTCAATTCCTTTCTCGTGTTCAGACTCGTATTCATCGTGCATAGTCATTCCGTAGTCCTCGTTATCTGAATTTGTGGTGTTATCTGGCTCTTCTTCTTCTTCTTCGCTTTCTAGGTTACATATTTCATGATCAAAATCAAAATGATGTAGCAACTCTTCATTTTGAAGGTAAGTTTCTTGCGTCCTACTTACTGGATGGTCTCTCTCCTGAATAGTATTATTTGGATCCCTATACAATTCTTTCCAATAATTAATTAGTTCCACAATCGAGTCATACTCTTTTATGGTGTATTTTCTATCTACTTGCATCAAGTTTATCTGTTGAGTTGGTTTCTTTTGCTTTAAGATGGTACCTAATCCGTCAATACGATCTAACCTTCCTACCTCTATTTTGTTTTCTTGGTTATTAATTTTTATTGATTTAGTTTGCAAAAGGTTTTTGTTATTACCTTTCTCCATTCTTCTTGGTTATACTGTTTATTGTATTTGTTGTTTCTTCTTCACAATCTTCTCCCTTTTTTACTGGAATACTACCATCATTGTCTCTATTCGCCTTTTCTGCCTCTTTAGTTTTTTTGTTTATGATATTAGGTTCGGCCTCTTTCTAGGCTTGAGCAGATTATTCATAGAATTATTCAAAAGATTATTCACAGAATTATTCACAAAAATAGAGAGCTATTCACATAGCAAACACTCAAAGAAGGCGAAGGAATCAATAATTAGAAAAGGCTCGATAAGGTTCGATACCCTTCCCTTCTCTGATCTCTTATTTATAATCTAATTTTGATTCCCTTTAGATAAGAAGGAATCTCTTTTACAAAGTTACTTTACAAAAAGAGGAATCTTTTTTTTAAAAGCATAAAAGCTACTTTTCAAAAGCATAACTTTTACAAAAGCTACTTTATAAAAGTAATAATTGCTGTCGGGAATCTTGTCATTGTCCCATGGTCCCACCTCGCTTCAATCAGCCATCAGGTTCTGTAGAGCATTATCATCATCAAGTCCTCCATTATCGTCTCCTCCGTCATCTACAGGTTCTCCTCCCATATCTTGGTCTTCATTAGTTTCGAGTTCTTGATAAAACTCCTCCTTTGCAAGCATTCCTTACTTACCAATTTGTAAACTAGCAAGGAACTCCAAAATTTTTGGGATTCGTACCTCTGAATTTTCAAAAACTCCTAAGTAGCCATGCAGTAGAATATTGCCTTCAATCTGGACCGAGTAAGCGCCAGAGATGGCCTGGTTATAGGCTTCTGAAAAAAATTCTTTGGCAGCTTTCTTCATCTCTAAGTCTAATTCCAGAATTGGAAGAGTATCACATGTCTCAGATAGAATATAATTTTGACTATGTATTTCTCATAACTGAACCAATGGGAATAACTTCAGATACCTTCTTTCTTCCCAGACACTCCATATTCTGAAAAAGAAACTGGTCTGGCATTTTGTAGCATAAGCTTTGATTCTACTAATGCATACCGGAGGCAATGCTTCTTCATATTCTTCAGGATGGGTAGAATTAATAAAGATTTCTTGCACCAGTCCTGTAGAAATAGCTCTTCTGCAATTTTTGATATCTTGAAAACAAGTAATAATCCATGGGGATCTATTTTTGTTAAAAATCAAATCATTTGCCTGGAGTAAGGCAATGATATTTGTGGCTTCTAACTTTTTGAAAAATTCTCTCAACTGAGAGTTTCCAATCAACTGTTGTTGGTTCAAATTGATCATTTTGTGGATAGTTAGTTCTGCTTCTAACTGTCTAGCCTTTTCACTATTTTACTTGGCACTGTTCAAGCAAATAGCAAAACTCCTGGATAGGCAAACTCACTAAGTCTGATAGCTCCATATCCTGGGTAATTCTCCTTGGATGTTGCTGGTCTTGTGATGACCCATTGAACCAGTCTCCTATTCGCTGGGTCAAAGCTGGACTTTGAGCAGTTACTGAATAATTGCAAAGCTCCTGAACTGTCTTCGTGATATTCTGCACTTTCTCCGTTTCCTGGCTATAATGTGAAAATATTGATAGAACTATCTGTTCTATCTGGGTTAGCCAATATTTAGAAGATGAAAAGTCATTTGATTGAATTACTCTAAAGCATCCATTCATTTTATTGTAAATGTATTCGTTAGAATTTTTTAATTCTAAGTTATACCAGTCTTGTACCACTGTGGGTGCGAATGGTTTGGACTGTTGTTAAATTCTTCTTTGTGTTGCTATTGCATTATTGTATGAAGTTCCACCTTGGTTTGAAGAACCAACTGGTAAAACAGTCATTCCCAGTAGTGGGAATGCTTTATCACCCATGATTGGGGTCTGAGTGCTTCCTCCCTTGATTGGGGTCTGATTGTTTCCTCCCTTTGCTGGGGTTTGAGAGCTTCCTCCTGTTGCCGGGGTCTTTTCCTCCTTTGCAGGGTCTGACTTGTTTCTTTTGCTGGTCACAAGCTGCCATCCAGCCTGTTCAGCTTGTGGTTGCTTGGCCTTTTTGACCATTTGTCTTAGCTTCTTAATCCGGTCCTCATCCATGAGGCCGTGTTAATAAATCTGCAAGAAAATTAGTGTATGCAGGAATATATTTCGCATCATTTTGATAGATTTCTAAATATAAAGATATTCTAATTCTTCTAATATTTTCTTCTGGATTATTAATAGTTCATTTCTTTAGGAATTGTGCTACTGCTTTATTATCAGTCTTTATTACAAAATTCTTATGAATCAAATATAATTTTAGGCTTTTTATTGAAAGTTTTATAGCTAATAACTCTTTATCATAAGTTGAATATTTCTGCTGTGGTTTTGAAAATTTTCTAGAGGTATAAGCAACTATTTCCTTTTGTTTTGCAAGTAAGATTCCGGCCCAGAACAAAAGATTCTGGCCCAGAACAAATCCGAAGCGTCTGTTTGGAGTGTTACTAGTTCTGTTTCTTGAGGAAAATATAATATTGGTTATTTTGTGAGTAATTGTTTAATTGTCTCTATTTCTTTTTCTTCACTAAGTGATAATTTAATAGAATTTTTTTCTGTATTCCAACATCTAGGTTGTTCACATGTTTCTAATTTATATTTTGCTTATTCTTCTGTTAATTTTTCTTGTAAATTTTTTTACTAATTCCGATAAATGAGGAATAAACTTTATACCATAGTTTAATAATCCCAAAAAGCTTTGTAATTGTTTTAATGTAGTAAATATTTTAGGAAAATCTCTTAATTTCGTATATATATGCTGTTGTAATTCTATTTGACCTTCCTTTATATATTTTCCTAAAAATTTTATTTCTTTTTTACAAATACAATTTTTTTTGGACTAAGAATAATTCCATTATCAAGAAGTAATTGAGAAACATGTAATAAATATTTTTATGTTCTTCTAATGATTGAGAAAATATTAAAATATCATCAATATAAGCTACTACATATGACAAATGTCCAAATATTGAATTCATCCATTTTTGAAATATTTGAGGAGAGTTTTTTAATCCAAATGGCATAACTAACCATTCATAGTGTTCCTGAGGACAGCTAAATGCAGTTAATTCTATAGTAGGTTTATTTGCTAATTTAATCTGCCAGAATCCAGACTTAGCATCAAATTTACTATAATATTTTGCTCCTTGAAGTTGTTTGATTAAGTGTTCTGCAGATGTTATAAAATATCCATCGAATTTAGTATAACTATTTAATTTTCGGTAATTTATTACCATTCTTTCTTTTCCTCTTTTTTGTTCTGTATGATTTCTTACCTTAAAAGCTGAAAATGAATGCGGACTTATACTTGGTTGTATTAATTCTAAGTCTAATAATTCTTTAATTTGATTAGCAAATTCTTATTTATCTATTAGTGATACCATTATACTATTAACTCTTATTTTGGTATTTTTGTATTGTTCTAATAATTCTAAAGAACAATATCTTGGGGATTTATCAAAATATAATAAGGGATTATTTGTATATAAAGGCTATAATATATTATGAATAACTTTTTCAAAATCCGATGTGATATGTACGGGATATGTATATAGAGGTTGGGTATTGTGGTTAATTAATTGGATTTCACCACACTGGGCTGGCGTAAAATGAGTAAATAAAGGGACAGGAAAAGGAACACGTGGAATTTGGGTATTATCAAATTGAAAATAATGTGTATTAAAGGGGGGATAATATCGTAAATTGTTCATGCCAAGAATACAGTCAATGTCAAATTCTTTTGGTAGTAAAGCAAACTCAAATGTATAAGATCTTTCTAGACCATGTATATCAGGAATTGTTACTAGTAAATTGGTTTTATGTGTTACTTGAACTGGTATACCTATAAAATCATTTAATCGTGCTTGTTTATTTAAAGATATCCAATATTGTTGAGGAATGAACATATTATGTATTAAACTTGCTTCTACTCCCGAATCTACAAGAGCATGAATAGTAAATTCTAGATCATTTGCCAAGATACTTGGTAAATGTATGGTAAGAGGTATATAGATATGTAATTGAGATTTTTTTTAAGGTCTAACATAATTTGGTAATCCTAAAATAGTATTATCTGGTATTTTTATACTTAGTCTTGTAGGTTGTTGTTCTTCATTATCCCGTTGGGCATCTAATATTCGTTGTGTTTTTCCTTCTAATGGTTATAATTCATTTTCTGGCTCATATGTTTGTATGGAAGAGTGACTCGATCTTGCAGGTTCTAAATTAATTGGATTTGTATGTCTATATTTTGTTGTACTCAAACTTCAAGGCGTAGACAGATTTATAATTATGGTTGATATGGTATTTCCAGATGCAATAAATGTTTTGACAGGAATATTAACTTTTGGTTTCAACGTTTTAATAAATACTTGAATATCATTATCATATTTTAAATATTTAATATTTACTAATTTAGGCTGAATTACTTTTCCATTTCCGACATCATATAGCTTAATAAATTGAGTTGGTGTGACGGATTTAAATGTTGAAGTATCATTCAATGTTAAGCAATGTTCCCACTGGATTCCAAAAACTTTAGATCCAGGTAATAATTCAATACCTTTAAGATTAATAGATAATGTAGATACATTTTCTTTATTTTTATCATCTAAAATGATACAAAAATCAGGGTGTATATTGACTCCAAATATTCTATTAGCTAGATTTGATTTAGCTCCTCCCAAAATACTATTTAGGAGGTTGTTAATAATTCGTTCATCACAACATATTATCATAATAAGAGTATCAATTCCTGATCTAAATAATCCAGTAATTTTAATTTGGATTAATCTAATATGTAAATATTTCTTTTTTGAATATTTTTGTTTAAATTTTTCTATTTGTGCCATACTTATAAGTTTTACTAAAGTAAAATCTTCATCACCTTTTAATTCTATATTTTCTTGCATTCGTTTAAATATATATGTGCTTTTATTTAAAAATAAAGATCTAAATTTTGGTTGCCTTTTATATACTTCATTTTTTTCAGCATGAGGAATAGATTCTTTTAATTTTTCTATATCTTCATTAGTAATTTTAAATTGTTCACCTTGACTATTATCTATGCTATCATTATGTATTTCTTGAGGTTCTATCTTTGTTAATGTATTTATATATACTCTATACTCATACATTGTTTCTCTTGATGTTTGTCCTTGTTCTATTTCAGGACTCAAGGGTGGAGATCTAGATTTTAAAGGATCTGGTTCTATTTTAACAAATGGTAAATCTTCATACTTGTGTATTATTAAGAGTCCTATTGGTGTTCCAATTGGAATATGATAAGAATGATTTTCTAGACTTGTATTTTTCAGTGTTAGTTTAACATTTTGTTCTGACATAGATTCTATCATACCGTATATTATAAATATATTATGTATTGTATGGTATCTAATGTTACAGATTTGTCCATAATATCCATAAGGGATTTGAATTACAAGATCTAAATATATTTCAGTTGTTTGATATCTTTGTAATGCATAATTTCGTCCGGAATAAACTATATGTCCTAGAGATTTTAATGACTCTCTTTTAGGTAATACCGATGTCCTAATCAGTAGTATTATTTTAACATAATGATATGTCTTATTTAAGGTAATCATATTTATTGATAATTTTTCAACATCTGTTTCACTTGAATTATCTGTTTCATAAATAGATTCCACTTCATATATTGTTGAAGTGTCACTAGGAATATCTTCAATATATCCTAGGTGACTATCATAACTATCTAAATTAGGTAATATCACAGATTTTATATTCAATGGGCATTCATATGCAAAATGTACTTCTTTATCACACTTGAAACATTTACAACCTTTTTTAAATTTTGATTTTTGTTATTTTCTTTTATAATATGGTTTTTACTTTTTTCTAGATACTTCATATATTTTTTATTTATATTTTGAGGGATATTTAGCTTTATATTTCTTGTATTTAGATTTCGTTTTATAAGGTCTATATGGTTTATTGTATCCGTATACTGGTGGACACCCGAATTGATAATTAATATCATCATCGTATTTAGGACAACAAGCCCATTTTAAATCTGATTTATGTACATGTTTATCCATTTGGGATGATGATTTTTGTAACTGACATGTTTTTTTTACTATTTCCATATAGGCTTCTTTTAACAGTCCTGTGGAGTGTGTAAAATCAGGGTTAGATCCCATAAATTGATGTAGTCTAAGATTATTGTATATTTTCTCTATCATTGTATCCCAAGGAATGTGTAATTTTGAAAAAAATGCTTCAACCCAAAATATTTTTTTCTCTGTAGTGTTTAATTTAAATATATGACTTATGTATTCATTTACGAATTCTTCTAAATAACAGATATTACATAATTTCATTTTTATTAATTTGTTCAATATTACTTTCTGCTGAAATATCTTCTTCAGTTAAGTCTGCATATAATAATCTCATAATACTATGTAATGCTTCCGTTTTAGTAGAATAATTGTTTAAGGATGCTATGTTGGTAGAATGCAATTTTTCATATTGTGTTAGCCACCTTAATGCTATACCTTGCCAATAACCACAAGCATGTTGTACAAATTTAAGATTAGGAATTTCATCTGGTATTAAAGTAGTTGTTCCAACCATTAGTTGACTCCAATTTTCTATATAGCCTCTTAATTCACTAGCAGGAATATGATCTATATTAAAAATTAAATTTGGAGTAATAACTGGAGCTCTTTTACTTTGCTTGAAAATATAAGAATTAATAAATGATTCATTAGTATCTCTATGATACATATTTTCATCAGTCATCTCTGGTCTTGATGGAGGTGTCGGTGGATTAATTATATGTGTTGTAGATGACTCTCCTTGTTCCATATTGATAAAATATAATTCAAGATTATTCTCTTCTTCCAAAGAAGGTGCCTCCTCAAACACTGAGGGTATCTCCTAACTATCAAGTGAGGGTATATTTTCCTCTTCATCTGAAGGTATATTATCCTCCTCTTCATTAAAGGGTGATTCAACAGAAGAAAAAAATTGTATTGAAACATTTTTTTGATCATAATATTGATAAAGTTCTAAAGAAGAAATTGTACCTTTAACTCTTGTTGCTGTAATTGTCTATAATGCAAATATTTTTCATAACTAATTTCGTTAGGGTCTATAAGACATAACTTCTTTGATGAGTATTTAACCATACGAACTGCTCCTAATCTTTCATTAGTTGCATTAGGGTATGAGAGTAAAGATGCTGATGATGGAATTTTTAAAGAAGTTATTTCTTTAGTTAGATTATGTATGTTGATCACACATGTAATACATCATGCTATTTTGGTGTTCTTGTGTAGCAGTATCTTGGAGATGTATAACATGATTATGTGTTTCTAGTCTATATGGGCACGTATAGGATTCAGGAATGACTATGGAATTAGACATAGTTTTTTTCATGAACTGGACATGTTATTTCCTTTCCTCGAGTTATCTAGGTCCTGGTATCGCTTTGACCCTTTTCTCTCCGGCTACGTGACACCTCTAACCGTGGCTTTCTGGTAGAGTTAAGCTGCAAGGACCTGACACTCCTGGTCTATCCATCATGAGCTTATGCCATTGCTTCAAAGAGAGAGCATAACCATGAATCGTTTCCTACCTCATGGTGTAAGATACCAGTTTCTCGACTCCTAGGGGATTAGGAAAATAACATGTCTAGTAGTTTAGCTGGACATAATTTAAAAAGAAAGAAAAACTTATAGAGATGGAAGAGGATGATCAGAACTAGGCTCTGATACTAGCATGCTCGAGCAGATTATTCACAGAATTATTCACAAGATTATTCACAGAATTATTCACAAAAACAGAGAGCTATTCACATCTATTTTGTTTTCTTGGTTACTAATTTTTATTGGTTTAGTTTGCAAAAGGTTTTTGTTATTACCTTTCTCCATTCTTTTTGGTTATACTGTTTATTGTATTTGTTGTTTCTTCTTCACAATCTTCCCCCTTTTTTTACTGGAATACTACCATCATTTTCTCTATTCACCTTTTCCTCCTCTTTAGTTTTTTGTTTATGATATTAGGTTCAGCCTCTTTCTGGTTCGGCTTATATCCAAAATGATTCTGTAGACCCTTAAATTTTTTATAGACCTTTTCGAGTTGTTGAATTAAATTTTCTTTGACTTCTAAGCTTATGTTGGGACTTTTACTATGTTCTTTTAATTTTTCTATTTGGAAAACTACCTCATCAAATTTTTTCTGGAATATCTTGGAGTGTTCATTATATCATATATATCATTATATATGATGTCGTATGGACTACAATCGACTCTACATATCTCGCAATTGCACACTATGCCGGTAGCCATCTAATATATCAGTGTGTAACTACCTCTAAGTAGCCTACAGTGCCTAAAATCACCTCCTGAGAGTCACCCTACAAACGCCTACCGCGGCAACAAAGGGCACGCTCAGGAATGTGGGATTTAAGGTTACTCAAATCTAGCCGGGGACACTTAGAGTGTAACTAGGATAGTAATTATGCAGGTTGTGAGAGAATAGAGGTCGGTGTTATAGTCAATTTGTCACCATGTACGTGCTAAAAATACTATCCCAAGCTTTCCCAATTTTTCTATTTTCTACTTGATTTTTTCGGGTTTTCGCTACAGTGACATTTTCCAATTTCCGATAATTTTTGCTACAGTATTGCTACAGTGACTTTTTTTTTTTTTTTTTTAAGAATTTTTCGGAAATAAATTCACACAAAATAAAATAAACATAGAGCTTACCTAACACACGAAATCAAGTGCAATCGACTTTATAATAGTTCAAAACAAACAGTACGTACCGGAACAGTAACCATCACAACGAAAGATTTGTATGGACTGCAGACCCCTACTGCCCAAAAAAGGAACACCTGAGCTCTGATAGTAGAATAGGTACCACTATTGTCACACTTTTTTGCTTATCTTTTATTTCTTTTTAATTTATCCATTGCAACACATCTTCTTGTAAGATTCCCGTGATGTAACTAACAAACCATTTTTAATCCCATGCCTCTTCATGGTTTGTGATTATGATTGTTAGGGGTTGTGCCAAATCATCTATGACCTTTTGTTTATCCGAAATGTGTATATTAGATAGATCTGGATAATTTTTTCCTTGTGATATGTTCCAATTTATTAAATCATTAACCCTCAAATTTTTTCCTATTCGCAAATCATTCAAATCTAATGAAGTCTTGTTACCTTCACTATCTATTCTTGTATCAGAGCTTGGGCGTTCCTTTTTTGGGCGGTAGGGGTCTGCAGTCTGTACAAATATTTCGGTGTGCTCGCTACTATTCCGGTATGTACTGTTTGTTTTGAATTATTATAAAGTAGATTGTACTTACTTTCGTATGTTAGATAAGCTCTATGTTTATTTTATTTTGTGTGAATTTATTTTCAAAAAAATTTAAAAAAATCATAAAAATTCAAAAACAATTCCCAAAATATAAAGAAATCACTGTAGCAAAAAATCTGAAAAAATAAAAAAAAATCAAAAAAATTGGGAAACTTTGGGAAAGCATTTTTAGCACGTACATGGTAACAAATTGACTATAACACCGACCTCTATTCTCTCACAGCCTGCATGATTACTATCCTAGTTACACTCTAAATGTCCCATACTAAATTTGAGTAACTTTAAAACCCAGATTCCAAAACGTGCCCTTTGTTGCCATAGTAGGCGTTTGTAGGGTGGCCCGTAGGAGGTGGTTTTAGGCACCGTAGGCTACTCAGAGCTAGTTACCCAACGATATCTTAGATAGCTACCGACATACCATGCAATTGTGAGATGTGTAGAGTGGATTGCAGTCCATACGACATCATTTATAATGATATATGATATGATAAACACTTCAAGATATTCCAGAAAAAAATTGATGAGATAGTTCTCCAAATAGAAAAATTAAAAGAACAAGGTAAAAGTCCCAATATAAGTTTAGAAGTCAATGAAAATTTAATTCAACAATTCGAAAAGGTCTATAAAAAATTTAAGGATCTACTAAGTCATTTTGGATATAAGCCGAACCAGAAAAAGGTCGAACCTAATATCATAAACAAAAAAACTAAAGAGGACGAAGAGAAGAATGGAGAAAGAATGGAGGAAAACAATAACAAAAACCTTTTGCATACTAAACCAATAAAAATTAGTAACCTTCCAGTAGAAAAGGAAACTTACTGTGAAGAAATCATTTTGAGTTTTGAGGAATTTTAGGACCAAGTAAAAGAGTTTACGATCGGATACGATAAAATAATTTCTATTCCAGAACAAGTAAAAGAGATAAAAAAAAGTAGTAGGAAAGTTAGACATATTAACAGATTAGGAACTAGTTCAAAATAAGGACAACAAGTTAACAAATTAATATGATGCAAGTCGAGAAAATATACTCCAAACAAGAGTTTGACTCAATAGTTGAGCTGATTAATTGTTGGAAAGAGTTGTATAGGGATCAAAATAGCACCATTCAAGAGAAAAATTATTTAGTAAATATGTTACAAGAAACGTACCTTCAGTATAAAGATTTGTTACACCATTTCAAATTTGACTCTGGGATATACAACTTGGATGAAGATAAAAAAATGAGAGCATCACGAATTCAAGGAATAAAGACTGTGAGGAGACTACACATGATGAGTAAAAGACAGAATCTGAAGAAAATAGCAAATGTGACAATGAATAGATAAATGTTAATGAAGGTAATAAGACTTCTTTAGATTTGAATGATTTGCGAATAGGAAAAAATTTGAGGGTTAATGATTTAATAAATTGGAATATATCACAAGGAAACAATTATCCGGATCTATCTAATATACACATTACAGATAAACAAAAGGTCATAGATGATTTAACACAACCCCTAACAATCATAATCACAAACTAGGCATGGGATGAAAAAAGGTTTGTTAGTTACATCAAATGAATATTACAAGAAGATGTGTTGCAATGGATAAATTCAAAAGAAATAAAAGATAAGCAAGAAGAGTGGGTTGAAGACAACAAAATCACTAGGTTTGAAGATATCCATATAAAAGAAAATTTATATGGATCCATAAATAACAAAGCCCACGAGAAAGAAACACTTCATGCGTTATTTAAAAATGAATTATGCGAAATGTGTGAGTTTGAAGAATCATGCAAAATATTTTCAAAAAATTTTTACAAATTAAACAAGACACAAAACTAGCTTGATCCATTTCCTCACAAACTCTCAAGTCTATTGGGTACTAAAACACAAAACAATTTCCTAGATTTCCTAAAACGAACTGAGAAGGAGGACAATTCAGAACACAATATTTACTATGTGCTTAATATAAAAACTTATAAAGAAATAAAAAACACAATCAGTAGCTCTCCTAAAGTGAGAAAATGTTGTAAGAAGATAAATGGTAAGAAATAGAAGAAAGGAAGAGAGAAAAGACAAAAACCATTTGATGAAGAAATAAAAAATAGGAGACAATAGTAGAGCCTATTAGAACTGCTGAACGTTAGAAATAATTTTCTAAAGAAATTGACTAAGAAAGAAATACCATTATTAAAAAAACTAGATAACAATAGAGGTTTCATCTTGATGGACGAAGATAAAAGAATTTTAAAACAGCAAGCTAAAAATGCCCCAGAAGTTTACCAAGCTAAACTAGTGTCTAACAAACTTTTTCGATGGAGGCCACGGAGAAAAAAAGGGATTTATCAAGAATAACATGTATATCCAGAAAGTGTGATGAATCCTCTACACAAATGGGTAAAAGGAAATGCAAGTTTTTTGTATGTGACGAAAAAGGACGCTATCCTAGAAATGGAAAAGATACTCAAAAAATGATAAAGCAAAATTTAGAAACCTACATTGGAAAAGAAATCTCCCCTCCTGATAAAGTGCTGTGCAAACTTGATGTCAAGAGCAATTCGGAGTTTGAGATAATCACTATAATGAACAATGAGTCTGATATTATCACAGTCCTAACGCCAAGATTAGACAACATAATATTAGGAAATATAGTTGGGAGAAAAACAACCTTTTAGTCCAGGATACGTCAATAAACAAATAAAAAATAATAGTAAATTCTTAATGAAGGAAAATACTAGTGATATAAGCTTTTGAAGATGAGAAACATGGTAAGGAAAAAGCTATAGCAAATAGTATCTCTATTTCAGCAGCATTTGTTGTATACGTAGGATAACAACCAAGAACCTACACAATACGGGATAAATGTTATAAACAGATATTCAATGAATCATGCAACAGACATTACTACTCCTGTGAGGATACTATATCACTTCAGAATCCATGTATGATAGAAGAAACAAAAGTATTAAGTCATGAAATTCCAGAGCTAAAGGGTGCATGGAAATTACACCAAAGGATAAATCTTAACGTTGGAAATCATCACTCTTTTCAAGCAACATATAAGGCAAGGATCAAAAAGAAGCTGCTCATCCTCACTGAATCAAGCAAAAATCCAAGATTGCAGTTCAGGATCCTAGCAAAAGAATATTTGCAGGTGTGCAACATCTTCAGAGATGAGATGGTCACAAAAGTAGAAGTCGACAAGAATATTGATCTTCGTAGTGTTAAGAACACTATCCAACAACAATATAAACTAGTGTTCAAATGTAAGATATGCAGCAAACAATTAGCATCATTCCAAGCGCTCAGTGGCCACCGGACAAGCCACAGGAGGTCGAGACCAGAAAAGCTACATGATATAGAAAGGAAGCCTAAAGTGCACAAGTGTTCCATCTGTGGAGTCAAGTTTATGAACGGAAAGGCACTTGGGGGCACATGAGGACGCATGGGATTAGAGATAGTCAAGAAAATCCTAGTGGCAAGAATGGTTTGTGTCTGGATCTGAGCTTGGGACCCTCTAATTATGCCAACAAGGTAAGACGACCTTGAAACTTCAGGTTTGGCAAAAATTTCAGTCTCTAGTTATTTTTACAACTTTCTATAAGTATACTCATATAAATATCTCATGCAAATATAGCCTATTCAAAAAAATGAAAAAAAAGAGAAACCCTGTAAAGACCAAAGCTGCTAAAAGGAATAGTTTGAAATATAAGCCCAATCGAAATTCTTAACAACTCATCATACTGAGGGAATAGTATGACTAGCCAAACTCAAACAGTAGTTGGTAAAGGCAAATCAAATTTGTTGATAGCTAGAGATTTACTAAAAATCTCATAAGACTTGACATTCACAGGCCAAAGATATCATCAGAATAATAGCAGTGAGATTCTCTACAAAAATATTGACAAACGACATCAACAGAAAGATTCTCTGCAAAAAGTGCCTGACGAAAGGAGCCTAATACAGCCGAAAGGAGCCTAATATATCCAAAAGAAAAAATGGAGGCATGATTAAAAGCTCCTTCATGATTAAAGAAGCGGGCCCCATCAAAAGTAATCTAAAGCTTCAAAAAAAAGAAACAACCTAAAGGCTTCACAAGAAAAGAACCCAAAGCTTCATCAAGAAGGAAACCTTATTCAACAATACCTCTCTTAACATCCGGCTTCAAGACTTCTGACGACGACAAGACATCAACAGTGAAGATTCCAGACAATGACAAGGCATGAATAGTGAATAGTTAATTGACATGACATCAACAATAAAGATTCCTGACAATGACACGACATCAACAGTGAAGATTCGTGACTTCTACCGCAAGATTCTCAAGAGGTTTCTCATGCAAGAGAGGTCGTCTATATAAGGCATTTCTGAAGGATTGACAAGGCATCGGCTAATCCTCAATGCCTCCTTCCTTCGTCGCCATTCTCTCTTCCTCTCTCATCTGTTTTGCCAGTCTTATGCCTGCCGATCAAACCACCACCACTTGTAGTTCTCCCTCACCTTTATGTATAATTAAGTGCGCCTGAGTATATTAGCTCATCGGAAATTGGAAAAAGGCACCGTAGGGGTATTTATTCCGTGTGATAGTAGTAGTATCTATTCTGAAGGGGTATCTATTTTGTATGACAGTAGTAGTATCTATTCTGAAAGGGTATCTATTCTGTGTGACAGTAGTAGTATTTATTCTGGTATTAGAGCCCGGGCGTTCCTTTTTTGGTATCTATTCTGATACCAAAATAGATACCATTCATATTCTCCAGAACAGGAAGAAGAAATATGGGATAACCAAGGAGTCAAATGAGAACTTATAAGCCATCTGTGCTTCAGACTACGAGGAGAACAAGAGTGGTGCCAACTACCAGCAATGCAAGCATGCTTGGATGGAGAGAAGAGACAAAGTTTTGTCAACCATACCAATTATGGATATTCGGCTACCCTGAGCATTGGCAAAAATTCGACCCCAATTACAACATCGAAAGAGTCATTTATAATTATTTTTTGTGCAGCAGGTTTATAGAGCTGGTTGACAAAGCAAAAAAACTTATCAAAAACATCGACAACTATTCAATCATGACAGACAGACGAAAGAAGGATAGTCGCCACAAAGAACTATCATGCAAAGTTTAGCATTCCAAAGGGACGGAGTCACAAAGCAATGAAGCTACTACGGGATAGCTTTCAACAAGAAAAATTTAGATATCCCAACAGAATTCGAGTGGATAGCTGAACATCATATGTAAATAAAAAAAATTCTCTCCTGACATCCACAGTCCAAATCAGCAGCAAAGACTTCTGATGACAATATTAACGGTAATCAACAGTAGAGATTCCTGACGGCGACAAGACATTAACAGTAAAGATTCCTGACAACGAAAAGATATCGATAGTAAAGATTTCCGACAACGACAAGACGTCAACAGTGAAGATTCATGACAAGACTTCTACAGCAAGATTTTCAAGAGGATTCTCATGCAAGGGAGGTCATCTATAAAAGGGGCTTCTGAAGGATCAACAATGCATCGGCTAATCGGCAATCTGCACCAACATAAGCAATTTTCCACAACACCCTAAGGTCCTCAACACCTCCTTTTTTCATCACCATCCTCTCTCTTCCTCTCATCCTCTCCCATCTGTTCTACCAGTCTTATGCCTGCCGATCAAACCACCACCCATATGTATAATTAAGTGTGCCTGAGTGTATTATTATCCTAAGTGTATTAGTTTTCTGTTATGCATTAGTGTCTGACAGTAGTAGTATTAGTGTGCATTATTCTATTTCTATTCTGGTAACAGAGCCCACGCGTTCCTTTTTTGGGCGATAGGGGTCTTGGTGTGATGGCTATTGTTCCCGTATGTACTGTTTGTTTTGAATTATTATAAAGTAGATTGCACTTACTTTCGTGTGTTAGCTAAGCTCTATGTTTATTTTATTTTGTGTGAATTTATTTCCAAAAAATTATTAAAAAATAAAAAAAAGTCACTGTATTAACACTGTAGCAAAAATCATCGGAAATTGTAAAAAGTCACTGTAGCAAAAAATCCGAAAAAATCAAGTAAAAATCAAAAAAATTGGAAAAGCTTGGGGAAGCATTTTTAGCACGTATAAGGTGACAAATTGACTATAACACCGACCTCTATTCTCTCACAACCTGCATGATTACTGTCCTAATTATACTCTAAATGTTCCTTACTAGATTTGAGTAATCTTAAAACCCAGATTCCTGAGCGTGCCCTTTGCTGCCGTAGTAGGCGTTTGTAGGGTGACCCGTAGGAGGTGGTTTTAGGCACCGTAGGCTACTCAGAGCTAGTTACCCAATGATATCTTAGATGGCTACTGACATACCATGCAATTGCGAGATATGTAGAGCGGATTGTAGTCCATACGATATCATGTATAATGATATACATGATATGATGAACATGCCAAGATATTCCAGAAAAAATTTGATGAGATAGTTCTCCAAATAGAAAAATTAAAAGAACAAGGTAAAAGTCCCAATATAAGTTTAGAAGTCAAAAAAAATTTAATTCAACAACTTGAAAAGGTTTATAAAAAATTTAAGGGTCTACTGAGCTATTGTGGATATAAGCCGAACCTAAAAGAGGTCGAACCTAATTTCATAAACAAAAAAACTAAAGAGGACGAAGAGAAGAATGGAGGAAAACAATAACAAAAATATTTTGCAAACTAAACCAATAAAAGTTAGTAACCTTCCGGTAGAAAAGAAAACTGACTGTGAAGAAATCATTTTGAGTTCTAAGGAATTTTCGGACCAAGTAAAAGAGTATACGATAGGATACGATGAAATAATTTTTGTTCGAGAACAAGTAAAACAAATAAAGAAAGTAGTAGGAAAGTTAAATCACATTGACAGATTAGGAACTAGTTCAAAACAAAAGAGACCAAATCAACAAATTAATATGATGCAAGTCACGAAAACATACTCCAAATAAGAGTTTGATTGAATAGTTGAGTTGACTAATTACTGGAAAGAATTGTATAGGGATCAAAGTAGCACCATTCAAGAGAAAGATTATTTAGTAAATAGGATACAAGAGACGTACCTCCAGTATAAATATTTGTTTCACCATTTCAAATTTGACCCTGGGATATACAACTTGGATGAAGATTAAAAAAATGAGAGCATCACGAATTCAGGGAATAAAAGCTGTGAGGACCCTACAGATGATGAGTACAGGACAGAATCTGAAGAAAATAGCAAATCTGACAATGAATTGATAAATGTCAGTGAAGGTAACATGACTTCATCAGATTTGAATGATTTGTGAATAGGAAAAAAATTGAGGGTTAATGATTTAATAAATTGGAATATATCTCAAGGAAAAATCTATCCGGATCTATATGATATACACATTACAGATAGACAAAAGGTCATAGATGACTTGGCAAAACCCCTAACAATCATAATCACAAACCATGAAGAGGTATGGGATAAAAAAAGGTTTGTCAGTTACATCACGGAATCTTACAAGAAGATGTGTTGCAATGGAAAAATTCAAAAGAAATAAAAGATAAGCAAAAAGAATGGGTTGAAGACAACAAAATCACTAGGCTTGAAGATGTCCGTATAAAAGAAAATTTATTTGGATCCATAAATAACGAAGCCCAAGAGAAATAAACACTTCATGCGTTATTCAAAAATGAATCATGTGAAGTATTTGAGTTTGAAGAATTTTACAAAATATTTTCAGAATATTTTTACAAATTAGATAAGACACAAAACTAGCTTGATCCATTTCTTCACATGCTCCCAAGTCCATGGGATACTAAAACACAAAACAGATACCTAGATTACCTAAAACAAAATGAGAAAGAGGACAATCTAAGACACTATATTTACTATGCTCTTAATATAAAAACTTATAAAGAAATGAAAGACAATTAGTAGCACTGCTAAAGGGAGAAAATACTGTGAGAAGATAAATGGCAAGAAATGGAAAAAAAGAAGCAAGAAAAGACCAAAACCATTTGAAGAAAAAATAAAGAATAAGAGACAACAGCAGAGCCTGTTAGAACTGCTGAACGTTAGAAATAATTTTAATTATAAAGATTTGTTAAGATTTGTTAATTAAAAATAAAGATTTGTTATACCATTTAAAGTTTGACCTTGGGATATACAACTTGGATAAAGATCTAAAATATGAGGTAGGAAGAACAGATTTAGAGGTTATCCTAAATTTTGAAGAACCACCTACCAGAGAAGAGGAATCTATGATACGATATGATGAGATAATCTTTGCCCCAAAATAAGGAAGAAGGTTTAATTATATTAAAGGAACATTCAGATTTAAAGATTATAAACAATATTCATTACATGCGCTACTAGATATATGGGCCACAGTTTGTTCTTGTCAAGAAAATGTCATACCACTAGAAAAATGGGAACCAATGAAATATCCAATTAAAATAATAGGGATCAGTGTGCATAAAACAACTATCCAAAACAAAGCCAAGAACGTGAAAATTTGGCTTAATAAGAAAAAATTCATTATACCAAAACTCTTATGTTTTTCACACATGAATGGGGACATGGTTTTAGGAAATAATTTTATTGGAGAATATATGCCAATGATCGTAGAAAAACAAATGGTGTCTTTA
This sequence comes from Dracaena cambodiana, assembly GCA_036321105.1. Taxonomy (NCBI): domain Eukaryota; kingdom Viridiplantae; phylum Streptophyta; class Magnoliopsida; order Asparagales; family Asparagaceae; genus Dracaena; species Dracaena cambodiana. The sequence continues at coordinate 15,409,293 of JAYEPQ010000005.1, read as the reverse complement.
CATTAACGAGAAGGTAACCAATCCTAAAGGGTCGACATGCCACTCTTAGAAGGACCTAGGTATAAGTGTACAGAAGATTTTTCTCCTCCAAAAAATATCTCAGACAATGAAAACCCATTAAAAAGTTGCGAAGCGATTTATGGGCTAGATCAAACCCACTGGCTTTATAAAATACTTAACGAAAATTTCAGTTAAGATCCTTTAAAATTATGGGATCGAAGCCCAAGATTTTGTAAAATTCAGTTAAGAGACGGCAACGTAATCATCAGAGTAACACCCATGCTCTATACTAGGCAAGATATAAATGAATTCAACAATCAGATAAGTGAATTTTTAAGAATAGGCCTAATAGAAAAACCCTCTAGCCCTCACTCTAGTCCAGCATTCATGATTAGAAATCTTAATGAATTAAAAAGAAAAAAACCATGAATGGTAATTAATTATAAGAGATTAAACCAAAATCTAAAGTTCGATGGTATTTTATCCCCAGAAAAGAAGTCCTAATAAATTTGACTAAAGGGTCTAGAGTATTCAGTAAGTTCGATTGTAAGTCTGGTTTCTGGCAACTAAAAATGACAGAGGAATCGAAACCACTAACAACATTTAGTACGCCACGTGGTACTTTCATTGGAATGTCATGCCATTTGGGTTAAACACCGCACCACAAATATTTCAAAGAGGGATGGACTCAATCTTTAATAACTTAAAGGATTCTATGTCGTGTACAGTGATGACATTTTGATTTCTTCAAAAACAAAAGAAGATCATAAGAAACACCTAAGGATCATTAGCGATATTTTTAAAAGACACGGGATAATACTCTCCCCAAAAAAGATCGAAATCGAAAAAGAATCAATAGAATTTCTTGGAATTATCCTAGACAAATATGACATTTAACAACAAAAACATATCATTTCAAAAATCAAGGAATTTCCCGAAGAAATAAAAGATAGAAACTAGCTACAAGTTTACTAGGGCTATTGAATTATGGAACAAATTTTTTACGAGAACTTACGAAGGAAGAAATACCTCTATTGAAAAAACTAAATAAAAATCAAGATTTTATCTGGACAGACAAAGATAAAAATGTTCTAAAACAAATTAAGCAGCTTGCAGAAAAGGCACCTGAAATTTACCTACCTAAAACAGGAGATAAACTGATTTTAGACACCGATGCATCGGATGAATATTGGGGATGTGCACTAAAAGTAATCCCAAAAGAAAATTGGGACGAAGAGGATCCACCTCTATCTCAGAATGAAATTAGACTCAGAAAAGAAGCATACCATAAAAGATATTAAAATATGAGAAACTTTGCAGGTACAACTCTGGAAAATTCAAACCAAACGAATTAAAATGGATAATATTCGAGAAAGAACTATACACTATAAAACTAGCTTTGCAAAAATTTCAAATATGCACCCGAATATTTTATTTTCAGAACAGATAACAAAGCCGTTAGAGATTTTCTACTAAATACGAGAAAAACCTCTAGAAAACACATTCAGTGGTATAATGAAATATCTCAGTACTCATTTGAGATAGAACATGTTAAAGGAAAAGATAATTTTATTGCAAATTACCTAAACCGACCTAACAAGTAAAGAATAAGTAATTACAAGCAAGCTCTTAGACAAGGAAAATATTAGTAATCTACTAATAAATTTATTTTGCAGAAGAACGATAAGGGGAAGACTAGAGCAAATAGTGTTCCTATTCCAGCAGCATTCGTCGTATTCGTGGGATACCAGCCGGGTATCTATACAAACTGGAAAAAATGCTACGACCATATATTCAATTTTAAGGGATCCTATTGTAGGCATTACTACTCGAAAGAGGATGCCGTCTTAGCCTCGGAGATGTCATGTCAGAACCCATACTTAGCGGAAGAGATTTGTGATCTCACCCATCACATGCTCGAACCAAAAATAACAATCCATCCCAAGTTAGAGATCCCATCACCATTTTACTCCGAAATAAATGGAACCTGGCGAGCTCACCAGAAGGCAAATCTGGGTATTGGAACTCGTCGTGACTTCTGAAGGCACATGGGGAACGTAGCAAATCCTGTAATAAAAAATAAATTAGAACTCAAGTCCTTGAGAAAGGTTTGCTCAGATTATATAACAACCCTCATTGAGGGTGTCAATAGGAAAGCCACCCCTAAACAAATTGATCTCTTAAAAAGAATGGGTAAGCTTTTAGAAAAAGAGTTACCTAGCCTCGCCGAATCAAACATAACAAAGGAGACACTACAGTTTGAGATTATAGTACCAAAGGGATTGCAAGCTTGCAACGACTCTATACAGCGGGCTGAAGAAATGGACATAGAGGTCGAGACCGAAGTACAAGTTGACATAACCGAGGAAGCTCTTAGCAGGGGAGTCTCTGTACAGAGGCTACTAAAATAACTACATGAAGAAGGCAACTCGGTGGTTGGGCTACTCAGAGAAGAGTCTGGAAAATTCAAATACTATGTTCTTTATGGGAAACCAAAAGTGAAAAAATTAGTCCCAAAATCAAAACTCGACCAAGAGAAAACACCATAAGTGACAATTGTGTCAACAAGATGGGACGACCCTGCCCCATCTACAAATGAATGGATGGATCTTGCATCTCCAGGTTCAATAGAAACTTCAGTCTCCGATAGTTCCATAAACTTCCTATAAGAATTTGAATATCTTATGTAAATATAGTATGCTAAAAAACAGGCTCTCCCGACATCAACAGTGAAGGTTCCTGACAGCAACAAGACATCAACAGTGAAATTTCCTGACAAGATATTAACAGTGAAGATTCCTGATAATAACAAGACATCAACAGTAAAGATTCCTAATAACGACAAGATATCAACAGTGAAGATTCGTAAAAAAGACTTTTACAACAAGATTCTCAGGAGGCTTCTCATGTAAGGGAGGTTATCTATAAAAGGGGCTTTTGAAGGAATGACAAAGCATTGGCTAATCGGGTAATCCTTAACGCCTCCTTCCTTCATCACATGCTCTCTCTCCCTCTCATTCTCTCCCATCCGTTTTGCCAGTCTTTTGCTTGCCTATCAAACCACCACCCACTTGTAGTTCTTCACCACCTTATGTATAATTAAGTGTGCCTGAGTGTGTTAAGTAGCCTGAGTGTATTAGCTTTCCTTTCTGTATTAGTGTGTGGCAGTAGTAGTATCTATCTGGTATCAGAGCCTGGGCATTCCTTTTTTGGGCGGTAGGGGTCTGCAGTCTGTACAAAACTTTCGGTTTGATGACTACTGTTTCCGTATGTACTATTTATTTTGAAAAGTGAGAATGAAGATCTAAAAAATGTAAGTACGCTAATTCAATAGTTGAAGACTGTGGAATGGCTACAGATGATGAGTACATGACATAATTTAAAGAAAATATCATATCTGATAATAAGCTGATATATGTCAGGAAAGATAATAAATCCACAAAAGACTTGAGTGATTTAAAAGTGAAAAGAAAAATTAGGATTGATAATCTAGATCTGTCTAACATACACATTCAGGATAGACAAAAAACCATAAACAACTGGGCACAGTCTCTAGCATTAATAATCATAAATCACGAAGGGACATGGGATAAAGAAAGGGTTGTCAATTGCATCATGATGATCTTACAAGGAGATATATTGCAATGGATGAAACAATGGATAAATTCGGAAGAAAGAAAAAATAAGTAAAAGGAGTGGGTTGAAAACAACAAATCCATTGGATCAGAGGATATCCCCACTAATCTCATAAAGATTATAAAAGAAAAATTATGTGGATTAATAAATGACAAGGCTTATAAGGAAGTAATCATCTATGCATTATATAAAATTGAACTATGTGATATATGCAAATTCGAAGAATACTGCTAAATGTTATCAAAATACTTAGAATACGATAAAACACAAAACTGGCTTGATCCATTCTTTCACAAGCTCCCAAGTCCATGGGATACTAAAACACAAAACGGATTCCTAGATTACCTAAAACAAAACGAGAAAGAGGGCAATCTAAGATACTATATTCACTATGCACTTAATATAAAAATGGATAAAGGAATGAAAAACACAATCAGTAGCTCTGCTAAAGTGAGGAAATGCTGTGAGAAGATAAATGGTGAGAAATGGAAAAAAGGAAGCAAGAAAAGACCAAAATCATTTGAAAAAAAAATAAAGAATAAGAGACAATAGCAGAGCCTGTTAGAATTGATGAACGTTAGAAATAATTTTCTAAGGAAATTTACTAAGCAAGAAAAACCATTATTTAAAAAAAAAACTAGATTAAAATAGAGGTTTCATCTGGACGGATGAAGATAAAACAATTTTAAAATAGCAATCTGAAAATACTCTATAAGTTTACCTACCTAAACCAGTGTCTAGAAAACTTTTTCGATGGAGGCCATGGAGAAAGAAAATGGGATTTATTCAGAATAACAAGTATATCCAAAAGTGTGTTGAATCCTCTACACAAATGGAAAAAAGGGAATGCAAGTATTTTGTATGTGACGAAAAATGACACTATCCTAGAAATGGAAAAGATGCTCAAAAAATGATAAAGCAAAATTTAGAAGGCTACATTGGAAAAGAAATCTTCCCTCCTGATATAGTGTTATGCGGACTTGATGTCAAGAGCAATTTGGAGTTTGAGATAATCCCAATAATAAACAACGAGTCAGATATTATCACACTCCTAAAGGCAAGATTAGACAACATAACATTAGGAAATACAGTTGGGAGAAAAACAACTTTTAGTCCGGGATACGTCAGAAAATAAATAAAAAATAATAGTAAATTCTTAATGAAGGAAAATGCTAGTGATATATCAATCAAGCTTTTGAAGATGAGAAACATGGTGAGTAAGGAAAAAGCTATAGCAAATAGTATCTCTATTTCAGCAGCATTTGTTGTATACGTAAGATACCAACCATGCAGTAGACATTACTACTCCTTTGAGGATGATATATCACTTCAAAATCCATGCATGACAGAAGAAACAAAATTAATATGCCTAGAAATTTCAGAGCTAAAGGGAGCTTGGGAATTAACCAAAGAATTAATTCTAAGGTTAGAAACCATCGCTCTTTTCAAGTAGCATATAAGGCAAGGATCAAAAAGAAGTTGCTCATCCTCACTGAATCAAGCAAAAATCCAGGATTGCATTTCAGGATCTTAGTAAAAAAAGATTTGCAGGTGTGCAACATCTTTAGAGATGAGATGGTCACAAAAGTAGAAGTCGACAAGAATATCGATCTTCGTAGCATTAAGAACACAATCCAATAACAGTATAAACGAGTGTTAAAATATAAGACATGCAACAAACAACTCGCTTCGTTCCAAGCGCTTAGTGGCCACCGAACAAGCCACAGGAGTCGAGGCCAAAAAAGCTACATGATATAGAAAGGAAGCCTAAACTGCACAAGTGTTCCATCTGTGGAGTCGAGTTTATGAACGGGAAAGCACTTGGGGGCACATGAGGACGCATGGGACTAGAGATGTCAAGAAAATCCTAGTGACAAGAATGGTTTGTGTCTGAATCTGAGCTTGGGACCCTCTAGTTATGCCAACAAGGTAAGACAACCTTGCATCTTCAGGTTTGGCAAAAATTTCAGCCTATAGTAATTTTTACTAATTTCTGTAAGTATAGTCATATAAATATCTCATGTAAATATAGCCTTTTCGAAGAAAAAGAGAGAGAAGCCCTGTAAAGACCAAAGCTGCTAAAACGAATAGTTTGGCATTTAAAATCATGAAATTGGTGATAGATCATTAACTATTGCATTGTACATTATTGTTTATGGTTACTATTGTTGCCACAGAATATTGAAATTAATGATGATCACCAATCCATTAAACTAAACTGAATGACTTACACTGGAATCTCATACATTGGGACTTGGGAAAAATTTAGGTTCATATGAATTAGATGGCTGGACGTAACTGTGCCACTGTTTTCCATTTTGGCAGGATCGGGATAGGCTCCGATCATCACTGCGCCACTGTTTTCCATTTTGGGAGGATCGGGATAGGCTCCGATTAAAATTACTGTTCCGTTTTCCCGGGAGTAGACGGGGATGCGTTCATACCAGCTGTATTCATATTTTTCTGAATTTTCAAATACCATAATTAAAAGACATCAACTAAAAATAATAATGATAATGCCTTCTACATTTTATTTGCATGTCTGCCATGATATTGAATTATTATTGTTAATTGTTATGTTAGATCGCTTTACTGACGATCCTGGTTATGCATGACCAGATGCAGATATTTATCAAGAAGTAGATCCTCCAGAAACAGAACAAGATGTGACATACTTTAAGGAACAGGCAGATCTACAGGAGTGATACAATTTCTAATTTAATTACATCCATTTTAGAAAGCTGTAATAAGTGCATATGGCACTTCATTTAGTTTTATGTGAGACAGCTCTTTTATGCAGAAATAATTTATTGTAGTGACATATTGCTGATTTTATTTAGAGGAAGTTGTTATCTCTTTGATTTAAAAAAAAATATCATTTATTTCTGTATGTTATTCATATTAAATTTCATTGCAACAGTAATGTTTTGTTTTGAGGCTTGTCGAGTTGTCATTCGACGTCGAACGTCTCAGCTTTCAACACTACAGAAAGTGGGGCATTACAGGTGGTATCAAAGCCCAGGCTTCTTTAAGTCTGTTCAAGTGATTTGAAAAAACTTGAATATCATTACAGTCTGTAAATAAATAAATAAATATAATAGTTTAATTTTTACTAAACTATTTAAGGTTCAATATGGCTATATAGATATATACACAGAAATATGTTTTTTTTTTCTAAATATATCTATTTACTTTTATTATGTTTATTAAAGTAATACTTACATTATTCCGTTTCCTCAGAAAGATGGCTCGTCAGACTAATAGGAATGGAGCAAATTCCGGCTCGACCTCGAACACCACCGAAGCCAATGAAATGTTAGGACTGCTTAGTAAGATGGTCGATGCGCAACAACAATAGGCTGAAGCCTTTCGAGCAGGAGTGATGGCGGCCTTAGATCGTGTGGCAGAACCGAGGGACCAGCGCCATGGAGGGATATCTGATTTCAGACGCCTTCATCCATCTACCTTCTCGGGGACAGTAGGAGCCTTGGAAGCTGAACAGTGGCTCTTGCAGATGGAAGACTTATTAAGAGTTGCTAGGATTCCAGATGTTGACAAAGTAAGTGTCGTCAAAATTCAACTGACGAATATAGCAAGGACTTGGTGGCAATCAGAGGAGAACATACTATCCCAGCCAATCTCGTGGGATGCTTTCACAAAGAGTTTCCTTGCAAGATTCTTTCCTAGAGCAGCCAGGAGAGAGATGGAGCACCAATTCATTAACTTGAGGCAGGCCGGAATGACAGTAGAAGAGTATGCATCAGAGTTTGTTCGCCTGAGTCGAGTTGCGCCATACATGGTATCAGATGAGGCAGATCGTGCTCATCGCTTCCAGCAGGGATTGAGAATAGATATCCAGAAGTATTTAGTAACCTCCAGAATGGAGACCTATGCTGAACTTATTGATGCAGCTCGAGATATAGAGCAGGTGATAAATAAGGAAAAAAGGGTTCAGTCTTCTGCACCCAAGAGGTCGGCCAGTCAAATGTTGGGAGGAACTTCATCCAAGAATACTGAGAAGCGTCTGGTCATTTCTTCGCAACAGAAGGTTACTTGCACACATTGTCAGAAGCCAGGACGCACTATCAAGGAGTGTCGGTATGCTAACAACTTATGCCTAGCATGTGGATCAAGTGAACATAAAATCGGGGATTGCCCACGTAGGAGGAACATGGAGTCAACGCCTCGCCTCCCAGTACTTCAACAACAACAGCTGATACAAAGGGATCAGAATGGCAATAAGAATAGGCGACCACTTCCACCTCAGAATAGAGCTTATGAGCAGGCTAAGAAGAATAAGGCAGTGGACATGGGACGTGGACAAGCATATAACCTAACCACAGAGCAAGCAGAGAAGTCAAATGACGTGGTGGCAGGTATGATACTAGTCAATCATATACCCGCATCGGTTTTATTTGACTCAGGAGCATCACATTGCTTTATTTCTTCTAAATTTGTGACACTACATGCCATACCTTATGAGAACCTAAACATTAGATGGAAGATAAGTACGGGTAACGGTGGTATTATTTCTACTCAAATGTGTAGATTGTGTCCTGTAGTAATTTGTAGAAGGGAATTTTATGCTAATTTCCTGATTATCGATACTCACGGATTTGACGTGATATTGGGAATGGATTGGTTAAGTACCTTTCATGCAATTATTGACTGCCGGAGGAGAAGCGTTGTCTTTAGGATACCGAATCACCCAGAGTTCGAGTTCATCGGGGGCAGCAGCACCAAGGAACCTGCAGAATTTAGAGCTCAATCTACGGAGGGAGTCGTAATCCAAATGGATGCTATACCAACTGATATCCCAGTGGTGTCAAAGTTTTTGGACATCTTCGAGGATTTCTCAGGATTACCACCAGACAGGGCAGTGGAGTTCGCTATCGAACTTCTTCCTGGCACTACACCAATCTCCCTAACACCATATCGAATGGGTCCAGCAGTGTAAAAGAAGTGAAGATGAAATTAGACGAGTTGGAGAGGTTTCATTAGACCAAGTACTTCCCCTTGGGGTGTACCAGTACTATTGACTGGGAAAAAAGATGGAGATAAAAGATTATGTATTGATTATAGGGGATTAAATAGGGTCACTATCAAAAATCGATACCCACTACCGAGGATTGATGATTTGTTCGATCAGCTTGGTGGTGCTAGGGTATTTTCCAAGTTAGATCTTAAGTCTGGGTATCACCAAGTGAAAGTGAAGGAGTCGGATATTCCTAAAACAACATTCCGAACTCGATATGGGCATTTTGAATTCTTAGTGATGCCATTCAGAGTGACGAATGCACCTGCAATTTTCATGAACTTAATGAATCGAATTTTTTTTCCATATTTGGATAAATTCGTGGTGGTGCTTAAAGATGACATATTGGTGTATTCAAGAACCGAAGAGGATCACACTAAGCATTTAAGGATAGTCCTGGAGACACTAAAGAAGGAAAAATTATATGGGAAGCTCAGTAAATGCGAATTTTGGCTGAAGAGTGTTTCATTCTTGGGACACATTATTTCTCAAGATGGAATCTCAGTCGATCCTGGCAAGGTTTCAACAGTGAAGGATTGGCCCATCCTGAAAAATATTTCAGAGGTGAGAAGCTTTCTGGGATTAGCATGTTATTATCGGAAGTTCGTCCAAGACTTTTCTAAGATTTCAGGACCTCTGACCAAGCTCCTGAGAAAAGGAGAGAGGTACGACTGGACAGTTGAATGTGATGCATCTTTCAATGAGTTGAAAAGGAGGCTCACAACAGCACCAGTATTAGCCGTACTAGAAGGGACCGAAGGAATGGTTGTATACAGTGATGCGTCCGGCAGGAGGCTAGGTTGTGTGTTGATGCAACGAGGACGAGTGATAGCTTATGCTTCTAGACAATTGAGACCGCATGAGAAAAACTATCCCACACATGATTTGGAGCTTGCAGCTGTGATTTTTGCATTAAAAATTTGAAGACATTATTTGTTGGGTAGCAAAGTGGAGATTTATACAGACCATAAGAGTTAAGTATATCTTCTCACAGAAAGAACTTAATTTGAGACAGAGAAGGTGGCTCGAATTGATGGTAGATTATGACATCAATTTGCAATACCATCCTGGTAAGATCAATGTGGTACCTGATGCCTTGAGTAGAAAGCCTATGGTAATGGTTCTAACTCAACAGAAGAAGCTACTTGAAGAAATTATACAGTTAGAATTAGAAATTACCTTACCTGGTGTCGAGGCACAAATGCTGGCTTTACAACTCCAACCGCCATTGGTAGAAAAGATTAAAGAAGCTCAGAAAGATGATCCTCAGTTGCAAAGATTCCGAAGACAAGTAGAAGAAGGATAGAGGACAGATTTATGTATCCACGCAGATGGGTCTCTCCGACTGGGCAGTGGGTTGTGTGTGCCCAAACGAGAAATTCGAAAGGAAGTATTATCAGAGGCGCATAGTTCAGTTTATGCTATCCATCTCGGAGGAACAAAGATGTATCAAGACCTGAAGCAGCATTTTTTGTGGCATGGAATGAAGCGTGAAATTGCCAAGTTTGTATCCAAGTGCTTAACTTGTCAGCAAGTTAAAGCAGAGCATCAAAGAATGCCAGGACTTCTCCAACCTTTACCCATACCCGAGTGGAAATGGGAAAGAGTTACAATGGATTTTGTTACCACATTACCATGCAGTCCCAAGGGTAATAATGCAATTTGGATAATTGTGGACCACCTCACTAAAGTAGCGCATTTCATACCATTTCGTGTAGGACAGTCTACCGAAATTTTGGCAGAAAAGTATACGCGTGAAGTGGTAAAATTACATGGTGTGCCGGTTAGCATTGTATCAGACCGAGATGCCCGTTTCACCTCTCAGTTTTGGAAGAAACTGCAAGATAGTCTGGGATCAAAACTAGAGTTCAGTACAGCATATCACCCAGAAACAGATGGCCAGTCAGAAAGAACTATCCAGACATTGGAAGATATGTTGAGGGCTTGTATGCTTGACTTCGGAGGATCATGGGAAGATTTCCTATATCTGGTAGAATTCGCCTACAATAATAGCTACCAAGCAAGCATCAAGATGGCACCATTCGAGGTTATGTATGGAAGAAAATGTAGATCACCGTTATATTGGGACGACATTGGAGAAAGAAAACTATTTGGGCCAGAAATGATTACCCAAGCAGTGGACAAAATTAACTTAGTACGGCAACATCTAAGAGCAGCCCAAGATCGACAGAAGAGCTGGGCAGACCACCGACGGCGGTTTCTAAAATTTCAAGTAGGAGACTCAGTCTTCTTGAAGGTTTCGCCCACACGTGGAGTCATTCGTTTTGGCAACAGTGGGAAGTTAAGCTCGAGATTCATCGGCCCCTTTGAGATCTTGGAACGAATAGGCAAGGTCTCGTATCGCCTAGCCTTACCGCCTACATTGGAACAAGTACATAACGTTTTCCATGTCTCACAATTAAAACGGTATGTACATGATGAGGGGCATATCGTGGACTATTCAGGACTGGAGATCGGACCAGACCTCTCATATTCAGAAGAACCAGTAGCCATACTTGACTGTATAGAGAAGACTTTGAAGAACAAAGTAATTCCACTCGTGTTGATTTCTTGGAATCGACATTCCAACCGGGAGGCAACCTGGGAGCGAGAGGAAGACATTCGAGAGCATTTTCCCCACTTATTTGAGTAAAGGTATAACTCCTCTACATCATTTGAATTTAAAGAAATTTCGAGGACGAAATTTTTTCTTAAGGGGGTTAGAATGTAACGACCACCTTTCGATTATTGCATTTAATTCAATTCTAAAATAATAATAATAATAATAATAATAAAATAAATTAAATTAAAATAAGTTAAAAATCTGGAAAATAAAAATAAATAAATAAATGAATAAAAGGGGGATTTGTTTAGGATGAGAATCTAGAAACGGTTGAGATCAAAACAAATTCGAAGATTTCCTTTATCCAAAAGATTTGTTATATAAATCTTCAACCAATAATATTGCATCTCAACCAACAATATCATATCTCAACCTTCCAACCCTTTTAAATTTTAAATAAAGATAAACTAAAGCCCCTCTCCTCTGGAATGCAGAAGAACTTTAGAACGTGCGGGAATGAGAAAGAAAGGAAGTAAGGAAAGAAAAAGGAGGAAAGAAGGAATTCAGCCAAGGTGAGTTATCTTACTCACTTTAACATGCTACATCTATTTTTTTATACCTAATGTTTTATTTAATTTAAGGTTTAATCTTGAATAGATAATCCTTAGCGCCAATGTTTTATACACAACGAATGGCAGTGTGTCGTAGCTTAGTTTCCTCTGACACCTTCAAAAAGTCTGTGTTTATCAGACAAAAAGACAATTGTCATTAGAAGTTATTTATAGCCATCTGTTCATTATGTATACATCTTTGTATTGTTCGTACTAATCTGTCTTTGTATTGTTCGTACTAATCTGCACTGTTAGTTAGCTGTCTTTATTAGATAAAATTTTACACTGTTGGCCTCTGAAAATATTTGATTTAACTTGGTTTAAATTGGATTTTAGCAAGTCTTATTGTTACATTACATTTGTTAGTAGTTGTATCCAAGTATTAAACTCTCCACTGCTGGAGATTACTTTGTGTGATATTGGATGTCTTTTTAGGAATCGGTGATTTTCTTTTGTATCTTGAAGGTATTTATGCCTGCATTGGCATCGTAAAAGCCAGCTTGTATTTCCTTATCTTTACTATAGATTTAGTATTCTTTCATAGAGATTATCCATGTTTTCCTTGTATAAATCATGCAAGATCATTTTGTAAGCTAATTTCCTTTTTCTCTTTGAAGTAATTTTCATTTTCATGTTAGAAGAAACTTGGGAACTACTGAAAACTCTTGTTATCCAGAATTGTGTTCATTAGTTATGTTTACATGCATGGTTCCATTCTTTTTTTAGCAGAACCATGCCTCTTTTCCATACTGTGTTTAAAGCATAATAACTACTGACGATAATGACTAACTCGCCCAGTTCCAGCTGTTTATTTCTTCTTCTCCTTCTTTTTTTTTTATACTTTTGCATCTGCTGTTGCTTCTTCTTCTTCTCCTTCTTCTTCTCTTTCTGCTTCTGCCTCTGCTTCTGCTTCTTCTTCTTCTTTTTCTGCTTCTGCTTCTTCTTCTTTTCCTGCTTCTGCTACTTCTTCTTTTCTTGTTTCTGCTTCTTTTTCTTCTTTTCCTGCTTCTGCTTCTTCTTCTTTTCCTGCTTCATTTCCTGCTTCTGCTACTTCTTCTGCTTCTGCTTCTTCTTCTTCTTTACCTGCTTCTGCTTCTTCTTCTTCTTTCCCTACTTCTGCTTCTTCTTCTTCTTTTCCTGCTTCTGCTTCTTCTTCTTTTCCTGCTTCTGCTACTTCTTCTTTTCCTGCTTCTGCTACTTCTTTTCCTGTTTCTGCTTCTTTTCCTTCTTTTCCTGCTTCTGCTTCTTCTTCTTTTCCTGCTTCATTTCTTGCTTCTGCTACTTCTTCTTCTTCTGCTTCTGCTTCTTCTTCTTTTTCTGCTTCTGCTTCTCTCTCTTTTCTCTGTTGGTGGCAATGCAGGATAACTTGGGAAATTCTAAATACGCACACATGTTACTAATGAGCACCATTTCCTCTATACTGTAAATCACTTTGCTATATAGTATGTGGGCGCATGTAGAACTACCTGCAACTTACAGGAATCTTTAGTAAAATCTAAATGCACACATATTTCACTAGTGGACATCATTACACCTATGTTGTAAATCATTGTAGTATGGGGTGTGCATTTAGAACTGCTTCTTTCCTTCTGTTTTTGCTACTGCTACTATTTCTTTTTCTCATTTCTCTGTTGGGTTACGATGACAAAACAACTTCGGAAAAATTTTAAATGCGTGCATATTTTACTAGTGAGCACCATTTTCCCTATGTTGTAAATCACTTTATGAAACATCATATTGGAAATAAAACCCGAAAAGACACCGAAATCATGAAATTGGTGATAGATCATTAACTATTGCATTGTACATTATTGTTTATGGTTACTATTGTTGCCACAGAATATTGAAATTAATGATGATAACCAATCCATTAAACTAAACTGAATGACTTACACTGGAATCTCATACATTGGGACTTGGGAAAAATTTAGGTTCATATGAATTAGATGGCTGGACGTAACTGTGCCACTGTTTCCCATTTTGGGAGGATCGGGATAGGCTCCGATCATCACTGCGCCACTGTTTTCCATTTTGGGAGGATCGGGATAGGCTCCGATTAAAATTACTGTTCCGTTTTCCCAGGAGTAGACGGGGATGCGTTCAGACCAGCTGTATTTATATTTTCCTGAATTTTCAAATACCATAATTAAAAGACATCAACTAAAAATAATAATGATAATGCCTTCTACATTTTATTTGCATGTCTGCCATGATATTGAATTATTATTGTTAATTGTTATGTTAGATCGCTTTACTGACGATCCTGGTTATGCATGACCAGATGCAGATATTTATCAAGAAGTAGATCCTCCAGAAACAGAACAAGATGTGACATACTTTAAAAAACAGGCAGATCTACAGGAGTGATGCAATTTCTAATTTAATTACATCCATTTTAGAAAACTGTAATAAGTGCATATGGCACTTCATTTAGTTTTATGTGAGACAGCTCTTTTATGCAGAAATAATTTATTGTAGTGACATATTGCTGATTTTATTTAGAGGAAGTTGTTATCTCTTTGATTTAAAAAAAATATCATTTATGTCTGTATGTTATTCATATTAAATTTCATTGCAACAGTAATGTTTTGTTTTGAGGCTTGTCGAGTTGTCATTCGACGCTGAACGTCTCAGCTTTCCACACTACGGAAAGTGGGGCGTTACACACATTACTTTCAAAATTTTCTTCCTCACAATTTGGATTAGGAGAGCTCTTGGAACTAGAGGATCAAGGCAAACAAAATAATTTTTTATTTGCATGCCATTACTACGATTCAAAATTTGTATTTTATACATAGAAAATAAATAAAGTAATATAAGTAATGTTTTAAGTAATACTCACATCCTACTTTTTAATACACTTTTTTCTTTCAAAAATTAGCAAACAAACATAAGAAATAATTTTTTTTCTTCTGCTTCCATCATGGAAGTTACTTTTTAATTTCTTTTCTATTTTCACTACTTCCAATACCCAAGCACACCTTTCATATGATTTTTTTTTGTGGAAGAAGTATTGGAAGTAAAAAGTATTATTATTTTATTCTTTACAACTTTTACCTTTTTTTTTTCTTCCATGAAAATAAATATTTTATTTCTCGTCCAATTTTTTCTATATTGAACAAACACCAGAATTATTGGGGGTAAAATACTTCCATTTCTTCACATTTGAAAGTTACTTCTATTTTTTTTCTTACTTCAATTACTTTCGAGTATCCAAACATACCCAAATTCATCTGTCTTCTTCCTCTTCTTCTACCACCTTTCTTCTTCTTCGTCTGCTTCTTCTTCTATCTTTCTTCTTCTTTGTGTACTATTCTGATTCTCTTCTCAATCTTACCTTCTTCTTGTTCTTGTTATTCTTTGGTTTTAGCTAACATGTCGAAGGTGGGATCTAACGGGGAGATAGGAATTGGCGGGAGAGATTTGAAAAGTTTTTGAGGTTTTATGTGAAAAAAAATGGATGGAAAAAGAGAGAATTATCAACAGTTTTCTATTATCACCCTTGTTTAACTAAAATTACACAATTTTTTATGAAATTCTCAAATTACTCCTCTCCCTCACTGAGAACTCACCCAAAACATGCCCAAAGAAGAATAATTTTTTTAACATCGGAGTTTCTATGATCACCCCCATATACACTGGAATTTTTGAAAACTATAAGGATAACTGGTAATTAATATCTCACTAATGTGGGGAGTTTTGGGGGCTTAAATTAATAAATATAGGGTTATTTGCATAGGACCCCTTCAAATCTATCATATTTATAGATTACTACCCCTTAATCTTCCTATTTAGTTAAATATTATTTTAGTTCAAAAAAAAATGCCTTTAAAGTTTTTGGGTTGCAAGGGCAAAGGTTCCTATCTCCGAAGAAATTTTATATGTGAATATTAGTCCATTACAAAATCATTATTTGAACATTAATTGCTAATTATATAAGACTTTACTCATAATAGTCTCCCTCAATGTTGAAATAATGATTATGAAACACGTTATAATGCATTACGAAACCTGACGGAACCCCAACACTATGTAATAACTAAAAATAACTTAGTGCACCGTAACAAAACGTTTTAAGTTATTTTAAGTAACGTTACGTTAAATTACACTATGTTACATTATTTACTATTATTGTTTTTAGTAATTTTTGTGTTGTTAATTATTATTTTGATTATTAGCGAATTGCTGTAATTTTCTTATTTGATTACATATTGACTTGTTTCATTACTTATGAAATTACTAACTTGCTAATTTGTGATTGCTTCCTTATTCGCTTGTTATAATACTCTCTAGTTGCTGAAATTTCTTATTTATTGATTTTATTGAATTTTTTAATTGAACTAAAATCAACAATTACAAATAAGATAAATTAAATATTATAAAATATAAATAACAATGATGATAATAACTGAAATTGAAATAAAAAATGAGAATCTTGTTTAGATGATGGCTGGAATACGGTTGCGGACTTAATATAATTTATGAAGATAAATGTGAAATATTGTAAAACTTAATATAAAATTAGAATAGATTCTGTATTACAAAATATTTTTATATTCTTTTGTTTAAAAATTTTAAATTTATTTTTCAATTTATAAAAATTATTTTATATAGTTTTATATTTTTTTATTAAATAAATAGGAAATTGCATAACTTATGTTAAGTGTTATGCTATATGCGAGATAACATAACATAAAGAAAAAGTTACACTACCATTATCGCTATTTTAAACATTGGTATCCCTATTAAATATTTTATATATGATAGTAACTAATAATGATTCATAATTGACCTAGCAAATTTACTTAATTGTCTCCAACTTAATAAATTAAATTATGTTATTGATCATCATTTGGTTCTTCAATTTGTTTTGCACTATCATTCTTCTTTTCGATTGTCATAATTATAGAAATATGAGCATGAATTTTTTATTAGGAATTGATATAACTTTTGTTTTTAATTACAACTAACAAAAATAATTCAGATAACGACGAAAATGCCATAGCAATCTCTACCAATAAAAAAATTTTAAAAAAAAATAAACGAAGAGGATTCCTAACGAGTCATGGAAAATCTTGCTTTGATCGACTATCATGTAAAAATAAACATAAGAATTGTTAACAAATAGTCACAATAATATTGAGAATTAACATTAAAAAAAATAGATTGTTAGAAAGTACTAAATTTATTAGGGAACTATATTCTAACATCTCAAAGTTTTATAGTTCATTAAACAAATACTCCAACTTATTAGTTATCCTAATCGGTGTAAATGTCAAATCAAAGTGCCTCGAAGGCCTACCTAGACTACATTTTACAACACTACTTGCTAGTAATACTTCTTTGAACCTGCAGACACATTTGCTTTATAGCATTTGCTAATTGCTAGGAGATCACTAAAAATCAAAATTATCAATTTTGTTCTACTCGCTACGTAAACAAAGGTTCTAAAACATTGATATATACTGCAATAAAAATACCAAAAATCAAGCAATAAATACCTTTAGTACATTACAAGATACTCAACAATTGAAATATGAAACAAGAACCATCTCAAGTATTTGAAAAGGAGCCAAAGGTCGCTTTGTTCAAATAAAAGCCAATACAATCCACTGATTGTCATAACATGCTCATCAATTCTGCGACTCTTCATACATTTCACCGTACGATTCTGACAAAAAATCACAATAACTTCGAAAATGAGGCGAAGAAGTTCAAAAAATATTCTGCCCTCCTCCAAAATTCTTGGATGGAAGCAACTCGCAAAGGTTTGGGAAATGATGCTTTACCACTGGATGAAAAATCTTTGGATATCACTTGCACTTTCTTGTAGACCTTAATTGCTGTATCCGTTTCTTGTGCTGCTCGAATTTGTCTTGTTGCATCATAATCTCTGCAAAAGATATTTCACAAGGAAGTCAAGGGAAAATTAGAGATAAATTCACATAGTTATATAATGAAAGCCTTGAGGATGTGTCACATCAATTATCATTCAGCAGGTATTTAAATAAGACAATTAATAAGGTAAAGAATTGAAGAGTGGAAAGGAGCAATTCGGATCTTAAGAAGCACACTATTCACACAAACACATGACTAAAGAGAACAAAATTATATGCTACTTCAAGCTTAAACACTCTCTACCTCGAGCTGACTCCCATTAACATGGGAACTTTGGGAATCAGTGTACCAAGCAAAAAGTTAAAACTGGTAACAGGATTGAACCTGTGTCCACTCTATGGCATTGGCACCATATTTCTGGTCTATAGATAAAGGACAGTGAGGGCCACGCTGAAAAATGGGGTAGTGATGAATAACAAAATCTGACTTCAAGGCACTCAGAAGGGTCACAAAGAAAGAAGATAATGCTAGCTTTGTAAGAGTGAATTTTAGGGGCTTAAGCACTAGCTTTTAATGCAATCTTGGGGGGAAAAAAATTCAATATTGATCATTTAAAAGACTTACATTCGGCAATTCTTGGTTATCCCTCTTCTTAAACTTAAAAAAACAGCCACCATAGCATTCGCTCATTCAGCAATATTATTACATAATAGATAAACATGTGCAATAATACATTAACAATCAAACATAGTGATATTTGAGCAGATAGAAAATATGGACTTACCATTCCTCTGAGATTCTCATTTTTTAAACTTGTAAGAATCTAAAGGAACTTTTTTCTTTTTCTTTTTGCTCATTTTATCCCCCACGACAGCCTCTGCAACTGAACCGACAGTAACACCGGTTTCTACCTCAGTTGTCTTCTTTATGCCATTATGGTGCACCACAACTGTCCATCCACCTTCTGCAGCACAAGCTTCTCTTTCCATCCTTTCCTGCAAATTCTAGAAAAGGGCATAGTGAAATACATATGGACAAATTATTTGTGAAATATATAGGGTTCACTTCACATGTCTCTTCATAGACTTTTGAATGTAGCCAAAACTTACTTACATACTCGTAAAAAATTAAGATCATAATAAAACTTATGAAATGTTTCAGAAACTAGAGTGCAACTAATTAATACACCTTAACAGTTTTATTAGTGTGTACCTGTTCCTGTTGTTCCTCGCAGGCAGTTAAAATTCATCAATTCTTTTTTGAAAAATATTCAACCCTGGTCTGCTCTCCTTGTATTTAATAATCCACTCTGTAAGGTAAGCAGATAAAGAATGAATAATAGTTTCAGTACATATAGAGGATATAATTACTTTCAATCCAAGTCAATGAATGGGAACATGATAATGGGTGTTTGATTATAGCTAACCATTAGAAAGTGTCTTTTAACGCTAAAAGTAAAATACAATTCCACCTAGAATATATTTCATTGCCTTTCTCTTATATTAGATTCCTCCACTAAAAATAGCCTTTTGTAGTGACATTCATTGAAGCACGGCCGATTCAATGTATTGTGTCTATGTCAAACACATACAAGACACTGATGCTTGCGTGATGTTTGCCCAGAACATATCTGACACTCTGGAGTTGTCAGACTCTAAGAACCAAAATAATCCACGATGGAGCCATGCCATTTTGTGGGGGAAAATCTCAAGGTCATATGTCGGATGCCACAGACTCGTGCATACATAAAAGACATAGTCATGCACTGTTTAAAAGACATACTCTTAACATCGGAAGTATCCTATGTTAATAGAACCTACATGCCTAACAAACAGTTGTCAAGCTTGTAGGTGCTACTAGATTGAACTTTCATATTCTTTTTTGGTTAATTAATTATAAAGTTATCAATATAAGTACTATGATTTTGTTTTACTTTTTTTTTCCCATTTCTAATAAAACATGTCCAAATCATTATGGAATGTGTCATATATTGGCACATGCACTGACATAAAAAATAAAGATGTCATGTCCCCTTATGCCTTTTCTAGGATTTTCACATCAATGTATGTTTCATGCTGTGTCTATGTCCCGTGTCCACATCCATGCTTCATAGCTATAATACTTAGAAATATCTATAGTATGATGTACATTATAAATTTATAACATAAACCAGTAGTAAGAATTTATTCTTACTGCCTATTCCACTAATGTACAAAGAGCATATCAAACTTGTAAAGCTAAGTAGTGTTGGTATCCTCCCCCTTTTTAATCCACAATTTCTCAGTTGGATGATATCTGAGCAACAAGAAGTTTCTCTGTCCAATTGAAATTCTAGGTTTCCTAGAACCCCTTTTCTTATCCATTATTTCTTCAAATAGAAAATTTAAAACCAAGTCAAAACAGTTGGTGAGTGGGTGATTCCGGATGGGAACTTGTTCAATTTTGCTATGGAGCCTCTAGAACTACTCTATAGCAAACTCTATTGTGGTGGGAAAAGGCTTGAATGAAAATATGATGATGTGTATATATGCACATTCTTATTAGTAACAAACGAAAGCCGATATCATCATTACAACAGCAAGAACAGCTATACCTATAAGAGACTGTCTGAACTTGCAGTCAATAACTTTATTAGTGTTATCACTGTACTTGTTCTAAATATTGATGGTTACATCTAACATCCTTAGATATATCCTTTTTGAGGGAAACTACGTCGATAAATTGAAAAAAAGGATATATCCTTTTGAGCTCATATGATACTGTAATATTGTATAAGAAATCAATGTAATTGAGGTTAACAGGGCATATCCTTTTGATAATATTGTTCGATACGTTTCAATTTTCATTTCAATTGGGTTTCTAATTTGAAACAGGTTTTGGCTCAATTCTCATATCCAAAGTCATTCCCATATAATTCCTCCACTTTTTCCCTAAATCAGTCTGGCATTTCCAAATTGTAACAATAAAAATTTAGGAGAGAATCTCACTCAAGCTACCGCAAAGCTAAAAAAGATAAAGATCTAAATTTTAAAGAGCTTCTTTAGCTTTCAGATAATATACTTGATTTCAAAATCTATTTATTTTAGGTTCTCCTTTTTCTTCCTTTTTTCCTCTTTTCTGTTGTTGTGTTTATTGTCATCTCTATTGTCACCACTATTACTACTACCTTTGTAGTTACTATGATTTTACCACTTATGATGTCTCTTAATCTCAATTGTGTCTATCTGTTAACCTCAATTATTTTGTAAGATGTTTTGAACTTGTGATTGAACATGATGTTCTATAACTTTTTCTATTATTTTGTATTGGGTGAACATATATTGCCCATGAAGTCTCTATGCATGTTATACCACTCTTGTCAATAGATGACATCTAGGATATTCCAACATTTACATTATCTATGTTATTTATGTGATATACTTATTGGATATTTAACGCCTGATATAAGCTCATATATTTGTTTGATATCCACTATCTAATATGGAAAAACCCTCATCTGATACATTCTCCACATTCGATAATTAAAAGTTAATCACTATCCATAAAGACTTCAATACTTGGCCAGTTCTAGGATACATCACTACTTAGGAAATGAAAGTTGAGCATTTGAATTAGAATGCTAGTGAGTTTTGTCCTTGAACCTCTAAAATAATAGTATATAAAACATAAAATATCTAACAGAAACTATCATGTACTACTTTTGGACATTAAATATATTTCCAAAAGACTAACCAAGCAGATTACGATCTAATATGACTAAGCATATAAAATGCACGAGCTTTTGCCTATATTTCCTTAAAGAATAAAATATCTTATTTCTGTATTAGCTGGTCAGCAGTGGACTCCAGGTTGTTCACATGCCTCCTGTATCAAATGTCAAACTTACATATGAACTGTTTAAATAGAATGTAGAATATCAATTTTTTAGAATAATATCTAGAATATAAAACAAAATGCTTACATACACAAACGTAGCAGTTCCCGAAGTATAAGTCTAAGCATAACACTGTACAGCGATATGTCAGGTAGCCTTCAACACCAACATCTTATGTCTTCTATTGGCAGATTGCCTTCAAAAACTTCTTATATCTTATAGTGTACCGGGCAAGCATTTAACTAGAACTTTTAATAACCGATAGTAATCAACAAGGAATTGATAAGTTTAACATTATGCTTATTTAACAAACTCTTGCAGCACCGAAATAAGTATATGCTATAATTTTTTAGTTGTAGAAATACAAGGAGAATAATAGAACAATTAGCTGCTTCAATCACCAATGTGAAACCATGAGAAATACCCAAGAAGACAAGTACATGTTTCATAATATACAGGTACTAGGAGAATAATAGAATCACTAGCTGCTTCAGTCACCAATACAAGACCAAGAAAATATGTAAGAAGGATAATATCACCAATATCACAATTGAGAGAGTATTTGGGCATAAAATATGATGTCAGAGCATACAAGAATAGTAAATTAACTATAGAAAACACCGCTAAAATCTAAAGCAACTAGAGGTATTCAACAATAACTTGTAGCACTTTGAAAAGTATATGCCTGGTAGGTATGGTAAGAAGAGGCATACGACTCTGGCACATCCCAGAATGTCCATGCACGGCCACAAAATTGTTGATGCACAGACACAAGATTGTTGGCACACTGTTCAATTCAATTGTGATGAAGGACCTAGAAAAGTGCAGGCTGGTTTAGAAAAAGACATGCTAAGATTTAATCAGGCTGATGGTCTTATCACCATTCATAAGCCATAAGAAACAAAAATAAGAATATAAGCAATAGAAATGGGAAAATTATTTTCTGGCCCCTCATATGACTCTGATTTTGGATTAAGCCCATTGACCTTGACCAAGTCAACTATTGTTTAAACTCCTCCGATAATATTACGTTTGGTCTAAGGCCTTGTATATCCAACGCATAAAATACTGGTACAATAAAAATACCTGTAGCTAGTACTCTTTCAAAAATACCACTCTGCCCTTGTAGTTTATTATTTTATAAGGAGCCTACCAATCTTTTTCTCCTCTTACTCTCTCCCCCAACACTCTTGTGTAACCAAAGATTTAGAATCCATCTCCTAGAAGCCGCAGAAAGAGGAAAGGAGGTCATCTGTCCAGCATCCATAAGGGGGGGATCACAATTTTGTTATGCTAAGTCCTCCACTTAGATGCAGATCTTCATGATTTTCTTCTTTCTGTCTTTACTAGAGTACTATGCTACGAAATTTATTAGCTCTTGGTGCTAAAGCACAGATAAACTTGTATCCATTATTCAAAGAACCTTGATTTTACGTTATCAAATAAAAGGGTTGTATTTTGTCAATTATTTGTTATCCAAGCTACTCAAATCTATAATTATTAATTTTCCTCCATTTATGTATTCAATTTTTTTAGGCGAGTGGACTGAGATACCATTTAGGCACGAATAAAATAGATTTAGAGACGAGCACCGAAAGTTATTCACCACCTCAGCTAGTCATTTGCTGGCTGAATAAGTACCTTGACAACATTCTTATCAAAATTGGAGTGGGTAAATTCAAGATGGCGGAGTGAAAAAAAGGCCAATAAACAAACTAACATATCCCTTTTATTTAGCTGTACTACAATGAACACAAATATACTGCTTTATTTTGAAGTTTACTGCTTTACTTAATAAACAAGCTGATTTTACCTAATATGTACTGAAATTGTCTAATCCAAATTGCTCATTTTTCTGTTTAACCATTGAAAATTTATGGAGTATTTGCTTGGAAGTATCCAAGTTAATTGTAGAAAGAACTCCTATTTCACTAATCTGAGACCATAGAAAAGATATTTGCACAAAATATATTGCAATCACTATAATATAAGGTAAAATCAGACGTACTGAGAAGTAAGAATAAGTCGGACCATCCGAATATAATATGAACTCTGCTGAAATAATTTGCAAATTTGCTCTCGAAAGCACAAAAAATGAATGCCTAGTTGATGCCCCTTAGTGAAGAAGATCAACAACCCGTAACATGCATTGGTGCATGTGTTTTGTTTTAAGTTGATTTCCTACATGCTTTAATTTATATTCAATTTTTTAGTCAATTTTTAGTGTTTATAGATTATTTAATAATTACATATAGCCTTTTCAAATCAGAAAGCTTGTTAGCATACTATCTTACCTATTAAAGCGGTATATTGTTTTCCAGTCGCATATCTTGCAATTGTAACTAACTTCTTCTCAAAATTTATTTACTACTACTGAGGGCTAGTGTACAGTTTTTCAGAGTATATTCCATAATTGTAGTTTACAAACTGTAATTGGGCTTTGCAAATGGCTTAAATGAGGTTATACTATATTTTGAGTTTACATCCTAAATTCAAACACAGATACTAGTAAAAAGTAAGAACTTATATTGAAAATATTGTAATCATAGAAATAAGTAATTATCTAGTACAACATGGTCTTGCAAAATTAGTTCAAGAAGAAAAATATGTGCTCTTGCATAGTGAAAAAAAATACATGCAAAATCTGTCATACTGGTCCGCCAATATTCATAAATAACAAAAGATTCACAGAAAAAAAAGAATTGAAGAAAGAAAATGATCGAAGGGCTATCTACATGGACATAGTGAGAAGTCTACACTATTCGAAGCTAAATTGTATTTGTAGCTAAAATTGAAGAAAAATATGGACCCGTCACTTTAGCATCAATATCACACAAAACCAATATTATTTTTTTTATTAAGAAAAGCACAATCATTGCTTTACTTTAGCAAAATTTTTACATAAATACCATAGCTTAATGTTTGTACTCCCATGGAAAACAAAAAAAAAACAATTACTTTGCAAATTAGTTGGGTCCCTAGTCCTTTCATCTTCATCAACATCGACCTTTAAGACCAAAAATGACGGATTCTAGGGTTCACGTTCCTCTCCACCACAAAGTTATTCATCTTTTACCCACTTCATGGAAGGGCAAATGAACCCTAAACCCATGATTTCAAGCTCCAAATAAGCCAAGGAATTGTAGATGAAGATACATAGATTGGATCATGATTTTGTTATTTTAAAAAATGGGTTTTTGCTGAAAGGTGAGAATATTTCCTAATTGGCAAGTAGTAACAATCCATTATTTATGGTTTTTAAAAATAATAATCTATAATTTTAAAACTAGATGGACATTATATATAGAAATCTGATCTTGATTAAAGAACATTCATAATGTGCAAAAATAACAATACTAGCACTGTATATAACGTAACGAATCCTTCAATCCCATACAGAAATTGATGATAATAAAAGCAGATAAAAATAAAATTAACTCAGGACACAACATTAATCATTCCATTATCCGCATGCTTATCTGCGTTAATCTCATCTTCATTACAAGCACCAACATTATTTTCTCTGTTCTTTCTCCTTTTCTTCTTCAAACCCAATTTATTTTCTTCTCCTTTGCAGGTCCCTTATTCTCCATCCAAACCCTCATGCACAACTCCATCCACTGCATTAAAGGGGTAACATTAGCAAAGAAGACTTCTCATAACTAGATATTTAATTCTAGTAATAAATTTTGATTAGATAGGGTTAAAGCAGTCAATCCTAAGTTGTCATTACTCTGAGTAAGATCAAACAAATATAATCCTAAAATTCTTTCATCATACAGAAATAGTTTTAGTTCCAAGAGTTATTTTTGCTTGATAAATAAAATCAAACCCCAATACACGAAATCAAAATTGCATTTAAAATAGAACCAGTCCACACATTCTTCTCTATATTCCGCTAAAAATTACAAGTTAACCATAGGTTCAAGGAAAAAGGTGTCATGGGCCAGAGTGGAATAAGAACCTCACTAAATCTTTTTAGTCCAAAAGAGGCCCAAAGGAAGCAGGCAAGGGGAGAAGCACCCGCATCCAACAGTGTGAACAACAATAAGCTGTTAGATGATTTAAAAGGTTAAAGGGGAAGGTTAGAATTGAACACATGGTTGTAGAGGAGAGTATATAATCCTCTTTTTCCTTGATTGCTGTCCAAGAAAAGTATTGAATACCAAATCCATCTTTCCTCTCTCCCCTCTCATTGTCTTCCCATCTCTATTCTTCTCAAATCACCCTTAAACTCTACTATTATCTGTGTACTCACCCTTTTGTAGGTCTTTCAGAAATTATGCCAGGCACCAATGGGAGACTCTAACATGGGTATCAAAGTGCGGTCAATCCTCTCTACCATTCTTGAGAGTTCCGATCCTCCTGTACACCCAAGCTTTGGAGGGGGGAGGTTCGAGGCATTAAGGGAGCAGATGGACTATTACACTGGCGAGATAGAAGATTTGAAGGAGATGTTCAAGAGGATGGACTCTGATTGAATTAGCGATAAGGAGGAACTGAAGGCCCTCATACTGGATCTACACCTCAGATCTGGTGTGGAGTCGATAAACAATCCCAACCCGGAGTCACTATTTTGGAGGAAAATTTTGGGGTCAGGACCTGGCAAGTGGAGAAATTTCTGACCACATCACCACCCTACAATCCCAATCAACCTCCTAGTGGTGGAGGTGGAGAAATTTCTGGGTATTTAGGGAAAAATGGTTGTTACAGCACCGATCGTGGCCTAATTTTTAACTACAATATAAGCTGTACAAGAGATCGATAAGTAGTATAAGAGTAGTAATCCAAAATTATTCTCTCGAAAATCATTTTGATTATTGTGTTTACACTTAAGAAGAATAAATTATGGAACTAGAAATAAACATTGGTTTTTTATTAAATATAACTAAAACTAAAGCTAAAAAGGGTTTGAATTTACTTGAAATAAAATTGTTGGTAATATTAATTAACTCTACCATAGAATAATTTACTGGATGTGTTTATGCCTTATTCATTTTAATTGCATAGATCACGTGGTCTTCTTACAACCGAAAAATATATCATTGAAGCATAAAATCTAATAAAGTTGCAATCTTGATACTTTGAAGAGGCTACATCTTTCACCGACAACCATCCAATCTTTTGTTGTGATAGTGGCTAGAGATGACAAGATTGAAGGATGCTAATCTTGTAGAGCCACAAAAATCTCTATGCCGGGTACGGAAATATGCACGAACCTCCTGGTGGTTCCGTTGGGAGAGCCCCAAATTGTCTTAGGAACGATGTGGTTGCATAGCTTGGCACCAATCTTATGGGAGTTTTCTCGATGTACGCTCAAGTTCTGGAGGAAGAGAAAGCCTATGGTGTTGCAGGGTATGTTGCCCACTTCAATGAAGGTGGTGGAAGGTGAAGTGTTTGATAAAACTCTGCAGGTGAAGGGAATAGCTTATGCGGTACAATTGAAACTTGATGGAGAGTGTGTGGGTTCTGAACAATGGTCTGAGCCACTCCAAGCACTCATCTAGGAATTTGGGAGGGTTTTCCAATCCCCACAGTCGCTTCTGCCCCAGCAATTGTGCGACCATCACATTCCTCTAATAGACCCTCAAAAGAGGTTAAAAACTCGGGCTTACTATGACCAATTTCACCAAAAAAAAATTGAGAATGAGAAGCAAATCCAAGAGATGTTGAGCTTGGGGATCATATGTCCTAGTACCAATGCCTTCACATCGTCGTGTTGGTCTAGAAGTTGGATGGAGGGTGACGTCTCTAGGTAGACTACCATGTCTCAATCAGGACACATTGAAAGATAAGTTCATGATACCCTTAATCGATGATCTATTAGATGAATTGTACGGTACCACATTGTATTCTAAATTGGATCTTCATCCAGGATATCATCAAGTGCGGGTGGCGGAGGACATATTATCAAGTGCGGGTAGCAGAGGAAGATATCTCCAAGACAGCATTCCGCACACACAACGGGCGCTATGAATTTTTGGTAATGCCATTCGGCTTGACTAACGCACCGTCAACCTTCCAAAACCTAATGAATGATCACTTCAGACGCCATTTGAGCACTTTGTTCTGGTTTTCTTTGACGATATAATCGTGTACAATAAGAGCTGGAGCAAACACCTCAACCACCTCTGCGAGGTTCTATCCATTTTGGAGAAGAATCAGCTATTTGCAAAGCCCTCTAAGTGCCCTTTTGGATGCTAAGAAATTGACTATCTTGGACATGATATTTCGGAGAATGGGATCACAATCGACAAGAAGTAGAGGCCGTGGCTAGCTAGCCTTTACCATCAAAATTGAAGGCTCTGCAAGGCTTCCTTGGCTTGACGGGATACTATAGAAAGTTCACCCGTGGGTATTGTTATATAGCCGCTCTCTTAAATGCAATGCTTCAAAAGGATGCTTTTCGCTGGAGTGAGGAGGCCAGGAAGTCCTTTGAGGAATTGAAACAAGCCATGATGGTGCTGCCCGTGCTAAGAATGCTGGACTTTGAACAGGAGCTTGTGGTTGAATGTGACGCGTTGGGGAGTGGCTTAGGGGCATTGTTGATGCAAGAATCGCACCCCATCGCATTCATCAATCAAGGGTTTTAAGGGTAAGGCGCTCCTTTTCACCTACAGAAAAGAGATATTGGCTATTTTCATGGCGATTAAGAAGTGAAAGGCAAAATTTATTGGGGAGAAGATTTGTGATTAAGACTGATCAATGAAGTATCAAATGCCTCCTCGCTCAATGAATGCGGCAAGAGTTACGACATCTGTGACTCCAAACGTTGATGGAGTATGATTATCAAGTAGACTATAAGAAGGGGGAGGAAAATGTTATGGCCAATGTGTTGACATGGAGGGAAGAACCTACAGGGATTGAACATGTCTACGAGGTCATTACTATACAAGAACCTTCTTGGTTGGCACAGGTCCAGGCTATGGTGGGAGAGTCACCCTTCTTCCAGGAGTTGAGAAAGATGAAAGAAGAGGGAAGAGCTTCAAGGAAACATTACAAGAGCTCAACTATGTATGGTATTATAAGGGAAGGGTCCTTCTAGACACGAGTGCGCACAGAGGTTGTCTATGATAACCGCCACGCTCCGGAAGGAGGCCAGATACCATAGAACACTTCATCCGGTGAGGCATACATTTCGGTGGCTAGAGATGAAAGCAGCTATCAAAGCTATGGTGTGGGAGTGCGACTTATGCCAGAGAACAAGTCCGAGTCCATTGCACCCGTAGATCTCTTAGATACACTACTGTTCCTGATAGAGTTAGGGATAACTTATCCATGGATTTTATAGAAGACCTTCCTTCTAGCATAGGCAAAACTACTATTTGGATGGTTGTGGACATATTCTCTAAGTTTGCTCATTTCATTCCTATATGGCATCCCTACACGGCATTGCAACTAGCAGGAGTATTCTTTGAAGAAATAGTTTGCCTGTATGGAGTTCCCAAAATGGTTGTGAGTGATAATGATAAGCTCTTCACATGCGAATTCTGGGAAGAGTTGTTTTGATTACAGGAGACCAAGTTGAAATTGAGCTCCGCCTATCATGCCCAAATGGGCAGACAGAAAAGTTAACCTAAGCCTTGAAGCGTACCTCATGTGTTTTTTGTAGCACCAAGCCAATGGAGTAGGTTAAATGGGCAAAGTATGTAACACCCCATTTGTCGGAGGGATACTGAAACGGAGTGCGTTACCGGCAGGCACGTGTAAGTCGATGTTCACGAGATATATAAGTACGTAAAAGCATAAATGAATGGAACTAAATACTAGTCATCTACTAGAATCTTGAAAGTTAGTCTACTGCCATAAAAAACAGAAGATATACATTAATAATATATGAATTTTCCAAATTCTAGTATGATTTCAGGGTATGAAAAGTAATAAATTTATTAAACCTTACTAATGTATATATTTTCAAGTAAACATGGATTAGCATAAAAAGATATTATGCCCAATGTAATAGCTTGTATAAAAAAATATTTTAGCAAATTTAATATAAAAACTAATGTGAACCATCTCTTTAAAACATGATTATGAATATATATATATATATATATATATATATATATATATATATATATATATATATATATTTCTAATGGCATGTGGAAAATGATTTAAAATCATTGCACTATACATGAAGAACTTATATGGAAAATTCAAATTTATATCCAAATGTGATGAACATTCATAAAGGTAGTTTCTTTGTAATTTCATAATAAGGCATATGGTTTAAATTTGTAACTTGTAGTTTAAGCATAAGAGGCCATAAATAAAATCATAAATTTAATACATAAACATAAAGTAGAGTGTAAGAATCAAATTTTTTTATTTAAAATAATCATAGAAATTTTTTTATAAAAATATCATCTTTCTAAATTTAAACAAATCAAGATTCTAAATTGGTTATAAAAGATCTTAGTTACAAATTAAAATCATAAAAGTGGATGTGATTCTACTTGCCTTGATGGGTTCGGGAAAATAAGTCTATCTTGAGGCTAAAGAACTTTTTTTTCTTCTTTTCTTTTTCTTCATTTCTTTTTTTCTCTTTTCTAATTCTTCTTCTTGAGAGTTGGAGGCTAAAAAACTTCCTTTCCTTCTACTTCTCTTTTCTTATTCTTGTTCTTGAGAGTTGGAGTAAAAAAGAGGCTAAGAAGAATAAAAAATGAATAAGAGATATATAATGAGGAGAAAAAATGAAAAGAAAGGGAGAAAAAATATATAAGACAAAGGAGATATGGGAGCAAGAGGATGGCTTGTCATGCTTAGCCAAAGGACAAGTATGAGACAAAGGAGATTTGGGAGCAAGAGGATGGCTTATCATGCTTGGCCAAAGGACAAGCATGGTGACGATAAGGTATGGGGTAGATAGATTGGTTGATTTTTTATTGATATTTTATATTATATTAACCATATAAATATGGATGTAGGTTTAAAATGCATAATTTGGGGAGATGGGGTATGAGAGGTATGGGTGAATAAAAACAAAATAGGTATATGATAAATGACTAGTAATAATAAATTTTTGGAGTTGTTTACTGTCATAAATTCTAATTAAATTAACCAAAATAAAGTTAAATTAAATTTTTACAAGTTAAAAGAAGGGAGACTAGTAAAAAATGTGTAGGACCCATCGGTGATTAAAATAATATTATTTTAAGTGACTATCCAGATAATTTCAAGAAAATCACCAAAAATATAAAAAATGAGACGAACATAACGCACTTTGGAATTAATTTGATATTCGGAATGTAAGTTATGATAGAAATTGGGTTGTTACATCCTACCCTCCTAATGAAAAAATTCGTCCTCGAAATTTAATTTAATTAATTGAACTAATAAGATATCAATTAATCAATAAGGACGTGGTTATTGAGAAAATAGTTCGATCAGAAAATAGCTAAAAGCTAACTAACTTGTCATGCCATCTAAACTAGTGGGATAAATAATCAAAGATATATGATGAAAAAAATATCATAAGACTCACTTTTTAAGTTCCTTGCGAATAGCTGCAATAATTACCTACAAATCAATTATTGCCATGCCAATAGGTAAGGCTCATACCAGCGAAAGCATATGATTTTGGTCGAAAATCAACTATGGAGTATCTCATAAATCTGCTTGCTATAGTTCTAATGAATGATTGTAATTATTGTCGACTGAGAATAAAACTCTATAATTACCACGTCAACTCAATAGGACTCGAACAGTAGAAGTACAAGACTAGGTACATAGAAAATCAAAAGATAGATATGGTATGGATAAAAGAACAAGGCAAGATAGAAAATTAACTAATTATAGAATCAAGATAAGATTTCAGATCAAAAAAAAAATTGAATATGTTTATATATGGCAGTAGTCCTAGAAACATCCTAAATTAACGTAGAGCTATGATACCACTCTGTAAGTATTGTATCGTAAAATGTTTAGGATAGGTTGCGCAACCGAAGTAGGGGCCCATCCGCGGGAGGCGCCCGGATGGTACTGAGCCATCATCTTTTGTTTAGTCCATATTGATGGGACAACAGATTACTCAGTATCGGCATCTGCTTGAGTGCTTAGCGGCATGGTTGGTTCAGCTCTAGCATCATGGTCGGGTCCCGGGTATGCACGGGTACTTTCACGATACGAGTCTATTTCTTGACAATTTAGTTCAAAATATAAACTAAAATAAGATATTAACTTAGGCTTGTTATGCATGTATATCCCTGCTTGATATTGTTACTTGATCATTTAATTTATTTCAACATGCGCATATTTTCATATCCACACTCATATCCTACCTATTTGTTTATATTACACACTCGCTACTCCTTATTGTTTTACTTGTCAGGTTTGACTCTAAACTCCTCCACATGCTCAGGTACTGAAGATGTAAGCGAGAATCCGCCATTGCAATGATCCATAGTTTTAAAAGCAGATCGAATAGTAGTAGATTTCCAACCTCCACTTTCGTATTTCTAGGTTTGGTTTGTATAATTCCATCGGGACTTGGTTTCAACTTTTGTATCAGAATTGTAATTTTTGTTTCTTATCTTAGATATGTATATCTTTTCTTTTATATGGCTGTAGACTAACTTCCAAAATTCTTGTAGATGACTAGTATTTAGTTCCATTCATTTATGTTTTTATATACTTATAGGTCTCGTGCACGTCGACTTACACGTGCTCGCCAGTAACGCACTCCGTTTCAGTATCCCTCTAAGAAATGGGGCGTTACAGAGTATTGGCACAATCAACCTGAAAGTTTATCACAGGCTCCACCCCATATAAGATAATATACAGAAGGGCTCCTACAACATTGTTGCAGCACGTCACGGTGAAGGTGCAAGCTATGGAGGATATTCTATTTGATCAGAACAAAGTCATTAAGCTTCTGTGAGATTATTATACTATGGCATAAGACAGATGAAGCTCTACGCTGATAATCGCATAACAAAGCGGAAACTTAAAGTAGGAGCATTGCGCAAAATTCAACCCTATCGACAACTTTCAGTCCGAAGTTTGATGTCATCCAAACTCGCTTCTAAGTACTACGGACCTTATGAGGTTGTAGCTAAGGTGGGAAAGGTGGCATACTAACTAAAGCTGCCCCGGCCACCCGGGTTCACAACATCTTTCATATCTCTCTCCTTAAGAGGTACTTCAGTCACCATAACAATATCAACAACGACCTTCCCTCTTTCTGGAAAGGGGCTGAGAAGTAGCCCAATCAGGTGTTAGAGAGGAGAATGGTGAGGAGGTAGCCACCCGATTAGCCAATTTTTGATGAAGTGGCAGCAACTGGATGAGTTGGAACCAACATACGAAGACTATCACACCACAGTCACAAAGTTTTTAGAGTTAAACTTTAGGGTCAAAGTCTGAATCTGAAGAGGGGAGGGATTCATGGGCCAGAGAGAATAAGAACCTCACTTGAATCTTTTTCAACCCAACACAGGCCCAATAGAGACAGGCAGGTGGGAGAACCACCTGCATCAGGCAGAGTGAATAGCAACTAGCTGTTAAATGATTTAAAAGTTAGAGGGGAAGGATAGAATTGAACATAGGGCTGTAGAGGAGAGTATATAATATATAATCCTCTTTTTCTTGATTGTTGCCCAAACAAAGTAATGAATACCTCTCACTTTCCATCTCTATTCTTCTCAAATCACTGTTAAATTTAAATAATTATTTGTGAACTCTCTCTTCCTACCTCTAATCATCTCAAATTACCCTTAAATTCTATTAATTATCTCTGAACTCACCAAGTCATCAGGATCTCAATGGGAGATTCTGACAAAAGGTTAAGGATAGGTAATCAAATTCCCATAAAAACCTAAAAATCAAATCTTTTTTACATATTATTTATGAATTTAATTAAAAAACTCACCATCATTGGAATCAAACTGACCCGAAATAACCAACCCCATCCGTGAAATGGAACACCGATTGGGACAGATTGTTTGGTTTTCAGATAAGTTCGGTTTAATAACCGAAACTTTATATGTTCGGGTCGGGTTTTGGTGGTTGCGCGCTTAAACCAAAACCAACCGAATTACCCTTCAACCAATTTACCTAAATTACCCAAATCCGAATCCGTTAAATAAATACCCCCAGTCCTCACGGAACGCGAAATACCGGATCCCTCTTTCGCTCTCTCGATCCTAACGTAATCCTCCCTGGTTCTCCTAGTCTCCCTCCCCTTTCAAAAACCCTAGCCTCCACCTCCAGACTCCTCCCGGCTCCCCCACCTCCCCTTCTGCCTCAACAAACTAGCATAGGGGACGAAGCTCTGAAGCACAGGCATCACCAACCAAAGCCCTGATGTGCATGACTACTCATTGCCCCGATGCAGCAACGACTCCCCCTTTTAATTCGTAAAGGTAAAAAAATTTCTTTATTTTGGGTTTGCTACTTTTCATATTTCTTTTTAGATAATTTTCGAGTATTACTAGTGGTATTTCTTGAGCTAATCAGATTATTAGGTAAGGGTTTCTTGAGCCAGTTAGGATCTCAGAATTTTAGGGCCTCTGATAATTTGGATTATTTTTTCTCCCATCCATTTAGATCAAAATTCAGAACCATATGAAGTGGCGATATTAGACTTACTTTTGCCAATTTTGTGAAGCTTGTTAATTTCTAATGGTCGTCCTCAAGAGCTGACGGCATTTAGACAATACTAATCTTTTTGTGATTCTTAGTTCAATTTCATGAGCTATGTTCTAAAATGCATTTTTATTATGCGTACAGTTCGGAAGTGCATAATGCATAAGTGGATTCCTTTGAAAATAAATGGATTATGCGGAATTTTGTGGAATATTAATATTTTAACATATATTAATATAATACTTAAAATGCATATATTCAGTGCTATAAAATTCAAGAACACTAGAAAAAGCATAAAAAAATAGATAATAACCTAATCAGCAAACCTAAATATATTCACAGTGTTCAATTTGATGATTTCTCTTTTGTGTTCATTTGTTTCTTCCCTGTAGTATTCCTTGAATGTCATAATTTCTCTTTTGATAACAAAAAAAAAAAACTAATCACTACTTCACTTAATCGCCAAAATTAAACATCACATTATCACAAGTTCATGATGAACTGATCTCAAAAAAAGATCCAAAAATATAATAGGTTCACAGTGAACTATCAGATGTTCATAGCGAATTGAATCATTTAATCTCAAAAAAGATAAAAAAATAATCAAAACTTAAATATCACACTAATCCCACAAAGATTAATAAAATTATTTTTTATCAAAATTGAAGAGATGAAATAGCTTCACAATGACCATGCAATCCACATGAAAGTTGTTTAGCTGAGAGCTTGGCTGGAATAGAATGTTATTGGGTTCAGCTAAAACTGAAGATGATGATTAGAAATTGAAGAGAGAATCAAAAAATAAAGAGAAGAGAGAGTCGGTGATTGAAATTGGAGGGGGACAGGGAGAGAGAGAGAGAGAGTTGGGTTATGGTATGGTAACCATGTTCATATTAGAGTTATGCTAGTCAGTGATCATAAATTGAATAGAAGAGAGGGAGAGAGAGTCGGGTGTGGGTATGGTAAGAGAATAGGGATTAGGGTCAGCGATCAAAAATTGAAGAGGAGAGATGGAGAGAGAGTCATGTGTGGTAGATGATTGGGAGGTAAGAGATGATAGGAGGTGACATAAAGCAATAGATTACTGGAGGCGATAAATCGTGGATTGAGGACCGGTGATAAGAACAAGAGAGGGGAGAGATCGAGTAATTGGGGATTGATCGAGGATTTGATTCGGGTGCTCTTGGAACTGGTGATAAGGGGTTTAAGGAGAGAGGAGAGAGATCGAGGAATTGGGAATTGATCGAGGATTTGATTCGGGTGCTATCGGAACTGAGATAAGGGGTTTAAGGAGAGTAGGTCAATTTTTTTTTTTCTAGTTTAAAACTATAAAAAAGTAAACCTACATGTGGATCATGTGGGTTATGCAGGAGCATAACCTATATAATCCACATTCAGAATGATTAATCGTTTTGTCCACATGGACAAGACAATTTCTTAATTCTACATGTGTTTCAAGTCTGTATACGATTATGCAGACGTATAATCGTCCACATAAAATGCTTTATAGAACACTTTTCATGAGACAATATATAAATAGATAATCTTTGTATGAAATGGAGGTCAAAAACATGGCTATAGGATAGAAAAGACTTCAAGTCATGAACTTTGCTTTAGCATTTTGGATTGTTTTTATTTTAGAACAATGCTATATTGTTTCCTACCTTATTATATAGCACTCAATATTAAAGATGAGGGTTTATATTTTTCTAATCATTGATGAGTTGATTAATGTGTTGCTCTTGTTGTTAATATTGTACCTTTTTATAATTGATTTGGAAAACTATTGAATTTGAGGTTGTAATCATGAATCTTAGCATGTAACTAACTCATATAAGCTACAATTTGTAATTTGGAACTTGTAAGTGGATGGTTGTAGACCTATGGTGATTGTGGTACTAGTCTATTAGACTTCTAAATTAGCATATTTAGATTATTTTTATGGTAACTGACTGACTGGTGAATGCTTAATTTGATTTTAATTATTAGAAATGTTGTATTTTGATGCAATTCTATTGTTTAAATTGATATTATTATTAATTTATTCTAGGTAAATTTTATTTTTGAGCTAGTGAATACTTAATTTAATTCTTGAGCTTTGGAACTAAGCTATATAGCCCATTAGGCCATAATCCCTTTTTTCATTTAATGAGCTGTGGACTCTAGGTCCACATACCCGAAACTGCCCGAGCCAAAATCGAACTTTCAGTTTCGGTTTCGATTTTCTTGATACTCGATCGGTTTCAGTTTTGGTTTGGGCTATTTGGTTCGGTTTTTTATGGCCAATTTTTTGCACAAACTCAAACAGAATCGACCGATGTACTCCATGAAGGTGATTGTGGTTCTTGATTGCTCTTTATTTTTGATCCTAATTTGTTATTTAAGTTTTTTTTGCAGGGAAAATATTCAAGATAGGACGAGGAGGAAGATGAAGAAGAGTGAATTGGGATTAAATAAGAAGATGAATAAGAGGCAAGGAGGGAAGTCGTTTCTAACGATGGTGAATTGGGATTAAAGAAGAAGACGAATAAGAGGCAAGGAGGGAAGTCATAGTCTCCCTCCGAGACCCAGATGGCTTGGTGTTTGGCATAATTCCTAAGAGACCTGCAAAAGGATGAGTGCACAGATAATAATAGAATTTAGCGTGATTTGGAAATAATAGAGATGGGAAGAATAAGATGTGAGAGACCTGTAAAAGGGTGAGTGCACAATTAATTATAAATTTTAAGGGTGATTTGAGAATAATAGAAATGGGAAGAAGAAGAGGATGTGAGAGAGAGAGGTATTCAATACTTTGCTTGGGCAACAATCAAGAAAATATAGGATTATATACTCTCCTCTATAACCCCGTATTCAATCTTAGAAGAGCCCTGAAATCCTGCCACAATTGTTGGAAACAAATCCAGGAATGCAACGCTTCGAATCTGACTCGAATTGGACTCCGAATGGGCTCCAAATCACCACTTTTCTCCTTAACGGGTCTGCACTGTCGGCAGATCTGCATTGTTGTACTGAACTGAACCAAATCAACCCAATAACAAACAAACCCAAAACCCAATAGGTTTCTTCTCCTTTCTCACTGCAGTTGAGGGGGGGAAGCAGATGAGGAGGTGGTCGTTGTCGAAGGGGAGGGAGGACGGAGGCGGGCGGGAGGCAGGCGGCAGGCGGAGGCGATGGCAGCGTCGCTGGGGGTTCGGTCGGATCTGGTGGCGAGGCGGGTGGTGCTGTTGTTGGCGAGTGGCGCTGCTGTGCGGGCGGCGGGCGGAGGCGGCGGGCAGAAGTGGGTGGCGGCTAGGTAGAGCTGGTGGTGCCAGAGGTAGAGCGGGGAGGGCGGAGGCTACGGCGAGCGGAGGCGGAAGCAGTGGAGAGGGCAGGCGGTGGGCGGAGGGCGGCGTTGGCGGCGTGGTCGCTGTCGGCGGAGAGGACTAAGGCAGGGTGCCATGGGCGATGTCGAGGATGGTGGAGATGGGTGATGGGCGGCAGCTAGGAGGAGAGGGAGGGTTCGGTTTAGGGGCTTTTGGGGGATCGGAGGATGAAGAGGGGGACTTTTGGTTGACTGTTGCGAAGAAAAGGAGGAGGAGAAAGCTTGGGTTTTTTTTATCTTTTTTTCTTTTTTTTTCTGAT